>OX388169.1:2447500-3647500 GCA_947579745.1 Apocheima hispidaria
TTCATCTAATATATATTATATATAAAATTATATAAAAAAATATTGGGTTTTCACACAGCGCCATCTAGCCCCAAACTAAGCAAGCTTGTACTATGGGAACCAGATGACTGATAGAATACATAGATACTTTTTTTTTAAAATAAATACATAGAAACACCCAGACAAAGACCAAACATCCATGTTCATCACACAAATGTTTGTCCTGGGTGGGAATCGAACCCACAACCTACAGAAGGTGGAAATCCGGCCACTGAGCCACAAGTCTAGTCAAAAGTACAAGCCTTGTTCTATAAATCAAATTCCTAGAACTTGTTCGTTTATAATATAGACGTAGAGAAACTATACCATGAGTGCTAATGTCCATAGAAAGATGCGTAACTTGATTGTGGTACTGATATGGACGTAAGATGTCGCTAGTGCTTTAATCTGCGACATGATCGTCACACTTTCTGAACAGAAACCCAAGCTAATGTAATGTAATTCGTAATGGTAAGGAGACAATGCGACTTGTTATATTCATGACATATCATATCATATAATTTTTGCATTAACATTATTCGTTTTTTTTATTTTATTTTCAAAACTCGCTAGGTTCTCAGGAGATGGTGTTGTAAACATTATTATTGGACCAAATCTTTTACGTCGAATATTGAATATTCTAATTTGAACTAAACCTTAAATAGCGGACATATACTAATACTATGTTTCTATATTTACGATATTTTCATCAGTTTTTACAGCGGTTTGGACATTAGCTAACTAAAAACACGAGTGCCATCTAGTTTTAAGCAGATTTTTCAAGGGTACAGTTTTTGTATGAGATTGTTATTCTTCTAGTATAGATTTTCTTTGATTTAGATGATGATTAGGTATTAAAACTAATAATGTTTTTACCGAACACTTTCTATGGGGAAGTCTATAGGAAACTCGTTGCTCTTGTTTATGATGCTTTCAATATTATCATTCAGCTTTGGTTTTGGTAGCTCAGCGCATTGAAGGAGCAACTTTTTGGCTGCTTTCCTGAGTGATGGCAGAGACCAGTCCTTGGACCTATACAGAATATTATTAAGATTACAAATTCTATATTACCTGTAAAAAAATAAATGTAATACTGTCTGATGATACCCGATTGTAAGCGTCAAAACGTACATATACATTTTTATCTATGAAACATATGTCACAAGTTGACTGCTACACAAAAAATAAAAGTTTAAAAAAAATATTATATCTTTGTAATGAAAACTAAAGACAGTCAAAATGTAGTATAAGCAATTAAAACAAAATTGAGAACTTATAATACAATTGCACCATCGATCTGTCTTTGAGATTTTTTATAATAATTATGTTGAAATCAAATGAGTCAGACATCAAAAAATTAAATGGTAATTTAATAGGCATTTTTTTTAATTTAGTTAGGTACTCACCATGCAGGATTTTTGAGATTTTTAAGCCTATCCATTTTTGTTACCTGTAGATTTGTCTTGGGTAAAAAAATATTTCAGTGAGCTTTCTTTTGTTCTCGTTTAAAGATGGGTATAACCTACTTTTCAACACAACAAGGTAGTTGTTATCATTAAACTACAATATAAATATTTTAATCGAGGTAATCTTTCTTGCTACTAAATATTAAAGACGAAAACAATTAACATGCACACACACTTAGTGCACCTATACAAGTTTGTATTCCAAATTCACATAATCACAATCACTTTTTAGCTATTCCTCAATTAAAAACTTTTGGCCTACTTTTCATTGATGTTCAAATTCAAATGAAATGATTCACAATGCAGTACTGCCATATTAAAGATACGAAAAGATCTCGTTTCCCCACCTCGATCTACTCGGCTCGTCTTCCACTGTGGCTGGCAATGCTGGCATTTTATAATGAGTGGAAGTCAAAAATGGCCTGCCATTACAGTATGTGCTTGAAATTGAATTCTGCCAAAAGAGTTTATACACGTCACAGATTTCTGTTGAAAATTGTAATGGTTCAAAAGATTAAAAAAACTATACAAAATTCAAAACCTATTGGCATTATTGGCTGGTTGTACCATGCTAGCCATGTCTCTGTCTATCTACGTGCCATGTGTGCCTACTTCTTTGTTCTTATCAGTCAGCCCCTTTTTTATGAATGTTCCTGGTTGTGATAGTAAAGACCTTGCTACATACCTGATCTAACATCGTGTGAAAGGGACAGCTTGACTTGAATTTCACGGGCGGGAGCAGAATAAATAAACTACTAAGGTTATAGCTTCTGCCTTTCACTCAACAGAAAATCACATATAGCCATCTCTTTCGCACGATGTCAGGTCAGGTCATGTATAGACACTTTAATCGTGCACGAGCAGGAGCGCCATCATTCATACATGAACGTATAATATGGGTGCTGGTAGCATCACAAATACAACAATAATAGTCTGCTTATTTTTTCTTTGAAAATGATAGTATAACTGTGTGTTGATTTTCTTTTTAAATTTAATGTGGAGCAACATAACTAATTGCTCACAGCACTAAACTGAGACAAATTATCAAATAGCATTGACATGAGACAAATTATCAAATAGCCAAAATTATCTGCCAAAATAGCACTCTTATTCGCAGTCTGGCACCACTGATTTGGATACCACACCGCCTTACCAAGGTTCTAATTATCTATAGAGTTTAGTAGGAGAGCCACCATCGTGTTTTCTGAATAAAACTTATGCCTACCTTTTAGTTTCTCTATTTCGACAACGGTACAAACACACATCTGTGGGTACAAATAAGTGGTTAAGAGATACTAACCAATACGTAGAAGTAATTGAGGGAGCCACCACCGTTTTTTACTGCACGAAATTGACTGCCATGCGTAGGATTTTAGTTCTATCGTTTAGCCAGCTCTGCGATTATGCGGTAAGTTTAGTTAAACTAAACTTGTACAGACTTGTGTAGATAGGAAAAGATAACCAAACATAAATGAAATATTAATAATAAAAGTACAGTCAGTTGCATTAGTATCTAGAAGCCTCCATAAAAAATCGCTGCATATGATACCTCGCGTTTTATTGTACAGCGTGTAAACTGTATATATTTTTATCGTATTTTTCATTGGAAAAAATTGAGTTTTAGTTCCTCTTTTGGCCACATTCACAAATAAGTTTTTCCGCGCATTTTTATTCTTTACTGTGAATATTTATATCAATTTGATTTTTTCCTTTAAGTATTAACAGGCCAGGGCCCGTACCGTGACACCCTTAACGCAATGATTGCTGGTTTTAGCCGCTGCCGACGCTGCGCGACCGCTGTCACGGGACAGGCCCTGCGGACATGGTTCGCATGGACCACCACGGCTAACATACGAGCAGGAGAGAGAACCTTATCCACCTTATTAACATAGTTTTTTATCTGTGGCTTACACGTACGGCTTTTACCAATGCCACTGACAGTACTTTTACATATTTCACGATAAATAAAAACACAGAGATAATAAATCGAACGAGTTGGTTCGCGTTCAAACTTGATCGATCGGAGATTTTCCTCTTTGAACGAGAAAATCTCTTTACAACACAAAATCACTCATTTATTGAGAGACCATAGATAAACAGTGACCGAGATAATCTCTATCGCGCCAGAATTATACTCCATATAATATTCTGGCCAAGATTTTAACGTGTCACCCAAGCTCCACTTATTATGGTGCAGTATCTGCACTTTACCACGGCTCAGTTGCTAAACCGATTTTGATGGAGTTTGGCAAGGAAATACTTGATACACATCACGAGAATAAATAGGATACTTTTATCCTCATATTCTTGGTGAATGAATCTATTTTAAAGTAGAATCTTTTAAACTATAATTAATTAGAGCGGCGGGCTTATCCTCTACAGTACGACCAACTTATTTGTAGACTTGTATGGGGGAGCCACTATCCAAATTTTCAAATAAAACTGTCAGCCACTCTTTGTATTTCCGTAGTTCCGCAATTTGCTCACTTGTACAGATAAGTTGGTCAAACTGTAACTGAAACGTTCGTGATTCTGATTGCGAGAGCTTGCCATCTCGCTCGTACCAACTTAGTCGAACTATGCGCGGTCCCGTTCTCGCAACTCTCGCTATCGCTTTCAGTGTTACGGGATAAGCCCACGGATTTTTTAATTACGTAATAAGGAACCCTTCCAAACTGCGGGAAATTATTTATAATAAAAAATAAAAAAATAGAATTTCATTAAGGTAAAGAAAAATTTGGTTTATGCAAAGACATATTATAAGGAGAATTCTGTGGGTTTATGTCAGTAAGTATATTCAGCTCAAAAAGTTTTTTTTTTTTTTTAATTAGAAATTTAGTTCTAATTTTTATAGTTAAAAATTAGGCATAGAAAGAGGTACTAAATAATATAGGAATGCAAATAAAATACGAAATATTAATCAATTGAATGTATTATAAGTATAAATTATGAAGCAGTCTTATAAGTTATAATAACAAACTTTAAGTTAGGACTAAATATTACTAAAATCAAAACATAGATATATTACATTTTCAAGCAAGGCACATACAACTGACAAAATTTTAAACCAAATACCACAGATCACACCCTAGATTCTGCATTCAGTACGCTCGAAGCGCACCACAGATCAGTCTAAATACACTTATACGAATTTACTCTGATTGGTTGATTGTTAGGCGCGAGTAGGCGTTACCTTGAGATAGCAAATGAGAACGCTTGGTCGCACTCCCCGCGACCCGCGCCTTCCTCAAACTTTGGTGACTTTTTGTGGGAACAACGAATCTCGTAATGCGGTATCTAGTGTGATCTGTGCCAAATACCAAATACAGTGGCGAATTTACCAGCAGGCTGAGTAGGCTTGAGCCTAGCGCGGCAGATTGAAAGGGCGGCAAATTTAGGGACCGACTTTAAAAAATATAAGCCCGCGGTAAATATATACAAAAATCGGTCCCTAAATTTAAGCCTCTAAAATCTGCCGTCCTAGGCTCAAACCTTCCATTTTGCCCTTGTTTTTTCAGTACAATTTCATCTAAATTACTGAATTTTATATAAAATCTAGTTTGTAGAGTAAAGAACAGCAAAAATTTAACAGCCTATAACGTGGAAAATGTATGAATCCGCCACTGCCCAAATACTTTTCGTTTCAATTTCGTTCTGTATTTAATTACAAGTATCCCACACACGCTAGCTTCTATTTATTTTGTGACAATTCTAAAAAACTTTCTTATCTACCCACATACTTATTTTTTGATGAAATTTTCAGGCAATCTTCAGATTAGCCCAGCTGCGGGCTTATCCTCTAACTTTGAAAGCGAGAGCATGACATCTCGCTCGTACCAACTTAGTCGCACTATGCGCGGTCCCGCTCGCGCAATTCTCGCTATCGCTTTCAGAGTTACGGGATAAGCCCACGGGTGATCCTGTATAGTGTTCCTACCCGTAGGAAGCCGGGGTAGGTCGCTAGTATACTAAATTACATCAGAGTGGCTATACATGTCCTGACCTGACATCATGTGAAATAGAAAGCTATATATAAATTTCTAGGGGAGCGAAAGGGGTAAGCTATAACCTTAATAGTTTGTTTCTTTTGCTCCCGTGAAATTCAAGTCTAACTGTCCCTTTCACACAATGTCAGGTCAGGCCATGTATACACCTTTATAATTAATTGTGAATGTCGCGGACAAATGGCAGATTATCGTTCAGAGTGACGCTCTAAGGGGAGGTCTTTGTTTAGCAGTGGACCTCTTCAGGCTAACGATAATGATTATTAAATCTTCAATAATGTTAAAATGCGCGAGCGGACAACTGTGTACGTGACTAAGGACCTCAGCTCCTATACACAACAGTAAAACTAAGCGAATATAATTTAATATATTTCGATTAGCACTTCAGGTAAGTAAATATATACTTTACTTGTGTAATTATGTGTGGCACTTAAATTTAAATTGATCGTTTAGCTTTACAAAGGCCTCGCTACATGGCCTGACCTGACATCGTTTGAAAGAGATGGCTATATATAAGTTTCTGGGCGAGCGAAAGGGAGAAGCCATAACCTTAATAGTTTGTTTCTTTTGCTCCCGTGAAATTCAAATCTAGCTTTCCCTTTCACACGATGTCAGGTCAGGCCATGTGTAGACACCCTTAATTACAGTGTAATTATAATACTTATCATTGTTACTTAGCAAAGATAATCAACCAGTTGATAGCGTGTATAGAACATTATGTATATATTGTTATATAAACGAGTATAAGCTATTTTGCGCGGTATATTTTCGTGAGGAGTACGAGATAGGTACGATTTGTGAAACATAGTATAGCTACAGTTACCTACTAATACATAAGAATCTACATTTAAAAAAAAACTTATCTCAATAATAATAAAGGGCCTTGAATATTTTACTTTGGAGCCTGGTATACATACTGTTCGCAGTCTTGGTTTTTTTTTTAAATAGCTGCCACTCTTTCAACCTATATGAATCGATAGCTAACACTAATACTTACAAGGTAACCCTCACGGCGCCGCAGGTAAGTTGACTTAGAACTAAATTGAAGGTATGAATTTATTGTTTTACTGTAAATGATTGTGTTACTTTGAAAGCGTATATCTTGGAAACGTGACGCTGGAGGAGATTTTGTCTCATACAAACCTAATTCTTATTAGTGTCAGCTATTGATCCAAATAGGTTTTATAAGTGGCCGCTATTTAGAAGAAAAAGCAAGATAGCGGACAGCAAGGTATGCCAAAATATTCAAACCCCTTTTATGGCTTTTATGACAGCAATTCAATACAAACCCAAGTGTCACACGCAACTATGTGGAATGGAGTGTCATTCTTGTCATATAAGCTCAAATTAAACGTCGTATAAATATTTTAAAATTATCAGAATTTTTGTTTTTTACCGTACAGACCAAGCGGGGGGATAATTGGGGATTATTCGTGAGTGAGTATACCTACTGTGTTTTTTATGAGTGAGTTAGTATACTGTGTGTATTGTGTCAATGCGACCTTAAATAATTTTACAACAAACATAATACTTATCCTAGTAATTAATAATTTCATGCAAAACATACAACATTCCATACAACATTAAAAAAAAATGATTTAAAAACAAAACCTTATTCTTAGTTAATAATAAAACCTTATTTATAATCACAACATATCCCTCACGAATTCATTCGAGTTCTTTTCCCAAATCTGTCCTGATCGGTACAATCTGTAAATTTTATCACTTGTCAAGCTCTGCCCGAACCTCAACATCGCACCTTCAAATTTATGTTGAAAGACTTGCATCTCTGTCTCATTATAACCTAAACCACTCGGGTGAAAGCTTTTAGGATCCCTACATTCGGTATATTTATGTGCTCCTATTAATTCAACGGGAATAACCTTACTTTGTGTAAGGTTAAATATGTCTTCAAATGTTGACATAGAGTCTAAATTTCTAACGTACAATGGTTTAAGTTTCTGAGGGGTTGTGTAGTAATGTGACTTTCTCATGATATCTGGATAACCCGCCTCAGCGTTTGAATCTATTTCTTGATTCAGACAGAATAATAATGGTGTGATTTCAACTGTACGTAATCTTCTTGTTGGATCGAAATCATCTAACACTGCCTTTATATTGCTATGCAATCGTGGTACTAAAAATTCGTCCCAAGACAATACGATCGCATGGCTAGCTTTATTAGATTCTTCTTTATCAAACCTAAAATGACGGAACAAGCAATCTAATTCTATAGCATCACGAACAATGCTATAAGACTTTGCAAATATGTAAGGATAATTTAATGGAAAGAACTGTATTTCCCATTGCGTTATATCCGATGGTAAAAGATTTAGACGTCTTATTATGTCTTCGGAGATCATGCTGTCATAGATCGTAAACTGGTTCACTCCCATCATGTGATGGAATACGAGAAATTCTATAAAAGAATCTCTTGATACCAAAGGTATTTGGTTAGGTATGACACACACTGCGGGTACGATGTTATTAACAAATCTTATACTACTGTTTTCTCTAGTTTTTCTTTTGGTATTGACGTGTATTAGTCTATTAATTGGTGCATGAATAGGGTTAATATTATAATCATTAACATAAAAGCTGACTCCCTTTGGTTTCCCCAAATTCTTGTTTAAATAACACTGAAATATGTATAATTGGTAATCATTGACTGGTTTAGAGACAGTTTTGAAGCTGAATCTTCCTGCTCTAGGTTTGTCCGCGTTCTCCAACCAGATATTACAGCGAAAGTTAGGAGGGACGTCCGCTTTTCCAACTACGATCGTATCTATGTTGTGAGCGTGGCTTTGTACCAGCTTGTCATACTTTTGATAGGACCGTAAAAATGACGAATATGAATAGAAATTGTCATCAATTTGCTGGAACAGAGGCGGCGTTTCACGCACTTCCATTGAAGTATTACGTACAATCTCGGAAAGCATTGTGGCGTTGAATCCTGGACCGCAAAATTCTATCTCAGAAAGGCCGGGTTTTCCAAAGAAATTAAGTACTTCCAGAACATATCTGAGCCTGTAGTACTCGTGGCGGTATATTAGTAGTGTCACGATACTGATGAAACATACGATGACAAGTATTAGCTGGTAATACTTCCTCATTTTGGTTCCCGAAGATTTACGGGGTGCCTTCATTTACAACTTGTACTCACCGGCATCTGCAAGAGATATTTCACTGAGACATTGCATTTGTAAGCAAGAGTATCTAGTAGGCAGTAAATGCTTACCTAAACTAGTGAGACGTATAAATAAAATTCAAATTTATAGCTAGTTTTCCATTGAAAATTATTTATTATTTTACAAAATAGGTCACTGACTACCGCACCGCCAGTGTTGCCGTTTTACATATGGAAAAAATGCTAGATTGTATCGCCGTTAATGCTAAAAATGTGCTAGATCTCACTTGAATCTGCTAAAAAAAAAATGCCAACTGTTCTAACTAGAATTCTTGAAAATAATTTTTCAGTGAGCAGATAATGTACATATTTAAAATACAGTGTTATTTTTAAGATATTTAATCATTGAATAATATTTCAATATCATCAACTTCTACATCCATCTACATCCCATCTACATCTTGTGATGTAGATGGGCTTTCTTCAGAATCAATACTTATTGGCAGCACAATCGAATCTCTTGCGCCTGTAATCTGTTTTGTCTTTATCACTTAATTACTTATGTTTTACTTGTAATCGTCTGCTCATATTTAGCATATTGACATATTGCTCTAGAATCACTCGTAAACTCGTTTGTGTGCGTTTGTTTAAACATAAGCATCTGTGTGCAACCACGCAGAACAATCACAAAAGTTTATTTTCAAGCTATTATACCTGTCGGTAGTTACAATAATAATTGTTATTGTCTGAATGAAACAACATTACTTAATCTGTACACAGAAAACCAAACATCATTCTCTATTCGGGAAAACCCCTAAATCATAAAAGAGTAACCATGATAAAAAATCAAAATGCCAGTTTAAAATATTGTCTGTGAGTTTAGTTCAATCTTTTGCACAGAGAAAATATATTGAACCGCCGTCTATTATTGGCTTCAATGTTTTCCAATCCTTAAGAAAGAATGGCTATCTACCACAAACATGTAAAACCCAAAAAATGCTAAAAATATGTAATATGCTAAGAACACATTTTTCATGTTAATGGGTCCGAAATAATGCCAAATTTAGCATTTCTAATACCAAAACGGCAGCACTGCGCACCGAACTGCAGAAATAAATGTCAATGTCAAATCTTTTATTTGCATAGTTCACTTGCCATTATATTTACTTATTTACTCAAGGATCTTGTATGATGCTTCGTCTAAGTATTTACTAAACTGCCCAAGAAGGATGGTAATGTTTTTACCTAACATTGACTCTACCAAGAAGCTTGTCCTTCATGGATGTAGCTATCCTTTCCCGTGGCGAGACAAGGGTCAAATCAAAAAGCAAGGCAAGCAGTGTTGCCGTTTTGGCAATTTTTATGCTAAATTTGGCATTATTTTAACCCGATAGCATGAAAAAGTGTTCTTAGCATATTGCATATTTTTAGCATTTTTCGGATTTTACATGTTAGCGATAGGTATCACCTCTTTCTAAAGAATGAGGCGTTTTCCAAAAAAAAAAGAAATCCTGGTCATAAAAGTACCCAATAGATGGCGTTAGATATACCTTGAGGTTTTTCTGTCACTGTCAAGACATGAAAGACAAAAAAATGTACGTGTGCCTTTTTTTTTCTTGTGTTTTTTGGCCCCACATGTGTATTTAGACAATGTCAAGTAACGTAACTATGTATTTCACTTCATTTGAAATAATACAATAGTTGACACTGGCTAAATACACAACGTGTGGAGCCAAAATTTACGATTTAAAAAATTTACATAAAATATTTCGACAGAAATGACAATGACAGGTAAAACGATAGGTCTGTTACGCCATCTAGTAAGTATTTTAGAACTACTTTTTTTTTTTGGAAAACGCCTCATAACAATTTCAACTACCGAGAGTTACCAGTAGCTTCAAAATAAACTTTTGTGATTTATCTGAGTGCTTGCATACAGCTGTTTATTTTTATACACACGCTCACAGGTGAGCTTGCGAGTGATTCTAGTGCAATATTACTCTTAAATTAATTAAAAATAAAAGTAATCAAAAATAGCACTGTATTTTTAATTACATTAGCTGTTAACTATAAAATTATTTTCACTGTAATTTTATATAAATGAGGTTTGACAATTTTTTAAGCATAATTTTAGCATTTTATCAGCGCCAAAGTCTAGCATTTTCTCCATAAACAAAACGGCAGCACTAGACGAGAGGTTAAATACGTAAGACGAAGCGGTATGGTCTGAAAGGCTTTAGCATGCCCAAAATGGGAGAAAAACAAAAAAAAAAGCAAGAAGGCTGCCATTCTGCCAAACTAATAAAACAAAACTAAAAGTCATTGGCGTTTTCACGGCGTTTTTAATTTTGTTTGTAATTTGTAAGTAAAGTAATAAAATAATATAAAATTAAACAGAAATGTCCGGAAACAGAGAGGAAACTTTGCGGCAATTTTGCGATGTAACTGGTGCGGACGAGAACCGGAGCAAATTCTTTTTAGAATCATCAAATTGGCAGCTTGAAGTAAGTGGTAGTAAACGGTAATTTTATTCCTTTGTTTTTTGGGGGAATAACCGTAAAAACTATATCATTAATTTGTACTGTGATCAATTTTTAGCCCTCCCTAACGCGAATTACTGTTTGAATCGATTTTAGGAAGCTATATCAAGCTTTTACGAGCACGGTGGAGTAGAGGATCCAGCGCCGACGGCCGCTGCTCCCGTGGCTTCTCTGGTTATGGACAGTGATAGCGACATGGACTCGGCTCCAAATTCGCCTCAAAGACAGGCAAAGAAGGATAAGAAGAAAACTAATACAAAATTCGCAACTTTGGAGTCTTTGCATCAAGATAGCTCTAGTGATGAGGAAGAAGGTTAGTTTTTCAGTCATTTCTTGTTACAGATTAAAGATAGACTAATAGTTTCAAATAGTCCCAATTAGTTTTTACTGTGTACACCTACAAGTAAGATCACAATCTTTTGTAACTTGTAAGTAAAGCCAAAAAGAGAAATAATCACAAAAAAGTTTAAACATATTAATATTTTATAACTATATATGTAATTGTGCTTCGTATCATTTGCTGATGTAGAAAAAAAATCCTGTTATTATTTACTTCCGGGTCAAATGCTAAATTGACTGACTACTAGCGGTGTTGCCACATATAGCTAGGGAAGGCTCCCCACGGGGCTATGGAAAGCTTGTCTCCAGCGTAACAGACAGGGATACTTAACACTAAACTACTGTAGATTATCCCTGTCTATTTTAGATCACATTGAACACATTTTAAAGGACATTTCCTTTTTAACTAGCTTTACCATTTCGTTGGCTTGAATCAACAGTGAAAAGACTAGCCCAAGAATTCCTTGCCCCATGCGAACCTTGTATGACAAAGACAACAAACACAGACCCACCCAACGATAATACGGGAGAGTGTGACAGTGAATGTAAGGATAAAGAAGATATACAAAGATTACGGAAAGAAATTCAGAGGTTGTTGAGCGAAAATAGTGCATTGCGGAAAGAGATAGCAAGATATGAGACGGGGATTGAGGGAGGGAGAAGTAGCTCTGAGGGAGGTCTGTTGTTCACCATTTTTCTGTAGGTAGTATGTTTTCTCTTTGCAGGCTGTAGTTATAGACATCCTAATTAATGTTATAAAAGCGAAAGTAGCAGTCTGGATGTTTGCCGCATTATCTTATGGGGTATAGATTAAGGGTCGGAGTCATTTTTAGTATATTTTTGTAGGTTCATGTGAAAGAACAGGGTAGATTGGCTAAAGAGAGAGGAGGCTTATGCTCTGCAGTGGGCTGAATAAGCTGCCAATGATGATGATGATGATGACGATGTGTAAGAACTCTCATGTAACAGCTAGTTGACTATATTTTTCAGTTGGGTATTGTGTTTTTCCTTTTAATTCTAGTAAAACCTTGTAAGTCATGAATTGTCCCAATGTTTCTGTTCAATGTTATTCTATATGATACTTTCGTATTGTTTCAGGGCAAGCGTTTTACGCGGGTGGTTCAGAACGCTCCGGGCAGCAGATCTTGGGACCCAGTAAAGGCAAGAAGGATATCGTTACCGAGGTCTTCAAAGGTGTTAAAGAGTGAGTGTAAAAATCAATGAAAACTTACAGTATTGAAACGTGGCCCTTGACCACTCAAGAGTCGCAGCGGGCAATGGAGACTATGCTCGGAGTTTCTTTGCGCGATAAAATCCGGAACGAGGATATTTGTCGAAGAACCAAAGTCACCGATATAGTTTTCAGAGTTTGCTAGCTGAAGTGGCAATCACTCCATATCACTTGAGGAACCGATAACCGATGCGGACGAAAGGTTCTTTAATTTAATGGCGACCACGAGCTGGATGAAGCAGCGTAGGCAAACCTCCCACTAGGTGGACCGACGACAATGTGAGACAGACAGAATAAGAACCCTAAAATTTTGAAAAATGCTAACAATATTATATATATACATGTTTATCTTTATTTTGATGTTCAAAAAAAAATATTTTTATTTTTTGTTTTTCACTTATATTCAAAAAAAAAAATATATTTATCCCTTCCTGATGATGCATGTAATGTAGATGCTCCAGCAGGGCTAGCATATGCGTACCGCGAAGAAACCTTCTCTACTCTTCATGCCGTGAAAAATGAGACAAACGTATACACAATCGTATAGCCGTGTCCTGTTCGTGCATAACAAAGAGATCTTGTCACGGTGCGCGTGCTAGCCCCGCTGAAGGAAGCTTGTGGTGTCGCAGGCGGGGGGCCGTGGTGTTCGAGGACGAGCCGGCGACGTCGAGTCGCGGCCGCGGCGGGGGCGCCTTCGCGGGCGTCGGCTACAGGCTCGGTGACTATACTGGATTATTTTACTATGAAAACTGACGCGGCTTTCATACATTTTGTTATAATAAAACGGGAATACTCACGTTAAATTTCATTACTATTAGTACTCACGGGATATTTACCACGGTTATTATTTTCGTTGAGTTCCCGATATTTCGGCACAGTTGCATGCGCCATGTTCACGGGTAGACTGAAGATGCGGGTGGATGATAAAAAAGTTACGAAATTTAGGAGCAGACAAACCGGGAAAAAAAAACCGGCAAATATCGGGAACTCAACAAAAACAATAACCGTGGTAAATATCCCGTGAGTACTAACAGTAATGTTGTAAACAACCACGAAAGTCTAAAACAGTGTTTAAATTTCATGTTCGGTTATTAACATTGTATAACGCATTTAAATGATCATTATATTCAATAAATAGCCTCTACTTAATTTGCATACTATTGTATACAAAAGGTTATTATTTTTGACTTGGATGAATATTTACCAATAAATAACTTTGACTTTGACTTTAAATTGAGTCGGTTATTCCGACTATAGTTTCGATCACATTCGGTGACATTTATCAAGGAATGCTAAGCGAGACAAGCACTGTGCAAGGCAAGACGAGGTCGCGCGCGTGTATCGCTTAGCATTAACTGTAGTCGGAATAACCGACTCAATTTAACGTGAGTATTCCCGTTATATTATAACAAAATATACTGGATTAATGGATAGGCTAGAAACTGCTGACATTTTAAGATTAACAACTTATGCTATGGGACCAAAGCTGAAATCGCAAAACGAAAATCAGCTTTTCCTTATATTCAGGGGTAATTTCGTGGCCATTTATCTTATATTATTATATTTATATTTATCTATATCTTATCTTATATATCTGGTGATCAGTCAAACATAAGCCTTATATTTTTTAATATGTATTTTTGTCACGAATAAAATTTTCTGTATTTCTGTATATCGTATTGTGCTGGTTTCCAGGTCAGACGGCTGATGATCACGAACCTGTGACTCCAGCCGGCGGACAGGCGCAAGTGAGTCATGACTGTTGGCTAAACAAAATATTAACAAACTACTTACCCCCGAATACTGAAACGTTTGTTAACTTTGACAACAGATTAATTCTAATACTGCCTTTGTCTGGCACTAAGCAAATGACAAAGACAGCAATAGACTTAATCTGTCGTCAAAGTTAACAAACGTTTCAGTATTCGGGGGTAAGACTTATATATAAAATGAGCTTTTGGAATACCCAGAGACCATTAAAGGCCTACAATTAGTACTGCAAAAAAAACAAGTTTTTTTTTTCGCCCTTGAAAAAAAACATGAAGAAGAAACACGTTTTTTCTGGAACATGTTTTTTTTTCATAAGTACTGAATGTCAACGTAAGGCAGTTATCGTTTAATTTGACTGTTTGCGATTTTGTACTAATTTCTAATCTTACATTTTTAAGGTGCAAGGTTTCGCTCAGCGCGCGAAATTCAAATTTTCTTGCGTTTATGTCAATTACAGCTTAATTACTCATCGTAGGTTCATGAAAACTAATTTTGCGATAATAAAAAGATTGTTTCAAGAAATTACACCAACCAAAAATTCAAGTTGAAAGCTAGTATAAGTACATTTCCCGCTAAACCAAAAACCAAGATGAAAATCAGCTTATTAAGATTTGTAGCTAAACCAATGTTATCTAGGTGATCATTTTACCCGTAATTTCTTAAAACAACTTACTTATTGGCGCAAAATTGATTTCAATAAATCCACGATGAGTAATTAAGCTGTATTTGACAAAAAACGCGAGAAAATTTGAATTTCGCGCGATGAGTGAAACGTTGCACCTTAAACTACATTTTTTTTCTGGTTCAGTAGAATAAAAACTCATGAAAATATTGGCAACATTGACGGAAGTTTTCGTTTACGAACGGGGACTTCCCGAACAAGAGGTTGCGCGAGGGGGAATCCCCGTCGCCCGTTGTTTGATTTACTCCTCGCTTAATCAACTTTACATGTGGGAGCGAAAGTTTATAAATTTATTATCAGATTATTTCGTTCTGATTAACTATTCGACTTGCAGTGGGAAGCTAGGTGTGTCAAGTGTTATTTATTGTTATGGACTTTCCAGACGGAAGCGCGGTCTGTGCGCCTGCGACTGTACCGCGAGGGCTTCACCGTAGACCAAGGCCCGCTGCGGTCGTACACCGACCCCGAACACACTGAATTTCTCAACTACATTCGCAGAGGGTGAGTCTTAACATCATCAACATAATTAAACATCATCAACATCATTCAACATCGTAATTATTAGTCAAATTAAAAAGTGAAGAAAACGACAAAAAATTTGCAGTGCATTGCCGCGCATGGTTTTGAACGGTTGAGGTTCAAAATTTTCATCAAAGGGATTTGTATTTAAATTAGCCGTCAATTTAAAATAGTTTCAAGAAAAAGGGATTGTATTTATTCTATGGCTAACAATTTTTGGAACATGTTATGTAGATATGTACGAAAAGTATAGCAACAATTTTAGTGGTCTCAAATTTAGTTTAGAAAATGCTAATATAGAATAAACGTCGTGTAGGCAATTTAGTACAAAAGAAAGTACGTAATAGTCACTAAATTATTTAATAATAATTTGTAGTGAAATCCCCCCGGAGCTGGCGTCGGGCGGCGAGGTCCGCGTGAGCCTGGAGGACCGCCGGCACGAGGAGAGCCCGCGCGGCGCCGCGCGCCCGCAGGCCTTCCACGGGAAGGGGCAGATGCTGGGCAGGTCGGATGCGTACTTACTGTACAATACACAGCCATAAGCACACAAAGTTCTACTGAGATACACAGTGCCACTGAGATACACAGTCCCGCTGAGATACACAGTCCCGCTGAGATACACAGTCCCGCTGAGATACACAGTCCCGCTGAGATACACAGTCCCGCTGAGATACACAGTCCCGCTGAGATACACAGTCCCGCTGAGATACACAGTCCCGCTGAGATACACAGTGCCACTGAGATACACAGTCCCGCTGAGATACACAGTCCCGCTGAGATACACAGTGCCACTAGATACACAGTCCCGCTGAGATACACAGTGCCACTGAGATACACAGTCCCGCTGAGATACACAGTCCCGCTGAGATACACAGTCCCGCTGAGATACACAGTCCCGCTGAGATACACAGTCCCGCTGAGATACACAGTGCCACTGAGATACACAGTCCCGCTGAGATACACAGTCCCGCTGAGATACACAGTCCCGCTGAGATACACAGTCCCGCTGAGATACACAGTCCCGCTGAGATACACAGTCCCGCTGAGATACACAGTCCCGCTGAGATACACAGTCCCGCTGAGATACACAGTCCCGCTGAGATACACAGTCCCGCTGAGATACACAGTCCCGCTGAGATACACAGTCCCGCTGAGATACACAGTGCCACTGAGATACACAGTCCCGCTGAGATACACAGTCCCGCTGAGATACACAGTGCCACTAGATACACAGTCCCGCTGAGATACACAGTGCCACTGAGATACACAGTCCCGCTGAGATACACAGTCCCGCTGAGATACACAGTCCCGCTGAGATACACAGTCCCGCTGAGATACACAGTCCCGCTGAGATACACAGTGCCACTGAGATACACAGTCCCGCTGAGATACACAGTCCCGCTGAGATACACAGTCCCGCTGAGATACACAGTCCCGCTGAGATACACAGTGCCACTGAGATACACAGTCCCGCTGAGATACACAGTCCCGCTGAGATACACAGTCCCGCTGAGATACACAGTCCCGCTGAGATACACAGTCCCGCTGAGATACACAGTCCCGCTGAGATACACAGTCCCGCTGAGATACACAGTCCCGCTGAGATACACAGTCCCGCTGAGATACACAGTCCCGCTGAGATACACAGTCCCACTGAGATACACAGTATCCCAGGCAGAAATCTTGGATAATAGAAATTTAGCAGTCGGGTCTTTGTTTTTTCTTCGTGTAATATGATGTGCTTTGAAAAGCAATTAATTGACCGAGTGAGCGAAGCGAACGAAAGCAGAGACCTTTCGTTCGCTTCGCTCACTCTGTTTTATAGGTTTTTTTAGACTTTAACTGGCAAAATTTGGTTTCATCTGTCTGTATGCTGGTACTTATTTGCTCGTATTTTCAACGAATCTTTACGAAACTTGGTATATTAATACAGGTTCTACGATATATTTTTTGATCGGTGGGGTATTTCCCCCAAAAAATGGGGGAAAGTAATTAATTTATCGATATTTGAAATGAGTTTTATATGTCTGCAGCCCGACGCCTCCGACGGTGGGCGCCACCGTGCCCGTGGCCAGCGCGGCGGCCGACCGCGCGGCCAACCAGCGCGCCGCGCAGGACGCCGTCGGCCTGGACGAGGCCGCGCCCACCACCACCGTGCAGGTCGGCCCCCTCGCTGCAGGGCCCGTACTGAGACCTCGCGACCGCTATATCTTCACAACCCGTGGACCTATTCAGCTCATATACGAACTTAAAAATTGTATTGAAATGAACTACTTGCCTATAAAATTTCATGAAGATCGGATCGACGGTTCGCAAGTTATCATCGGACAAATATACACACAAACATACATACAAATGCCAATTTGTCCCAGTAAACTCTGAGACCTTCGCTTCGCTCGGTCAATAAGTTTCTTGTGGAGCGAAAGGGAGAAGCCTTAATATTTTGTTTCTTTTGCTCCCGTGAAATTCAAATCTAGCTGTCCCTTTCGCACGATGTCAGGTCAGGCCATGTATAGATACTACTCGGCCCGCGGATACTTTACACTTTTACTGAAATGCTTATTTATTTATTTATTTCCAAAAAACAAATAGTAAGCTAACAGTAAGTTATACCAAAACGCTTACTATCATAAACAATGAGTAAAAAATAACTTAAATTCTCTAATAATAATAGGGAACTTATAAGAACAGCAGTGACTGCACTTTAGCTGAATCGACGTAAGACTGGAAACGTAATGTTTTTGGGGTGTGTTAGTATGTAAATAAGTATGTATGTATTTATGTTGGCGTGTTACTACGTTACCTTCTGTAGCTTAAACGGCTTGACCGATGTTGACGAGTGAGGTGTCGTTGGATACCTTTTTACGTCTGCAGCGACATAGGCTACATTTTTGACATTCTGCGCCTTGGACTAAATAAACACTGACAACTTGAGACCGTTTGTCATTTTGCGACTAAATGATTTTGAAGTCGGGTATTTTTCTTTTTTCTTTTAATAATAATACTTGGTAATCTATATGCTCCATATAATCTAGGTTTTATCTGTTTATTGTTGTTTACTAGCAGCGCCCTGCGGTTTCACCCACTATTCCATAGGAATAATATATTTTTCCGGGATAAAATGTAGCTTATGCGCTAATTTAGGTGATAAGCTTTTACCAAAGAACAATGGCGAAATCCCATACATAGTTTTATGTCATTAAAATTCACGGCGTCTTTAGATCAAAGATATCGCTAGTAATTCTGCAGCATTACGCAGCAGAACGTGAATTTTCGTGTTGTTTCCAAAACTCCATAGAAGGCTCTAGTAAAGTTTTCACCACTTTACTGGGGCATGACTTGGACTTGACCGTGACTTGCCTTGCCTTTGACTGTAACTATGACTTGTTTGTTAATATCTAGCAAAACTTGAAATTATATATGTATACTTGACACTGGCAAATGCATAAGACGTGCGACGCCAAAAAAAAATATATATAGATAGATAACTCTTTATTGTTCACACCAGAAATTACATGCATAATACAAAAATCTACTTAAAGCTAGTGTAACAATTGGCGGCCTATATATATATATATTATTTGTAATAACTGATAACTAGAACAGACTCACTTATATACTTACACATTTAAGCACGAAGTTTCGCATTTGGATACTGATAAGCAATAACATGTCAACCCACAATTTTAATTTTTTTTTATTATACAGAACGCTTCTTTGTCATCCAAAGAATCGTTCTGTATCATTAACAAAAAAAAAAAAAATTTTGTGATTTGACATGTTATTTCTTATCAGTATCCATTTATAAGTGTGGTGTGATTGTTTAGTTAGAGTAGTGGGTGTATGTGTCGTGTGGTTCCAGTTCCGGCTGGCGGACGGCAGCCGCGTGGCGGGCCGCTTCAACCACACGCACACCGTGTCCGACCTGCACCAGTACGTGTCGCGCGCCGAGCCCGCCTACCAGCTGCGGGAGTTCCTGCTGCTCACCACCTTCCCCAGCAAGGTACACTACACTTAAAAAAAAAACCATATATATTACATATACAGAAGGAAAAAAAACTACTGCCCGCTATTAATATTATATATACCATTTCATTACCAAAAGGCGATCCAATCTGCCCGAATAGATTGTAATAAAACAGAAAACTGCGTACAACGCAAAGCAATATGTTCAGCTTGACAATGTCCCCGAGTTGGGGGAAGTACAGGAACAAAAACAAAAAAAAAAAAAAAACACTTCACTCACGCTCGAAGCGCACCACGCATCAGTCTAAATACACTTATAAAAAGTTACTCTGATTGGTTGATTGTTAGGCGCGACCTTGAGCCAATGAGAACGCTCGGTCGCATTCCATTGCACCAGTACGTGCCGTACAGGACCATCCTCTTAATAACAGTTGGTTAACTTGACTTTCTTTCTTCTTAAGAAGTATCTAGCTATATATTATATGCCTATTTGTGGTAACTTTTAAATAGCTTTAAGTTAAAATATTAAACCTGTTACTTAAGCGCTAGCTTTGTATGTTTGTGTGTATATTTGTCCGATGATAACTTGCGAACCGTTGATCCGATCTTCATGAAATTTTGTAGGCAAGTAGTTCATTTCAATACAATTGTTAAGTTCGAATATGAGCTGAATCGGTCCAGGGGTTGTGAAGATATAGCGGTCGCGAGATCTCAGTTCGCCGCGAACTACTAGTATAATATAATATAATGTATTTATTTGTAGGAGCTGAGCGACCCCGCGGCCACGCTTGCCTCGGCTAATCTACTCAACACCACGCTACTGCAGCGGCTAAAGTAAACAACTAATAACAACTAATAACAACTATAACAACTATAACAACTGTATTCTATACTGCGCTTTATTTCAACGTAAACGATGGTGTACAGTAAGCGGCGTTTCAGTTGGCACGTCGGCGAATCGACGAAAGCTTTCAGTTTTGTATCGCTGTCAATCTGATATCTCAATGGAGCAGTTAAAATAATTTGTTTATTTAGATAGTATCGCGCATTATTTAGTATTGAGGTGGTTACAACATATATTTTTTTTACTAAAAAATTTTATTTTGCACGACAAAACATTTTCTTCAGATTTCATCGAGTACTATTTAGCTTTGAAGTGGTTACAACAACTCTATACTTGTTTTTTTTTTTTTTTACTGAAACCCGAAATTTTGTGTGACGACTATTTTGCTTCTTTAGATACCATCGCTCAATTAGTTTTGAAGTGGTATAGAGGCAACTATATTTTTTTTTACTGAAACCTAAAATTTTGAACAAAACATTTTCTTTCTTCAGTTTTCATCACGTATTGTTTAGTTTTGAGGTGGTTACAACAACACTATTTTCTAAAATGAAAAAAATAGAGTTATTATACAACTTTTTTTTTTAACTGTGATTGAAAATGTAGGATGACAAAACCGTTTGGTTGGTCGGACAATTCTCGTTAGATCCAGTGTTTAGATCCATAATGGCTCTTCTGATACTTTTTTCTGTTTAGATCCCATTTTAAATCATGGGTTTATAGCAGGGTTCGCCGATATATATCAGCGGATATATATATCATGATATATATCAATTGATTATTTCCTGTCTTCTGAAATAAAAAAAAATGAAGATTAATGTTTACCCTGGCAACCCTTGCAACACGTAGCGAAAAACTACAATTCAGAATAATTTAGATTGATCCATCGAGGACCAATGAATCTACTGAGAAAAATAGTTATCTATAGACCAGGATTAGAAAAAATCCGATTTTTATAATAAATATCAAAAATCCGTTTTTTTTTTATAGATATCCGATATATATCCAGGTTAAGAAAAATTGCAAATTTTCCCTAGAGAGTGAAAATTGCTAGCCGTACTGGTAAGTTAAAGTAAAGGGGATTTCCCCAACTTTAAATGAGGTTGCCATTTTGGGAAACAATCTAAATTATTCTGAATTGTAGTTTTTCGCTACGTGCTGCCAGGTTAAACATTAATCTCCAAAATGTTTAGTTCAGAAGACAGGAAAAAAACAATTGATATTTATCAAGATAAAAATCAATTAATAGATAGATAGATTGATAGATAATTCTTTATTGTTCACACCAGAAATTACATGCATAATACAAAAATTTACTATTAATTAATAAATATCAAGATAAAAATAAATTGATATATATCAAGCTAAAAATCAATTGATAAAATTATATCATGATATATATCCGCTGATATATATCGGCGAACCCTGATCTATTCAGATTTTTTTTCTTTCCGTTAGGTCCCATTTTTCGCGTTTTTTTACTCGGCTAACTAAATAACTTAACTGATACTATGATGTTAGTCAGATATATAGGTATTTCCCGACGCGCCACTAAATTACCGCTTACTGTACTTTCGCAGAGTGCGAAGTATGAATGTAATGACATATGTAATAAAAAATAAAAAATAAAAAAATGTATCGAAGTCGATACATACTGATATTTCCTTTCTGTTTTGGTGCCTCATCGGGAGTAAGCGAGAGGCACGCCTAGGGACAGAGACGGCATCAGAAACTCATCTACGTGAAGTTTAAACATAAGTAGCGCCATCTTTTGTTGTGTACAAAATAAACTTATCAGTGAAGTTTTAAACACAAGTAGCGCCATCTTTTGTTGTGTAGGAAATAAATCTTTTGTTGTGTAGGAAATAAACTTATCTCAGTGAAGATTTAAACACAAGTAGCGCACTCTTTTGTTGTGTAGTGAAATAAACTTATCTCAGTGAAGTTTTAAACACAAGTAGCGCCATCTTTTGTTGTGTAGTGAACTAAAACATTTCCTAAACTTGTGTTATTTCGAGTGTTTATGTGTAAAAACGGTGGATTTTTATTCGTTAAGTGTTCGTGATAGTGCAATTATTTACGTTTATATAATGTCGTGCGTAAAAGTACGCCTCGCTTGCACTCGACAGGCGAACTGAACTGCCGCGTGCTGTACGTGCGTAATTCGCCCAATGCTGACTTGTAGCAGCATCCGTAAGAATTTGTAGTTTTTATTTTGATAATAGAACATAATTGTACTTGCATAAAGGTTATTATTTACTAACATAGCAATGTAATTCCTGTATCTTCATCATGTTAGCCCCACCCGTTGGGAGATTAGCCCACCAAGCGATTCCATATTCATCATGACCTCGTTTATAACTGTAAGTAGGGCTGAAATATGGGTATTTTTGGTTACCGGTACCATTGGCCTTAGTGATACCATTATCTTGCCGGTACCAGACGTAGTACCCGTACCACTAGTACCGGTACCAGACGTAGTACCTGTACTATTACTAATCAGTATCGGTATTATACCGGTACCAAACAAATATTTGCGTTAGTCAATCGTGAGAACTGTTCAGAAACGTCGTATAATTACAAAGCTCATCAAACGTTTATAAGATTTTTCATAAGAATGGTAATAATGGATAATATTGGCCTGTTGCTCACAGATCACACTCTAGATTCCGCTCATAGCGCACCACGCATCAGTCTAAACACACTTGGTTGATTGTTAGGCGCGAGTAGGCGAAACCTTGAGATAGCCAATGAGATCGCTCGGTCCCGCGACCCGCGTCTTTTTGTAGGAACAACGAGTCTCGTAATGCATACCGCGCTATGATTCTAGTGTGATCTGTGCCTGTTACTTCATGCGATAGGCATGCAATGTAAATTGCAAATGATATTTTAAATTTTCTTATAAATATTCCGGATCTAGGTATATCGTAGACGATTCAGAATTAAGCGC
Organism: Apocheima hispidaria; assembly: GCA_947579745.1. Taxonomy (NCBI): domain Eukaryota; kingdom Metazoa; phylum Arthropoda; class Insecta; order Lepidoptera; family Geometridae; genus Apocheima; species Apocheima hispidaria. Next base: position 2,470,954 of record OX388169.1, read on the forward strand.
CGCATTTAGTCTATCTTAATGAATATGTATACCTATCTAGTATCTGTGTATTTCAAAACATTTAATTGTTTAATTCCACAATGAAAGTTTTTAATTAAATGTAAGATCTTTTTGTAAAACAAATGGTCTTTGAATAAAGAGACCAAAGTTCTCAAAAAGCTTTTATTTTATTCAACTACTTATTACAAATTTATCAGTAAATACATTCTAGGATTAAATTATGATAGATTAAATAATAAAAAAAACACGATTATACGTCAGTACTTACTCAACTACAATAGATTTTCGTGATCTCTCAAAACATTGACGTTATAAAAGACGCCATCTTGTTAATGTTTAAATTTGGAAATCGCCACAAAATGGCGACCGGATGACGTTTTGACGGGACGCCATCCTGTTTACACTTGAATTTGGAATCCGTTTCAAAATGGCAGCGGCTATCCACAGCACTCCGCCCGTGGGAAGTTGCAAGCGCAGGGGTCTGTAGCGATACACGTCGCCGGGCATATACAATCGCAAGCTGCAAGACAAATACAGAAAGTGAATTTACAAGAAACTGCTTCCTGTATTTTTGACGCGTGCTGAGCAACGCTGAGACTTTCTTCCTGTTTGTGTTTTACATGAATCTTAATCAGCCTTTAAAATAGAGATATTGCGATAGACTCTAGACATCGATAGAGCAAGACAGCGGATAGTTACCATTTTTTCTATTTCTAGTACACGTTTCATACATGTTCTGCCTAATTTTTTTACTAGGCACTTACTGGTAACTAGTGTGATCTGTGTGGGGTATAACAGAGTGTGCAAGCTTACGTTTGCAGTCCCCGTACTGGCAGGGGTCCGTGTACTGAGTGCAGTCCTCTCCGGGCGGCAGGAACGAGGACCGGTAGATCGTCGTGCCTTCCAACTACAATTACAATACAACTTATATAACGCCACACTGTCAAAACTGGTGTCAGAGCCGCGCGCGGACAAATCTCCTGCAGGAGGTATTGAGATTAAAATTGATAAACACATTAAATCACGGACACCATGTTTATTTCGCAGAGAGAGAACATAGACAAGAATTACCATAGAGTATTTAACCTAGGTGGTCATGTGAGGCGGACCGCACACTGTTAAGGCTTATTACACACTTATATCTTTAACAGGAACTTTCTACACGGGCCCTTCGCACCCGCCAATCAACCGCCATGGCGGTTGAAATTGACCTATTTGATTGTGCTCTAAGTGAATTTACGACGATATCATTAAGGGTGTTATGTTATACTTAGTAGGAATTAACGAACTAAAATTTGGCTTCGCTGTCCCATTAGGTAATGGTACCCTTGTAATGATAGAAAAATTGAAAGATGGAAAAAAAAAACATTTAAAGAAACGAAACTTTTAAAGAAAGAGGTGAAACATGTGAAGTTACTGCCTTTTTATACATATAAAAAGGCAGTACATTTTTATAATTTAAAATCTAACTGCAAAATCCGTTGCGTGTTAGCGGATATACTTTATTTACGACTTTATTTTATACTATGTATGTATATTATGTTACTAGCTGCGTCCCGCGGCTTCAGTAGCCTATGTGTTAATCTAGATTCTAGGCTATAAGCTACCTCCATATCAAATTTCATTTAAATCCGTTCAGCCGTTACAGAGTTGAACGCGAACAATCACACATACTAAGTTTCGCATTTATAATTTTAATATGATATTATAGATGTACTGCTCAGGCAGTAGGAACGCTGTGGACGAGAGAGGACCACGAGTCTCGCACAGGACCGGAAAAATGGCACCCTTTCGCATTCATAGTATTAGTGATGGTGTGTGATGAAACTACCGTCCATCAGTCGCATCTCCGTTCCATTTTTATCCGACTGCCCAAGAATGAGGGTAATGTTTTATGCGAGTATGTAAGTGTGTATGATTGTGTCTTCCCATATAACCTCCTGAAGCCAAAACGGCTTGACCGGTTTTGAAGAGTAAGCTTGGTGTCGTTGGGTTCCTCTATAGGTATGGCTGGAGTGACTTAGGCTCCATTTTGAAGTCGGTTAATTCAATTGATAGGTATATTTATTCTAATCCAAACAAAAACGAAGTGTTTTAGTTTTCTTCGAATATATATATAATTACTAGCTGTTAACATCGACTTCGTTCACGTGGACCTACAAAAAAAGTAGCCAGTGTCCGTCTCTGCAAAAGTTCACGTCGATCCGTTCAGCCATTTATATATAGCCGTGACAACGCGACAAACACCCAGACAGAGAGCTACTTTCGAATTTATAATTTAGGATGTATTAGGTACGTAGTTGTAGAATGTGCGTGTACCTTCTGGCAGGGCTTCTGGTACTGCCCCTTGCAGGCCCAGGGCGGGCGCTGCGGCGCCGGCGCGCACACCGCCTGGTACGACATCTTCTGCGTCGTGCTCGACTCCATCGCGGCTGCAGTCACACGACATTCATTACTGTTACTGCTGCGGCTTATGACAAATTAAAATACTGACACTAGGGTTCGAATTTCTGCCCTGAGGCCGGGGCACTAGAATACGCCATCGGTATCCCCTGCCTGTAGTAAGAGCCATACTAAATAGGGCCTCTGGGCTCGGGGGTGGTTAGAGGTGGGGCTCTAACGCTGTCTAACACTACATTACGCTGTAGTATACATTCAAATAATTAAATATTTTCTAGTTCTTTTTTTCTTATAATGTTACTGACGTATAAATGTTTTTATGAATAAATTGAATATGAATAACCAACATCTACCGAAGCGAGGCCCGGGGGCGACGACAGCGTCGATTCGGACGCTGTTATAGGCTTAGGCGTCTCACGACAGCTGCTAGCTGTCCCGGGAGGAGCAGAAGCGTGGTGCTGAGGGCTCCGGTGCGTTCCCTTGGAGATCCCGGAGCTCTCGGTCAAGCACCAAGGCAGGCCACCGGGGAGGTTTTAGTGGGTATAATCCCACATAACCCGGCTGCACCCCATAGCATTCGGGTATCTGGCGAAGATTACCCCTCAAACCATCGCCAAAAAAAATAATGAGGGCTTGAATAACGCAAGTACTCAAAACATAGACCAACTGGATTGTTGTGGCCAGAGCCCGTACGAGGAATTTGTTGCGACGATTGTTAGGTTCAGCGATCGACGCTGCGCGGACGGGAACCTTATCGCGATACGGTTCACGCAGCATCAAACAATCATCGCAATCAGCCTTCCGGTCTGTTATGACCGATATTTATATTGTACTGATCTCATTTTGAAATGATTCTTTATTCTTTCTTTATTGCATATATGTACATATTCTTCTTCTAAAACTACGTTTTAGCTTACATTATGACATATACCCTGTAAATAAGGGCATTTTGAAATTATTCAACCTCTATGCGAGTGTAATAGTGCATTGTATCTGGCCACTTAAAATGACTAATGCCAGTTGAAAAACAATATTTTTTCCTTGTCTTTACTACTATTTTATTGAATACATAATAAGAATATTCTATTTCATATGTGACACCTGCAGGTTTCTCGTAACATTTCATATGTGATACCTGCAGGCTTCTCGTAACATTTGGCAGGCGCGTACGATGCGGGCGGCGCGATGCGGCCTGGGTTTATGTACGACATGCGGTTCACGGTGCGATCTGTTGACAAAGTTAGGGTGCCTCGTAAACAATTATTTTTTAAGAGTTGAGACTGAAAAGGGACCGATGTAGTGCAGATGGCGTGACACGACAGTGGTGTAGCACAGACCTTGACACCAGGGGCATCAAAAATCGCTTCCCCCAGTGCTCAACTAATTGCTCAACTACATCAAGTTGAGCAGTGGGAAAGAAGTGTCAAAAATACGTTTCCGGCCTTTTGAGATTAACAGACTTTTTCAGAAACCTATGTTGCACTCGGAAACTACAGTATTGGTTGGTTGTAGTGAACAGCTCATTCCACATTTTGCTGGTGTGTTGTGTCATCAGAATAGATAGATAGATAAATAAATTCTTATTGTTCACACAAGAAAAGAAAGAAAGGCCTTGTCCCTTAAAAGTCCTCAGTGTGTAAGCGATCTCTTCCAGGCCACCTTGGCCGAACCCTTGAATACCGTGATCCGTCAGGACGGATCTTCGAATCGTCAGTTTAACTCAGTTTTTTTTAACTTAGCCAATCTCTTAGGATCACCTACTCGTCCATAGGTACTCAGCGAGCATTAGAGCCTGTTCAAAAACCATCTTACTTTCAAACGGCTGTTCCACGCAGTGGTACTTCGGAGGTGGCTTGCATGATTCCCTGATAGAGTTCGGCTTGGGTACGAAGTCGTGTCGCTGCGTGGTGATGTTCTGCATGGGGCCCTGACCCCACATGTCGTGGTGGCATGGACGGATCGCCTGCGTCACGCATACTGGGTTCGGTAGGAACGAGAGCTGGAAAGGAAGGAAGGGGTGTATAAACAAGGAAGGGGTGTATAAACGAGAAAGGGGTGGACAGTCGATGGATTAAAATAAAAAAGAGCTTGAAGAAAAACGCCTTTATGGTGTCAATTATCCACACAGATCACACCCTAGATTCTGCATTCAGGACGTTCGAGGCGCACCACGCATCAGTCTAAAACTTAGACTGATGCGTGGTGCGAAAAACTAGTAGACTCTAAATACACTTATAAGAAATTACTCTGATTGGTTGATTGTTAGGCGCGAGTAGGCGTAACCTTGAGATAGCCAATGAGAACGCTCGGTCACACTCCCCGCGACCCGCGCCGCGCCTCAAACTGACGTGGCTTTTTTTAGGAACAACAGGAACAGGTACAGGATCTTCTTTCAAGCTACACTCCAGAGACATACTTCTTTTGTAGAGTAGCCCTGGTTTTTCGCTCTCCTACATATAAATAGATGGTCTAATAATAGTCCTGGCTAAAATTGCTACGATTGTGTACCCTCTGAACAGTGTCTCCTTCCATTTGCGCTGTGGACGGCACGAGGTTCGGCAGCGGCTTGATTGGGCACGGGATGGGGGACTTCGTCGGTAGATAGCTGGAGATAAACAAAAAGGCGCAAATTTTCTTTGGAAGTTAAGTGAACGTGTGCTTATAGGGGATTTTAAATATATATTTTTTGAAACTTAGACGATTTTTTTAAATTGTAAAATGTCTATTTTATAATATAATATCTATTTTTAAATTAAATAATTTAAAAATACAAAGTACAAGTGCAATTACTAGAGTGAGTAAATCCTAGTAGCAGTTTAAAAGAGTTTAAGACGAAACGACTGTGAAACGGGCAAGTCGCTTGCCCGCAACAGCTCAGTGCCACCCAGAACTTTGTTGACAGTTCAATAACATTCGCGGTAAAGACTCGTTTCCCAGAGATATTAGATGATCTCTTTATTCTCAATAACTTTACTGCAAACATCCTTGAATCGGAAACAAGTAATGGTTGCACACTATTCTGCTTGGTGGTGGCGAACGTGTGGTATTTTTCCAAGATACCTGCCACTAAGTACAATCTACGCCCGCAATGAAGCAGCAAATCCTAGGTATTTTTTCTGTTTTCCAAACCCCTAGAGAACTTTAGGTAGGTACAAACCTGTTCTTGTAGACAGTCGCCGACTCGAAGGTCCTGTTGGGCGTGACAGGGTTCATGCACGAGTCGGGGATGATGGCGCGGCGCCGGCAGTCGCTCGCCGCGTCCAGGTAGCTGAGGGAAACATTTACCTACCGATAAACCAAACTGCTGAGGATTGGAGGTGAACGTAACGTGACAACAATAGCTCTGCAGTTTCGTCCGTAGTTTTTCTGCTCTATTACGGAATAAAAGTATCTTTTGTCCGTCCTCACAGTGCACTACACTTTTTATGACAATTTTCATTGAGAACGGGTTTAGCGTTTTGAGGTCCGAAAACCGAGGTTTGAGGTTTGAATACCGGTAACAAAACGTTTAGGCAAAGTACAAGCAAGTACAGAGCAGGTAAAAATTTATGTAGGTATCTACAAAAAAAAATATATCCATAATATTGAATTTCAGAAAAAGGGTGGTTGGACGTAAGATGGTGTACGGTTTCGTAGCAGGGACAAAACGTCTAATCATAAAAATAGGCATTCCCATTTTAGTTTAGCTGAACTTCTGCTGTAATTGGGATGGCGCGCTTAATGGGCCTTACTCAAATTCATAAAAGTTGCTTTAAGTTAAGCGATGCTTAAAATTCTCTGTCAACGTCAGACTGACGTGAAATGTCACGCGTAAAAACAAGACAGAACTTTTAAAGTATTGATAAAATTTAAGCAACATTTATGTAAGGCCCAATGTCTGCATCTAAATTGGTGATTGTAAATGTAACTTCATACCTCATCATGTAGGTTGTGTTTTGTTCCAGTTTTTGACAGGGTTTTTGGTACTGGCCTTTACAGGCCCACGGCCAATTTTCCTTCGGTGCAATCTGAAAAATAATAAATGAAGTAACTGGTAAAATAATTCTAAAAACAGCCAACACAGTCGCATCTGGTGAACGACCTCCAGAGATTCTGGCTTCTATTATAAGGAATCAATCCCAAAATAGTTTTCATCGCATCAATAGGATTTTATTGGTGGACCTTATTTGCTATGTTTATTTATTGAATAGACACCAACATGATGTACGTCATTGTAACAAAGAAGGAGGCAAGCAATGGAAACAGGCTAAACTTCACCACAATTATAGGTGCAGACTACATTAAATTAAGAAGCGAGTTTTACAGTCAACGACTTAAAAATAAATCTTTATAAGTATACATAGTGACGTGTGAATTAAGAAAGTCACAGAAAAATTACTTTGTTAATTATGTTAGAGAGAAACATAAAATGAAAGAAAATGTGATAGGTAGGTACCTAGACTACAAATCTATTGCGCCTAATAGTGTGTTCAATGTGAATTGTACAAAGATTTAAATTTGAGTGTTACAGGATGGCGTATTTTACTACTTTTAAAGTCAAAGTTATTTGTTGGTAAATATTCATCTACAAGTCACAAATAATAACCTTTTGTATACAAAAATTAATTTATACCGAATGCTAGCTCGTAACAATACACTAATACCTACCGTGTTAGGCATAAAGCTCATTTTATGCGTGGTGCTCGTGTCCATCTTGGCGGCAGGCCTTTCGTAGCAACGGTCGGGCGCGTAGGACTTAGTGACTACCCTCTCGGGGGGAGGGTACGACAGCTTGTTGATGGTGCGGTCTGATGAACGAAATTATCAATGAAATTAAAGGACTTATTTACTAACTATTGAATCTCCAAGTTCACCCTTTGTGGGTAGAAATGCAAGCTTATTTCCGTATCTTGAAATTTGGACTGTAGTATTGCATCTTACCTTCCCCCCAAGGTAAGAATATTCTTGAATACTTGTATCTCGTTGCGATAATTAAGCATTTTTTTGAAAGCAATCCGTTCTACAAATTAAGTGAATACATGACAATGGAGTCCATTCAGTCCAAAGTGAGGATTTTGAGAAGTTCATTCAATGGACTTATCAGAATCCTCATTCTTTTGTACGAACAACAAACGGTGTATATCATAATAATTAATAAGTACCTACCTGCCATGATATATTACTAATCAAATAATTAATAACTTGGTTTGCCTAATTAAATTTAATTCTAAACTTAATAATTTATTATAATAGTGACTGGCCTGTAATATTTAATGTTATTTATGGCCAATAAATATTTCTGATTTCTGATAAAAATGCGTCAATCGTATCTCGCATATTAACTCTTCTGAAGATAATCATTGCTCAGAAGGGTAACGCAGTGCAGCAGAGATTTGATCGCAGAGTTGTAGAGTCTCGTAGGGTAGCCTATACGTTAGGTATTAGATACAGATATAATCTTACTTTCGAAAGGCTGCTCCACGCAGTGAAATTTCGGTGCAGGTTTGAAGTTTTCCCTCAAAACGCACGGTTTGGGTACAAAGTCGTGTCGCTGCGTGGTGATGTTCTGCATGGGGCCCTGACCCCACATGTCGTGGTGGCATGGACGGATCGCCTGCGTCACGCATACTGGGTTCGGCAGGAACGAGAGCTGGAGAGGAAGGCTTTCTTTATTATCTATCCTTCGTACCTATCAAGGAGCAGTTACCTTAAACCTGAAAATTCAGTTATTGTTTAAGGCGTTATCATCATCAGGTCATTCCTATTCACTCTTAGGACTAAGCCAGAACGATTCGATGAATCCAGATAATTATGTAAATCAACTCTTAACTATGCTGTCAGATCAACGCCTTTCCTGAAATAGGGAGTTGCGCGTGTAGCGGAAGAAGCGTCCAATACAAGAGATGCTAGCCTAGCCTACCAACCATAAAAATGATGATTTCCTGTGCAGCCACCTCCAACAATACAATCTGAAGTTCGCACGGGTCCTTTTTCTCTCTAGGATAGACAGGGTTCAGAGTCACTTTTACATGAGTCTTTGTCACTTTTTAACTTTTACTGATTGGTGACACGAGCGTATCGATTGCCTGATAGTAAGCGCCAAGCTTATCATTTCCATTCACTGCCACCCAGAATTTAAACCACGCGCGGTAATGCACTGCGCTTGTCACCCTGAGATATGAGCCGTTAAATCTTTGTATGTTAATTTAATTTAACACCTGATTTTGTACACAATTTTAAGCAATAAACGTTATTCTATTCTATGTCACTAAAGTGAGAGTGTCTTCTTCGAGCTTAAATTACCATAATTATCCAGCTACCTTCTGTACGGTGCATCCCTCCATCGGCTCGCAGCTCGGCACCAAGTTTGGAGGCGGCTTCCTAGCTACCCCTCGCAGGTTCGAACAGCCATCCACCGGGAGGTACGACATCTTGTAGGTAGTGTTAGCTTCTACCGGCGCCGTGGGGCGAGCATAGCAGCGTCGCGGGGCATAAGAATCGGGGATACGGGGCTGCTTGTAGCACTGCAATCAGTGATTTAGGTTAGGATGATATCACCCGTGTCATATGCTACACTTTAGTGTCCTTTGATCACCTGTGAATAAAAAGGGCTGGTAAAGCACTTACGGGCTTCGCAATGGGCGGCTTCCCACAGCAGCAGCTCCGGCACGGGCACGGATGCTCCTGCTTGCCGTCGATCGGCTTCCCGTCGCGTAGGCCCGACTTGATGCCAGCGGACAGTGCGCATGGCGCCGCAGCCGGACATGGCTCACACCTGATATGAAAACATTGATAATTGGCGTCCATTGTCAAAATCAAGATTGGCGCCGTCACATATAGGTACTTAGCACGAAGGCAATCGGCGAATGCCCGATTACAGTTCCTAGGATGGTGATCAGTGGTATATATGCTAGGCTGATTCAAATCAAATCAAATGTATTTGGGCATTACAAAAATTACAACTAAATTGTTGATCCCAGAGTCTCCCAAACTAGTCATAGACTGTGTGTCGGGGGCCAATGGCCTCTCTTATTTACTACATAAGTATGCCAAAACAAAATAAGGTTAAATTTAAGGTAAGTAAACATTAATTTAGGAATTATTTAATTATTACGAAGATGATGAAAACTGGATAAAGTATTTTTCATTTAGTCAATAATTTAAGTCAATATCTAGGTACCAGTGAACTCACCGTGAGTCATTTTAGGAATGAGTGTAAATATCATACCTATACCGAAAAATTGCAAATAAACAAAGCGTTGTAGTTACCGCAAAACAAAACAATGATTACATCCAAACTGGACAAACCATATAGGTACTATATGCCAGCTTATAAGCCAACAGGCGGATCGCGGTCCGTGTCCTTTCCGCAAAAGGTCGAATCTCGGACCGCAAAATATACCTATATAATTTAAATAACATTTTTGTATAACTGGCTCTATATTCATACGTTTGTAGAACCAAACTTAGCTTAACTTTAATTATTCTAGTAACATTATATCTACTTTTACCCGACTACAAAAAGGAGAGTTATAGAAGTATAAGTAAGGTCTTGCAATATCACCAGTCCCAAGAATGAGTAGACTAATAAATAAGTATCAGCATTTAGGTCAATTGGACATTTTTGGGGACAAATTATTAGGGTTCAAGATTGGCTTAAGCTTGATTATGGCCTGTCGGCCATAGTCAGGTTTGGGTTAGTCTTGAACATTGTATTTAACAAACTCTCTAACTCTTCTTCTAGATATTTGTTTTATATTGATTTTATTATTAATAGTTAAAAATTAAGGAATATTAATGCATGCTGTGCTTCCTTAGATATATAACGCATTTTGTTTAAATTTAGTGTAAGATTATGGTGTTAGAATTAATGTTGTTATAAATGTGAAGCCTCAATAAATAAATAAATCACATCAGTCATTGCTGGGAAGCAATTCTTGGATACAAAAAGGAGAACTCTGAAGAAGACATTGCAGTATTTTTAAGATTCCTGTCCGATCTTAGGAACGAATTTGTAATAATCCAAGTCTGCAGAGATGGGGAAGCTTTATTACTTAAATCACCCCAAGAAGATGTAGCTTCGGCATAATGGACCGATGTGGCCGCAAATGGAACTAATTGACTTGCAAGAAGATACTATACCTACCTCTCAGAGTTTGCAAGCTGAAGTGGCAATGGGCAGGCCACATCACTCGAAGAACCGATAACCGTAACGAAGAGTAGGTATGCCTCCCACTAGGTGGACCGACGACATTGTGAAAGTCGTGGGCAGGTTGATGCAAGTGGCACATTGTCGGTCTGTGTGGCGGTCTAAGGGGGAGGCCTATGTTCGGCATAGGACGTCTTATGGTTGATAATGTAATGTAATTATAAGAAGATATTTCCTTGGAAATGTATAAATGAAAAAAATCGGGGTAAACATGTTTCGGAAAAGTATTAAAACTTGAAAAAACTAGTAATCAATCTTGCCAATATGTCTGGGACATATATATCTGGGACATTTTTGCACACACGGTCATCTGACCCCAAACTAAGCAAAGCATGTAATATGGCTGCCAGAGACTGATATACGTACATATATATTTTAAATACATACTTACACTTATACTTATATAGATATTAACACCCAGACATAGAACAAACACAAATGTTTGTCCTAGATGGGAATCGAACCCACGCCCCCAAACGCAGAAGGTAGGTTCACTACCAACTGAGCCACCGGGGCAGTCGATGTTCGATGTTTGGCTCGACATATGTATGCGAATCATCTTTCTCAAAAATGAATTTTTTGAAAGACATTTTTTTTTCATATCGTCGCTCACGTTGAAAACACACTTCGTATTTGCTGTCCCCCTCGTGAACTATATTTTGTATATGTTTTTTTTCTGGCTCCAATTAAAAATTTCAACAATATCCGCCCCCTCATAAAACTTCTTGCCGACCCCTGTTATAAGCACTAAACAGAGTTCAAATTCTAGCTAACTTCACCGCTTTTCCTGTTTACAAGGAGAACAAACTGATTATTAAAATATTCCACACAATATAATTTTGAGTAACATGCGTCACAAAGTCCTTTGTCCCGTCTACAGTAGTCTCGTTCGCGCATTATTTTATTATGGAATATGTAAAATTACTAAGTGAAATGATAATAACATTATAAAAAATAGGATAATTTCTACTTGATGCCGCCATGCCGTGAGAAAAAGGGTTTTGACAGACGGACAACGGAATGACCTTTTGGTTCCTTTTTTATTTTGAGGTACAGACAACCCTTGAAACAATTAATTAAAAACAAACAATAGAATTGGTAGATGCATATAAATAAATAATAAATATCTGGGACATTTTAGCACACACGGTCATCTGACCCCAAACTAAGCAAAGCTTGTAATATGGCTGCCAGAGACTGATATACGCACATAGATATTTTTAATTACATACTTATATAGATATTAACACCCAGAGATAGAACAAACACAAATATTCATTACATGAATGTTTGTCCTAGATGGTAGGTTCACTACCAACTGAGCCACCGGGGCAGTCAATATATCATATTTTTTTCAATTTCTTCGTTATATCAACACGAAAATATCTATCAAACATTTTCTTATGTTATGAATTCTATGAATTATGAAATAACTTTGAAATGAAATTTTTTCAGCACATTTTTTTTTGTCATTTTGTTCCTCACCCTCAGGTAACGGGTTATCCATTCAATACGACACATTCTGTATGTTTGTGTGTTTCTATATTACCTCCTGTAGCCTAAACGGCTTGACCGATTTTGTTTTTTTTTATTTTGTTTTATTTTAGTTGGACAACCAAACAGCCTTCATACAAATAAATTAAAACACTAGGATAATAAGAACACCTAGGCCAACGGAGGCTATCGCTTATAGATACTTATACATACTTTAGATTAGTGATGTGTCGTTAAATTCTTCTTTATGTCCGGAGTGACATACCTACGCTATGCATTTTGCAGTCTGGTACCTAGATCTATGGAAATCGCACACTGTGCGTTTTACGCGATCCTTTTTGCCTCACACCTGCAAATTGTGGAATGAGCTTCCACCTGCGGTTTTTCCGAGTAACTACAACATGGGGTTCTTCAAAAGGGCTGTTAATAGAGTCTTTAAAGGTCGGCAACGTATCTGTGATGCCCCTGGTGTTACTGGTATCCATACGGTGATCGCTTACCATCAGGCGGCCCGTCTGCTTGTTTGCCACCTATGGCATAAAAAAAAAAAAAATATATAAATGCATGCTGCGATAGCTTTTTAAAGTAACTAAGTCACACTAGGTACTTAATTGTGTCCGCATATTATTTATCTTTTTGTGATTTTGGCTTCTGTGCGCTTTGTGCAACTGTAAGCACAGTAAGCATCGGAAAATAAATAAATATATATTTTCGTTTATATTATTAAGTACTTGTTTATAATATCTCTGAAACGAACTAAGATATCAACTAAAAAAAATTAAACGACGCAGCTTACTGTTGACATTGAAATGCGATAAAGTCTATTTCGATAAAAGTGTAGTTATGTAATTCTGCTTCTACGGTCACAGGAACAGAGTCGTCATCGCAGTAAGGACCACTCTCGACTGGTATAGCGGGCAAACGACGAACAGACAGCTCAGAATGCAAAATTATATTTATTTATTTATCCAAATTATAACTACAGGGCTATAAGGATATGGTATGCTAAGCCGTAAGGGGCTCGTAGTACTCAAGATTATGAACAACTTTACTAAGCTCTGTAATAGTATATAGGTTCGTTGGTATATTCCTTTTGTAAAGTTTTTATATTCAGTTTTAGTTGATAAAAAGTAATTCTAAAATTTGATAAAAGGCACGGACCCTGGAGTCCGTGGAGCAACACTATATTAAATTTTTTAAAAAAACATCTTTTACTCTGGGACCAATCCTGATATCGAGAAAAAAATATCAGCTGTTCTATACATTTTATCGAGTGTCATTGACATTTTTCTATGGAACAGCTGTTTTTATTTTCCATATTTTAGGGTTGGTCCCATGCAAAAACACACAATTTTACACAATGATGAGTACTATGGGCCCTTTTAGGCTTAGCATACTCTTTTCTTTATAACCCTGTAAAATTACAGGAATTTCCTAATTAAATAGTGTAATTACCGTCTGCACTAAACTTTGACAGCTCCTCAGTTCATACTTAACTCTCTATGACGTACCTAACAATGAAAAATGCGTTGCACCAAACTTAGAAAGTTGCGTCAATGCGTAAGACATGTACTTTCCTTTGACATGCCTAAGTCCGACTTAGTTTAGGTGATGCTTAGCTAAGTTTTATCTTTGTTTTTTATTATTTTTTATTTATTTACAAAATCCACAGCCCTTAGAAAAAAAAACAGACAAAACTTACAAATAAAAATACAAATTTAAATATAAACTGTTGACTAGTGTTTGTAGTGTTTGGTTCAGTGGTAGTACGTCTGTCTTATGAGCACGGGTCCCGGGTTCGATTCCCGGCTGTCAGATGTTTGAAAGATTAATAAAATCTGCTCTGGCTCTGGGTGTTAGTTGTCCACGTATTTGTGTTCTGTGTCATCCCCGGCATAGGGTAGCATAGGGGTGGCGTTACTCCAAGATAATCATGAAGAAATTAGATCTATTAAAAAAACTAAGTATGAAATCTTTTTAAACCAGATATATATCTTGTGTATACGCCTCAACTTTTTATCAACACAATTACGTTTTGTTATGAATATCTACCACAATAACAACTCTGGGTCAGTCAGTTCACATTTGGCTTCCCGACTCTCTCATAGTCTGTTTTGAGGTTAAAAAACTGCCGCGGAAATCAAAAACTGTCAATATATGTGAACGTGAGCATAACATTTTGGATTAAAATCAACATCATCATCATCAGCCAGAAGGCGTCCACTGCTGAATATAGGCCTCCCACTACTAGGGACTAAAATACGATTCTTCAATCTGAATTTTCAAGGAACGGCGCACTCGTAGCTCTAGGTACGTACGTCGATATATGTATATCTACCTTACTAGCAATACCGCGCGGCTTTGCTCGCAAAGGCTTTTTTTCACCTTCCTTAAGGGTTGATTTTCAAAACTGAGTTTTAACAAACTTTGGGGGTTCGTTCTTCAGAAATATAATTTCGCAAATCCGTTTCTATTGTTCACTTAAAATAGCTAGACCATTGGAGGATTACATTACTACTAGTAGTTCGCGGCGAACTGAGACCTCGCGAACCCTATAACTTCACAACCCCTGGACCGATTCAGCTTATATTAGAACTTAACAATTGTATTAAAATGAACTACTTGCCTACAAAATTTCATGAAGATCGAATCAACGGTTCGCAAGTTATCATCGGACAAATATACACACAAACATAGAAATATACAAACATACATACAAATGCCGATTTGTCCCAGTAAACTCTGAGACCTTCGCTTCGCTCGGTGAAGTAGTAGATATTCACGGGATATTTATCACGATTTTTACTTTTGTTGAGCTCCGGATATTTGATTTTGTTGAGTACCTACTAATAGTAATATAGTAAACAACTACGAAACATGTATTTTTTTCATACAAATTTTGGGGGTTTATTTTATTTATTTATTTTATAGAATACGGATTACGAACAGGAGTTACACATTACATTCACATTATGAAACACAGGCATCAAGCTGCACCCCCAATTACAGGAGACCACGTCGTGCTCATGGAGGTTCCACTAGACTAAACTAAATTGAAAATATTTTTGCTGCTTTTGACGCCTTCACAGGTGGAATTTCGCAAAATCCGTTTTTATTGTTAACCTTCCTAGACCATTTGAGGATTATTGGGTCCAAATTTCACGTCTCTATCATAAGCCACAACATACAGCTAAGTAAGTCTCTATCTAGGTCTGTGCGTTGATTCCTAGAAAATGGCTTTTTTATATCATAGAATTCTCCTTATAAATACTTTCGTTTCGTGCAAGTTTTATGTATATAGTGTGAGTCTTAGACACAGAATTCTCCTTATAAATAAGGGTCTTAGGTAAAGTGAAGGTGAAGAGTGTGTGAGTCATCGGTGTACGGAATTGTGCAGATTCTAATTAATACTTACTCAGGCATAATTTATCTTGAAAACAACTAATGAAATAACACTGTATAAAAGTAGATAACAAATTAAAACCTAATCTAAAATTAAACTGATTTTAATTTATAAAAACATTTCAGACAAAATGGATAGAAAAATTGCTGGTTTTGTGAAAAAAATATCACTTGTGACGTTACAAAAATAATATCTAGATGTGTCTTCAAAACGGTTCCCTTTTCAATTGGAAAAAAATTGAAAAATTGTTTTACAAAAAAGTATTTACGAGAATCTCTAAAAAGTAGATATAACATTTAGCCACTCGATCCCTACCTCCTTGACAGCCTTGTGGCTCAGTGGGTGGATTTCCATTTCCATTTCCAGTTACTATGTATTCTATGTATGTAATGCAAAAAAAAAAAAAGTATTTATGTATTCTATCAGTTATCTGGTTCTCATAGTACAGGCTTGCTTAGTTTAGGGCTAGATAGCGCTGTGTGAAAAACGTCCACCAATATTTATTTATTTATTCTCAGAAGGTGAGATTAAATCTCATCTCGAAAAAAATGTTGAACTTCGAGATTTCGTATTCTCAACGCTATCTTTCGAGATATTCTCGATGGCTAGCGTTCGATATACATCGAGTGGTCGAAGGCAATCGAGACTAGAGACAATCGAGATTGGAATCTCGAAATCGACATTAATTTGACATATCACCGAATAGGGGCCCTGGTCCGAACGTCGGGTCGGCCGGAGTCCTGTATTCAAGCCTGTGTTACTTCAAGAGTTCAAAACCAAAGAGAATATCATTACTACGTTTACTATTTTTAAGAGACGGGTGTTCCGTACAAAAAAAAAGAAAAAGGCAATTGTATGAAACATGTACTAGGACCGATAGAGATAGTGCGATAGAGTCAAGCCATCATAGAGCAAGACAGTGATAGTCGCCATTTTTTTTCGTACATTTTTCATACATGTTCAAGTTTTTTTTTTACTAAGCAGTTGCTGCTACAAGCTTTTACCCGCGGCTTCTCTTGCTTTTGCAACATTCACAAACGTTCATGATGTTTGGGAAATGCAATGACGCGCCATGACTTCTACATGTTTCCACCAAAACTCCGTGTTAGTTGTTCGTGTCTCTGTGTGTGTTCCATGCAATCTTTCACACAGCAAATCGTAACAAAGAACTTTATGCGTTATCTATCTATTGTTCATATCGTTCCAAGTTTGAATCGCAATTGAATTGCGTTGGGTGGTCAATGAAAAGGCTTAATTTTTATCGTAAAATCCTAGTCTTATCTTTTTTTTTTACTTCGATACTTCCTTACACAAAAACACGTGTAGGTGAGATAGACAAAGATATCTTACCAAAACGCCCTTTCTATAATAATTGTGCATTTAAATACAATGCATTTTGACCATACCTGCCTAAAGTGGTGTCCGACCAGCAAGAGTTCATTTTGAACAACTTTAATTTGTATACTTGACACTGGCAAATGCAAAAGACGTGCGACGCCAAAAAAAAAAAGAAGTAAAAATAAAGTAAAATTTGTTCAGATTGACAGGGCACGGGTAGGACACGAGAGAAAAAAAAAAGAGAGTTTTGGCGGGAACGTGAAGAAATCATGTCGCGTCATTTTATTATTTTCCAAAACTTGTGTTATTTCGAGTGTTAATGTGTAAAAACGGTGAACTTTTACCCGTTAAGTGTTCTTGAACATGCACGCGTGTTGGTGAATGGTATAATGTCGTGAAACGTGAATTTTCATGTTGTTTCCAAAACTCCATAGAAGGCTCTAGTAAAGTTTTCACCACTTTACTGGGACATGACTTGGACTTGACTGTAACTTGATTTGCTCGCTTTTGACTGTGACTATGACTTGTATGATAATATTTAACAAAACCTGAATATATATAACCATACTTGACACTGGCAAATGCATAAGACGTGCGACGCCAAAATCCTCTTACGAGGAAAGAAAACAAAAAAAAAAAAAAAATTACAATCCAAACAATAACACTATTTTCTAGGAATCACCGCATAGATGAATGTATACTAGCGTATAGATAGCCATCTGACGATCTTTTGGCACAACGACGACATCTCTTTCCCAATCTCCGAACTACGAATCACCGCACAGACCAAACCGCTTATGATGGATACGTGAAATTTGAACCCAATGCTCTTCAAAGGTATAAATAAGTTTGATTAAAAGAACAGATTTGGCGAAATTCCACCTCTATAGGGGAAAGTCCCCAAAGTTTGTATGAAAATAAAATATTTGTTCATACTAAGCCAATGTCTCTCGGATGGTGTATTTAGAAAAATAAAGAATCGAGTGTGTCAGGATTTTTCGAAAATCAACGAATGGAATGTATGGAAGTGGTTTGGGGTGTTTTATTTATTTTACTGTAGTCTATAGGCGAGTGAAGCCGTGCGGGCAAGCTAGCATGATATATAGGTAGGAGATGGCATGGTTGCAGGTTCTGCATTTGTATTTATCTGATGACCTAAGACGTATAACAATTCTGTGTTTAGGAGTATAAATAAACTAGTAGTTCGCGGCGAACTGAGACCTCGCGACCGCTATATCTTTACAGCCCCTGCACCAATTCAGCTCATATTCGAACTTGAATATTGTATTGAAATGAACTACTTGCTTACAAAATTTCATGAAGATCGGATCAACGGTACGCAAGCTATCATCGGACAAATATACACACAAACATACATACAAATGCCGATTTGTCCCAGCAAACTCTGAGACCTTCGCTTCGCTCGGTCAATTAATAAATATAAATAAATATTGATACAGATAACAGATTAATACAGATAACTGATATAATACATGAATACTTTTTTTTTTGTAAATACATACATAGATTAAATACACCCAAACAAAGAACAAATATCGATGTTCATCACACAAATGTTTGTTCTGGATGGGAATCGAACACACAACCTACAGCTCAGAAGCTGGAAATCCTCCCACAAGCTCCCCATATGAGCCACAAGGCAAGTCTAGTAAGACATGCAGTGTAATTGAATACATTGACACGGAGACGACCGGTCTGACGACCTTAATGCAGAAATTGGCGAACGACGTTTTGATTTATCACCTCCTTAAGGCATTAGTCACCTCAACAATTGTCTCGCTTTCGCATTTTCATATTGAAGATATAAAATCACAAAGTTGATTTCCAAGAAAATGATTGTGATTGTATTTTTTTTTATGTTGTGACTATTAAGGCGAACATTACGATTGTTTCAAGAAATTTTCGTTTCGATGTCTTTTAATTTTACGGAAGAGATCGAAAAAAAAAAATGATATATATGTGGAAAAAATATTTTTCATGACAAGCTTTTATAAAAGCCGTTATGGGTACTGTAAGCTGAACTAAATGAGTCGGAACTCCATCAATCTACTGTTGGTTACTGAGGAGTTCCGCGTTCCACCTTCCGTCTCCATCATCAGATCAGCTCGCTCTCATAACATTGTATTGTCAACGGAACTTGACAGGCATGCAAAATTTCAACTCAATTCAACAAGAACTGGTCTAAAATTGAGTTGCAATATTTGACCCGAACATACAAACGTTGCTAAATAAATAAAAAGCTTGTTAAAACAAAACGTTTTAAACGTTAACTTTAAAGATATCAAAATTTAAATTTCTTTACTGATATTTCTGATTTTAACAAAATATATCATAAATACAGTATTACTGATATTACATATTTCTGAAGCGATAGAAAAACGTTTCGTTTCTTTCGGTCTCTTCCGTGAAACTATAAAAAAAAGATTAACAGTTAAACAGATACAACATAAAGTTTTTTTAAATTCGCACTGTCTACCTAAAGTTGCAAACGTGCGAATGAGATAGCTTGCTGCATGCATAACCTTTAAATGCGTAGCTCCTCTGTCAACTCGTCAGTTTAGTTCGATCAGTGGTTTGACCACAAGTGTATTTTAAGTTTTCGTGTTTCCTTAATAAAATATCACGTGAGTCTCATTTAAATAATTAATATTAATAACTTTAACGTACTTACTCATGGAACTACACTAAATCCCTTCTTATTATTCACCTAGACCATTTTTTTTTTCTCTTTCCTCCTAAGAGGATTTTGGCGTCGCACGTCTTATGCATTTGCCAGTGTCAAGTATAGTTATATATATTCAAATTTTATTAAATATTATCATACAAGTCATAGTCACAGTCAAAGCGAGCAAATCAAGTCACGGTCAAGTCCAAGTCATGCCCCAGTAAAGTGGTGAAAACTTTACTAGAGCCTTCTATGGAGTTTTGGAAACAACACGAAAATTCACGTTTCACGACATTATACCATTCACCAACACGCCTGCATGTTCACGAACACTTAACGGGTAAAAATTCACCACTTTTACACATTAACACTCGAAATAACACAAGTTTTGGAAAATAATAAAATGACGCGACATGATTAATTCTTCATGTTCTCGCCAAAACTCCTACACCTAGACCATTTAAGGAGTACTTATTGTGTTCAAATTTCACGTCTCTATCAAGCGGCTTAGTCTGTGCGTTGATTCCTATAAAATGGCTTGTTCTAGATTTTAACTTAACGCATAGTTTTGAACTGTTGAAGTTCAAAATTCTGGGTGCCACTGAACTGTTATGGGCAAGCGTGACGCTTTACATCAGGTGAGCGACTTGCTCGTACCGTCACCGCGTAACATAAAAAAAAAAAAAAAAAACTCGATAATTTACTCATATTTTATTCAGAAATCAGAAATATTTATTGGCCATAAACGAATTTTACAGGCAAGTCACTTTTACAAATTAAATTATGTTTAGAGTTAATTACCCAAACTACTCAATAATTTAAACAATTTAATAATATTATGACAGGTAGGTATTTATTATGCCTTACTCCGTTTGTTCATTACACAAAAATAAATATTCCGAGAATTTCATTGACATATACAAAAGCAATATGTAAGTGAATACAAAAGCAATATATATTCACTTAATTTGTAGAACGATTATTTGCTTAAATTTGCTATGATTTAGTTCGGTTATAGAATTAGGTAATTTATTGTACATTAATATTTTATTTATTTATAAGTTGAAACAGGAAAGGTGCAAATATTTTAAATTTAAACAAAAGTGAACGATAATTATAACTAATTCTAGTACCCTAGATTTCGCATTATGTGGACCTGTGACTTTTGTCGTGACGGCCCTGTTTCTCAACTTTAACTAACCTAGTCCATGGCTTGTACAGCTTTTCCTTGTTTCGTAGATTGCACTGATGCATATCCTTATTTACAGGGTGTTTCATGATGCAGTGTGACTGCAGCTACATCATTCCCGGGGAGGACCTGCCGGCTCACTACGACAACTGTAGCTCTACCTGGGACAAGCATCATCCCGGGAAAAGATCACCTAAGTATGAATTTTCTAATCAAAATATTTTAACAACGAAGATAATGCGAAATTAAAAACAAACATACAAGCATAGTTTTTCACGGTGTATATAACATATAAAAAAATCATCCAAATCGGATTACGTTTAGGGGTGGGTATCAGACTACGCTTTTTGTATGGACAAGACGGCGGAATACTCAATGACTGATTTTCGCGAGTAAGGTGTCGATATCACTTCTCAGAAACACTATTGTCTACCAGTAAGTACCAATGTTTTTAACTTTTATCAAAATTCTTGGTAACAAAACGTCAGTTCTTACCACAATTGTTTTAAAAAAAAAAAATTAAAACTATTGTGATAAGATCGTTTACTAATTTTAAATGTATAAGTGTTACCGATGATATCTTACTAGAGATACGACTCTATCGCACTTAAAATGACCCCTGCAAATTTGTCCTTTTGGACAGATTGCATTAGCTATTTTTGTAATGGTAGGGCTCTCTTGCAGAGTCCGCCTGGGGAAGTACCACACCTTTGCCAGTTATTCAACCGCCAAGCAGGTAGTGTGCAAACATTACTGTGTTCCAGGTTTAAAGGGCAATGTTTCCAGCGTAATTAGTGGGCATACAGAGATTTAACATCTAACATCTCAGGGTGACGAGCGCAGTGCATTGCCGCGCATAGTTTTGAACTGTTAAAATTGAAAATTCTGGGTGACACTGAACTGTTATGGGCGAGCGTGACGCTTAACATCAGCTCAGAGACTTGTCACAGAGAAAAAAAACAAAAAAAGCTATAATGAAATCTCTTTTACTTTCTAAGTTTTCGCATCTTCTTTCGCATTCTTTGGCGACTGTAAACAGACTGCAGCGGAGCTGAATTCAGAGCCATTTTGAGAAAAAACCTACCTTTAATAAAAAGGCATCGAGTGTCACACAAAAAATAATTACATGGAAAGCCAAAGCGCGGGCCGCGACTGGCGTTTGATTGACTTTCTCCGAGCTCGCCGTACATGCGCCTCTGTTTGAGTGCGCTTCTTTTCGCTTGTTGTATGGAGCAGACCTTCTGTGTTCTTCAGACATTTTTTTTAAATGCCATAAATTAATGTTGCGTCATTATATTGTTTTCCATAAATTGTGCTATTTCGTGTGTTAATGTGTAAAAATGGTGGATTTTTGTTCATTACGTGTTTGTGAACATGCACGAGTGTTGGTGAATAGTGTAATGTCGTGAAACGTGAATTTTCGTGTTGTTTCTAAAACTCCATAGAAACCCTTAGTAAAGTCTCCACCACTTTACTGGGGTAAGACTTGGACTTTACCGTGACTTAGACTATGACTGAGTTTTATGTTTCATTAATGAGTCAATGCAGATTAAAAACATATGTATACAGCGATTTTGGTATTTTCATCAACAAGTCAAGTATTGCGCTCTCAGAAAGTATCATTTGGTGAAGTGGAACTGATGGAGAAGACCACAGATGGCCACCTGAACTCTCAATGATACTTTTTCACGGGTGGCGCTAAGAACATCTCGATTATGATAGTAAAGCGTCTATGACGAAGCAAATTTAAATAAATAGTTCTGTTGAAGTCACTTTTTTTTATTTAAAATTATTTTCACATGCTGTATAATCTACTGTTTCCTGCTTTACAGAAACAATGACGGCACACTTCGCCTGCCCAATGAGCATCTGAAAATGCTAAATATTGATATCTTATACCATTTGGGCTTGGACACACTTAATTACGACCTGCCAGCACTATTTAGCGACGTCAAGGTAAGATAAATTAAACTACAAGCAAGATATAAATTAAAAACAAGTAGGTTATATTATTAAAAGAAAAACAAATGCCCGACTGTAAAATGTAGCCTCTGTCACTCCGGATGTAAAGAGGAATCCTACGACACCTCACTCGTCCAAATCGGTCAAGCCGTCTAGGCTAAAGAAGGCGCACCTTGGGCAGTCGTTTAAAAATGAGATGAGACGCTGATGAGATGGCATTGCTATACAGGGTTATAAGGAAAGGGTATGCGAAGCCGAAAGGGGCTCATATTACTCATCGTTACGAACAACTTTTACTATGGGACCAAACCAGAAATCGACGGAAAAAAACAGCTGTTCCATAGAAAAATGTCATTGACACTCGAGAAAATTTATGGAACAGCTGATATTTTTTTCACGATTTCAGGATTGGTCCCGTAGTAAAAGCTGTTCACAATCATGAGTAATATGAGCCGGTTTCGGCTTAGCATACTCTTTGCTTATAACCCAGTATAGGGGTTTCTAAAATTAAAATACTTTCACTCACTAGTGTGAAATAAGTTTTTGAGGAATTATTTTTCTAGGCAAGCTTTTATACAATCCGTCATTGGTACTGTGAGCTGATCAAAATAATAAATAATAATAATAATAATAAATAAATATCTGGGACATTTTTGCACACACGGTCATCTGACCCCAAACTAAGCAAAGCTTGTAATATGGCTGCCAGAGACTGATATACGTACATAGATATTTTTAAATACATACTTATATAGATATTAACACCCAGACATAGAACAAACACAAATATTCATCACATGAATGTTTGTCCTAGATGGGAATCGAACCCACGCCCCCAAACACAGAAGGTAGGTTCTCTACCAACTGAGCCACTGGGGCAGGCAAAATGAGTCCAAACTCCATCAATATACTGTTAGTTACTGAGGAGTTCCGTTTTCCACCTGCCGTCTCCAACATCAGATCAGCTCGCTGTCATAATATTGTATTGTCATCGGAACTTGACGGGCATGCAAAATTTCAAGTCAGTTGAACAAGGGGAACTGGTCTAAAATTGAGTTGCAAGATTTGACATATATACATACATACATACATACAAACATTGCAAGTTAAATGAAAGCTTGTAAAATTGTTTTGTTTTTAAAAGGCCGTTTTGAACTGAGTCGTCGCGTCATAAATGTCGGTAACAATAGGTATGTACCATTTACCTGCGAATTATCGACAAGGTAGCCGGTAGGTATCATTTTATCGATAATTCGCATGTATAATTTATGGTTAGCTTTATCGCGGTCTTTGAGTCATAGTGCACAGCTGTTCCACAGAAAAATCAATGACACTAGACAAAATGTATGGAATAACTGGGTTTTTTCGCTATTTCAGGTTTGGTCCCATAGTAAAAGTTGTTCACATTGATGAGTACATACATACCTTTCAATATTATCACACCTTTCGGTAACATTCTTATAAAATATATATAAAGAATATAAAATGTATTAAATTGTGTTCTGTAGGTATAGTTCGACTTACTATTATTTAAAAATGACATCGTCACAAGTTATCGATATTCATCGCTACTGTTACCCTCATCACTAGCGCGCTCCGCTAACCTAACGAGTGCAAGCGAGACAGATAGCCAAAACAAAATATGCTCGGTAAAAACAGCATTAAGGCCTCGCTACATGGCCCGACCCGACATCGCTTGAAAGAGATGGCTATATATAAGTTTCTGGGGAAGCGAAAGGGAGAAGCTATAACCTTAATAGTTTGTTTCTTTTGCTCCCGTGAAATTCAAATCTAGCTCTCCCTTTCACACGATGTCAGGTCGGGCCATGTGTAGACACCCTTACTAAAGTTTCAAGTACCAAAAGCACGCTTTTCGATTGAGAGAGGTGAAAAGGCTATTTATCTTACTACTCCAATCAATTTAGCTTTTGACCCGGAATTAATTAATAACAAGATTTTTTTCGGTACATAATAGTAGAACTAACCTCTCATATTAATATATAAGAATTAAACAAAATGCGTATCCGAAACAGACTCAAATTTAACATTTTACAATATCATCTACTATTAGAGTCTATTTCAGATGACGATCGTAAACACGGCAGTGAGTCGTCGGCGACGATAATGTGTTATGGCTCAAGCATAAATGCTATTGTGTTCCGTAACTCCAGACTGTTTAATTTAATAATGATTCGACGTTAACAAATTATACCAATCACAATTTTATATATATGTTATGAAATATTTCCGAAATATTTCTCCATACTAAGTCTTAAGATAAGATAAGATAAGATAATTTTATTGGCCGAATTACAAACATCTTATAATTAAATATAAGAGCTGTGCATCACACCGTATTTCGTCATTGATACAATTTCAATTTCTAATAACCTAATAAATTTAATATAATTTTAATACTATACAATTAATTTAATTGGATTAAATTAATTTCTTAAATTGAATTGAATTGAATTGAATTGAATTGAATTGAATTGAATTGAATTGAATTGAATTGAATTGAATTGAATTGAATTGAATTGAATTGAATTGAGAATTGAATTGAATTGAATTGAATTGAATTGAATTGAATTGAATTGAATTGAATTGAATTGAATTGAATTGAATTGAATTGAATTGAATTGAATTGAATTGAATTTTATTTATTTATTTATTTATTTATTTATTTATTTATTTATTTATTTATTTATTTATTTATTTATTTATTTATTTATTTATTTATTTATTTATTTATTTATTTATTTATTTATTTATTTATTTATTTATTTATTTATTTATTTATTTATTTATTTATTTATTTATTTATTTATTTATTTATTTATTTATTTATTTATTTATTTATTTATTTATTTATTTATTTATTTATTTATTTATTTATTTATTTATTTATTTAATTAAATTAAATTAATTTATTAAATTAAGTTAAATTTATTTATTTAATTAACTTCCAGTTCGTCTGCATGGGCGGCACAAAGTACAGGATGAGAGAGTTTGCAGAGTACATGGTCAGCGAGCTCGGGCTGGAGAACCAGGACGTGAAGCTAGTCAATTTGACTAAGCATTCACAACGATACGCCATGTACAAAGTCGGGCCGGTGTTGTCTGTCAGTGTGAGTATCACTTAACGTAGTTTTTTTAAATTTTTTTGGCGGGAACGGAACGGGAATGTGAAGATGTCATTGTATTATTTTCCAAAACTTGTGTTATTTCGAGTAAACATGGTGGATTTTTACCCATTTTAAGTATTCGTAAACGTCCACGAGTGTTGGTGATTAGTATAATGTCGGTAAACGTGACTCTTCGTGTTGTTTCTATGACTTACTTTGCTTGACTTAGACTATGACTGAGATTTATTTTAATTATGAAGTATTTGACTTATTTTGAAATATTACAATACACTGGCTAAATACACAATGTGTGAAGCCAAAACATAAGAGAAAAAAAGTTTTTAGTTTTTATACAGGGCTATAAGGAAAGGATATGCTAAGCCGAAAGGGGCTCATGATTGTGAACAACTTTTACTATGGGTCCAATCCCGAAATCGAGAAAAAAAACAGCTGATCCATACATTTTGTCGAGGGTCATTGACATTTTTATATGGGACAGCTGTTTTTTTTCGATTTCAGGGTTGGTCCCACGGTAAAAGTTGTTCATAATGATGAGCCCTTTTCAGCTTAGCATACTCTTTCCTTATTAAATAAATAAATAAATAAATATTGGTGGACGTTTTTACACAGCGCCATCTAGCCCCAAACTAAGCAAGCTTGCACTATCCTTGTATAGACGACTATCTTTGCTTTTTCCTTATATTTTGGCTAGACACGTAGCCAATTCGGAATATTACAAGTAAAGTAAAATATTTCACAATTAAAAGAAGTCTCAGTCACAGTCTAAGTCAAGCAAAGTAAGTCACGGGCAAGTTCCACTGATGGCAAAGGTTTCCGTTGAACTTAATAAATATAAAAGACTAGCTGTGCCCCGCGGTTTCACCCGCTATTCCACAGATACCGATTATTTCCGGGATAAAAAGTAATCAGGGTATAAGCTACCTCCATACCAAATTTCATTCAAATCCTTTCAGCCGTTACAGAGTTGAACGGGAACAAACACACTTAGATACTTACCTACTTACAAACAAACTTTATTTAAAATATTAGTGTGATTATGTTTAGATGCACTAATTTCTATGTAATTTAATCCGCAGCACGGGATCGGCATTCCCTCCATGACAACCCTCCTCCAAGAGGCTATCAAGCTGATGTCCTACTCGAAGGCAAAAGACCCAGTGTTCTTCCGGATCGGCACAAGTGGTGGGCTCGGCATCCCACCGGGTTCGGTCGTCGTCTCAAGTTTTGGGCTCAACGGAACGCTGGAGAAAACTTATGAAATTGTAACTAAATGAAAATTGAATTATCTCCTATTCTCTCATATCTGTTCTACTTCTCCTATTTTTTTACGGTTCAATTTTTTTTTATGGATTAAAAAGTCTTACTTTTTTGGCTCCATACATAGTGTATTCAATTTTGCCATTATCAAGTAATTAATTTTAATTAATTAAGTAAGTAATTTTACGAGTGAAGAAAAATCCTAACAAAATTTATAAATGCGAATGTAACTCTGTCAATCTGTCTATCTGTCTGGGTGTTTGTTGCGTTATCACGGCTAAACGGTTGAACGGGCCGCCCTGAATTTTTGCATAGATATAGCTTAAGGGTCGGGACATAGGCTACTTTTTTTCCGGGAAAATGTATGGTTTCTTTGCACCCGAACGAAGGCGCGGGTAACAGCTAGTATGATATATGATGATGATAAACACACCTAGCCTGCAATGGCTCTGAATTGAAGCTGTCGGAACACGTCGAGGTGCTTGGTGATGGACTTTTAGCTTGAGAGCTAACCAGAGATATATTAGAAAGCATCCCACCACCATGATATGGTTTCCTCACGAATTTTCCTTCACCGGTAGCTTAAGCACATTGTTGTAATTTGAACCCACTCCCTGCGGCGTTCGACCTAAACGCGCTAACCACTGAGCTATTATCGTTACATAATTTGTTAAAATGTAAATATATCTTAGGTTCATTTTTTTTTAAATTTATTGTTACTATGTATTATTTAGTCCCGGTTCTGATTTTGTTTTCAGGCTACTACCCCAGCAAAGATTATTTTTAGTAATTGGTTGATAGTGCTGTGGGTGGCATAGTTAATAATTAATCTTTAGTTCTTTAGTTTTAGTTAATATACACTATGTCACTGTTTATTGTCCCAAATAAATAAAATAAAATAAAAATAAAATTTATTTCTAAGCCAGTTCTAGGCGTGGTGCGTAAGCTGCCTGCTCTACTGGACAGCCGAGTGAGTCAGGAGGTGCACTCGCTGGTCACCGAGGCAGACGGATTCAAGACTTATCTCGGAGGAACAATGGCTGCTGATGATTTTTACAGAGGTAATCAGGAACTGCTCTCGAAGGACGTTTGAACACAATCCGCTCAGAATTCTAGGTGCCACTGTACTGTTGTGAGCATGCGACCTTAAGGCGAATGACTACGTTGGCTTTGCTTCTTTTAGCCAGTCCAGTAAAAAAGGCAAAACTTCTATCAAAATATTTCAAAAATTGCAATACTTCTATAAAAACTCAATGTCCTAAAACTGTGACTAGAATCACCGAAGAAAGGGCAATAAGTATCCTCTTAGTAAACGGTTAGCGTTCTACGATCCCCAAGGCGCCTTCCAAACGTGGGGTTATGGCAAAGGGTTATACATTTCTTTAGCATTTGATGTCTTCTGGGTGATGATAGTACTGTATCAGCTTTTAAACATCCCACTGCTGGGATATCAGCCTACCCTCGAAGGGTGATTAGGACATAACCACCACACTGGCCCAGTGCGGGTTGGTGGAATCACATCGAGTTTCTTCTCCGGAAATATGCAGATTTCCTCACGATGTTTTCCTTCACCGTAAAGCAAGTGGTATATCCGTTTGTAAGTCCCAGAACTCATTGGTACGGGTTCAAACCCGCTACACCACGAATGTGAACTGAGCTACCATAACTTGATGAAAATGAATACTCGAAATTCCAGGTCAAGCCCGTTTGGACGGGCCGTTCTGCGACTACACAGAGGCGGACAAGATGGCGTTCTTGAACAAGCTCACGAAGCTCGGCGTCAAGAACATAGAGATGGAAGCGACGGCGTTCGCCGCCTACACGAGGGAGGCCGGCGTCCGGGCGAGCGACGTGTGCGTCACGCTGCTGAACAGACTGCACGGGGATCAGGTTCGTGATTATTGTTTTTTTGTTTTGTTTTTTTTTGTTTTTTGTTTTTTGTTTTTAGTTTATAATAATTGAAATGCAACTTTATCAAACCTAAATTTTTAAACATTGTGTTCTTACTTTCTTTTTGCGGAACCTGATACATATTTTTTACTGTTTAATTTAATTCTATAATTTTGTAGTTCCATAACCGAATGTTTTCATTAAATGTACTTTTAAATAGTTTAATTTGAAGGGGAGGCCTAAGCCCCAAGATACGGGTACTTAATTGAACCCAGTTTGGGGTATAGTGCTGCTACATTATTGATCTGTACTTAGATGAAATAAATAATTTGAATAATTTGAAAAAAAAAAAAAAAAAAAAACTTGAAAACAAACAGCTTTATATAAACAAATAGAACGACTAAATAATAAAAAACAAGACTTATCAGGTTTCACAAGTGGCAGAAGGATACAGTCCAGTATAAGCAATAAATAATATTTAAGAAAACAACTATTTAAATGTAATGAAACATTTATTACCCCCGAATACTGAAACGTTTATTAACTTTGACGTAAGTCTATTGCTGTCTTTGTCATTTGCTTAGTGCCAGACAAAGGCAGTATTAGAATTAATCTGTCGTCAAAGTTAGCAAACGTTTCAGTATTCGGAGGTTAGAGTAACAGATATTGAATTTATGAGAGCTATAACAATCTATATCAATAAAATAAGAAAATAAAGAAGTAAGATAGCCTATGATATACTTACTAAATCACCGCAGAAGAAAGTTAAAATGGTATTGTCTCGCAGTATATAAATCAACACCTTTGTATAACCGACATTGAAAGTGTTGCATACTATAAATAGATTATAATTATGATTAATAATGCATTAGAGATGAGATAACACATACATTTATACAACAAAAGCAATAAACCCGCGAAGAAATGACAAATTATTACTCCCAGAACCTAGAGATATTCAAAAGAGGACCGGAATACATGTCAATAAAAATTTACAATAAAATCCCTAACTTAATAAAAAAAGAAACCTCGGACAAAGTGTTTAAAAACAAACTACGCCACCTTCTGATAAAAAAATGTTACTATAACATTGAAGAGTTCTTCGATGATAAACTTTAAATTGTATATTTATTATATACAATTGTATATGTATTATGTGTTATATGTATTAATTAATTTATTGTATATTTCTTAGTTGACTTATTTAGTTTAGAGTAATTATAATAGTAAGTAGGTAAGTATTTAAAAGCATAATTAGTCTATTTATAATTTACAGTCTGGCAATTATTTGCCTTTGTTTTGCAATGCCCTACTGTGCCAGGGTACCCATATATTTTATAATTAGTCTTAAGTTTAAGTCACTAATTATTGTATGTGTGGTTAAGCTTAAATAAATAAATAAATAAAATAAATAGATATAAGAGCATATAAGATAGTTTCGTCTGGTACGAATACGCGTAGGTATCTGAAGTTTGATCACATGTAGAAGTATATACGAATCAATAAAATATTCACGATGACTGATTATTTTTACGTTTAGGCTACAGGCGACGGGAGCTAATAAGAACACACAAATATACAATCTTACATACATCCCAAAAACATTACCCTTTTTTTAGGCCAGTCGGGTAAAAAGTGACAAATGAGACGAGCAAGTCGCTCACCTGATGTTATGCCACCCAAAATTTTGTACTTCAATAGTTTCAAACTCTGCGCGGAACCGCTCTGCGCTCGTCACCCTGACATATTCGATGTTAAATCTCTGTATGCCCAGTAGTTTCGCTGGAAACATTGCTCTTCAATCCGGAACACAGGAATGTTTGCACATTATTGCTTGGCGGTTGAATAACTGGCAAAGGTCCTCCTACCACTACAAAACCACTTACACTTTCAGGTACACCTTACACACGGTGGCCCGTGTCAAAATCTCAATAGTGCATGCCTCAGCCGATCCGACGACTAACTAGTTACGAAAAATGTATTCACTAGCGGCGCCCCGCGGTTTTACCCATTATTCTACAGAAACCGAATATTTTTCCGGGATAAAAAGTAGTCTATGTGTTAATCACAGATCATACTAGATACCGCATTACGAGATTCGTTGTTCCTACAAACAGTCACCAAAGTTTGAGGAAGGCGCGGGTCGCGGGGAGTGCGAACGATTGTTCCCATTGGCTTACTCAAGGTTACGCCTACTCGCGCCTAACAATGAACCAATCAGAGTAATTTCTTATAAGTGTATTTAGACTGATGCGTGATGCGCTTCGAGCGTCCTGAATGTTGAATCTAGGGTGTGATCTGTGATGTTAATCAAGGGTGTAAGCTACCTCCAAACCAATGAGTTGAACGGGAACAAACACAATTACATACTTACCCATTTACACAGAAACTTTCACATTATTAATATTAGTGTGATTTGATTTTTAGGTGACACCAAGCAAAGAAACAATGAAGGAATGGCAGAAGCGACCAATGCTCGTTGTTGGCAGATACATCAAACAATGCTTAGATACAAAATATATATCATAACTGAATAAATAGGTTTGAAATTCTTTAATAACATTAGAAAAAAGAGTCAGCCAAGATTCTACGAAAATCACATTTTAAGGTCAGGCCATGATTCTACCATGTTTTTTTTTTAAAATAATAATCAGCACGAAGACGTCCACTGCTGAACATAGGCCTCCTACTTTGAGCGTCACATCGACAGACAAAGTGCCACTTGCGTCCACCGGTTGCCCGCGACTCACACAATGTCGTAGATCCACCTAGTGGGAGGTCTGCGTCTTCCGGTTCGTGGTCGCCACTCAAGAACCTTTATTCCCCACCGGTTATCGGTTCCTGGAGTGATGTAGCCTTCCCGTTGCCACTTCAACTTGTAAACTCTGAAAGCTATATCAGCGACTGGTTCTTCGGCGAATATCCTCGTTTCGGATTTTATCGCACAAAGAAACTCCGAGCATTATATCTCTTTCCATTGCCCGCTAAAAATAATAATAATAATTTCATAAATTAATAATTATTCAATGGGGAAATGCTTGGCAGTGTTCTGGGTTCCAGCAAGGGGTTGAACTTGAAGGCGTGTTTGTTTTGTGGGTTAGATTCGTTTTTATTAGTAAATATTATGCTATTGCTATATTGTATAAAATTAAGTGTCTTATATTATATTGTAATCTTATTTATTAATAAAATAAGTAGGTAGTCTATTTTTTTTGCTTAAGGGCTCGTTCCCCTATTTCGGCAACCTCGTTCGCAAATTTTTCATTATAAAAATTTACGGGTGGAAATTTAAAAATAAACAATTCCTTATTCTTAGTCTAGCAATGCCAATTTTTTTCAGCAATTTTCAAATTATTCCTTTTTATTTTGGCGAAACAGAAGGAAAAAAACTCGAAAATATAATAAAAAGAAAATTTGTTTTTTCCTTTTCATTCGTCAAAATATTTACATTAAATTTGCCATAAAACATTCGCAATAGTAATCTATTATTATTTAGTTTGCAATGTTTCCAGCGTAATTACTGGTCATACAGAGATTTAACATCTAACATCTCAGGGTGACGAGCGCAGTGCATTGCCGCGCATAGTTTTGAAGTGTTGAAGTTCAAAATTCTGGGTGGCATTGAACTGTTATGGGCAAGCGTTACGCTTATCATCAGGTGAGAGACTTGCTCGTCTCGTCACCGAGTAATTTTTTTTTTTTTATTAAATTTAAAATTTTATTTTTATTAAACAAAAAAAATTGAAAAAGAGCGAAAAATGTGAAAATGTTTTTTCTAATAATATTCCATGAATAGTATTTTTCAATTTCCCCTCTGTAAGTTTTATATTAAAAAATGTCCTTAAAGTGTGAACAAAATAGCTACAATTCGGGATGCTGGCTGTTAAACCATTCAAATCCCTGTGCGGCAATGCACTGCGCTCGTCACCCTAAACGAATCTTCGTATAGAGTGACGTATCGATCTTAGTCTGACCCACAGATCACACTAGATACCGCATTACGAGATTCGTTGTTCCTACAAAGTCACCAAAGCTTAAGGAAGGCGCGGGTCGCGGGGAGTGCGACCAAGCGTTCTCATTGGCTATCTCAAGGTTACGCCTACTCGCGCCTAACAATCAACCAATCAGAGTAATTTCTTATAAGTGTGATGCGTGGTGCGCTTCGTGCGTCCTGAATGCAGAATCTAGGGTGTGATCTGTGGTGTGACCATACGAAAAAGCCAAATATTTGATTTTAAATTTGTTTAAGCTCAGTAATTTCTCTGGTAATTAATTAATTTTTGTATTATCATAATATAATATTCATAATAATTAAGTAAACTATAAAGAACACTTAACTGTAAATTTAAATAAAGTATCGGCAAAATCTATTTAGGTTTTTATTTTAATAACCTTGGTTAAGTCAAAGTCAAGTTAATAATCTATTTTGTTTAAAGTTATGTAAAACGTTTCTTGGATTAACTTAACTATACAGGGCTACAAGAAAAGGGTTTGGAAAGCCGAAAGGGGCTCATATTACTAAAACGTTTCTTGGATTAACTTAACTATACAGGGCTACAAGGAAAGGGTTTGCTAAGCCGAAAGGGGCTCATATTACTAAAACGTTTCTTGGATTAACTTAACTATACAGGGCTACAAGAAAAGGGTTTGGAAAGCCGAAAGGGGCTCATATTACTAAAACGTTTCTTGGATTAACTTAACTATACAGGGCTACAAGGAAAGGGTTTGCTAAGCTGAAAGGGGCTCATATTACTAAAACGTTTTTTGGATTAACTTAACTATACAGGGCTACAAGGAAAGGGTTTACAAAGCCGAAAGGGGCTCATATTACTAAAACGTTTCTTTGATTAACTTAACTATACAGGGCTACAAGGAAAGGGTTTGCTAAGCCGAAAGGGGCTCATATTACTAAAACGTTTCTTGAATTAACTTAACTATACAGGGCTACAAGGAAAGGGTTTGCTAAGCCGAAAGGGGCTCATATTACTAAAACGTTTCTTGGATTAACTTAACTATACAGGGCTACAAGGAAAGGGTTTACAAAGCCGAAAGGGGCTCATATTACTAAAACGTTTCTTTGATTAACTTAACTATACAGGGCTACAAGGAAAGGGTTTGCTAAGCCGAAAGGGGCTCATATTACTAAAACGTTTCTTGAATTAACTTAACTATACAGGGCTACAAAGAAAGGGTATGCTAAGCCAAAAGGGGCTCATATTACTCATGATTGTGACCAACTTTTACTACGCGACGAACCTTGAAATCGAGAAAGAAAAAAAACAGCTGCTCCATATATTTTGTCGAGTGTCATTGACATATTCCTCGATTTCAGGGTTGGTCCCATAGTAAAAGTTGTTCATAATGATGAGTACTAAAAGCCTTTTTTCCGCTTAGCCATACCCTTTCCATATAACCCTGTATATAACCGAACTAAATTCAGCAGTTACAGACGACGAGACTATCTGGGGTGAACTATCATCATTATTATTTTTTTTCTTCCAAAGCTCTAAAGCCTAAAAGTCTAGAATTTTCTCCCTGCTCTCCCAACTTCTTACTACCAGGGATTCTACCCTATTCGAAGAAATGACATTTTATCTCGGTCACTCTCACTCCCATTAAATTCTAAATTAGAGAGACGGTGACCGAGATAATCTCGAGCGCACAGGAATAGGGTCCCAGGCTTGTGGCAGAGCGACCTGTACTTACCTATGACGGCCGGCAATTCTGGTCGCCCACTGCACTGGTTCACTACTTTGCTGTGAACCACCGGAGGACAGGCAGCAGCGTCCTCTTAGTAATCGCTGAGCGTTCTACGATTCCCAAGCCATGCAGCTGCTAAACTTGATTATGGAAAATCCGTAAGATAATAGTCATCCCGCGAGTTTTGGCGCATTCAATATTTCAAATTGTATAGCTGTCGCTCTGTTTCTCATGTGTGCGACAGAGAGAGTAACCGCGGGATTCTGAAACGTTTGTTAACTTTGACTACAGATTAAGTCTATTCATATCTTTGTCATTTGCTTAGTGCCAGACAAAGGCAGCATTAGAATTAATCTGTCGTCAAAACGTTTCAGAATCCCGAGGTTAGTGAATTTTCCTTAATTTTTTGTCGTGTCGTGTCGTGTCGGGGTCTGTTATTTCCCCCCTAAATATCTATAAAATCTTATGTTTTCGGTGTCAATGGCCTGGATAAACCAATGCTTACGCCGCAATGTTATTTAAAAAAAAAAAAGTTTTTGGTATTCTAATAACAACTACTTTTCTTCGTTTTTTTGACGTCGTATGTTTTTGGCGTTTTTTCGACACAAAAAATTGACACTAGGTACCACGAAGACATTGTGAAATTAAAAAAAAAACAAACATACAAGCATACTTTTCCACGATGTACATAATACATATAAAAAAAATCAACGAAACCGGATAACATTTAGGGGTGGGTATCAGAGTGTGCACAGAAGAGGAAAAATGTTTACCTCTAGATTTCTCTCTTCTGTGAGAGTATGCTTTTTTATGGAGAAGACGGCGAAATACTTTATTCTTAAAAAATATTCTTATTCTTATTTCTTAAACAGTTAAAAGATATCTTGGCTATTATCTATCATGTGCTTTGGCGAAAGAAGCAAGAGGCTGCAGTGAGCTGAATCAGCTTCTCTGTAGCGGGAAGACTATGCTGGCGATGATGATGATGGTTATCTTGTAGGTACTGCACGCGCGCCGAGATAAAGCTTTGTCCACCCGTTTTGCTTGTGCGTCTTTGTGACAAAGCTAGAATCTGGATATGTCTCGTTCTTGAGGGATAAAAATGGTGAACAAAATTGTATCCCGGCTCGCGTGCCCGCTGGACTAATAAGCAAGTAGACAATTCACAACTGGACAAATTAAAACTAGACAGATTAGGAAGTAAATGTATTCTCAACTGGACAGCGTGTTTTATTTTCAGGAAAAATTACTAAGTATCACACTATTTATAAGAAGTACTTTGAATCAACTAAATCTAAAAATCTAAAATGTTAAAATAACACCGATTCGTAACAGCGCACGGATTTGCAACTGGACTGTCGAAACAAAAGGTTATAAAATACACATCGTTTAAAAGTCCATTCAATAAATATATCGAAAAACAGAAAATCTAGAGAAAATGTTATTTTATGTAAAGCAATGCGAAATAAGAAAGAATAAAAGAGACAATACCTAACAAAACAATCCCGTTTATAGAGGCCGGTCGCAAATACCTTCATTAGCCAATTAAGGGCACGCTATTATTGTTGTACAGGGCACCGCGACCGTAACCGGACTATAGACCAGGGATGAACAACATTTTGTTGTCTATTATAAATCTAAATAATCATAAAATACAATATTCTTATTTTTTAGTTAAACGATAGTTCATTATTATTTATTAATATACGATTAGTTATTACCGAGTTCAGACACTACGCCACATGGTATGCGTTCAAATCCCAACAATGAACTTGAGTTCTAAAACCAAAAATAGAAGTGGCGCTTTCGATAAGAGCTACGGGTCTAAAACAGCCGCTTTGAGCAATACATCAAAATATAGCGATTCGTGCTATGAATTCCTTGCAGATCATTAGCTGTTCTGCATTTTTACGTACTGACTAACGGTCTACTTCAAATTTAAGTCTATCATCAAGCAACTAACAGTGTGTTATGACTCCACGCTTAAGAATAAAGTATACCGCCGCTCGTCCATAAAAAAAGCGTAGTGTGATTGATACCCACCCCTAAACGTTATCAGATTTCAATGGTTTTTTTATATGTTTTCTACATCTTGAAAAACTATGCCTGTACGTATTTATTTTTTTAATATCTCAATATCTTTTTTGTTATAGGCACTTAAAGTGATAAAATGGCACTCAAAATAGCTACGAAAATAGTTGAAAACTTCTTATCAAATAGCTAGTTACGAAAAATAGTTTTTTTTGTGTGGATGGTTATGAAAAATGGTTATGACGATGGACCAAAACCACAATTCAATATAAACTCGCATAAATGCGACAAAGCAAGCCTTGTTTTATTATTTTGAATTAACGATATACTCTTATTTATATCGCTAAAGTCGATATCGCAACCAAAGTTTCGGAACCAGTTCGGAACGAATGAAACAAAATGTTGTTTTACACGCTACTTTATCAAACCATTACTTTTAATAATACGAAATTTCAGTATTTTTTTTCGAAACCAGTTACGACAAATCAAATATTTTTCTTTACACAAAACTACTACTGGAAAAATGTACGAAACTAGCTATGCGATAAATGATAGTTGTCTTGTCTCCGTCCACTTGGCTCTCGTATAGCGGATTCCTTGGGGGAATTGAATTGGAAATTGTTATTCACTTGACCAAATCTTATCATTTCTATTTGGTTATTTGTATAATCATCATCAGCCAGAAGACGTCCACTGCTGAACATAAGCCTGCTCCTTAGAGCGCCACACCCACCGACAACGTGCCACTTGCATCCACCGGTTGCCCGCGACTTTCACAATGTCGTCGATCCACCTAGTGGGAAGCCTGCCTACGGTTCGTGGTCGCCACTCAAGAACCTTTCTTCCCCACCGGTTGTAGGTTCCTCGAGTTATGTGGCCTGCCCATTGCCACTTTAACTTGCAAACTCTGAAAGCTATATCGGTGAATTTGGTTCTTCGACGAATATCCTCGTTTCGGATTTTATCGCTTTAAAGAAACTCCGAGCACAGCTCTTTCCTTTGCCAAATATGCGACTCTTTTTTTTTCTCCTTTTGGAGAAACTGAGACCACGTTAATGACCACATGGTCCTTGACGTGGTCAAGGACCACGTTTCAGTTTCATATGTCATCACTGGCAACAGATATTGCTTGAAGACCCTTGTCTTCAGGCACTGCGGTATTACGGACGAGCAGTTATCGTTTGTATAAACGATAGAGTGATTCAATAATAATTTTCCCGGATCAAAATTGTATGAAAATGAGGCGCTGCTTTGCCACCATACAGAAGCTCGACGTTCGTTTCTCACGTACCGCATCAGTACATTCAATTTAAAATTAATGCGTGCGCTCGTTACGTGGCCGCACATAAACCATCTGCGGGCCGCTAGTTGACGTCGGTTTGGAATTATTGCCGAAGTGCTTAAAATTGCATCGTCTATAAAGTTTGAATTTCCATGAACAATAGTAAGTATTTCAAACGAAGCAAAGGTCTCAGAGTCTATGGAAACAAATCGCGATTATTATACTATGTTTATGTATATAGTTGTCCGACGGTAACTTGAGTAATTTTAACCAGAATTTCATGAAATCGAACTACTTGTAGGCAAGTAGAGTAAACATATAGTTTTTTAATATGATCAATTTTAATGATATGTTTTTTAACTTTTGATATTTTACTAAAGATAGGTTTCTTTCTACCTTCAAAATGGCGCTCTGGATTCGGCTTCAATGCTGTCTGTTTACAACCGCCAAAGAGTGCGAAAGAAGATGCGAAAATTTAGAGAGTAAAAGAGATAGCTGTAATGATGTCTGTCCGAAAGGACAGATTTGCGGGGGTCATTTTAAGTGCGCTTTATTCGTATCTTTACTATCAAAATGGCACTCTGAATTCGGCACCTTGCAGTCTGCTTACAGCCTGATTCAATAAACTTCTAATTTAATAATTATGTTTGCAGCGACTTCCAATAGTATCCTTTTTTTAAATCTTTTCTGGTGTTTCCGATGACCTTCTGTTTATTATTAGTTTTTATATGGTCAATCGATATGCTGCTTTTCCCATTTAATGTAACAACTTTATTGTATTTAATGACAACGTTGTTAGCTTCCGACTGCTTTCTAAGTTCTTCTTGCAGTTCCTTCCTTCCTTATGAGTAGTAGAAATAAAGGCTATTTTATTTTATATAATAATTATGTATGTTTTTTCTGTTTTTTTTTTTTTACAATATTGCTCCACGGACTCCGGTGTCCGTGCCATTTATCAAGTTTTACAAATATTTTATCAACTAAAACGGAATATAAAAACTACTCCATTATGTATGTTCAGGCCGCAGGTTGCGCGCCCCTGTTCGTTCCTACGTGCCTAAGGAAGTTTCGCGATACAATTGTTTAGAAACGCGCGCGCGGTTGGACTACTTTGATAATTACGGGAAAATTATTCGAGCGGCGTGTAAGGAGGAAGGGAGAGAGTATGTTTTCTAGTTAACTGTTTAATTAGACAACTCAAGCATTTTTACATTGTAGAAGTTATAGTCACTAAGTGTGAAGTTCCAAAAAATATTGTTTTTGGAAATTAAAACTATAGTTTTCGGAAATTAAAACTTTTTTTTTTGGAAATTAAAACTATAGTTTTTGGAACTTAAAACTATAATTTTCGGAAATTCTTTAATAAAATCTCACAATTATTTTTATTGAAGTCTAGTTGTGCCCCGCGGTTTCGGAAAATATATTTTTATCTAAACCACCCCAGTATTATTATGGTAAAACTCACTGTTAGGATTTGAACCCGCGCTCTGCGGCTTGCGATCCGAATGCGCTAACACTGAGTTAACATCGGTACAAATTTGACAAATTATATAATTTTCAAGGAAATATAATTTAGAAATATTAAGCTAACACTAACACACAAATATATATATGACGACGTCGTAAAAACTACGGTGACACGGACAGCATAAAATAATAGTTGTGTGACGTCACAGCTAAGGTTTATGTTTGACCGTGATGGGAAAGTTGTCCCTCGAGACCGCCACTAGAGGGACAATGTCCACGTCACAGTCAAACATAGACCACCCGATGGACAGGTAACCAGATTTTTCTCACGAAAATTTTACACGCAAAATAACATAAATTCGCTAATTGGATCGCTTACGATTAGCCACCCAATCTTTGCTGCCTTGAAGATTACATATGATTATTTTTTAAAGGCCGAAACAATATAATTGTTTTTTTTTTTTAAGTTTGTCTGTTTTGGTGTATAATAAAGTTATATTACAATACAATACTGTATTGTAATTTATTCTCCAAAAATGGGCTAATAGTAATTTGCTGTTTTGTAGAATAAATTGTTAAAAGGTGGATCAACTTACCTGATCCAACTCATTAAAATACCTTGTTTTCGTACACTTCACTAAAAAGAGTTCTTGTCAAGAATCTGACAGTTTATGCTATAAAACTAAGACGAACTGAAGAAAACTGACCTCATCCCACTCATTAGTAGTAGTGGTAGGGCTCTTCTGCAGAGTCATTAGTAGTGGTGGTAGGGCTCTTCAGCAGAGTCCGCCTGGGAAAGTACCACACCTTTGCCAGTTATTCAACCGCCAAGCAGTAGTGTTCCAACCATTACTGTTTTACGCTGGAAACATTGCCCTTCAAACCGTTGAAGGGCAATGTTTCCAGCGTAATTAATAAAGAAAGCATAGAGATTTCAAATCTGATATCTTAGAATGACGAGCGCAGTGTATTGCCGCGCATGGTTTTGAAATTTGAAATTTCAAAATTCTGTGTGGCACTGAACTGCTTAACATCAGGTCGTCACTTGCTCGTCTCGTCACCAAGTTCCATAAAAAAAACCTATACCTATTATGATTACATTTTTTTTAGTTTATTCTCCGTTTTAGTGATAAGCTTACCCCCGAATACTGAAACGTTTGTTAACTTTGACGACAGATTAAGTCTGTTGCTGTTGCTTGTAATTTGCTTAGTGCCACACAAAGGCAGCATTAGAATTAATCTCTTGTCAAAGTTAACAAGCGTTTCAGTATTCGGGGGTTAGTTTTGTAGAATAAGTAGGGTATTATATTTTATCATACTTTTTACGACCAATCGATTCCGATCATCGAATTCATTCGCTTAGTTTTGTAGAATCAATAAGGTAAGGCATTTTAATGAGTTGGATGACAATCAATTTATTCTCATCCAACTTTTTAAAATACTTTAAACCACCAGCAGATTACGGCCACGATTCCATTTAGTTGCCATGTATATTACAATTGATTTTTATTATTAACCTTATAATTTAATAATAATTAATTAATGCTAATTAATGTAAGGTATTTTAATGAGTAAACTAATGCGGCCAGCGTAATGGGCACCTTTGCGCCGGGTACAGTTAGGGGTGGGTATTTATATAATTTAATTTAATTAGTTTAATTAATAATTTTATTAAAATTAAAAAAAAAAACCTTCATTAAAGATATTTTGTTTTAATGAGTTGTATGTTATTCAATTGACTTTTATCCATCTCATTAAAATACCCTTTAGCAACAACTGATTCCACCACCGATTACACACTAAGACGAACAAATAGCTCTGCAGAGACTAATATTACAAAAACCCTTATATTTCATCCCCTACCAATAATCCGTAGCAACTTGCGCATCCCTGTTTCCCTCCAAAGCTACGAAGCTACGCCGCTTAATGGGCTACGCGGCTACGTCAGTCCGAAGCGGTACACGAAGCGAACGGTCGCTTTGCAAATTTTTTTCACGTTCTTCTATTGCAAATATTCTTGTTTCCTTTATGAAAAACTAGCTATTTGTTCTCAGGAACGTTTCAAAAGTGTGATCACGTTACTGTGGTAAAATTTGTGGCGAACGGTGTTTGTGTTTTACTGTGTGTGAGTGCCTAGCGTGAGATAAGGTTATTTTTCACGGACATTTGTGTTTTCTGAATTTAAAATGGGCTGTGAGAATGTATGCGTGACAAATTGTGAGTACATTAATATAATTGTGTTTTTTAGAAACGGTTACTTAATTCAAGCCTACCTACCGATCGTAAATGAAATCCCTGGCGTAAAAACTGGAATTTATTTTCTTAAATCAATAGTCAGTATATTAATAATTTTGAAGTAGTTATAATCTGAGGTCAGTAACATATAAATATAATGCGTTCATTCAACAAATTTGTAGGTCAGTGAGCTATAGCTGTATTTTCAGGGTTACAAGGATAGGTGGGACTAAACCGAAAGGGAGGTCTTTGTATTCATTATTATGAACATACTAGCTGTGCCCCGCGGTTTCACGCGCTTTTCTACAGGAACAGGTTTTTTTCGGAATAATAAGTAGCCTATGTGTTAATCCGGGGAATAACCTACCTCCATACTAAATTTCATCCAAATCCGTTCAGCCGCTATAGAGTTGAACGGGAACATACACACTTACATACTTACACGTTTACACACAAACTTTCGCATTTATAATATTATTGTGATTTTACTATTAGAACGCGAAATATATATATTTTCCTTACATACTCGTATTAGAAGAATAGAACAGATTGAAACTCTTTATTGTGAACACAAGAAAATTATATAAAACCAAATAAAACTATTCTCAACGAGTATAGTTCCTTTTTGAGGTTCCGTACCTCAAAAGGGAAAAGAAACCACTTCGTTGTCCGGTCTGTCTGTCTTTCAGTCAAGACCTCTTTTCTCAGAAACGCGTGGTTGAAATTAATGTAAAAAAATTAAGTCCATTACTTATTCCACCAACCCGCACTGGGCCAGCGTGGTGGATGTAGCCTAATCACCCTTCGAGGGTAGGCCGATATCTCAGTAGTGGGATGTTTAAATGCACACAGTATCTATGTCTACGGTCCCTTGTTAAAAAAAATCATTTATGTCATCGAAATACAAAAATACGCCCATTTATCAGCACATTTTGGCAATGCAAGTAAATTAAAACCTATGAGTACTTCCCGATGACCTAGAATCATAAAATTTGGCAAGAAGCTTAGCTTACAGCGCAAGTAGAATCATAAATCTAAAAATTATTAATTTAAACACCTCAATAAAAAAAAATGTAATTAC
This sequence comes from Apocheima hispidaria, assembly GCA_947579745.1. Lineage (NCBI taxonomy): Eukaryota > Metazoa > Arthropoda > Insecta > Lepidoptera > Geometridae > Apocheima > Apocheima hispidaria. Next base: position 2,513,703 of record OX388169.1, read on the forward strand.
ACAACTAACATTTTGTAGTTGAAGAAATAGTCGTGAAGTAATATCGATGTATGCGATATCATTTTTTCAACTACAAAGTTGAGTTTGTACGAAGCCTTGGTGCGCGAGTGAGTCACGCACTCGTCCGGTTTTTTCTTTGTGTGTAGCTGACACAAATGATCTCCTAAGAATGCAACGCACGTCCATACATATTGCCTTTGTTGTCCGTACTGTCTGAAATTAGAATTTCGAAGGTCCTCTTTTCAGAAGGTCGAAAGGGTTCTATGACGTGATTGAGTATTCAGCAATCGCAATGAAGAGTATTTATTATTTTATTAATATTGTTCTCTTTTGTGTAAATATTATATGGCTTTGCTATCTAGTTGTAAGCTCACTGGATCCATTTAATTTAATTTTACAACCTTAACGGCCCTTAAGCTTTAGCAGCCCAAGGGTCCGCGACGTGGGGGTCCGAATGACGTGCACTAAGTCTAGATTGCAAAAACTGACTGAGATGTTTCGAAAAATTAAGAATTTCACGGCTTTCTCATTATTTTCATTATTTTCATTTGTTTCTGTTTCTGTTGTTTCTGTTTTTGTTTCTGTTGTGTGTTACTATTGACATGTAGGACAATATATATATATATATAATATAATATAATTTAATTTAATAATTTAATTTTGTATTCTAATTGTAATTGAATTTCTTTTTATGTGAATATGGACCTTTGTAGTCTGAATTAAATGATTTGAATTGAATTGAATTATTATGGGGTTATGTTTTATATACCATTCGCAAGATCTTGAAACGTACTATATTGCTGTAAAATTTAAATACCTCCATTGCTCAAAGAATTGGAATTGCAATTCAACGCGTCTATTCGGCCAGTATTTTGGACACGATGCCTGCTGGTAGCAGTTTATTAGATTAGGGCTAGTTTTAAGTTGTATACATATATATGATTTATTTTCACTTAGGGTTTATTTCAATTTATTAATTATTAAATGTGATTTAAGTTATGTTAGATTAATAAAATTTTAATTTCTTGATGAAAAAAAACACAGTAGAAATAAATTGTGATTCAATAAAAATAAAATTTAAAAAACAATCGAATCGAGAATAATTTTTTCGGTAGTCGGTGTAAAAGAGAAGTACGTAAATTACTTACTTCTGTTCTGTAGGAATAAGCTAGCTAATTTAGCTTTTTGAATGTAAAGAATTTAAGGACAGATATAACCTGTTTTTTTTTCGTAAAAAACATTGTATACAAGTTAAAACTTTTGCTAGTTAATCATCAAAGAGAAGCTTAAACAACTGGTTGAAGGTTTTAAATTGAAGGGTCGGATTCAGGTTAAAGTTTTCTGGTCGCGATCAGGGTTGTTGAGTGGGGCATTAAATATGTAAGGTACGGTTTCAGATTCCAGCTTACATTGGAACTTTTCAATTTAACCAATGTCCAAACATTGTGGACATTCTCCACGTACGCACGAAGCGTTTTATATACACATACCGCGCATAGCGTGCGCATTAATAGTGCGCACAGCAAAATAATTATAAATGCGAAAGTTTGTGTGTAAGTGTGTAAGTAGGTAAGTATGTAAGTGTGTCTCCACGAAGTACAGGAACCGACATTTTTTTCGTGATAAAAAGTAGCTTATGTGTTATCCAGTGTTTAGCTATCTCCATACCAAATTTCATTCAAATCCGTTTAGCCGTACCGAGTTGAACGGGAACAAATACACTCACATAATTACATTATTACACACAAATTTTCGCATTTAGACTATTAGTGGGATTTGCTTACAGTACATTTTGATGTATAACAGTGGTAAATATTTCTGTAATACGCATTTGTTTTATAATCAAAAACCATTTCAATTGCAGAAACGAGTCGGATAACAGTAAGTTCTAACCACCGCAGGTAACGGTAGGTTCAGGTTTTTCTTTATAAAAGCTTAAAACCCTTTCAATTTCAAAAACTATGCAAAATGAGGGGTGTTTTCTTAAATGTTGATTTATTGATAGGTATTTGCTAAGCATTATGATTATATGCAGTTATGCGTGTTTCATATTATGCTAAAGAATAATATTAAGCCTGTTTATTGTTATACTAACTGTAATTATGGGGAAAATAATTATGTAGCGCGAGGTTATGCGTGGACGACGCTGCAAGGGCTCGAGTCCCCGCGCCTCCGCCTTCTGGCAGTCGTCTTCCGGACTAAGGCAAAGCTTTCTCTATTTTGTGTTGTTTTGTTTTCACTAAATGTTTACCTTCGTGTTCATAGATTATAGTTGAATTATCGTGCATCGAAACTAGATTAATTTTATCCTGAGAACTATTCCCGTAGTGAAGTGTGAAGCAACGCATACTACACACATCATCATCATCATACGACGATCTCTACAATGGCGCCCCACGTTGGGCGCCACGTATATTAGTTCCACAAAAAAAGAGCTACCGCACTGCACTGGGGACCTATTTATATCTATATTTTTTTGTACTCGTTGACGAGACGAGCAATCGCTCACCTAATGTTAAGCGTCACAGTTCAGTGCCACCCAGAATTTTGAACTTCAACAGTTCAAAACTATGCGCGGCAATTCACTGCGCTCGTCACTGAGATGTTAGATGTAAAATCTCTGTATGCCCAGTAATTACGCTAGAAACATTGCCCTTCAATCCGGAACACAGTTATCCTTGGCGGTTGAATAACCGGCAAAGGTGTGATACTTCCCCAGGCGGACTCCGCAAGAGAGCCCTACCACTACAACTACATTTCATTTCAACCCTGAGTACTATTCCCGTAGTGAAGTGTGAAGCAACGCGTACTTCCTATCATACATCATCATCATACAACGTTCTCTACAATGGCGCCCCACGTTGGGCGCCACTTATATCGGTTCCACAAAAAAAAGAGCTACTGGCTAGAGCTGCAAAACCCTATTTTTTTTTTTGTGAAGTGTGAAGCAACACATACTTCCTACCTACACGTCATCATCATCGATATACATTCTCTACAATTATGCCTAAAATGTATTATTATGGTAATAGATCAAGTTCTAATAGTTTCTAGTTTTAGTTTGTACATTTAAGTTTAGATTATAGATCATTAAAGTAGGTGAAATTATGCTGAAATAAAATATGGCACTGAATTTATGCGTAACAAACCCAACCCACTTATCTAAGGTATTTTTATAAGGGTAGCAGCGCTTGATCAGTGGTCCGTACAATAAGGATATTGGATTGGGTTTACGACCAGAACGTCGAGATAGGTGGGTTTGTAAGACGAACGAAGTTTTATAGATTTTACTAATCTAGCACCTAGCAGAATATTCTTCTGGTTTTAATCGCAATTGTTTAAAGTAGCGTTGATGCTATGGCTTATGATATATATTACATAGCTAGCGTATAATCGATCGGTATGTTTTGAAATAAGAACATGTTACTTTGTTGTAAGTTTTGCGTGTTCACACTTCACTACGGGAATAGTTTTAATAAAAAACAAAAAAAAAACCCCGCTTCGCCCGCGTTTTTCTGGGAAACGATAATCCATTGAGTTACTATGGAGGTTAATAATTATACTTATCACACAGAAACTATATATTTTACCGGGATAAAAATAGCTTATGTATTAATCCATGCCATAAGCTACCCCGAAACCAAATTTCATCTAAATAAGTGCAGCCGTTACAAAGTTAAGGAGAAACAAACATACTATCACCAAAATTTTAAATATGTTTTTTTGATATTAACGGGAGCTGATTTAGAAAAAAAACTGTGATACCCGTATCTTTTTATTTTTTCTGTAGAGTATTCACACCAAGTTTGGCATCAATCAAACCAGAGAATAAAAAGTTTCATACAAACTTTAACAGCCCATTTCACCCCCTTAAGGGTTGATTTTCGAAAAAATCCTTTCTTAGTGTGCGTTTACACCCCTCCATAAACATACCCTCCAAATTTCAAACTCCTAGGTCCAGCGGTTTAGGCTGTACGTTGTCTATAGGTCAGTCAGTCAATCACGACCACAGAGTTCATCTATGGTCAGGACAAAGCCTTTTATAGGCTTAGATAAAAAACGATAGTTTCTAAAAAAACATAAATAGTATGCAACATTTTTTTTTTCTCACTTACCTAATGTTTAAGACCTTAGAACATTTTCTCTTACGCAAGTGGCCTAGTGGTGAAAACTTCACAAATTCGCCACTTGTACCGGCCGAAATGTCCTAACTTCGTAATATCTTCAATATTGTGAAAATGCGCGACCGAGACAACTGTGGACGTGAGTGCCTTATATATTCTCGGATCGTCATGTATCGTCCATCAAACCGTTCCCCGAGGGAAATTCACTGTCCGAATTACGAACGGACAGACAAATATATAAGTACTTAGTGCGTTTGAGTGTTATTTGGGGCAGAACTTTTGTGATGGAGAGGTGTCGGTCTGTGAGACTAAGATGTTTGAATGACTTTAAATAAACATTAGAGCTCTGGCATTGAAGTCATTTCGCGTCATTGTATTATTTTCCAAAACTTGTGTTATTTTGAGTGTTAATGTGTAGAAACGGTGGGTTTCTATCTATTAAGTGTTCTTAAAATTGCATGAGTGTTAGTAAATAGTATAGTGTCATAAAACGTGACCTTTTGTGTTATTTCAAAAATCATAATCATCTCAGCCACAGGACGTCCACTGCTGGACATAGGCCTCCCCCTTAGATTTCCACGAAGAGCGGATGGAAGCGGCTCGCATCCAGCGCGTTCCTGCGGTCTTTATCAGGTCGTCCGTCCACCTTGTGGGTGGACGTCCTACGCTGCGCTTGCCGTACGTGGTCTCCATTCGAGAACTTTACAGCCCCAAAAGCCCAGGTTTCAAAAATAAAGGTTTTCTAATGACAAAAAGTTGTCTGGACGAAATCACTCTAAGCTAAAAGGCTTTCAATTTGAATAAAGCATAGTCCACTGCCCTATATTCAATGTAACTATTTTTATTCATAATTTGTGTGGAATTAAACAAAAAAACTATTAAGTATATCTAAGACATTAAGCAATAGTGTCCTGCACGAGTGTGTCAGATCTTCTCTACAAGATATATCAGAAACATCGTCATTATTATTGAATTCTTATTATTATTATTAATTAAGAATTATTATTATCATATTCTTTTAAACAACTACATATTTGTAACCGTTAGCTCCGGAACCACATCAGCTTTTGGACACAAACTTTAACATTTCCGACTCTGCAAAGTATCATTCAAATACGCTAACGGGAGAGCAAATGGGCTATTTAGAACGAGACATCAACACATAACCGTTACGCGTTGGAGGAAGACGGGAAACCATTGAAAGAGCAAAGATTCGAAGGGCAAGGTGATTTCTTTTTACAATGATTGTAAGAGTTTTTACGATGGGTAGTACCTACTCGTGAGCATTACTGGGGTTGTAAATGTCTAGGTTGTTTAGAAATAGAATAAAATATGGGCTTTTACACTGACAGTAATATATTTTACGGAGGTATTGAAAGCTGTAACTGAAAGCTGATAGCTGTAAGTTGTGAATGTGAACGTAATTTGGAATTTGGTAAAACTTTTTACGAATGTTAGACTAGATATTTTGAAAGAAATTAAAATCTTTATCGTCTATAAGATTGTCACGTTCTTTCACATTCGAAATCCCTAGTTTTAGTTGTTATTGTTTGACCGAGCGAAGCGAAGATCTTAGATTCTACGGAAACAAGTCGGTATTTGTATGTTTGTTTGTATACTTGCGAACCATTGCTCCTTTAGGAGAAACTCTCGAGTCGCACAGCGGGCAATGGAGAGAGCTAAGCTCAGAGTTTCTTTGCGCGGTAAAATCCGGAACGAGGATATTCGTCGAGAACCAAAGTCACCGATATAGCTTTCAGAGTTTGCAAGCTGAAGTGGCAATGGGCAGGCCACATCACTCGAAGAACCGCGGTTTCTAACGCATTGCTCTCATATCTTTAGATTTCCTTGTATCGAAGACGCCATGCCACACACACATAGAAAACTAGCGCCCAGACACAGAAAATATATTTTTATTCGTCATTCAAATGCCCATCCGGGAATCGAACTCAGGAGCTCCTGTTTTTGAAGAAGATGCGCTACCAACATTGAGCTACAATACCTAGCTCAATGGCTACCAACTAAGCTAGGAGGCTTGAAGAAAACTTTCCACATCATGTCTTTGTGTTCGTTATCTGGCAACATTCACAGAAACAAAAATATATTGTTTGTATATTTATTCATAAGAAGGAGAAAATTGTCATCGTCTATCTAAGGGCTGTTCCCACATAATTTGTGAAAAGTGCTTTACCTGGCTGTACCTAAGTGCGAATACGTGGCGTTCCCCAAATTGTATTCTATCGGATATAGAATAAGTACGATTATTTATCAAACGAGAGATATGAACAATGATTTTGACATTTAATAATTGTATAAACTTAGTTTTAAAACCTGACCTTTTTTTTTTATTTCTTGTGCTATTTTAACTTTATTTATTATTATGAATTTATTATTATTATTTTGCTTTTCATTGTGAGATAAATGTAATTGATTATGTCGTTTTTGTCTCAATAAATAAATTTAATTTAATTTAATTTATTTTAATTTAATGAATGCCGGAATTTCTGACGATGTTATTGGAGACGTATTTCAGAAATAGGATAAAATGTCTGACAAACCAATACCTTAGCACGTACCCTTTTAGAAATTTGAAATATTCTGTTATTCTTGGTCGTGTTCTTCATTGCATTGCAGGCCGTGTCTTGATCCTAGATGACTCTAACAACAATAAAACAATGAAAAAACAGACAATTAGCTATAGTTATATGATATTGCTCAATATAACTAGTAGTTCGCGACGAACTGAGACCTCGCGATCCCTATATCTTCACAGCCCTTGGACCGATTCAGCTCATATTCGAACTTAAAAATTATATTGAACTACTTGCCTACAAAATTTCATGAAGATCGGATCAACGGTTCGCAAGTTATCATTGAACAAATATACACACAAACATACAAACATACATACAAATGCCGATTTGTCCCAGTAAACTCTGAGACCTTCGCTTCGCTCGGTCAATTAATGTTACTGTTGTTTAAATAAAATCATTTTCTTTCTTTCTTTCTTTCAATACTCATAAAATGTGGTAAAATAACAAACAGAGAATACTAAAAAAAAAAAAAACACTTTTCCTGTCTCCTGCAAACTTTATGGCGTTAGGGATGGGCAAGACTGTTCAGTCATTTTAATTGGTCTCTCCATTTAGACAATAGACAATTTTTTATTTATGGAGAAAAGCAAATTGTACACAAGAACCAAAAACAAAAAGATAGATAAAAAAATAAAATAAAAGACCCAATACACATTCTTTTTAACCACAAACTGGTTCCAGCTCAGCATAATACTGGTTGCGAACAACCAGCGCTGGTCTTCCGCTGGAACCGTTGGTGACGTCACACACTATTACCGAACAGAACGGTAAAAAAAACAAAATTAAAACAACATAACATATGCATAATAGCAATAGCAAGTGCAACTAGAAAAGTAGTTTCGAAAGAGATCGACTGCGTTTTCCCGTCGATCTTTCATCCTAATTCCTAACGAATATTATAAATGAGAATATAACTCTATCTGTCTCTCTCTGTTTATCACGGCTAAACGGCTGAACGGATCGACCTGAAATTTTGCATAAGGGACGCAGACGGACATAGGTTACTTTTTTTTACTGGCCCACGCGAACGAAGTCGCGGGCAACAGCTAGTACGTTCATAAATAATCCTGTAAATCTGATCGGTAATTTTCGCTTTGCTCGAGAGAGATTGATTGATCGACGTAGAAGAGACTGGGTCAGCGTTACGAGGTCATGAATTTGACCTCTCAGAGCACAAATTGAAAATGGCTTTGAACAATATTTTTAACGTTCTACTGAACCGGTTTTTTAGAATAGATTAAAGCTGATAAGTGAACTATTACCAAATTATTTCTTAGGGCAAATTCGCGCCCGCAGTTATCTTTTTCGCGTATTTTCACAAAACCACTAAATATGAATTTTCAAAAGGTTAATAATTATCTTCTTAATTTACGAAGGATGTCGAAAAAAACCGGACTATTGCGAGTCTGCGTCGTGCTCCGTACAAAAAAATAGTAGTTGAAAAAAATATCTGGGTTCCTTATTTGCTTTTGTTGCACGAAACCCTAAAAACAACGAAGGAATAAGTTTTTTCGATCTTCCTTCAAATTAAATGGTGTATACGAAAACATCTATACCTACGATATGAAAAAATATATATATGTATATATATATATTTAAATTTTCAGGTATTACGCTAGCACGTTAGTACGTTAGCTTTTTTAAATATGTTTAGTTTTATGATGTCTATCATACAACAAATTCTTGGAAATAACTACAAAAACTCGTAAATAAATGCGAGTGAGACAGGTGGGGCACGATTACCCCTCTTAAGTGCGAATACGAACCAAACGTGTGTTGTCGTACTAGTTCATTAGTCTGTGGGAAACAAATTTCAGTTGTCAGACGCCAACTAACATAGAATAAAAAATAGCTTATGTCTTGGAACGGATAATTGCTTTCATGCCACAAAGTAAAGCGAAGTATTAGAAATCCGCTTAGCCGTGATAACGCGACACCCAGACAGAGAGACAGAGTTACATTCGCATTTATAATATTAGTTAGGATGGACCCGTGTTGGCACCTCTGACATTGATCCTGTCTGAAATAAACGATTTCATAAAAATATAATTGAAAAATATATTTATGTACACCTTATTCCATTCCCACGATACGACACCGCGCAAGACTGCCGATAGCGAATGAAATTTACGACATAAGCCTATATTTTACGACGATATTCGTTACGTGATTGCAAAGCTACTTTCATGATGTGAGGTGGTATAAACCTTTCAATGTGTGAGCTTCTTGGCGAGTAGATATTGTTTGATAACTCAATCAGAGGGTTTTCCTCAAATACTGATTAGATACACACTAGTTACACTAGTTTTAAGTAGATTTTGTATTATGTGTGTAATTTCTGGTGTGAACAAGAGCTATCTATCTATGATATGGAAATGTTTTCAAACTTTTTGAATGATTTCACTTTTTTGTAGTAGTAGGGTTCTCTTGCCGAGTCCGCCTGGGGAAGTACTAATTGGCAAAGGCCAGTTATTCAACCGCCAAGCAGTAGTGTGCAAACATTACAGTGTTCCGGATTGAAGGGCAATGTTTTTATTTTGTAGTAAAGTGAATGTCAGACTACGTTTCGCAGTTGGTTGTTTGTTTTACTTGTGACAGAAGTGTGTTCAAAATCTTGTTAAATTTAAATGCCCTCTCACATGTCCGCCGTCTTACCAAACTATAACTGTATTGTAAGGTATTCGTCTCACCGCCGACGACGAAGCGATGAAATATATATAATTTTCTCTGCAGTAACATATAATAGACGTAGATTCCGTGTGAATAAAAAAGACACATATATTCATAGTTGATTGCGAACTGTTCACACTGCCGGCGAGAACTCTCCACTAGTTTGTCGCAGCGACAAGAACTTTCAAAGATAATACTCGCTGAGCGATGCTCGCTTGACACTCGCAGAGAGGCACGTCGCGCGTGAAGGTTTACGTACGAATTTATGTCTCGGCCAATTACTCGCACAACTCGAGTAATCGCCCGTCGCAGTCATGCACTCTCTATAGCGCAGCGACAAAAGTATCGGAACTATACGCTGCTCGCTAGCGCGTTTCTAGCTCTACTCCACAGATGAATACTCGCTTCTCGTTCATCGCCTGCGGTGGAACAAGTCTCTTAAGTGTGATGAAAAACACAAATAACTATTTCTGTGTCAAACCCTTAGCTCAATCTAGCGATCGAAGCGCAAAAAGCATCGGTCAAAATAAATCGGTCATAAATTTACTTTATTTGGTTCATTGCTAGATGCGAGCAGGCGTAACATTGAGATTGCAAATGTGAACGCTTAGCGTAGTCCCCGCAACTTGCGCTTTCTTCAAACTTTGTTGAGTTTTTGTTCGAACAACGATCCAGTAATGCGGTATCTATATATGTATAATCTGTGATCAGAACCTACGAACGTAGTTGGCAGCCATTGACACTATTCAATTTGAAGTACAATACATTTGATTGACGCTCGCATTTTAAAGCATTGTGGAGTTATCCCCATTGTGTGGGTGAGGGTATCATGCACGTTAAATGGTGGATATTGGGGCCGCATTAATATTGGATGTAGATTATTTACCTTGATTTCTTTGTTATTGACTTTTTGGACGTAGTAATAACACGAGTGGGAAGTGCTTTTATTTTAAGGCGAGGACTGATCGTGATTGGAATGAGTACTGTCCCGCTCAAAGTTCTAAGGTTTAAAGTTGAAAATCGCATATTATACTTGATCAAGGCCCGTACCGTGAGGTGCTTATTGCGATGATTGTTAGGCTCAGCCGAGAACGCTGCGCGACCATACACCTTATCGCGCGGTAATACGGTTCGTGGTCGCGCAGTGTCGTCGGCTGAACCTAACAAACATCGCAATAAGCACCTCACGGTACGGGCCCAGGAAACGGTAAATTGTAGTTTTTCATTGCTTTTTTGCCGATTATCGGAAATATACAAATCAAATAAAAAAAACTACCTGGTCCGCCGTATAAACCAATTGCATAAGGTGCAACTTTTTTGTAATACTTACATTTTTAAACTCGTGATATCTTTCGAATGAAATGTCCGAATTGAATAATTCAAAAAGTTATATAAAGGTATTGAAGCAGTCATGAATACGAAGTAATTTATTTAAAAAAAATTAATACCTAGATACGAATAAAGAGCCTTTTCTAGCGGCGGCATTTCAATTTTTTTTTAAATAAAAGAATACTTATTGTGGCATAACTATAATAGTTATTTAGACATATGCTGTCGCGACACTTTTTGTAAATAATGATATGCTCTGCAAAGTTGTAGTTCATTATTTTATTCTTCATCAATAATTTTCGCAGCGCACGCGATGTAAAAAATATTTTACGTAATTTTTTTGCACCTTGGTTTACATTATTGGAGTTTTGGTAAGGATCCCTAATTTTTTTGAAAATATAATAACGCCTATGCTAGTGTAGCTTCTTAACAGCGAAAGAATTTTTCAAATCCGTTCAATAGTTTCGGAGCCTATTCAATGCAAACAAAGAAACAAACAATCAAATCTTTCCTCTTTATAGTATTGGTATAGAGGTATAGATAGAAGATTAGTGGTGTTCTCTATGTCACTCATCTCTATCTTATCTCTAGATCTTATATAGACATATTATTCGTATCTTATTACATTAGATCTTAAGTTGTTTTAATTTTAAGTAGGTAGGTAGGTTATATTTTATTTTAAAACTGTTAAATAAATAAAATTGCTTCTAATAAGATATTAAAATGAACTTTTTTTTTTCTTTTCTTTTTTCGCTTTCCTGATTTTTTTGATATTATATACATTTTAAGTAATAAATAAATAAATAAATAAATAAATATCTGGGACATTATTGCACACACGGTCATCTGACCCCAAACTAAGCAAAGCTTGTAATGTGGCTGCCAGAGACTGATATACGTACATAGATATTTTTAAATACATACTTATATAGACTTTAAGTAGTTGGACTTTAAGTAGTAGCTACTTAAAATTTAAACAACTTAAATTATAACAAAAATAATTAAATACAAAACCCTAACATAGAAAATCTCTTCCAAGTTTAGTAGCAAAAAAAAACCTACCTCAAAAACGTAGTTTTAGGCATCTCAGTTCATTAACCCGGAGCTTTTGGCAGGGATCCTGACGCTCTGCAGGATGAAGCTATAAACATTTGTTAGAGTGAGAGGATTTATCTATGTTACTGGGAGTGAAGGAAGAGGGTCAAGTATAGCTAGACGCTAGAGATTAGAGACTGGAATTTATTGCAAATGAGGTGCTTAGAACAAGTAGGCGTGTTATAGCATATTAACTTATTAAAATTTCTTTATTATTCTTATTAGTTACTAGCTGTTACCCGCGACTCCGAGACTTTTTTCGCGGGATAGTACATCCGCGAGGTTTTGACGCATTCGATATTTGAAATTTACAGAATTTACAGCTGTCGCTTGTGTCTCGTGCGTGCGATAGAGAGTTAGTGAATTTTCCTAACTTTTTGATGAAATTACCTTTTTGGGGGTAGTCTGTTATCACCCCCTAAATCTTAACAAAATGTTCTGTTAATGGACGTCAATGGCTTGGACCACAGAAGAGAGAGGTAAAAATGTTTCCTCTTCTGTGGCTTGGACAAACTATAATCTATGCCACTATGTTTTGTTTTTTCAAAAAATGTTTATGGTTTTCTAACGACAACTACTTTTCTTCGTCGTATTTTCGATTTAAAAAAAACAAACACAAGCATAGTTTTTCACGGTGAAGATAGCTTATAAAAACTACGCTTTTTTGTATAGACGAGACAGCGGTATACTCTAATCTTAATGCTATTATTTTTTATTTTGGCAATAAAAACTCGAAAAAATTATCAATATGAGGTTAAGATAATATAAACAGATAAAGATACCAGATATTCTGAATCTCAATCGTATCACGAGAAATGTCAAGCACGCTACACATGACTCACAAATAAATGTTTCGAAGAGGAAATATTCGTAATAGGGTCGTCTCAAACCGATGTCACAGTGCATAATACCATAGACAGAACTATATGTATATTGGAACAGAAAAAATGCTACAACTTTCTTGCCTATATCATATCGCTAACCATATCGCACATAGCAGGTAGTTTTTTTCGTTAGTAAAAATAAAGTATATTTTATGTATATTTTTTTCGTTCGGTAGTTTTTTTCTTCTTGCCCTCATTCACTACAATACGGCATCGGTATTCCCTGCCTGTAGTAAGAGCCTACTAAAAGGGGTCCACTGGGCTCGGGGTGGTTAGAGGTTACGGCTCTAACTCTATGCGACCCAGGGGAGGACGACAGCGGCGAGTGGCGGACGCTGTTGTAGGCAGAGACGACTCAGGACAGCTCGTATCTATTCCAAGATTAGCTGAAGCGTAGTCCTTCACAATACATTCCATTGACCTTAAGAGGAGGGAGAAATTGGAAAGATTTTAGTGTGTATAATCCCACATACCCCAGCTGCAATCGGGTATCTTGTGGTTTCTTCCTCGTCAACAAAAAAAGGTACTCATAACGTACCAGGGCGTGCCAAGCCTATTGAATATAAACGATTGCAGGCGACAGACAGACGGAAAGAAAACCATAATACCAACAAAATATAAGGCTAGACTAGACATTACTAATTTACAAACAGAGCAACGAACTTGAACATGAATAGTCTCGGCAGGAGTTCAATTTCATTCGATTATAATTTATTTATTTATTTAAGACCAACAGCACAATAATACAAAATAAAGAACATAGATACATTATATAAAACAGCCAATTATAGGTCTATTTTATTTTAAGTAGTATAAACAATATCGCTTTAAAAAAACACTACTAACAAAGTAACATACAAAGTGCTCCAATAAATAAAACAAAAAACAACAAGCGGCAGTTAGAGTGGCTATACATGGCCCAACCCGACATCGTGCGAAAGGAACAGCACAGGAATTTGCAACTGCACATTAGACATATTTAACGAAAGAAATTGAAATTGATTGAAAACACCCTTAGCGGGACGTCAGTGCAGGTCTTATTACCCCCAGTTAGAATGAGGCGTTTTCCAAAAAAAAAAAAGTAGTTCTAAAATACTTACTAGATGGCGTAACAGACCTACCGTTTTACCTGTCATTGTCATTTCTGTCGAAATGTTTTATGTTTATTTCTTAAATCGTAAATTTTGGCTCCACACGTTGTGTATTTAGCCAGTGTCAACTACTGTAATATTTCAAATGAAGTCAAATACATAGTTACGTTACTTGAAATTGCCTAAATACACATTTCAAGCCAAAAAACACGAGAAAAAAAAGGCACACGTACATTTTTTTGCCTTTCATGTCTGTACAGTGACAGAAAAAACTCAAGGTACATCTAACGCCATCTATTGGGTACTTTTATAACAAGGATTTCTTTTTTTTTGGAAAACGCTTCATTAGAATTATTAATATTAGTAGTTCTGCGAACAGTAGACCCCGCGAGTACAAACTTTTTTGCACAACCTCACCAAACACCACTAAACGTTTCAAAACTTTTTTGGACAGAGTTTACAGCCTTAAGTCTCTCATGGTGATTAACAGTGGTGATAAGTAACAGAAGAATGTAAATTATGAAAATTAACGTTACTTTCGAGTCCCGTATTTTAATCCTAAAAGCTGCATAATCTGTCACTAATTAAACAGAACGGCTTATGGCTGTGAGCAGGATTACGAAAATGTTGTGTCAGAGAATTGTGCCATTTAATGTTAGCGAGCCTTGTCGTCAAAAATGATAGTTATGAGAGATAGATTTTTTATTGATACCGACGTTTCATCATCATCATCAGCCAGAAGACGTCCACTGCTGAACATAGGCCTATAATTATACGATTTTAATGGAAAAAAAGGTGGTTATTTCTTCATAATATTATAGAATTACAAGTAATATGAATAAAAAAAAACGATATAACCGACTGCAAAATAAAGACTATGTCACTCCAGACGTAAAGAGCAATCCAACGATATCTCACTCGTCAAAATCGGTCAAGCCGCTTAGGACACTACACTATAGGGACACTAGGTATTACTTTACTATAGGAACACACAAACATACTTACATCTATATATTATACATACATATAGTCATAACTAATATTAAAATTCAGAGGAATATAGCCGCAGTCGTATCAGGACCAATAAAGCTTCCGGGTATAAAAATGAATACGTTCGACTCGGGAAAAAAACTTCGCTTGCGCGATTCAGAGCACCCTACATTGCAATTGTCAGTCCATACAAAACGTCAAAAAAAAACAAAAATGGATTACGCCATCTAGCGAACTATAGGAAGTAACTATGTCTCTGTCTGGATGTTTGTCGCGTTATCACGGCTAAACGACTGAACGGATCTTGATAAAATTTGATAAGGAGCTACCGTATATCACAAACGACGGACATAGGATACTTTTTTATGTCCACGCGATCGAATTCGCGGGTAACAACTAGTAATATAATATTTCCGTTCGTGTGCGGCGGACGAACCAAAATTTACGGGAGCGCTGCGTTCGGGATGACGTCATTAAGTTTTTTCGATCTTACTATCTGCTCTTTTCTCTAACTTTGAAACGTGATTCTAACTGCATGAGCATGCTATCCCGCTCGTATCAACTTAGTCGCACTATGCGCGGTCCCACTCGCGCACTATCACTATCGCTTTCAGAGTTACAGGATTAGTCCGCGGAACGCACGGCGAAAATTTTGAAACGAACGTTAGTTTTTTTTTCGTTCGGAAAAAATAAGAAAATTTGTGTCTTTTTGAACATTTTGAATGTAAGCAGAGAATTTAAGCCACAGAATAGAGAAATCTAGAAGTAAAAAAAAATTATCTTTTGTGATTTAATCAGATTTTTTTTAAAATTTAAGAACATGTAAGCAGGTTTCCGAGTCTGCAATCTGCATTCCTAATCATGAAACCGAACGTTATCGGCGTTTCTGTTTGCTCCGGAGCTCCGCGCGACGGTTCGCCGGCGGTTCGCAGTTAAATCCGCATAGATGAGAAATCAATATCACCCATCTAGATATTATGAAGCCAATATTTATTTATTTTTTCTTTAATTCTTATTCTGATTCTCGTTCAGTTTGATCTCATTCAAGAATTGAGTTTAGTTGCTACTTAGGTATCACCAGAAAATTAATTTCGTTTAAATTATTTAACATAAATTCCTAAGTTACGAAGTTTTCGAAAGCGATAAAGTCCGTAACACGCTAGCAAACAATGCCTATTCATTCAGAAGTTGGTTCTTTTACTCGACCAACTTATTTGTACACTTGAGTGGAGGAGCTACCATCGTGTTTGATGGACAAATCTGAAAGTCCTCTATGAAAATTTTTTGTTAGCTCATTTAGCCAACGTTACGCTTTAATTTGTTGGCTCTGTACCCAAGGCCGGCTATGATTAAGCAAGATTTTTCTAATTGACGGCAATTTCAACTTTTGTTCTAAAGGAGGCTGGGTATACAATTTGTAGAGCATTTTTGATTCACTAGCTGCGGCCCGCGGTTTCACCCGCTATTCTACAGAAACCGAATATTTTCCGAAATAACAAGTAGCCTATGTGTTAATCCGGGGTGTAGGCTACCTCCATACCAAAATTCATTAAAATCCGTTACGCCGTTACAGAGTTGAACGGGAACAAACACACTTACATACTTACACACTTACACAAAACTTTCGCATTTATAATATTAGTGTGATAGTAAAGTCTATAGATGTCTCGCTCATGCATTTTTACATAATTAAATATACAAAACCAATATTCAAGAATTTTCTAAAAAATAAATGGTATCTAGTTATCTCACTCGCACATTTGCAAGTTTTTATGGATTGAGCGTGATTTGCAAAATCTGTGTGTTGTATGATTATTTATAATGTTCTTTAAAATTAATATCACACTAATATTATAAATGCGAAAGTTTGTGTGTAAGTGAGTACGTAGGTACTTACCTACTTAAAGTTGAACGGATTTGAATGAAATTTGCTATGGAGGTTGCTAATACCCTGGATTAACACATAGGCTACGTTTTATCCCGAAAAATATACCGTTCCTGAGGGATAATAAAAATCACCCGATGATCACTCATTTTTGCAACCACTTTACGAAGCGAAGCTCTCGAGAGTTGAACATACAAGCGAAGCTATTTTTTTTCTTCCTTTGAGGATTTTGGTGTCGCACGTCTCCTGCATTTGCCAGTGACAAGCGTATCAATATTTTCATGTTTTAGTAAATATTGTCGCGTAATCGCGGCTAAACTGCTGAACGGATTTTAATAAAATTTGATAAGGAGTTACTGTATATCACAAAGACGGACATAGGATACTGTTTAGGACCACGCGAACGAAGTCGCTGGTAACAGCTAGTCAGAAATAATTTAAAGTTTCCGTTTTGATTAGAAACTAAAGCGATTTATTTTTTCTTCTTTCATACTAACCCCCGAATACTGAAACGTTTATTAACTTTGACGACAGATTAATTCTGTTGCTGTCTTTGTCATTTGCTTAGTGCCAGACAAAGGCAGCATTAGAATTAATCTGTTGTCAAAGTTAACAAGCGTTTCAGTATTCGGGAGGAAGTTCCGTAATTTGACTGGGCTATTATGTAACATAGAGCCCCGTCCGTGCGCCCGGTGCGCTTGCTATTTCAAGCCCCTAACTCGTCAATAAAAGAAATGAACACAAAGTCGTGAAAAGCTTTTAAAAATGTAAACGACAAAGTATAAAACCTTTTTAAGATTCTAATCCATTTCCCGTTTGAAATTTTCTTGATGGCAAAACGAGGTTTTCCAATAAAAGTTTGTATGGGAACGTGAAAGTTTAACCAGTTTCCGTGATTCGACGTAACCCACGCTGAGCCCACGATCTGCGTCCGGGAGACTCTCATGAAAGTTCTCTGTGTATTTTTCCGGGTTGGATACATACGTTCCTATTTGAAATTTGAAACCAAGTAAATACGCTGAGTTTTTGATTGAAATAAATTAAATAGCTTGTCATGACGATATTGTCAAAATCGCGCGACAAGATTGGCACAGGGCCGGGATGAGTGGCGTACAAAAGAGGCCTATGCTCAGCAGTGGGCGATTACGGGCTGAAAATGATGATGATGATGTCATGAGCATGTCGGGTCATGCTTTGTAAGGTTCCGTAGACGCCTAGAATGTTTGAAGTATTTCAGTTTTGTCCGCGTATCACAAGAAGTTATTATCATAGGAAATATTTTTAAAATTAGGTTTTTATTAAATCATGTAATTGATGGTAAGTTTATGAAACGAATAGGTTGGATTTGGGGGGGCTTTGTCGGCCCATATTTCGCAAGCGGTATTTCTTATAAAAATTGGTGTAGGTAGATAAGATAGATAAGATAAGGTAGTAAGATGTTACCTTCATTTCAAAAGACATATTCAATAATACCCCCAAGCGCAAATATCTTTTATAAAACTTTACATGACGTATGGGAGCGAACATTATAAAAAAAAACAATTTAAACTTGAGGTCTCAAATTTCATGCATAAAATAAAACAATGCATACTCACTAACAAACATACATCCTATAAACATTACCCTCCTTTGGCAATCGGATAAAAAAAGCGGAGAAGAGAAAGCTATAGGCTGAAAACATTATCCTTCTTGTTGGGCAATCGGGTAAAAAGAGTGGAGAAGAGCAAGCTAGGCTTAAAACATTATTCTTCTTGTTGGGCAATCGGGTAAAAAGAGCAGAGGAGAGCAAGCTATGGCTTAAAACTTTATCCTTCTTGTTGGGCAATCGGGTAAAAAGAGCGGAGAAGAGCAAGAAAACATTATCCTACTTGTCAGGCAATCGGGTAAAAAGAGCGGAGAAGAGCGAGCTGTAGGCTTAAACCATTACCCTCCTTCTTAGTCAATTAATCGGCTAAAAAGAGCGGAGAAGAGCAAGCTAGGCTTAAAACATTATTCTTCTTGTTGGCCAATGGGTAAAAAGAGCGAAGAAGAGCAAGAAAACATTATCCTTCTTGTCAGGCAGTCGGGTAAAAAGAGCGGAGAAGAGCGCGCTGTAGGCTTAAAACATTACCCTCCTTCTTAGTCAATTAATCGGCGAAAAAGAGCGGAGAAGAGCAAGCTGGGCTTAAAACATTGTTCTTCTTGTTGGGCAATCGGGTAAAAAGAGCGGAGAAGAGCGAGCTATAAGCTTAAAACATTATCCTTCTTGTTGGCCAAACGGGTAAAAAGAGTAGAGAAGATATTGTCACGATAAGCTAAATATAGGCCTACACAGAAGAAAGCATATAACATTGAACTAGGCATTTATCGGTAGTGCCTCCATTGTTTTTATTGAATGGGCTATTTATCGTAATAGCTACTTATTGGTTATTGATATTGGTAATACAGCTTGGTTCTTATTTTCTTCGAGCTGCTCGGTTTTCGTTTACCTGACTTCGTTGGTAGCGCATCTGCCTTACGAGCAGGTCTCGGGTTCGATACCCGGCAGGTAGATCACACTAATATTATAAATGCGAAAGTTTGTGTGTGAGTATGTTTGTTCTCGTTCAACTCTGTAACGGCTGAACGGATTTTTATGGAATTTGGTATGGAGGTAGCTTATTCCCTGGAATAACACACATGCAACTTTTTATCCTGTTTTTTTAAACCGCTTCTGTAGAATAGCGGGTGAACCCGCGGGGTGCAGCTAGTATTTAAATATCTTTATTATTATAAGTCCACACGTTTATGTTTATATTATATACATATATATATATATATATATATATATTTATTCAGGGTTATAAGGATAGGGTATACTAAGCCGAAAAGGGCTCATTGTACTCATCATTACGAACAACTTTTACTATGGGATCAACCCTGAAATCTAGAAAAAAACCAGCTGTTCCATAGAAAAATGTCAATGACTCTTGATAAAATGTATGGAACAGCTGATTTCCCCCCCTCAAATTAAGGGTTGGTCTCATAGTAAAAGTTGTTTACAATCATGAGTACTATGAGCCCCTTTCGCCTTAGGATACCCTTTCCTTATAACCCTGTAAATAATATTAGGCTTTCTTTTAACAAACACATTGGAAAAAAATATTTTGCAAGCAAAAATGCGCCGTGACATTAGGACGTATATAGTCGCTTTTTAGTTTTTTAACCCATACCTTGCTTTCCTCCACAGTTGACTCCTTTTACCACGATTTATGTAACCTGGAGCACAATGGATATCCATGTCAGAGCCAGTACAGATAAGCCGGCGGCATGAATGGTGACGGCTTATCTCCTACGTTCATTGTTGGTATACAGTTTGTTTGGTTATATATGGTATATAGTCCATGACTTTATGGCTCTAGAGGGCGCATTATTCAATTTAATGAACTAACATTACTAGTAGTTCGCGGCGAACTGAGATCTCGCGACACCTATATCTTCACAACCCTTGGACCGATTCAGCTCATACTCAAACTTAAAAATTATATTGAAATGAACTACTTGCTTACAAAATTTCAAGAAGATCGGATCAACGGTTCGCAAGTTATTTTCGGACAAATATACACACAATCATATAAACATACATACAAAAGCCGATTTGTCCCAGTAAACTCTGAGACCTTCGCTTCGCTCGGTCAATAATTCAGAGGAATATAGCCGCAGTCGTATCAATCAATCAAGCTTCGAGGTATGAAAATGAATACGTTCATCTCGAGGAAATAACTTCGCTTGCGCGATTCAATTCCATCCCTATATTACCTATGTTACTTTGTCTCTCTGTCTGGATGTTTGTCGTGTTAACACGGGTAAAAGACTGAACATATCTTAATAAAATTTTGATAAGGAGTTATACTATATATCACAAAGACGGACACAGGATACTTTTTTTATGGCTGCGCGAACAAAGTCGCGGGTAATAACTAGTAGCCTGACGACGCGGGCGATCGCGAACGCTTCCAAGTCATTTGTCAAATTATGATATCTAGTGATTTAGAAGTTGTAAGGGAACAGATGAACATAAATACAGGAGTTTTGGCGGAAACGTGAAGAATTCATGTCGCGTCATGTTATTATTTTCCAAATCTTGTATTATTTCGAGTGTTAATGTGTAAAAACGGTGAATTTTTACCCGATAAGTGTTCGTGAACATGCACGAGTGTTGATGAATGGTATAATGTCGTGAAACGTGAATTTTCGTGTTGTTTCCAAAACTCCATAGAAGGCTCTAGTTAAGTTTTCACCACCTTACTGGGGCATGACTTGGACTTGATCGTGACTTGCTTTGCTCGCCTTTGACTGTGACTATGACTTGTTTGATAATATTTAACAAAACTTGAAAATATATATGTATACTTGACACTGGCAAATGCATAAGACGTGCGACGCCAAAATCCTCTTAGGAGGAAAGAGAAAACATAAATACATACAAACGGTCAAAACGGTTTGACATAACGGTCAAAATCATAACCCTCCTTTTTCGTCGTCCGGTCGTTAACGATTCTTTTGATTCTGAAGACGGTACTCCCTAATGACAGGTCACTAGATGGTTCGTTAAATTATTTGTCGACGGGTCATTCAAGTATCGAATTATCGAATGAAAGGGGAGCATCAAATTATACACGACTAGCTTTAGACTGCCCTAGTGGCTCAGTTGGTAGTGAACCTACCTTCTGTGTTTGGGGGCGTGGGTTCGATTCCCATCTAGAACAAACATTCATGTGATAAATATTTGTGTTTGTTCTATGTCTGGGTGTTAATATCTATATAAGTATGTATTTAAAAATATATATGTACATATATCAGTCTCTGGCAGCCATATTACAAGCTTTGCTTAGTTTGGGGTCAGATGACCGTGTGCGCAAAAATGTCCCAGATATTTATTATTATTTATTAGCGGCTCTACCTGCAAATTGAGGAAAATATTTGTCTTGAAACTGCGACCAGAACCACGGGAGGACGGCCATTTGTATCCTCTTAAAGCGTCTTCGTAAAACAAGACGCCTGCCAAGCGTGGGGACTATAGTAACCCACGTTCTTTGTTCAGCAGTGGATGTCTTCTAGAAGACATGTGTTCACGAAGAAAAGAAAAAATTAAAAATCCGAAAATGTTGTTCAATTGTTAAAAATGAAAATTCCTTAAACATTGACATTGTTATACTATGCAAACTGACGTGGTTTTGATACATTTTGTTTTAATAAAACGGGAATAATACTCACGTTAAATTGAGTCGGTAATTCCGACTATAGTTTCGATCACATTCGGTGGCCTTTATCAAGGAATGCTAAGCGAGACACGCGCGCAACCTCGTCTTGCCTTGCACTAACATTACATTATTGACATAGTTATTTTTTTTTAATTTTCCTCTCCGTTTTTTTAATCTTCAAAAATGTTGATAATGCGCGGTTGAGGTAAGCTATGCCTATAGGTAGGTAGCCTACCTATGCATCTAGTAGAAAGCGGTCGTTAAGTTGGGGTTGCGTTTCTTCTGTAATTTTAAAGTTGTGCCCTTCTAGCATTTCTTGCACAGTCGGTTGAATTTGTCAGTTGAAATTCAAACACCAAACAGTATAATACAACCATTTCTGCAAATATGTTTAGTACTAGAGTGAACCCCAAGGAACATAATACTCTGTGAACCCAGTCGCAGCTGACTTCGTTGGTGAGTGACAGTTACTGGATATTTTATGGGCCTAATTTTAAAGTCCGTACTGGTACATACATCCACCATCCATACATGCATGTAAACGTTCGGATTGGCATACTTTTGAGATCTTTACTTACTATAAACACAAAAACTTTTGCGCGTAACGTTTGTTGGGTAAATTTTGTAACAGGTGTGGATTATAACTATAATCATATTTAACTGAGATGTTTGTTTGTTAGTGATGTTGTTATTAGTTTTCTGTTATATAGCTTATTGCAAAAGTTTTGTATTTTTGGAGGAGTATTTTGAAGGAAAAGGCCTTTGCGGAATGTTTTAGTTACAAAACAAATACAAAATAATTTATTCAAGAAAAGGTACATTCACGTTTTTACAGTTACCGCCAAACTGGGTGTTAAAAACCCGTGTCTTGGTAATTAGTTCCTTCCATTTGTCTTATATAATATGGTTGTTGTACATTTTTAAACGCTTAAAGAACGACGGACCGTAAAAGCGCCGAGAGAGATCCAACCAAAGCTTACAAAGCCTCCTGATCGCGCATGCAATCTTTCTACAAAACACTTATAAAAAATCTCGTATACAACTCACCGCACTTAATATCTCGGAAGCAAGGCGGCTTAAAATTTATTTATGTATGCAATTTGCATCTTATATTTGTTCCTGGGGCCCTATTCGGAGATATGACAAATCGATGTCGATTTCGAGATTGCAATCTCGACTGTCTCTTGTCTCAATTGCCTTCGAACACTCGCACGCTAGCCTTCGTGAATATATCGAAAAATAGCGTTGAGAAATCTCGAAGCTAGACGTTTCGAGACGAGATTGAATCTGAGCTTTTAAGAACAGGGGGTAGGTCCTGTTCGATCCGATCCTATTTCCGAGTCTATGCACCTTTGCGCTACTGTCAACCTGTTGTATGGTCTTTGGGCCCAACCCAAATGTATGTATGTTCCTATGTGGGTATTTTTTTTCTACTAATAGTAGCATAGACGCTTTATAAAAAATAGGCAGTTAATTTGACAAAGTATCAAAATTTTAGGCGTAGCACATTTATCATCACTTTCATTAACGCGCACGGCGTACAATACAATGCTATCAACTACGAAAAGTAAATTACGGCCTACTTTGCTAATATTTTTCATTCATTAGTTAAGTAGATTAAAAATCTTATTTTGGGATATATGTATTTTTTTGTTTTTTGTCGTTTAGGTTTCCATGGCGGGAAAACGTGATCACATGACTTTTTATCGATTGAAAAATTCATTGAAAACACCTCGATATACACACATTTTTTTCTGGCGCTCGTAATTATTTTATTCATTTATTGCACCTTCTTTTTGGTAATCATTAAGTATGTAGACCCTGCGATACAGGCTTTCGCCTAGTGCAGGGTCTATAAGCAAATTATAACCTTTAAAACTTAAATTGAATGTATTAGCAATATGTTAGCGTTAAGGGTATTTTGAAGTTGGGTTTTTGGACAATAAAAATATTTGTATTTGTATTGTATTTGTATTTATTAAAACAAAAGTGACAACACCCTTACAGTCCAGGACCAATACGATGTAACTTTTTTTTTTTATTATATTAATCTTACTACCGATTTATATTTTCACAAAGCCTATAAGCGGCTTCTGTGAATTCTGCCAGATTATTGCGCATACGCGAATATATACGCGTATGCTATGTGAATGTATATGTTGTAATGTATGTAATGTGTACGTGTATATCCAAGTGATTATTACACTAATAGTGAGGTATTCATAATATCTAGGTTTACACGGCATACTTTCGATTGATATCCCGGTTTAAATGTAATTAGCCATTATCTGGTTTTTGACTAACGCGCGCTTAAGCCATTTCTTTCGTCTGCGCTCGGAAGTGTATAGCGCCATCTTTTTCTCGGAATATCCTCTTGATTGGTGTTTTATATTGTTTCAGGGTTTATGAAGAGCTGAGCGGTGTCCAGGCAAGCGCAGGTCGGGGCGCGTGGCGCGAGCCGCGTACTCAATGATCGCGTGCGTGCGTTGCGACAGCTGACATGACCTGAACGACGTCATGTCCACTAAGAAACACTCGCCACAGCACAAATCCAGTGAGTTTACAACAGCTGCCACGCGTACACTACACCTGACACGAGTACACTACACCTGACTTAAGAACACTATATCTGACATGACCTGAACGACGTCGTGTCCACCAAGAAACACTCGCGACAGCACAAATCCAGTGAGTTTACAAAAGCAGCCATGCGTACACTACACCTGACGTGAGAACACTACGTCTGACTTAAGGTGCTTCGTTTGAGTCCGCTAGGTAGGTAGGCGCCAAGAGATGGCGCTGTCGTTGAAAACTCAATTGAGGTAATCTGCCCCAGTTTTAATTCACTTTGCGACCTCTTACTATTGTTATAAACACATCTCAAAAATAATAGAGCCCATTAATAGCTGCACTCGACTGAAAATTCAAATAATCTTCAACGCCTGTATGCACGCATGAACATTACGCACACATGCGAATTCAAAACGGTTACAAGCAAATACGAAATTTCGTTGCTCTGAATATCGTCTCGGTGGCCGAAGTCATCAGTTTGATTAGGTAGCGCTCGTGTGTGTATAATGTGCATATTTTGATCGCGCAGCACGAAATATTCAAGATTTTCATATACCTCTATCTACCACCTTACCACCTACCTATATAGGTACCATACCTATATAGGTACCATACCTATACAAAAAATCTATTATTTCACTAAGAAGGAAGTTTTTCAGAATTTTTTCAATATTTTTCCCGGGATCAGTGAGCGTGCGCGCAACGAGATCATACATAAAAATGCATTCATCATCATTATTGAGGTGAATTTTTTTCCCGAAATTTTGCATTATTTTTCCTGGCAGCACTGATGGAGCGCGCACCGAGCCCCATACTCAGAAATGCTGAATTCCAACAAATTTTAGATATGGGGTTATTAGTTAGTCACACCAAAATGCGAAAGTTTGTGTGTATGTAAGTAGGTATGTTAGTATGTAAGTGTGTTTGTTCCCGTTCAAATCTGTAACAGCTGCACGGATTCTAATGCAATTTGGTATGGAGGTAGCCAAATTTAGGTATGGTAGCCTCCATTCCAAATCTCATCCAAATCCGTTCAGCCGTTACAGAGTTTATACCGCGGGTGAAACCGCGGGGCGTGGGTAATGGGTAAGAAATCTCGGTACGATATGGAACAGGCTGATGATGATGATGATGAATTTTAAATCTATGACCGAATCACATGCGAATTCAAAACGGTTACAAGCAAATACGAAATTGAGTACCCGATTTTCGGCATTCCACCTATCAGATCGACTGGCCGAGCGGTCGAGTGGACGGATTTTCATTATGCTTCGTTTTGTAGTGTGTATCAATGAGACGAAGGTCCCCGGATCGAATCCTCATTTGAAAATTACTGTTTTTGTAGATTTTTGTTCCTTTTGTGCTATTTTTTTACAGAATAAGTTATCAAACAACACAACAAACACCACACACAAAAATAACTAACTAACTAATAGGTAGGTACGTAGGTAGGTAGGTAGGTTGGTTGGTTGGTTGGTTGGTAGGTAGGTATTATTAGTATTATGTACATATTTCAATCGCGCAGCATGAAATATCCAAGATTTTCATATACCTCTATCTACCACCTTACCACCTACCTATATAGGTTCCTATACCTATATAGGCACCTTTTACAAAAAATCTATTATTTCACTAAGAAGGAAGTTTTTCAGAATTTTTTCATTTAGGTTATTAGTTAGTCACACCAAAAATAAATATTATAAAGAGGAAAGATTTGACTGCCCGTTTGCCCGCATTGAATAGGCTCCGAAACCACTGAACCGACCCGAAAAATCCCCCCGCTGCTGAGCAGCCTTTCAGCCCTCCTTACACTTCCTTCTTTTCTGCAACTTGACGCAAATAGAAGGGTTCTGCGTGTGCATTATAATTTTCATTCCCTCGTCAAACACCCGTGCGAAGCCGGTGCGGGCTGTAAAGGATTCAAACAGACAGACGGACAGACAGACAGACAGACGAACATGACAAACTTATAAGGGTTCCTTGTAGTACTACGGAACCCTAAAAATGTATAAATGGTTACCTATGTCAAAGTCCTCAAAATATATATTTCGCGAGGCTGCGCGGGCCGCGAGCGGCCCGCGGGGCGGTCCTGCAGTTGGGTATGGCTGGATCGTTTAGGTCGACTTGTAAAGTTAAAAAAAAAGGAGGAGCATGATGAAAACGGGTAAGAAACCTCCATACGGTAGCAATTTGGCTAATGATGATGATGATTATGGTTAAAATCTATGACCGATAATGAACGTCGCAGTTTGACGGGTAGAAATCCCCCCATCGCCATGAAAATGGGCAAGAAGTCTCGATACGTTAGGAAACGTGCTGATCATGATGATGATGAATTTTAAATCTATGACCGCAAATGAAAATCGCAGTTGGAAGGGTAGAAATTTCCCCCATTGCTATGAAAAATGGGTAAGAAATCTCGGTACGATAGGAAACAGGCTGATGATGATGATGATGATGATCCTTAAAATCTATGACCGTAAATGAAAATCGCAGTTGGAAGGGTAGAAATCCCCCCATCGCCATGAAAATGGGCAAGAAGTCTCGAATTATATTTTTTATTTATAAATTAGGTAGGTAGGCACTTACGAAACACCTTCGCCATGATAATATTTCAGCCGAGCACGAACACGTTTTGTGCTCTTTTTTTGGCCAGAATATTGATGGCGTCTATAGCGCAACGATGATGTCTGCATTCTATTATAATTATGTACGTTATTATTAGGTTACTAGCAGCCCGCCCCGGCTTCGCACGGGCACCCAACAAAAAAATAAAAACCATAATACACACACGAAAACCCCTACACCCGCGTCAAGTCACAAAAAAAAAAAAAATATTAAGAAAGCCGAAAACCCAACAGCGAAACAATTTTTCAAATCCGTTCAGCAGTTTCGGAGCCCATTCAATGCAAACAAACAAACAAACAAAGAATCAAATCTTTCCTCTTTATAATATTGGTATAGATAGATTATTCTATCATCATCAATAGTTGTCGCAACGCACGCGATGTAAAGGATATTTTAGGTATTTTTTTTACATCTTGGGTTACATTATTCGAGTTTTAGTAAGGATCCCAGTTTTTTTTAAAATAAAATATAGTATAGTATAGGGATAGTGTAGCTTCCCAACAGTGAAAGAATTTCCCAAATCGGTTCAGCAGTTTCGGAGCCCATTCAATGCACACAAACAAACAATCAAATCTTTCCTCTTTATTATATTGGTATAGACTATTCTTTCATCATGAATAGTTTTCGCAGTGCACGCGAAATACATCATCTTGGGTTACATTATTGGAGTTTTAGTAAGGATCCCTAATTTTTTTGAAAATATAATATAACCTATGTCACCCGGGGATAGTGAAGCTTCCCAACAGCGAAAGAATTTTTCAAATCGGTTCAGCAGTTTTGGAGCCCATTCAAACAAACAAACAATGAAATAAATAAACAATCAAATCTTTCCTCTTTATAATATTGGTATAGATAGATTAGGTAACCAAATCAAACACTGCACTGCACACCGATACCGAATCTCGCAACGTCGCAATTATCGAAGGCTGCGCGCGGACTAAGCCGCGAGGCAAGGATACCTAGTCTCGCTCACACACGCACCGACAAGCTGGCAACGTCGCGTAAACCGCGTGACGCGCGCGCGGCACAACCAGTGTACACGATTTTTGCAAGACGCACGCACACATCAATATTTCACGCACACCATGATCGCATGATTCGCATGTAAAGAACACACCACTACAATCGTAAAATTTGTCGTAATTATTGGGTTGAAAGATGGTATTTCCTAGCCATGAACATTTTAAATTATCGACTTTGCGATACTTAGAGGCCAAATTAGACCTATGTTAAGTCATGCCCAGTTCAAAATCGTAGTAGGACGCCTAAAAAGGCATCGACAGTTTTGTATGAAAGTCGTTTATCCTTAAGAACACTATCCCTAACATTATAACTAGTAGTTCGCGGCGAACTGAGATCTCGCGACCCCTATATCTTCACAACCCCTGAACCGATTCAGCTCATATTCGAACTTAAAAATTGTATTGAAATGAACTACTTGCCTACAAAATTTCATGAAGATCGGATCAACGGTTCGCAAGTTATCATCGGACAAATATACACACAAACATACATACAAATGCCGATTTGTCCCAGTAAACTCTGAGACCTTCGCTTCGCTCGGTCAAAAATCCCTCCAAAATGTACCTAAAGCGTGTGATTCGCAATAAAACCAGATTTAATAGAGAAAAGGATGATTAATTGCATCGGCCTTTGTCAAAATTTCAACAAGTTCTACCTACTCGATACTACACTTGTTATGTCGAATGATGTTTCTAGTTAGAACATTGCAGCTTGCTTAGTTAGAATGGTAGAGACCAGCCGAATGTAATCCATTAACAGAATTACATTTGTTATTCGTTCGTAAAGTTTCACGTTAACAATAAGCGTTTTGTCCGCCATTTTCACGATTACAAACCACCATTTATGTAATGTAACTTGGGGTTCTTTGTCAGAAACAAGTCAAAAGCTTTTAATTTTATGACATTAGAGAACGAATATTTATAAAAAACATTAAAAGTAATGATATGAATGAATGATGAATGAATGGATGAGGGTCTGTCAAAGTTTTCTTTAAAAAAACGTGTTTACATAAAGATGCAAAAAAAGTTTGTAAATTTTACCGCGAACTCGGTCAATGGGTATCAACCGTTCTAGTTCACAATGTTTGGAAAAGTACTGGTTATTTAAAAATATATCACGTGTTGCTTTCAAAACAAGTTTTAAAATTTATTTATTAAATTTTTGTTTAGTCTCTAGAAATATGTACAAAAGTTTACATATTCAGCTTTGTACAAAATAATTGAATGACGTATCGCAAGCTCGAACATTTCTCCCGAATACTCATTTCATTGAATGTTCACAAGCTCGAACATTTTTCTCTGAATGTTAATTACATCGAATGTAATCGAACACCTTTCTTCAATAGTAATTTTATCGAATGCTCACTAAGCTCAAACACGTTTTTGAATAGTCATTTCACCGAAACGTTGCGATTTTGAAGACATTTCTTTAATCATTATCTCAAAATGATTTAGATTGTCTTTACATGTGTTTGCGCAAGCTGGAATCATTCTGTCGTCGAATGGTCGCATGATCGAAGAGTCGAGAACTCGAATGCTTTGACTTTCAGGCATTAAAAAGGTGTTACAAAGCCGCCAGAAAAAAGTTTATAGCGAAAAAAAAATCTTAAATTCAGGGCATGCAGTAACAGTTCAAAATGTTTATCCGTAAAGTTATTATAACGAATAATCATAATCTCTGTGATGTATAACCTACATAATACATCAAAGATAATCCCTAATGAACCTCGTATTATGTGAATTATTTCCTCCCACTGACGGTTCGTCGACGTCGACTAGAATACTACATCCTTGTAATTACATACACACGCAAGTTATGGTCACGCTCCCGTCCTGAGCTACTTTACTCCCTCTTTCTCACAATTTTAATATTCTTGAAGTTAAAAATTATTCAGTGGCAAAAAAAATATGATTAGAATATCGTTGCCAAAGCGTCGAAGCAAAATTTGTGTTGGTATCTTCTATTTTGAAGAAGATGAAAGTTTTTGTCTTAAAACATTCCCATTTTTTCTTAAGATAACAAACTGTACATAGATTCGTAATTATACACCTTTTCTTTTCTTCCTAATTTTAAAGTGGGTTCATTTGACTAAAGGAAAATAATAAAAATAATTAATTAGTCAACTGATCCCGCGGGACCAGTTTGAGGTGGGACGAAGGAGCCATTTTTTTAAGTGTTGTATTATTCTTTACAATTTCTTTCCGAGATTTTTTTTATTTAAAAAGAAACTGCGGATGAGATAAAGAAAAGAAGTAAAGAAGAATAATCTGTTTTTTTAATGTTATTCTGTGTATCTGTCATTAGTTATTTAGATAAGAGGTCCTTATACAGAGTATTTGATTAGATGTATATACATATATACATATCGTTGTATCGTTGTACTAGTCATAGTGAACAATTTTTAATATGGAATCAAACCTGAAATAGCGAAAAATAAATCAGCTATTCCATAGAAAAAAAACATCTAAGTCATTAAGAAAAAAGGACACGACAGATACGTAAATAATATGTAAGTGTGTTTATTCCCGTTCAACTCTGTAACGGCTGAACGTCTTTGGATGAAATTTGGTTCCTTGGATTAACACATATAGGCTAACCTTTTCATTTTATCCGTTCCTGTTGAATAGCAGTTGAAAACCGCGGGGCGCAGCTAGTGCTATATAGATGTGACTATACTAAAAATCAGCAGGTACATCTATTTAAATATGTAAAAGAACAAGCCCGTTTCAAGGAATCAACGCACAGACCAAACCGCTTATGATAGAGACATGAGGTTTCAACGCAATACTCCTCAAATATTCTAGGTAAACAATAAGAAACAAATTTTTCAAAATTCCATCACTGAAAGGTTAAAATGGACCCCCAAAGTTTTTCTGGTAAAGTTAAAAGTAAAGTTAAAGGTAAAGTTTATTCAATTTTTTAACATTTATTAAGTAAGTAACGATTTCTATGAAAATATTTTGCGCGTCAGAAATGACCGAATGTAATGGAACATTTCAAACTTCAACACCCTGCTTACCTGCGTTCTGGCAAATAAAAACTCATTTCATCATTTCATTTCATTTCATATGGAAAAACGATATTTTTTCATGCTAAGCCAATGAAACTCAATTTGTGTACTAATAAAAAATAAAGAAAGGCATCTCCCAGGGTTTTTCAAAAACCAACCCCTGAAGAGATGAAATGGGGTGTTTCATTAACTGTAATATGTACTAAGCATAAAAAATGAATAAAATCATCTCTCAGGATTTTTCAAAATTCAATCCCTACAGAGATGAAATGGGGTGTTTCATTAACTGTAATATGTACTAAGCATAAAAAAATTATAAAATCATCTTTCAGGGTTTTTCAAAAACCAACCCCTGAAGAGATGAAATGGGGTGTTTCATTAACTGTAATATGTACTAAGCATAAAAAATGAATAAAATCATCTCTCAGGATTTTTCAAAATTCAATCCCTACAGAGATGAAATGGGGTGTTTCATTAACTGTAATATGTACTAAGCATAAAAAATTAATAAAATCATCTCTCAGGATTTTTCAAAATTCAATCCCTACAGAGATGAAATGGGGTGTTTCATTAACTGTAATATGTACTAAGCATAAAAAATTAATTAAATCATCTCTCAGGATTTTTCAAAATTCAATCCCTACAGAGGTGAAATGGGGTGTTTTATTAACTGTAGCCTACTAGAGCGAAGCCGTGCGGGCATACTAGTACACAATAAGAATATATTTATCAGACAGAACTAGCGCGGTGGACGCGCTCCTGAATTGCAACTATTATAATTACTTTCAACACGCGAGTTACCGTGTTACGTGAAAATAAACGTGGTAAGTAGCCGAGTCGCTGAGGGGTTGTTAAAGGGGTGCGTTAGTGATACCTCTGTGTTAATTGTCCACATAATCGTGGTATGAGGACTATCGCTAGCCCATACAAAGGTGACAGGTGACGTGTCCAAGGAATTCCAATTCCTATGGAATGAAAGTTTTTGACTTTAAAATAAATTTATGAATCAAACCCCTGAGTCAAACACAGGGGTTGATTTAAAAAAAAAAAGATGTAAGTACTAAGTAACAGGTTTAACTGAAATGTAAATGTAGGTATATGTAATATTAAGGTGACGTGTCCAAGGTTATGTTAATTACTATGGAATGTAAATTTTTGACTCTAAAATAAATTTATGAATCAAATCCCTGAGTCAAACACAGGGGTTGATTTAAAAAAAAAAACACTTAAAAAAACGTAAGTAAGTACTTAGTAGTTTTTTTTAAATTGAAAAAAAATAATTGGCGTGGCTTTCAGAAAATCTTACTCCATTAAAACCATAGAACTCCCTGATCATTTTCGAACAATCCTGAAACATGCTTTTATTTTTATGCATAATATTATACTGTGGTTATACATTATAGTATGGCCTCTACAAATGGGAGAATTCTTTACCTATAAGCATTCTGTAATCAAGTCTGTACGTCTTGATAGCTTTTTTGATGTAATCAATGTGCGGTAGTCAAACGGCTTCATTAGATGAAGGAACTAATTAATGAAACCTACAGCAGCGTAATTAACTTGGGAGGCTACGAAATGGTCTATAAATGATCAAAACATTGAGCTACAATTCTAGCAAATATGATATTGTGAACTATATTAAATATTATTATTATTATTAGTGAATATATTTAAAAATATCTATGTCCGTATATCAGTCTCTGGCAGCCATATTACAAGCTTTG
Source organism: Apocheima hispidaria (assembly GCA_947579745.1). Classification (NCBI taxonomy): domain Eukaryota; kingdom Metazoa; phylum Arthropoda; class Insecta; order Lepidoptera; family Geometridae; genus Apocheima; species Apocheima hispidaria. Next base: position 2,546,543 of record OX388169.1, read on the forward strand.
CTTAGTTTGGGGTCAGATGGCCGTGTGTGCAATAATGTCCCAGATATTTATTTATATAATTGATGTATAAGTCTGTACAACGGCGCTCGGACGATTTTTGACTGTTTTTACTCAGAGATTGTGACTCTATAGGTATTAAGCTCAATGAACCACATGAATAAATTTTAATCCTTTGAACTCCAATGTCGTTAATGTCTCGTTTTCGCGCGTGACGTTTCACGTCAGGCACCAATTGACATAGCATTTTAGGCTTTTTTAAGGCTCCACGCGGAGTGTATTTAGCCCACAGACTAGGTATCTAGTTCTATTCATCTGTGATTTAGCCAGTGTCAAGTATTGTAATATTGCTAGTGAAGTCAAACATATCACAATTATAATAAGTCTTAGTCATAGTCTAAGTTAAGCAAAGTAAGTCACGTTCAAGTCCAAGTCATGCTCCTGTAAGGTGTTGGAAACTTTACTTAAGGTTTCTATGCAGCTTTGGCAACAACACAATAAGTAATGTTTCACGACATTATACTATTCACCAACACTCGTACACGCTTACGAACACTTAATGGATAAAAATACACCATTTTTATACATTGACACTCCATAAAACACAAGTTTTGGAAAATAATAGAATGACGCGACAGGACTTTTTCACGTTCCCGCCAAAACTCAGTCGAAATAATACAATGGAACGGAACTTTAAAGTAAATGAACATTAAATAAATAATAGTTATAATTTCTAAATTAATGGTTTTATTAATGATTTAACGAATAAGCATTCTCTGCCGTCATTTATTTATTACTAGTAGTTTGCGGCGAACTGAGACCTCGCGAGTCCTATATCTTCACAAACCCAGGACCGATTCAGCTCATATTCGAACTTAAAAATTGTATTGAAATGAACTTAATTGAAGGTCTCAGAGTTTACTGGGACAAATGGGCATTTGTATGTATGTTTGTATGTTTGTGTGTATATTTGTCCCATGATAACTTGCGTACCGTTGATCCGATCTTCATGAAATTTTGTAGACAAGTAGTTCATTTCAATACAATTTTTAAGTTCGAATATGAGCTCGGTCCAGGGGTTGTGAAGATATAGGGGTCGCGAGATCTCAGTTCGCCGCGAACTTCTAGTATACTTACATTTGAGGTCAGTCCTTTATTTATTGCCAAAGTTTATAGTTTGCTTACTGTTTTTGTCACGTTCGAGCCATTTATTTTCCTGGCCTTTCTCGCTTTTCAATCTACTGCAAAATAAATGGTTCTTCGCCTCCACAATGCGTACAAAATAAAATCTAAATTATGTATTATGACTCCACTTAACCAAGAAAAATGCGTTGGAAAAGCCTTCGCAAGCCGAAGCAGAAGTAAAGAACAGATTCGAGTATACTTTCCTTCTCATTGGCCAGAATAAAAATGATAACATGACAATTGCTGTATATAAATACAATGACAAAAACCCACTGAAATGTTTTTTTTTTAATTCGTACTCAATGAGTTTTAATATTAAAAAATGTTGAAGATCTATGAAATTGACCGCTTTGGCTGGGAGCGTGCCTTAAGTTCCGACGATAAAGTTGTTCAGTATAATGTCGAATTTTTATGTTCAATGATGTCACTTTTTGTGAGCTAACCCTTAATAACGTTAACATTAGAACAAAAGCTCACGTTACGCTTTTACCCTCAACATATTTTTTTGTAAAAACATTTTTCCTAATTTATTTTTCCTGTACGTCATCCGGTTTTGCTTCGTAAAAGGTTTTACTACAAATTGTTACACTCGTCTCGAAATGTAGGTTAGTAGCTTTTTTCATTATCAAAATAATCATCATCATCAGCCCGAAGACTACCACTGCTGAGCATAGGTTTCTTCCTAAGATGAGGGACTCACGCTTGGCAGCTTGAGGATCGCAGTACGCTTACCGCTTCTGGGCAGTCGGGAAAAACTTTTTTTTTTATTTCTACTATTTACAACCCATGTAAAAGAACAAACTATTGGTTTTTTGGCGGGAACGTGAAGAAATCATGTCGCGTCATTATATTATTTTCCAAAACTTGTGTTATTTCGAGTGTTAATGTGTAAAAACGGTGAATTTTTACTCGTTACGTGTTCGTGAACATGCACGAGTGTTGGTGAATGGTATAATGTCGTGAAACGTGAATTTTCGTGTTGTTTCCAAAACTCCATTGAAGGCTCTAGTAAAGTTTTCACCACTTTACTGGGGCATGACTTAGACTAAACCTTGACTTACTTTGCTCGCCTTTGACTGTGACTATGACTTGTTAGATAATATTTAACAAAACTTGAAAATATATAAGTATACTTGATACTGGCAAATGCATAAGACGTGCGATGCCAAAATCATCTTATTTATTTATTTATTTAAAGAAACACCAACAGTATACATATTAATTATCATCTATAGGGTAACACTTTTTAAATTAGATACAGTTCTGATATGTACAATAATGTACCAGTAACAGGTGTTTACAGCATTCACCGTTAAAAGCGTGGTTTGAAAAATAATAATAATTATATACACATAGTTTAAAACATAGATACGCAAGAAAAAGTCAGAAATTATTCGTTTGTGTTGTTTGCATTTAGATGTTTTACAATTTTATTTTTGAAAACTTGTAAAGAGTCGTGGAAGATATTAGGATAATATAAGATATTATAAGATAATATAAGAAGAAAAAAAAAACAAGCTATTTCTAGGAATCAACGTACAGACCAAACCGCTTATGAAAGAGGCGTGAAATTGGAACCCAATACTTACTTCTCAAATGGTCAAAGTGAACAATAAGAAAAGATTTTGTGACATTCCATACTTTGGGCGAAAATGACCCCAAAGTTTGTATACAAATAAAATGTTTTTTCATTGTAAGCCAATCAAACGGCGTTTGATGAAAGAAATGGTTTGGTCGTGGTCACAAAAAGTTTTTGTGTTTTTTTTTTTTGAAGAAGCCTTTTTTCTCGCGACTTGAAGACACCCAGATTATAATTTTTCATTTAATTTTGTGTTAATAAAACGGGAATACTCACGTTAAATTGAGTCGGTTATTCCGACTATAGTTTGACAAGTGCAAGGCAAGACGAGGTCGCGCGCGTGTCTCGCTGAGCATTCCTTGATAAAGGTCACCGAATGTGATCGAAACTATAGTCGGAATAACCGACTCAATTTAACGTGTGTATTCCCGTTTTATTAAAACAAAAAGTATCAAAACCACGTCAGTTTTCATAGTAAAATTTTTCATTGAAATTGATTATTATTATGGTTTTGACATTGCTTATTATTTAGTATTTAATTTTATCTATGTTATAAAGAGTTATCTATTTTTTATGAATTAATTAATTTAAATTATCAGTACTGTTATTTTTAAATCCAATTTTTCATATTTGACCTGTATATTTATATTTATCAATAAATGACTTTGACTTTATAAGATGATTTTGAACACGACTTGTAAAGACTTACAATCATTCTATCTTCACCTATTCCACCCGATAACGCGTGATACCCCACCATCCCCTCGTGTAAAGAGATGGCAGACAAACGATGCATTATTCATGCTGGAATACCCGGGTAGCCTGTTACTGTAATACCAACTTATATGTGAAGTTGGATGGGGGAGCCATCATCGCAATCCCCGAACAAAACTGACGGCCATCCATAGAAAATGTTTGCTTCCAATAATTGGCCACTTCAATGGATAAGTGTGTTGTGGGGTATTGTCTAAGTAGGAACACATCACTCAGGCTTTGCATGATATGACAGGCGTATTTATGGAATTATCAGGATCGGTCAGCGTGGTAGATATGACTTAATAACAAACATATATAAAAAATAATAATTGAAAAGCTCTTTTTTGGAAGTCGGTTAAAAAGAGAAAAAAACAGTCTCCGCCTTCTTCGCGAAAATAGAAAATCATGATATGGAAATAGCTTTAAAACATTTTAATAATTATTCTAAAGGTTTTTAATTATTTAATTCCTATACTCAGTTATTTTTACAAGATATTATTATACTTGCAATGTTTGTATGTATGCTAAGGTCCAAGAGAGAAAGAAAAAAAAATCTTTTCTGTGCTAAAGTCAAATCTTGCATCTCAATTTTAGACCAGTTCCCCTTTTTGAGTTGAGTTGATATTTTGCACACCTGTCAAGTTCCGATGACAATACAATATTATGACAGCGAGCTGATCTGATGATGGAGACGGAAGGTGGAAAACGGAACTCCTCAGTAACTAACAGTAGATTGCAGTTTTGGCGGGAGCCATAATGCAATGTCGCGTCATTCTATTATTTATCTAAATTTGTGTTATATCGAGTGTTAATGTATAAAAATGGTGGATTTTTATCCATAAAGTGTGCGTGATAGTGCACGAGTGTTGGTGAAAAGTATAATGTTGTGAAACGTGACTCTTCGTGTTATTTCCAAAACTCCATTGAAACCTCTAGTAAAGTCACCACCGCTTTACTGGGGCCTGAAGTGAACTTGACAGTGACTTACTTTGCTTGACTTAGCTTAGACTGTGACTGAGACTTGTTTTAATTGTGAATCATGTAATATCACTTGAAATATTACAATGTTTGACACTGGCTAACTGCACGGCGTGTGGAGCCAAAACATAAGAGAAAGAAAATAACACAAGATTGATGGAGTTTGGACTCATTTTCATCAGCGTACACTACCAACAACGTATTAGCTTATACCACAAAAACTTATTTATTTGATCAGCTTACAGTATAAATATCGGATTTTATAAAAGCTTGTCTGGGAAAATATTTTCTACAAAATGTTATTTATCTTGAACAATATTAAAATGTGTGAAAGAGATTGCATATTTAGGAGGGTCAGAGTGCCGAGTGCGAGTTTTTCCAAATATAATAATCGTATAGTAACTCGATGACGTTAACGTTAACTATAATTTGTATGAAATAAGAGCAGCGCCATCTAGCGTCATCTAGATGGCACTGCTCTTATTTCATACAACTTATAGTTAACGTTAACGTTTGCAATGCAGTGCCTGAAAACAAGGGTCTTCAACCAATGCGTTTTGCCAGTGATGATATATGGAACTGAAACGTGGTCCTTGACTACTGGCCTTTTAGAGAAACTCAGAGTCGCACAGCGGGCAATGGAGAGAGTTATGATGTCTTTGCGCGATAAAATCCGGAACGAAGATATTCGCCGAAGAACCAAAGTCACCGATATAGCTCTCAGAGTTTGCAAGCTGAAGTGGCAATGGGCAGGCCACATCACTCGAGGAACCGATAACCGATGCGGAAGAAAACGCGGGCAACCAGTGGATGCAAGTGGCACATTGTCGGTCGGTGTGGCGGTCTAAGAGGGAGGTCTATGTTCAGCATTGGACGTCTTCTGGCTGATGATGTAATGTAATGTGTGTAATGTTAACGTTTGTATGAAATAAGAGCAGCACCATCCAGCGTCATACCTCTGCTCTTACTTCATACAATTTATAAGTAGTTAACGTCATCGAGTAAGTAATTTTTGGAAACTCTAGATAAAATAAGGGCAGTTACCCAGTAAAAACTAACTTTTCTGAACAGTTGATTGTTGCGCCATACCTGGCGTTTTAAAGGTGTTTCGAGGAAGTACGTACTTGCAGGACTTCAGGTTTTCAGATCACGCGATATTGCGTGCTTATAAAATACCAACTTTATAATTTTTCGCATGTTTTTATTAAAGGTCTTCTGAGTAGATTATTGAAGTCCTACTCCAATTAGCTTATTTAAAATTATGAAGGGAGACCCTGGAAGAAACGCTTGAAGCGATAAGGCCTCTAATTAGAAGCTTGGGTGATAGTACTACTTACAATATCTGTTTTTCTATACTTTTTGTGGTTTGAAAAAAATAATCTAAAATGTTAAATTTATTATTAGCTGCGCCCCGCGGTTTCACACGCTATTCTACAGCCACCGAATATTTTTCCGGGATAAAAAGTAACCTGTGTAATTATCCAGGGTGTAAGCTACCTCCATAACATTGAATTGAATTTCATTCAAATCCATTCAGCTGTTACGGAGTTGAATGGACACAAACACACTTACATACTTACAAACTTTCGCATTTATAATAAATATTAGTGTGATAGATAACATTTTTTAAGTTTCTTTTTTAAGTTCTTCATTTACAATTTTTTTTCACAATAAAAAGTCGCATGTATCCGTCTACATCTACGAAAAAATTCAGCTCGATCCATTCAGCCGTTTCGCAGTGTTAACGCGGCAAACACCCGGACAGAGAGACAGACAGAGAGACAGAGTTACATTGGAATTTATAATATTAGTTAGGATTAGCATGCTAGGGCAGGCTTCCACTATCAGACTGTAGGTACAAATGAAATAGGAGTTTTTTTTTAATTAATAAATTTTTTATTAAGCGTGAAAACGAATATGGCTTGTTGTTGTCTATATTTATTTAGTTGAGATATGATTCAATCCCATAAGCTGTTTTTTTTCCAATATTTTTTTTTTTTGTCGTGACGTATTATGAACGGTGTTGAGTATTATGATACAATTCACATTATAAAGCTAAACTACCACTCATTCACTCATTTAGATATTTCTCTGCCTCACTGTGCAAGTGTAGGGTGAAAAGTGAGAATGGGGTCCGAAATCCGAAACATTCCGAAGGGAATTAAAAAAAAAACTCTTCTATGAATACAATAATGATTGTACCTATTTTTTATATCTTGTTTCTTTATGTCAATAAAAAATTCTGATTCTGATTCTAATAAGAGAAATAAAACACATACAAATAAATGAAAACAAAATTACTTCTAAATAATAAATTCACAGAAGCAGAGTCGGCATATTGTTATTTAATTTACCCGAATTACCTATTCAGTTTTGGGAACACGTAGCTCTAACAATTTGTTATTCGAGCTTCGAGCTTAATAAGCAAACATAAGGAGTCAGACAACGTGGGAAGAAATAATATTATTAGAAACAGTCTAGTAACAGCCCACTAGCCTTGTGGCTCTGTGGGAGGATTTCCAACTTCTGAGCTGCAGGTTGTGGGCTCGATTCCCACCACAAACATTTGTGTAATGGACATGGATGTTTGATCTTTGTCTATGTGTTTCTATGTCTATTTTTTTAGTTTATTTATTAATACAGAAAAATTACAATAAGTTTTTAGTATATTGCCTTAAAACCTATATTAGGTTTATCTAGGCAATTAGTTCTCGATAATATTCCATATATGTATTAACAAAAAGATAAAAACTATGTATTCTATCAGTAATCTGGTTCCCATAGTACAAGCTTGCTTAATTTGGGACTAGATGGCGCTGTGTGTGAAAAACGTCCACCAATATATATCATTATATGAAAATTATATGAAGCGGTGATGACTCAGTGATTACCGCGTTCGGATCGCTTGTCGAAAGGCGTGGGTTGAAATTACAACAATGAGATGAAGATCGTGAAGAAACCATATTATGGTGGTATACTTTCTAGTACTGGCCTGGCTATCGAAAACCTGTAGCCGAGCACCTACGGTGTATTCCGGCAATCTCGCTTGAGAGCCAGCTCCTATTCCAGGCTAGGTTCGTTTACCATCTTCGACCACACCGACACTTCACAGGTTCACACATCACAGTTCCAAGTGCAAGTTTTTCCAAATGCGTTTACAAATAAGAGCATCTAGATAGTACTGCTCGAATAGGCGAAGTCGCACTCGGCACTCAGGTAAGTTGTGGTCAAATGCCTAGCTTGTCTTACAAGTAAGAGCAACGCCATCTAGATGGCACTGCTCGAATAGGCGAACTCGTACTCGGCACTCAGGTGAGTTGTGGTCAAACGCCTAGCCTGTCGACCACAAAATAGTACGCGAAGATAATAAGGGTACATGTTTCGAAGTTTTTTCAAGATAGAATCGATTTGCGACAGTCAAACAAGATATTAATATTTGATTGGCAATCTGTTTCTGATCGAATCAATTTACTGAAGGGCTTTCATAGGACACAGTTATTCGTTATTGACATGAAACTAATAAAAGAAGACAGCTTTACTCACTTACTTAGTACTGGGGCTCCATTTTTGTATCGCTCGTATGATATTTCGCACGAAAATACCATTCGAAATGAATGACAAACGATATCCCAAACAAAAGCCGCATTTTTGTAATCATCACTCGCTATGAACTCAACTCGATGAACAATTTGAATTTGCTTCAATTAATAAACTAATAGTTCGCGGCGAACTGAGACCTCACGATCCCTATATCTTCACAATCCCTGGACCGATTCAGCTCATATTCGAACTTAAAAATTGTATTGAACTACTTGCCTACAAAATTTCATGAAGTTCGGATCAACGGTTCGCAAGTTATCATCTGACAAATATAAATACAAATGCCGATTTTTCCCAGTAAACTCTGAGACCTTCGCTTCGCTCGGTCAAAAATTCTTCATTTCGCTTGTTATTTCGATTAAAAAATGGAGCCCCTGGGTGTTCGGATATACTGATATGAACATTCGAGAATTAAGGAGAAAATAAAAATAAAAACATTTAAAAAAAAATTGCGTGTTGTTGCAAAACATGGATACCTTTAGCACGTGTCCATAAATGTATGTACTATGAAGGCTCGCGGACGATCACTATCACAGTCTTAAATATCCATAACACCACATCCATGACGATGGAACACGGATGGAACCACGTAGTGAAACTTAATTCACGAACGTACTAAATGTTTTGTACTGTTTGTTTATCCTTTACCTGAAACTGTCATTCGTCCACAGAACGCACAGAGGCGCTAAGCGGTCGGCTGTCGAAATCCGCGTCGGAGCTGTCCTGCACCGCCCCGACCTCCCCTCCCCCTCGCGCGCGCTCCGCTCACCATCACACCCCGCTCTCTGTAGTGCATAGGACTCAGCATTTCTTTACTAATCTCAAGGTAAGCTACGTGCATTTTTTTAAATTTTGTATACGTTTACGTTTGACCACATCCTACCTCATTTGTATCAGCCTTTAAAACAACCCACTGCTGGGATATCAGCCTATCCTCGAAGGTTGATTAGGCCAGATCTACCAAGCTGGCCCAGTGTGGTTAGGCGGATTCACATACGCGATCGAATTTCTCTTCGAAAATATGCATGTTTCTTCACGATTTTTTCCTTAACTGAAAAGCCAGAGGTATGTCCGAACGTAAGTTCCAAAGAACTCATTGGTACTGGCCTGGCCGGAAACGAACCCGCTACCCCAAGAATTTGAGGTGAGCGTGCTCCCAATGAGTTACCACTACATTCTACCTGATGGTGAGCAATAAAGTGGTCTAGGATGGAACACGCTCACCGAGTAGGTACCTGTCTAAATTTGAAGATACTCATATTGTACCTACTTTTCGAGAAGCACAGACTCTGATACCGAATTCCACATCCTCACTATGCGTATAAAAAAATGAATGCGTTTGATGCGACGTGGAGAATGTCTACCATGTACGGGTTGGTCACAATATTTTGTTTTCTATATTAATTTTCGCTCGCTCTGCTCATTACTTTGGATTCTGAAGATATAGAGCGCACTTTCGAACACTAACTCGCTCGCTCTGCTCATAGAAGGATTTTGGGTTTAATGCATGATCTCAAATTGAGATCAAACTAGGTAAGTCTGTCGAGACTAAATTAAAAGCGAAATAAGTAAAATCAAGATGTCTACTTAATATCTAATTGTGATCCATTTGTGTTGTTGTCTATTTTTAATTTATTATTGTATTTTTTTTAAATTGTAATGTTATGTATTTAATTTATTATGTATGTACATGTTAGTTGACATCTATTTAATGTTCGGATATTGGATATATTTTTTAAATCGTTTATAATTTCTCGTTGGATCGTTTTATTTGCGTGTTAAGTGTTTCTACACGTAATGACTTGGTTGGCGCCGACGGCCGTCTAACAAACAATAGGGAAAGAGTGAGATATACATCTACTCTAATTTCTCTTAGTCTTATGATCCTGTTTGTCAGGTGTGTTAGCTACCTTACATTAAAATGATAACTCCCTCAAAAAAAAAAAAATTCTATACATATTTGATTTACATCAACTTGTATTTTTGAGTAATAAAGCCATAAACAAAATTATTGACTACATTTATTTAAAAATCTTATGTAAAGCTCGTAGATGTAATACTACTGCGGGTAAAGTAAACTTTGAGATCAAAGGCTTTGACGTCTGGAAATTTAGACGTATAACTAAATTCTTGTTAAGGTATCTCCACACAGGCCAGACCTGATTTTTGGGAAGAGGATAACTAGACATATGTGTATATATTTTATCGAAATAGATCGAAAAACACTATGTTTCAGACCCCAGCCGCCAAAATATAAAATATAGGTAAAAACCAAATCTGGTTCAACGCATAAGCTTTGACATTCAGCGTGGTAATGTGATTGATAATTAACAACCACAACCACAAACATGGTGCTACGGCACCCTAAGGAGACGTCCACTACTGAATGAAGGCTTTCCCCTTAAGAACGAGGGCTACCATAATCCTCACGCTTGGCAGGTGCCTTGGCGATCGCAGAATTCTCCCCGATTACTAAGAGAACGCTGCTGCCCATCTTGCGGTGGTCTTGGTCGCAGTATTAGGACATATTCTAGGCGTCCAAAATCTCTTTTTTTCTACATAAAATTATGTTCATACTAGCAACTCAAGACGAGGTCGCGCGCTTGTCACGCTTATAGCAATTCTTTATAAAGGTCACCGAATGTGATCGAAACAACAGGAATAATCGACTCAACATGATTATTCCTGTTTCATTAAATAAAATATTTATATTCCTATTTGGATATGAACATACTCAGTCTGTAACTGTCTACGTTAGTAGAAGACAATACTGTTAAAACGGCCTTCTAATTATTATGAACTAGCCTTTACCCGCGACTTCGTTCGCGTGGAACTACAAAAAAAAGTAGGATATGTCCATCTCCGACCCTTAAGCTCTATGCAAAAATTCAGCTTGATCCGTTCAGCTGTTTAGCCGTGATAACGCGACAAACACCCAGACAGAGAGACAAAGAGACAGATAGACAAAGAGACAGAGTTAAATTCGAATTTATAATATTAGTTAGGATGTTAACGTAACCTGTAAAAATAAATACCTACAGTGAAATACTCATCATCATCATCATCACCTGCTAGAAGACGTTTACTACTAAACATGGGCCTCCTCCTCAAAGCGCCACAATGAATGAGAATCTGACATTTACATCCATCGGTTGCACGCGACTTACACGATGTTGTCAGTCCACCTAGTGGAGTAGATTACCCTCAGAAACCAAAAGATTGAGACTACCTCCTATCCCCAGAGTCGTTGGCAACGCAGCAGAAGTCGAGAGCGATGTCACCACGCCACGTTCACGCTTGCGGCCGCGCCGGACAGCAGCGGCACGGAGTACGGCGCGGATCAGAGCTCGGAGCAAAGTACGCCTGCCAACTCACCCAGACATCGGATCAGGAGTAAGTATATTAAGTAAAAAGCAAGGCCAGGGATACTACCTTGTGGTACTCAAAAGTCAAAAACGAAAATGACTGAATATTTTATAAGAAAGGGAGCTGAAATGCTATTACGGTTCTCCAGATAACGTTATTATCTAGCAGATATAGCTAAGATTAGAATTTTCTATGAGTTACGTGACAATTATTTCTACTTTTAAGAATCGGTTGCAAAGCAGTCGATCATTAGCCTTATACAGGATCGAATAGGGTCGCAATCAGCGGAGCAAAAATAGGGCGGTTACGTAAATTCCGTGACATTTAACTTCGATATTTTAGGTTTTTCTCATATTTCTTGATTAGTGAACTCTCTCTCTCTCTATCTCCTTTTTTTTATTTATATATCATGAAAATTATTGCTGAGTTTGTTTCTATCTTTTCGAAACAGATCAGATAAGATGTTCAATTTTGATATGACACCAATTTCATCATTCTGAGCTTTTTGCAAAACTAGATTCAGACGTTTACGACAAAGTTGCTAAAATAGCGCATTGATATTGTTGACTTTTCAATAACGCAGATTAGTTTCATGAACCATTCGCCTCTACGCGAATCTTGATCAAATAGATATACCAGAAGTAGCTGTAAACCCGTGAAAGTAGTTCACTACAATATGCTTTGTCCCGTTTCCGCTTCTGATACTAAACTCTAGAACTCTTACTAAACTTGTAAAATGTTTAATTGAGCTGAAAGGAACCCTGATTCGGTTCCATTCGCGCCGGCCCCTTCAATGCAGTGAAAGGGCGTGTATACTTTGAAATTGAAGCCGGTTACTCTAAAGAGAAAATCGTAAGTGATTTGTTAGCTAGGATTTTATCTTTAGAGTAACCGGCTTCAATTTCAAAGTAAACACACCTTTTAGTCGTACCAGGACCAATAAAACTTCGAGGTATGAAAATGAATATGTTCGTCTCGGGGAAGAAACTTCGCTTGCGCGATTCAGAACATTACAACTGGCAGTCCATACAAAACGTCAAAAAATGCATAAACATGCATCAACGCCATCTAGCGAACGATAGGAAGTAACTTTGTCTATACGTTTTTATATATATCGCGTTATCACGGCTAAACGGCTGAACGGATTTTGATAAAATTTGATAAGGAGTTACTCTATACCACACCGCGCACCGTCGACAGGCTAGGAATTTGACCGAAAACCACTGACGTAGTTCTGTCGCGCGGAGATACGATTCGCTGCCGCGCAGCATCCGCGGTAGAACCTAACAATTATCGCAATAAGGACCAGCACCCTTATTATAAGCGTTCGTGATTCTGATTGCGAGAGCATGCCATCTCGCTCGTAACTCAGTCGCACTATGCGCAGTCCCACTCGCGACGCTCACTATCACGATCAGGAACATACATGATAAGGGGGCTGGTACGGACCCAGGCAAGTTAATTGTTTCCCATCATCTACCACATCGTCACATCAGGTGAGTTTGTGGCACTATTATGTTGACTTCTATTATAGTATTATACAGGTTGGTCCGAACGGTGACGTCAATCCGAAAAATTTAGGTTCCCATACCAAGGGTTTCACGAAAATACCCCATATGTGTTCTACGATTTTTTGTAGTTTATGACTTGTGAATTTTTGAATTTTCGTTATGGTTTTTTCAAATGAGAGACTTAACAATAACACTAGAAATAACACAAGTTTTCGAAAATTATAAAATGATGCGACTTGACTTCTTCACGTTCCGCCAAAACTCAAACACTTCTATTTATCTTTTATCCACTAACCTAGTTTGAATTCCCAAACAATAAAATAATTATAACTAGCGTGTGACAATAGAGCGATGACCTGGCGATAATAAACGCTGTAAAAATGTTGCACGCATTCACAATGTGCTATAAACTAGTTATAAGCACGAACGTTGCATTTACATACATAATACACACTTTGCGTGTCAAAAAATTACGTTTCATGATGATTATTTATCGACGTTGAAATGTTTTTTCGCCGTAGCGTAAAAAAACCTTCATAGTATCTTGATTAGCGCCACCTGTGAACAAATCAGGACAATATGACTAGTAGCGCCATCTCTGTGCCAGTATCTGCACTGTGTAGTAGAAGGCTTTCATCAATTTTCCCCGTGAAGGTTTTTCATTTGACTGTCCATTTTACTGAAGGTTTCAAGTTTCATCAGATTGTAGCTAGAGGTCTCTGTTACTTTTTATAGGTAAAAATGTCAATTGGACCTCACTGATTTAGTGCTTTTTTCGTTGCATGCATTTGCGTGAACAAGATTTTTGTAATAGTTAAAAGAAAAATAAAATAACCGACTGCAAAATGTAGCCCATGACACTCCGGGCGTAAAGAGGAATTTAACGACACCTCACTCGTAAAAAACGGGCAAGCAGTTCATGCTACAGGAGGGAATATAGGAACACACAAACATAAATACTCAAATACAGAGTGACGAACGCAGGACAATGCCACGCAGTGTTTTAAACTGTTATAGTTCAAAATTCTGGGTGGCATTACACTGTTATGGACAATCGTAAAGCCTACCATTAGGAGCGAGCGATTTGCTCGTCTCGTCACGGAGCTTCATAAAAAAAAACCTTTTGTAACGTTGCTGCGTAAATTACTAGCGATAAATTTATTTATAACCCAATTATCAATCTAATAATAGTACTGTGGGCTGTATTTTTACTGAGTTTAGTGTGTCCACTATTAATTGGCTATTTGCTGTTCCAAAAATGAAAATAAAATAAAATGTAGTCGGTACATACAGGGTTATAAGAAAAGGGTATGCTAAGCTGAAAGGGGCTCATAGTACCCATGATTATGAACAACTTTTACTATGGGACCAATCCTGAAATCGAGGGAAAAAAACAGCTATTCCATACATTTTGTCGAGTGTCAGTGACATTTTTCTATGGAACAGCTGACATTTTTTTCTCTTTTTCAGGGTTGGTCCCATAGTAAAAGTTGTTCGTAATTATGAGTACTATAAGCCCTTTTCGGCTTAGCATACACTTTCCTTATGACCCTGTATAGCTTAACGCTAATATTATACTCCTCCAGCAATTAAGCATCCCACTGCTAAGATATCAGCCAACCCTCGAAGGGTGATTAGACTGATTAGGCTATATCCACTGGCCCGGTGCGGTTGGCGGATTCACATACACCATCGAATTTCTTCTCCGGAAATATGCAGGTTTCCTCACGATGTTTTCCTTCACCGAAAAGCCAGTGGACATTATTCGGACCAATTGTATTTTACTAAAGATAGGACACAAAATGGCGTTCTCAATTCGGCTCCGCTGCAGTCTGTTTACAGCCGCCAAAGAGTGCGAAAGAAGATGCGAAAAGTTAAAGAGTAAATAAGATAGCTATAATGAAATCTTCGCGGCGTCATTTTAACTGCGCTAAAATCCTATCTCTAATAAAAAAATCATTGATTCTGACAATAAATTCATTGACCTTTGCTCACATCTTTTGACCTGATGTGATTTGATTTGAAAGTTCTTTATTAAGATAAATAAGTAATTTTTATTGTAAAAACTCAGCGTTAACTAACTAAGCAACAAGATCTTAAGTCTAAATTGTTTTCTAGGCTAGGATCGCCTTTTAAAACTTTTACCTAACAAAAAGTTAGTACATTAAAAAGTGCGCATTAAGTCGAGGACATTGGGGATAGTTTTGAAAAAAGTGATCGGTTACATACTACTTTGCTATTTCGTATGTTTATATCTTCTGAACTAACCCCGACGAGTTCCCACACCGATCTTTTGTTTTTTGTGTCTAATCGATAAACTTAACAAGGTCGGTCCCTAATTGTTTTAACAGTCATAAACTCCGCCTACAGCTAGATAAATTTGTAAACATCGGGTGATGACAGGGACTTCATTAAGTCATAAAAGTCATCCCCTCCGGTGATTTAATTATTTGGAATTAGGGACTTGACATGGCAAGCGCCAGGGGCGCGAGGACGGGGCGCAGTGACCAAAGATTGTATGACGGTCTATGGAACAGCGGATGGCGCCTATTGTATTAAAAAAAAAAGAGTAATCCACTTTTCAGGGTTCTAGCATGAACGCTGAAAACTGCTTAACGCTAATTTTTTGGACATTTGTATAAAACATGCGTTTCCTAAAGAGGGTGTTGAGAAGACGTTTTGGTATTGTAGATAAACATTGAAAGCAGATTCAATTGAATAGAAAGCTGTCACAAATATAAAAAATAAGTCGCAAACAATAAACCCAATTCACAAATATTATCCAATATTTGGCAGACAACAGTCGACCTTTCACAGATTCTATTCGCAACGACTTATTAAACTGTAGACGACAATCACAGAATTCTCCTTATTAAGTTTTTTACAACAGCAAATAATTTGTAACGCAAACTATTCAGAGACAACTAGTTTTTTTTAAACCATCCCTTTCATAGACGAGGTTGACCTGTGTCAAGGCTGCCGTGAGACACAGACACAGACTAGACAAACACCCAGCCCTGGGACTGACATGTACCTACCTATTTAAATTCATCATTCAAAATATTGTCCATCTAGGGACATCTGATCTGATGCTGAACTGTGACTTTATTGAGCAATCCCCGTATCCTGGCTTCGCCGACTTACTACCACCATGCTATCGAGTTGGACGACACGTTATCATTGCCAACAGACATAGATACTGACAAATCCTAACTAATATTATAATTAATAACTTATAATATAAGGAATATAGCTGCAGTCGTATCAGGACCAATAAAGCTTCGAGGTATAAAAATGAATACGTTCGTCTCGAGGGAAAAATTTCGCTTGCTCGATTCAGAACTCCCTACATTACAATACTGTAAGTCCATACAAAACGTCCAAAAATGAATCAACGCTATCTAGCGAACTTGAAGAAGTTATTTTGTTTCTCTGTCTGGATGTTTGTCGCGTTATCACGGCTAAACGGCCGAACGGATCTTGATAAAGTTTTATAAGGAGATACTGAATATCACAAAGACGGACATAGGATATTTTTTATATGTCCACGAGCGTGAAATCGCGGGTACCAACTACTATTATCATATATTCAGCATAATATAAGACTCTTCTGGCTGACGGTGATGAAATGTTGGAAAAAATAAAATACAAAATTTACGTCAGTATGTTAATATTTTGCGTTCGTAGTAGTACTGAAGAATATTCTATGTAATAGTGAGCATGGATTTTGAACTGAAATTGCTCGCCCTAGATCAGATATCTATGGGAAAAAGAGGTTGTTTTATTAGGTGTCTACATCAAGAATACGAGTTCAAGGTCGGCCTAAATTTAGATGAATGTAGATATTTATACGAGTATAGTTATCTCGTTCATCTAGCTAAATTATATTGCTACGCAGATTGTTCGATGATAGTGGAGATAGATGTTTGAGGATTTAAGTTTGAAGATTTGCAAATCATAGACAATAGACATAATGACAATAGATATTATAATAAGCAGATCTAAGAAAAAGAAGGTTGTCATTGGTTTAGTTGCACCATTCGGTTTTGTATTGATCAAGATGATCCCTAGCAAAACTAATTTTAGTAAAGCTTTCGTTACTTTGATTGAAAACGTGGAAAAATAACATTCAATTATTCATATATTTCCTATTGAATTCGCAACGAATGTTGTTTTATGGAAGTTACGCTGCTAGTACTTTCGCAAAATGTTATAAAATTACATTCGATGCTACGGGTACATTCGCAAGATGTTACAAAATTACATTCGCTAATAGATGCTAACTAGGAAATTGCCGTACATTGGATCTTTTTATTTTTCACTTAGCAGTTTGACATCTTTTACACGCATTGTATGACATCATAATCGAGTTTACTCGAAGCGGGCCACTTCGCTGCAGCGGATCCTAATTGCGCAAATTAAAGATAAGTGGACATGCTTGTGCCCACTTTGCGTTAGCTGGTACAGTCAGCGACACGAGTAACTGATTTTTCCTACTTTCAGCTCATATTTACTCGGAAGTTGAGTTTCAAACTAAAATTGTGCGTCTCTCAATAGCTACGCACCTATCATCGCTGCCGATACAAGAAAGTCGCAACATTCTTACGCCGGGGTCGAAGCGAGCTTTTGTTGATTTAGTAAGCGAAGCGAACGACGTCTCTGCAACAACTGGCAAAACTTTCTTTCATATTGGTAGGGCGACAGATCGTATTTTTCAACGAATCTTGCTGTACAGGTTCTACAATTTCATTGTTTGTTTTATTCGGCGGTGATTTTTAATTGGAGAGGTATTTCCCCCAAAATGGGCCACTTACCGGCCGATTTTGATAATATCATATACTCGATTCTAAACAAGAATTTCGAATATTCGTATCGTTTAAATAGACTACTGTTAGCAGAACTACTAGTAATATTATTAATCATACAAAACTCAAACAAACAGTACTAATCTGACAGTACCAAAATAAAAGACGGAGTGGTGGCACCAAGGAGCGTCAAACGAAACTCTCAGGCAGCGTTTTAATTTATTTATTTATTATACAATGCTTGTCACACTTACAGCAACGCCATGGCGTATGACGAGCCACCAAAATTCAAGTCAAACTAAATTAATTAAATTTACTATAAATTCAGAATTCTTCACAATGTATAACAACTAACCTAACCTAATCTAACCTAACCACCTAACCTAACTACCTTACCCTCGAATACTGAAACGTTTGTTAACTTTGACGACAGATTACGTCTATTGCTGCCTTTGTCATTTGCTAAGTGCTAGACAAAGGCAGTATTAGAATTAATCTGTTGTCAAAGTTAACAAACGTTTCAGTATTCGAGGGTAAGGTTCTCAAATTCTCAAAAGAGCAAAATCTAAAGAGTGTTAAGTCCAAGGCGTACAATTACCAAAGAGTTGCGGCTTGCGGTGCTTTTTTATTGAAACAAAGATATCGTAATTGTGTCTTTCACCATCGAGTGAAAGGGCGAGAGGGTGCAGTAAGGCACGTCTGTGGCTTGACATTGAAATCGAAAATATGAAAATATTCGATCGCTGACTGTACACACACTATTAGATAACAGAGAGACTGTGTGATGTATCAGTACTTGCGCTATTTGGACGTGCTTACATTTTAGTTCCGTCGAAAATTATTTTGTTTATATTAGGTACAAATTTACTACTTTCAGTCGAAATACGTATTTTGTCAAACGTACTTACGTGGTTTTGATACATTTTGTTTTAATAAAACGGGAATACTCACGTTAAATTGAGTTGGTTATTCCGACTTTATAGTTTCGATCACATTCGGTGACTTTTATCACGGAATGCTAAGCGAGACACGCGCGTGACCTCGTCTTGCCTTGCCTTGCCTGAGTTTTTTTTTTGTAGTTTAATAATGCTGCAAATACGCTAAAGATTTTATTGTGAGGTATTTTATTTTGTGTTACCAATGTTTTCTAAATGATATACGCTGATAAAGCATTTGAGCTGCTGCAGGTCCTGGACCAGATAGCTAAAATGAAAGGTAAGATCTTTTTTGCTAGGTATTATAGACCACAGCATAGCTATCTTGCTCGCACATTTCCAAATTTTTATAGAGTGTAAATTTACAAAAAGAGTATGCTGTGTGTCAAACATTTCTAGTATGGTAGGGCTCTTACGCAGAGTCCGCCTGGGAAAGTATCACACCTTTGCTAGTTATTCAAACGCCAAGCAGTAGTGTGCAAATATTATAGTTCCGGATTGAAGGGCAATGTTTTCAGTGTATTTACTAGACATAAACAAGATTTAACATCTAATATCTCAGGGTGTCGAGCGCAGTGCATTGCCGCTCATGGTTTTGAACTGTTGAAGTTTGTTGAAGAAGCACTGAACTATTATGGGCAGTGACGTTTAATATCAGGTGAGCGACGTGCTCGAAGACATTCTAGTTTGACGAAAGAGATTGAAAAAGTACTTTTTAGTGTATATACGTTTATCAATGTTCTCTGCTTAATTAAAAAAATAAAACGAAAATTTCAAACATTTGTGTAATCTTACCATAAACAGACAAAACAATACTTTTTCGTAATACAACATTAAGGTGCAACGTTTCGTTTCGCGTTTTACAAATGTTCTTGTATTTTTTTGTCAATTACAACTTATTTACAGCTGATGTATATTTGTAAATCAAAGTAGTACTAGTATTAAGTAGCAAAGTAGATATTTTTCTATTCTTATATATCTATTTCATAATCGCAATACTCATTCACAACACGCAGTAAACTCTCCGGTAACTCCGCACTCGGGCCCCAAGATACAAGCTTCGTGCTTAGTTTGGGGCTCACTGGCTAATCTTGTACAGAGTGTATACAAAGAATTCCGAAAAACAGTTTGTTATAACTAAGATTTTTACTTTTATAATTTGGCTTCTTTGTATGTTCTTTCTTATGTTGTAATAATTTATCTTATTTAATGTGTGATAAAGGTACATTTTCAGGTACAGGTTGAAGTGGTGAAGGTACTTTAGATAAATTATACACTTCCTAAGCTTTGCGCTCTTCGTTTGCATAGGCTATGATCTCATTATCGCCTTTGTAGAAACCTGTGAACTGGCAAATTGCTCACAAGCAATTGAATTCAATTAGGTCCTAGGTGTTTGCTCCATTGAGTTTTCGTTTGTCCTCATCCTAACATTATAAATGCGAAAATAACTCAGTCTATCTGTCTCTCTGTCTGGTTGTTTATCGCGTTATCTCGGGTAAACGGCTGAATTTTGGCATAGCATTTGCATAAGCCTCTGTTTTTTTTTTCCAAAAAATGTTTATGATGCTCTAACAACAATTACTTTCCTATGTCGTACTTTCGATGCAAAAAAAATGTCACTTTAATTGCCTATAACAACGAAGTTATTGCCAAATTATAAAACAAACAAACATACAAGTATAGTTTTTCACGGTGTAGATAACATATAAAAAAGTCATCAAAATCGGATAACATTTAGGGGACTGACTGACTGACGACTGACTGACTGACTTCAGACTGCGCTTTTTTTTATGGACGAGACGGCGGTAAACTCTATTCTTAAATACACGTAGTCAAAGTTATTAGCTTGTTAGCGCACTAGTTTCAAAACGAGCCATTGTCAACCGAGCATTTGTTTAAAGATAGTGAGAACTCTGTGGGTTAAAGCTATGTTAGTTTGACAGTAACACCCAGGCTGTAGTTCAAAGTGAGCCAAGTCACGGCCAGAAAGTTAGGGAATATCACTTGGTATAGTCTTCATGCTAGCTATAGCTGCAAATTACCTTTCCAAATGATTCTACCAAGCCTGCAAATTTGCTGTTCAAGTCACCTGATTCACGAAGCGGAAAATTGGATCGTTATTTGAGAGCTACCTCTCGAGTATGACCTCTGAAACACAGCTTTTTTGTAGTGGTAGGGCTCTCTTGCAGAGTCCGCCTGGGGAAGTACCACACTGCCAATTATTCAACCGCCAAGCAGTAGTGTGCAAGCATTACTGTGTTCCGGATTCAAGGGCAATGTTTCCAGCGTAATTACTAAGCATACAGACATTTAACGTCTAACATCTCAGTAGACAAGCGCAGTGCATTGCCGCGCATAGTTTTGAACTGTTGAAGTTCAAAATTCTGGGTGGCACTGAACTGTTATGGGCAAGCGTGACGCTTAACATAAGATGAGCGACTTGCTCGTCTCGCCACCAAGTAAAAAAAAAGTTTGTGTCAGCCCTTTTGTGTAACATCCCAATGCTGGGATCAGCTTACTCTCTAAGGGACCATATAGACCATAGATAGGATATTAGACCATATAGACGCTGGCCCAGTGGGTGTTGGAGGATTCACACACACCATCGAATTTCTTCTCGGGAAAAATATGCAGATTTCGTCACGATGTTTTCCTTCACTGAAAAGCCAATGGTGATTTTTGAAACTTAAAACTTGAACTTTCAAGCTTAAAATCACAATTTACTAAGCGAGTGAAGATTCAGTGAGCCTTGCGCGAACATTCGGTATTCGACCTGCAAGTCTGGAACCGGCATTATGCAAGCCACACACAATTCTCTTTATTATACCTTCGTTCTCATATTTCTGCATGTAACATCTTTGAGTGGTCCATTCATCATTCGTAGCCCGTAGCCGCCTACGGAGCAGGTTTTTGCTACGCCTCTACGACGTAGCACTTGTAAAAAACGAAGATAACAAGAGGTTGAAAAACTAAAAACTGACTACATCTGACGTTACGGTGCATTTGTGCTTGCAAAATCGTTAGTGGAGCCCCTAGTGTATATTCAAGTGATTATTACACTAATAGTGATAAATAATAAATAAATAATAATAAATAAATATCTGGGACATTATTGCACACACGGTCATCTGACCCCAAACTAAGCAAAGCTTGTAATATGGTTGCCAGAGACTGATATACGTACATAGATATTTTTTAAATACATACTTATATAGATATTAACACCCAGACATAGAACAAACACAAATATTCATCACATGAATGTTTGTCCTAGATGGGAATCGAACCCACGCCCCCAAGCACAGTAGGTAGGTTCACTACCAACTGACCGGGGCAGTCAAAGTCAGTCAAAGTGAGGTTAATAATGTCTAGGTTTGCATGGCACAGAATTTCGATTGATTTCCTGGTCTATATGTAATTAGCAATTATCTGAGTTTTTGAACAGCGCGTACTAAAGCCATCTCTTTTCATCTGCGCGCAAAAGTATAGCGCTATCTTTCTCTCGAAAAACTCTCTTAAATAAACTCATAGACTCTGTGACTTACTCCGTCATAACATACCACTATAACATAACTGTAACATACTGACGGACAGACAGCAGAGTGACAGCAATAGGGTTTCCTTTTACCCCTTTAGTACGAAACCCTAAAAAGGATTTTGAAGCCTTTGTTCATCACTTTGATGGTGTTGAAACTTTAGGCATGATTTTATATAATCAGTTATGTCTGGCTTTAACAAAGCCGACAAGCCATTATAGACAGTAAGTATAACACTTGAGAGTTTAAATCTAAAATTCACTGTTTCATGCACTCTTAAAAATAGAGAACCAAAATCAATTCAAAAGAGCTTAAAATAATGTAGATTCTCTATTCCCGAAGTATTCGTAGCGCTTTCTCTCGTAGCTCGTAGCTTCGCAGCTTCTCGTAGCACATCTACGAAGAAGTAGAATTAATTGAAAATAGATATTGAAATGCAAGTGCATGCATGCATGCCGGTGGATGCAAGTAGCCCGTTGTCGGTCGGTGTGGCGCTCTAAGGGGGAGGCCTATGTTCAGCAGTGGACGTCTTATGGCTGATGATGATGAGATATTGAAATATTTGCGCCGATCCTGTTGTTAAGCCAATCTGATTGGACTAAAATTATCTGCATCTTTATTTATTTCAATATGTAACAAAGATATGGCAATAATCAATCAATAATATTTGAGTAGTTCCTTCAGTTCCTCATGGATTCCATTATCAGAACTGGATTTTGATAAACTGGGACCAATCTGGAAGTATCTCCTTTCAAATTGAAAAAATATTTTTTAAATCGGCTCATAAATATAACAAACATTTAAAAAAAACAGTTGACTTGAGAACCTCCATTTTTTTAAAGTCTGTTACAAACACAGATCCTAGTTTCTTCATTCAGGAGGCTCGATGCGCACCACACATCAGTCTAAATACACTAAGAATTTACTCTGATTGGTTGATTGTTAGGCGCGAGAAGTCCTAACTTTAAAATAGCCAATGAGAACGCTTGGTCGCACTCCCCGCGACCCGCGCCGTCCTCAAACTTTAGTGACTTTTTGTAGGAACAACGAATCTCGTGATGCGGTATCTAGTGTGATCTGTGGTTACAAATCATAAACAACCACTTACCATTCTTTCTACGAAAATCAAACTGTGTGGCTTCAAACCGAACGTAGGCTAAAATCAGAATACTAATGTTTTATATTGGTTACGTATATCAACTATAAGCAGATAGGAAGCTCAGTCAAGGACGTTGAATCGAGTTGGTACACAAGTTTGTATGATAATGTGATAACACTATGCGATCAATAATGTAGGTGAAGGTCATACCTAAATTGTTAGCTATAATTTCAGTTACATCTGCACGTATCGGTCAACAAATTTATTTGTCCGATATATCTTGCGAACCGTTAATACGATCTTCATGAAATTTTGTAGGCAAGTAGTTCATTTCAATACAATTTTTAAGTTCCAATATGAGCTGAATCGATCCAGGGGTTGTGAAGATATAGGGGTCGCGAGGTCTCAGTTCGCCGCGAAGTACTAGTTTATGGGTTAACGTCAATCTACAGGGTTATAAGAAAGGGTAAGCTAAGCCGAAAGGGGCTCGTAGTACTCGCGATTGTGAACATCTATTACTATAGACCAACCTTGAAAACGAGAAAAAATAATATGCTGTTCCATAGTATAATTAAAATATATTATAGTATATTATTATAGAACATAGTATATACTTATGTTCTTCGAAGAGAACTAGTCATCGCGACTCAGGGAATCCTACAGCGATGACTAGAGACTGCAATTATCAATATTGGCATGACAATAAAGTAAACTCGAAATAATCAATTGTAAAATTATTAAATTATAATATGTATGTACAATTTTTTTTGTAACCAATTGTAAGTGATTCTTAACACACAATAATACTATGTACCCATATTATTACTTGTAGCAAATAAAACAATTATTATTATTATTATTATTATAGTCCAATTGTACGTAGGTAACTAAACGTATGTCTATATTAGGATCGATTGAGCGATAGGAGTTATTAATGAAGCTTTCTGATAAATTACCGAAGTAACTATAAATGTATGAATAGTTCAATCACACTAATATTATAAATGCGAAAGTTTGTGTGTAAGTATATAAGTATGTAGGAATGTAAGTATGTAAGTGTGGCTGTTCCCGTTAAGCTATGTAACGACTAAACGAATTTGGATGAAATTTGGTATGGTATCAGGTTATTTCCTGGATTAATACCAAGACAAGTTTTTATCTTGAAAAATTTAACCGTTCCTGTAGAATAGCGGGTGAAACCCCGGGGCTCAGCTAGTGATTCAAAGTTAGGTAGCATACCTTTTTAGTGTAAAATGAAGTAAGAGTTTTCGTAGGCAGGCCTCCCATTAGGTTGACCGACAACATTGTAAAAGTCGCGGGGAATTAATGTATTTCAATATTATTTATTATTATTTTGTAGGTTTGTCGCTTTTAGGTCTTCACTAAGTAGCAGAAAAACAGTAGTATTTTTATAAACCTTACATATTTTTTTCCACAACCAAAACTTGACCAAAGATGAGTACAATATAATAGCATTTTTTTTTGCATCTTAACTAATATTATAAATGCGAATGTAGCTCTGTCTCTGTTTCTCTCTCTGTCTCTCTGTGTGGGTGTTTGTAGCGTTATCGCGGCTAGAGTACCTGAATTTTTGCATAGATATAGCTAAAGGCCTAGCCTTTAGCTATATCTATACGGACGTAGGCTCCTTTTTTTTATTGGTCCATTCGAACGAAGTCGCGGGTAACAGCTAGTATTTCTGTATGCTAAAAATAGCTTTTTATTTATTCGTCTAGTCTTTAGTTTTATTATTCAAATGAACGGTTATTATCGTGCGCTTGACTGCATCACGAATAAATCATTCGCTATTTAATACTTGTACTGTAATTTTATTCGAACAATCTTTTATACTGTGTTTTTATTTTTTTATAAGTAAGATTAGGCATTAAAGGACATACCCCTGAATACTGAAACGCTTGTTAAGTTTGACGACAGATTAAGTCTGTTGCTGCCTTTGTCATTTGCTTAGTGCCAGACAAAGGCAGCGTTACAATTAATATGTTGTCAAAGTTAACAAGTGTTTCAGTATTCGAAGTAAGTCCCGTCCACAGTCATCTCGCTCGCGTTTTTTCACATTTTAAGAAGAACCACTGAAGGACGAGCAGCAGCTTCCTCTTAGTAAGCGGCGAGGATCCCCAAGCTTCATTTCGAGCGTAAGGGTTATGGCAACCTTTGTTCAGGAGACGTTTACTGGCTGACTATCATGATGATGAAGGAGTTACAAACTACGAAAGTGTCTGCTCAAAGAACTTTAAATTGCTTTCTGTAGAATTCTAGAAAACATTACACCTGAATTGTTTCCCTCTATTTTCTCCGTAAACATTGAATGTCTACAAAACAATAATTTTCGCCGCACTATGTCGTTCCAACTCAGTTTCTCATCCCTAGGTGCCAGTAACCGCTCACAGTCCGGGAAAGGAGGTCGCGTTCCATCGCCGAAGCGAATTAGCGCTGCAATTTTGGCGCGCTTTTTTCTTTTTATTTGCGGATAGGATTTAAATTGTGTCAAGCGTGAATAGTGTTGCCATTTGAGTTAATTTTTCAAGAAAATAAGACGTGGTAGTAATTCGAGTGATGTTTGAAGACGTGACTTGGTGAATGAATCGTGGTATTACGTCGGTGTTTCATAAAAGTGATGAGACGCTTTTCCGACAAGAGCTTTTGAGATATTTTTCGAGCTTTATTTGCTGGAGCTTGAATAATTAATGTGTCAATTAAACAGATTTTACATTGACCACTTTATTAACAAGGCAAGATTTTAAGCACCTATTTAGTAATAAGTGCTTAAAATTGACAAACATACTCTCTCTGCATCAGCCTTGTTTTTTTAAAAAAATCTTCTGAGATATCGGCCTACCCTCGAAGGGTGATTGGGCCATATGAGCTAAATCTGCCACCCTGGCTCAGTGCGGGTTGGCAAATTCACATACGCCATCGAGTTTTTTCTCCGAAAATATGCAGGTTTCCTCTCGATATTTTTTCTTCACCGAAAAGCCAGTGGTATAAATCCGTACGTAAGTTCTGAAGAACATAATGGTACGGGCCCGCTCGAGCCCACGTATATGAGGCGAGCGTGCTCCCACTGACCCGCCACGATTTACGTACAGAAACCAAGAAGTCCAGAACAATCAAAAATATTTTAGCATTAAGATTTTGATTAAAAAGATCTTTATTTATCTTAAAAAAAATGACTTATCAGGCTAGGATCACCTATGTCAGTCCTTTGATAAAAAAAGGTAATTAATTAATTGACATTTTAAACATATTATTGAAAATACAAGTACCTTTAACTAATTAGACAATTCACTGCTATGAGCCTTTTGTAACAAACTCATTTTAAAACTATTTTAAATGCCAACATTACTTATGCTTCCAAACATAAAGCATAATGTATATCATAACAATACCTTAATATTTAAGTACTATATAATAATATTTATTTATTTATTTATTTATTTATTTATTTATTTATTTATTTATTTATTTATTTATTTATTTATTTATTTATTTATTTATTTATTTATTTATTTATTTATTTATTTATTTATTTATTTATTTATTTATTTATTTATTTATTTATTTATTTATTTATTTATTTATTTATTTATTTATTTATTTATTTATTTATTTATTTATTTATTTATTTATTTATTTATTTATTTATTTATTTATTTATTTATTTATTTATTTATTTATTTATTTATTTATTTATTTATTTATTTATTTATTTATTTATTTATTTATTTATTTACTAAAACAAACGTGACAACTCCCTTACAGTCCAGGGCCAATACGATGTAACAGTTAATACTTAATTCATAATAATAATCTTACTACTGATTTATATTTTCACAAATGAATGAATGAATGAAAATTTATATTTTAATGATAGCATTAGGATGCACTAATTCAGCCTCACCCAAAGCCGCAATGCCTCTTTGGGGGCTCAGCGAAATTACAGGACATAATGAAAAGAAAAAAAAAATACTATGTGGTAGTATGTACAATATGAGTAAAATAAACTCTCTAAATATTGCAAAATAAAATTTAAAAAAAAACTAACGTAAAGAGTAGTAGTGGAATGCGTAATATGAGAGGGCGATAATGTTAATGTCGAGTAATTATATAGAGCTCCGCCAAATATTTCGTTTTCCAAAAGGGTTCTCGAATAAAGTTTGAGAATCGCTGCGTCTAAATAATTTATTAGCTTGCAGAGTAGTTCATCTCTAGCTGGTCAGTGATGGAAGATCCGGTCACTTTTCGGACGGACTTTTCGGATAGGTGACGCCAGTTGCGTTTACTAATGGGTGATAATTTTTAAAAGGCCGCTTTTTCTTCTAGCCTAAATCTTCCGTACTTGTCATCATTATCATCATCGGCCAGAAGACGTCCGGTGCTGAACTAAGGCCTCCCTTGCAAAAGTACAATTCCATACTTATTATCACATCACACAAATATTATAAATGCAAAAGTTTGTGTGTAAAAAATACTAACTAATTACTAGGTGTTGTCCAAGGCGCAGAATATAGATAGTACAGTATACATACATCGGACCTTGTTATTTAAGCTTTGAGTTTGGTAGAAACGTACGTATTTCTAGCTATTCCACTTATCTCACCCAACCATCCCACCTAGGAGGGAAAAGTCGTGCCAAAGTAAACGAATTTCCCAGTAAGTTCCATTCGAGTTCAGCTAGTCGTATTGGTTTAGGCGCAGAATGCCCAATTCTCAAAATAGCAAACGAGTCAAATATATAAACAATTCAACAACAACAGAAACAAACAGAAATACATAAAATAAACACAGAAACAAATGTTTCCTACAGAAATAAATGTCAACTACTCAAAATGGTAATTTCTACAAATTTCTTACTCTCAAAATGGCCTACTCGTCAACATTTTGAAAAAAAACAATAAAACATGTTTTTTTCTATTCCTAATTTATAAACAAATATATTTTTATTAATCGCTAGCTGACGATATTAATGAAGCTTTTATTAATAGCTATATTGATAGTTTGATTGTTAAAAAAAATACTTGTTACTCTTTCTAAATTATGAGCACTTAACCATTTTGAGAAATAGATATTTTTCGTAACGGTAATATGGAGAATTATGCATTTGTAGAATGGTCATTTGAGAATTAGTCCATTTGAGACTCGGTTGCCATATTGAAAATTAGCTATTCTGCTCCTGTACCAGAGTGTTTAATCTTAGCACTACGCGACGAGGTCATGTCCCCCAATGGAGTTCAATTAGCAAATACTTACTCGTAAATAGTTTGAACAGGCAAAGTGTAGCATTAAATTTACTATGAGACCAGCAGTGAAACCACAACGCAAACTGACGCAGCGTAAGTAGTAGGTGGACCACGCAACGTCATTGTGAAAATCGCGGGCAGCATAATGTCGTTTACCCTCGACAAAATGTAAGAAACTGCTGTTTTTTCTTTCGCGATTTTATATTTTTCCTCCAGTTAAAGTTATTAATAAGTTTGTCTGCACAAACCGCCTACCATGCCTGTGCTATGGCAACTCCCCCTCCTCCCTCCACCCCCTTTCTGGCTGATGATGAAGTATCGCTAAAATAAACATAACTACCTAACCTCCGAATACTGAAACGTTTGTTAACTTTGACGACAGATTAAGTCTATTGCTGTCTTTGTCATTTGCTTAGTGCCAGACAAGGGCAGTATTAGAATTAATCTGTTGTCAAAATTAACAAACGTTTCAGTATTCGGGGGTTGGTCTATTGCTGTCTTTGTCATTTGCTTAGTGCCAGACAAGGGCAGTATTAGAATTAATCTGTTGTCAAAATTAACAAACGTTTCAGTATTCGGGGGTTGGTCTATTGCTGTCTTTGTCATTTGCTTAGTGCCAGACAAGGGCAGTATTAGAATTAATCTGTTGTCAAAATTAGCAAACGTTTCAGTATTCGGGGGTTGGTCTATTGCTGTCTTTGTCATTTGCTTAGTGCCAGACAAGGGCAGTATTAGAATTAATCTGTTGTCAAAATTAACAAACGTTTCAGTATTCGGGGGTGAGTAACTCGAAATTGGTTTTTCACAGCAGTAGCAAATATCACGTAAATTTGAATAGGTCTTTAGAGAAAACTTGATGGCTGAATCAAATGTCCCGTTCAGAACAAACAGAGATATTTGATGCTGCTATTAAACTTGGCTATTCCAAGTTTTGATGCTTTGTAAAAATTTACTGAGTAATTTGAGACGAGACATGAATTCTGATTGAACTACTTAATTTGAGTTAAACATTTTTAACTTTGTGATAGCTTGCTCAGCGGAGACAACATGAAATAAAGCAATACTTTTTTTTCTTTTAGTTTAAGGGAGCATATATCCTGGTTCTAGCTGTCTCGTTCGCACTTTATCAACATTGTGTAATATAAAAATAACAGGGAAAAAATTTAAAAAAAAGTCTAGTCATTGACTTTAGAATACCATTGCCAATGTGTTATAACTATTTTCATGTTATAATTTTTTAATTAAGCGAAGCAAAAGCAAAAAAAAATTTTTTTTCCTTCTTCTTTGCCAAAAGAAATACATGTAAATTGTTATAAAACATTTGCGATGGTACCAAAAAGTCAATGACTAGAGTTTTTTTAAATATCTTCTTTGTTATTTTTATATTAAAAAATATTGCTAACGAGACAGCGAGAACCAGGTATTTTTTACGTTACATTATCAGCCAGAAGACGTCCACTGCTGAACATAGGCCTCCCCCTTTTTTGCCTTGGGGATCGCAGAACGTTCACCGTTCGCTAGAAGACGCGCTGCCCGTCCTTCGTGCTTCTGGTCTCAGCTTAAAGACATGACCGCGTCGCCGGAGATATTAAATGTTGAATCTCTTTATGCCCAGTAATTACGCTGGAAACAATACCCTTCAATCCGGAACACAGTAATGCTTGCACCTTACTGCTTGACGGTTGAATAGCTGGCAAAGGTGTGGTACTTCCCCAGGCGGACTCTGCAGAGGATCCCTACCACTACAAACCAGGGAATACGCATCCTTAACTCTATCTTATCAGTACAGCTTAAACTCCATCATTGAACTTCCTAAACAAAACTGACAGCCAATCGTAGAACAGCTTTAGCTCCATTGATTGGCCAACTCTAGATAGATTGCAAGTAAAACTAATGGTTTCCGATCGAGCCGCTCCCATGTAATCCGAACTTGTAGAATCGATGTTTATTGCTACGTCAAACTTAGACTAAAAGATGTTTTTCATGGCAGAATCCTCTTTTCTGACATTTTCATGTAAACGGCCAATTCCTAATTGGTCATGAATTAGTCGTAATTGGTCACCAATCCCGATCTAAACCTTCGGAACTATGATGCAACTTTGGTGATCAATTACAACTAATACATGACTAATTATTGTCCGTTTTGAAACTGATTTTGTGTTATACTAGCTGTTACCCGCGACTTCGTTCGCGTGGACTAGAAAAGTATCAAATTGGTCATGAATTAGTAGTAATTGGTCACCAATCCCGATCTATAACTTCGGAACTATGATGCAACTTTGCTGATCAATTACAACTAATACATGACTAATTATTGGCCGTTTCGAAACAGATTTTATGTTATACTAGCTGTTACCCGCGACTTCGTTCACGTGGACTTAAAAAAGTATCACATGTTCGTCGTGATAAAATTTCATAAAGAGTTAGGCTTATGAAATTTTATCAAGATCCGTTCAGCCGTTTAGCCATATAGTTCGCTAGATGGCGCTACTTGGCTAATTTTGTGATTTAATGTTTTGTATAGACTGACAGTTGTTATGTAGGGAGTTCTGATTAGCGCAAGCAAAGTTTTTTCCTCGAGACGAACGCACTCATTTTTATACCTCGAAGCGTTATTGGTCCCGATACGACTGCGGCCATATTCCTCTGAATTATAATATTAGTTATGGAGCTGCATTAAAAATAAACAAAAAAATATAATGATTTTCATGAATATACTTACTGGGATACCTACATAACTCACATGTTTTCGCTGTAACAACTCATGCCATGGTTCGATAAATATAGCGATTGTCAAGCAATCGCTTAGCTATGGTTTAGCTTAGTTACAGCTATGGCTTAGAGACAGAGTTTTGGTATCGCCAAATCAGATGCCTTACACCAATGTCATGAATGTCATGACATTGGTGCAACACTGTGACGGACTGGGACTTATTATTGGCTACATTCAATATAAATGTAAGATCTGATTTTTTACAGCAAGTACATAAATTAGATGTGTACCCTGATTTTTTATGAGCGACCGATAAGTGGTATTTATTTGGCACGGTGAACTGCATAACAAAAGAGAAGGTTTCTGTACCAAAAAATTACTTGGTATACATAGTTCCATTTTTATTATATATAGAAATAAATAAAAAAACTACCCCGTTTAGGTAACACCTAGCCTTGACTGCCTTAGCTGTCAGCTATTGTTAAGTCTGAAATGATGTCGAAAAGTCAACCTAAAAATTCAAAAAAACCTTTATTAATAAAAATTCCCTCTTTTTTTGGAAGTCGATTAAAATTATGACAGATTCTGTAGTTATTGCGAGAGCTGAAAGACCTAACGATTGAAATGTAGCTCTTAATAAACTAGTAGTTCGCGCCGAGCTGAGACCTCGCGACCCCTATAACTTCACAACCCCTGGACCGATTCTGCTCATATTCGAACTTAAAAATTGTATTGCAAACTACTTGCTTACAAAATTTCATAAAGATCGGATCAACGGTTTGCAAGTTATCGTCGGACAAATATACACCCAAAAATACAAACATACATACAAATGCCGATCTGTCCCGTAAACTCTGAGATCTTCGCTTCGCTCGGTCAATAATCATAGATCGCACTTTTCTCAAGGCGCAGTCCCAAAAGAAGTTCCACAAAATCGGACCTGAATTAATTTATTATTGATGCGCTAGTCCCTTCGTTATTCGTCCGAGGTCGTGGGGTGAGGTCATTGAGGTCATAACGAGTTCCGCCGTTATTTGTCCCATGTCTGAGCTTTGTTCCTCTCTGGTTATCTTAATTTAAGAAGAATACTAAACATATTAAATATATTCTTTCATGTACTTGATGGCTCTTTATTATTTCTGTATCGGCCTATCTGAGCTATATTTTCCTGATTGCTTGGTAAAAGTTAGCTAAAATCCTCGAACAGTGAAAAACAACAAGTAAGAACCTTCAGTGATATTTATAAAAATAATTATATAATATAATAATAATATCACAAGTCAAAAATGAAATATGACAACGATAGTAACGGTGTCAGTTGTCATTGTATCCGATATTTTTGTGTAAAATATCATCATGTCAAATGTCATTGTGGCAGATGTCACTGTGTTAGAAGCCACTGTGACAGATGGCATTGTTTCAGTTGTCAGTGTGTCAGCTGTAATTGTGTAAGGTGTTATTGTGTCACATGTCATTGTATCAGATATCATTTTGTCACATGTCATTTATATCATAATGTCAGATACCAAGATTTAATTACGTAAGTTGTCACTGTATCAGACGTCATTGTTTTAGTTGTCACTGTATGAGATGTCATTCTGTAGGTTTTCTTTGCGTCAGAAGGTATCATTATGTTAGAAGTTATTATGTCACATGTCATTACGTCAGACATCATTGTGCCAGATGTTATAGTGACAGATAACGATTATTTGTGGCAAATGTCATTCTATAGACCACCACTGTATTACACATCATTTTGTCAGGAAAATAGTTCGGGCTCGGGTTCGGGGTGTCGAGATAAGAAAATATATATTTAGAAAATTAGACATTATGAAACTAAATCTATCTCCTTGACCACCAGTGCGATATCAATCGAACTGATTGACCTGGAACTGCATTTGACCTGATGGCGGTGGCGTCACTTTACAGATTGGCCTACCCACTTCGCATAATTGAATTTTCTTTTTTTTAATTCCAATATTTTCGCAGCTTTTTGTGTTAGATTCATAAAAATAAACAGTTTGCAGGTAGTAATAATGTATAACTCTAAACGAAACCAAGTAATCAAAATAAAAAATAGGATAGATTCCAAGAATAAATTGAATGTAATACAATACGATACGAAACAAATCTTCTTTTTGTATTAACAACTCGTTTGTTCTCCTAAAACTGTTTACCTACTTTTCCCCTGTTTACCCCAAAACGTTCCGTTCGTTCACCCGACACAGATGTTTCAAAGACGACAAAACAGCGCGCGTAAATCAATAAACATTTTACGTTTTCACCCGTTTGTCTGTTCAATACACAGAAGAGATAATCTAGAAGTAAAAAAAAATCTCTTCTGTGGTTCAATAAACATGGACCAGCATAAATGGTCTTCTGTGAGGAAAAATATTTGAAACAAGTCGTTATGACAGAAACTTAGTGTTGCCACGTTACTTGTCCTGACCCTCGTCATGCTCCTAGCCTTGCCCGCCGCCTCCAATGAGGCGTTTTCTAAAAAAAAAACCTGGTAATAAAAGTTCCCAATAGATGGCGTTAGATGTACCTTGAGGTTTTTCTGTCACTGTCAAGACATGAAAGACAAAAAAATGTACGTGTGCCTTTTTTTTCTCGTGTTTTTTAGCTCCACATGTGTATTTAGACAATTTCAAGTAACGTAACTATGTATTTGACTTCATTTTAAATATTACAATAGTTGACACTGGTTAAATACACAACGTGTGGAGCCAAAATTTACGATTTAAAAAATAAACATAAAATATTTCGACAGAAATGACAATGACAGGTAAAACGATAGGTCTATTACGCCATCTAGTAAGTATTCAAGAACTATTTTTTATTTATTTTTTTGGAAAACGCCTCATTTTGTCTGTTTCTGGAGCGCGAGTCAAAGTACCCGAGAGCGATGGCAAGACCAAAGTCGTAACGTAAAAGCGCGAGGAGAGGCGCTAGTAAATCACTGTGTGGCTGCCTTGTGAATATTCGTGCAAACGCGAGGGCGAGAAGCATAGCGTGAATGCCGAGTATCCCAACAAATGCCAAAGTGACAGAGTGATCTCTCTCGTCTGATTGCATCGCTGACCCTGATGCTAGGGCAATAATACGGCATCGGTATCCCCTGCCTGTAGTAAAAGCCTACTAAAAGGGGACCTCTGGGCTCGGGGATAGTTTATTTATCAATTATTTTCCATTGGGTGGCTATTACAGGTTACTCCAACAACAAACAAAGAATAATTTAAAGAAAAACTGAAGTTTTTAGTTAGATCTGGGGCTCTAAGGATCCACCTATTTGACGGACCCGGTACTATATGTTTCGAGCTTCAGTGCGTTCCCTTGGAGATCCCAGAGTCATCCGTCAAGCACCAAGGTAGGCCACAGGGAGTTTTAGGGGGTATAATCCCACGTGGGCTAAGTGGGATTATACTCACTAAAACTCCCCACAAAGCAACAGCTTAGTAACTTGTGAAAATTTCCATATCGTCAAAAATTTAATTTAGTGCAGATAGTTGGAGCGCTTCGCTGTGCGGGCTAAGAGCTTAGGACATTTTTCTTACGCAAGTGGCCTAGTGCTGAATAGGCCAATATGCCACTTGTACTTGTTACTAGGCCGAAATGTCCTAACCGGTTCCACTTCGTTCTACACTATGCATTATGTTGGTTCGGTTCAGTTCTATGTTAATATCTACACAAAGTATCTAGTTAAATACAATAGAGTTCTATACAGAGCAATTCTAGAGATTGTTTTCAATTACGCCTGATTATTACGCTAGATATAATCTTGGAGGCTTATCTCGAAATCCTATCTTTAGTTAAGTTTAACGTTGAATATTCGTTGCGAAATCTTATTTACCCAAGTAATTTGGCCATTTTGTGCCACTCTGCGTTGAAACTTTGAAATTAAAATAGTTTTACCCAAAAACTTTGTTTTGAGATAAACTACACTAAGATTTGATAATTAACGAGATGAAACAAGATCTGCAGAAACAGAGGTCTAAAGTAATTTAATTTTAATCTGGCCTATAATGTATCAGTGTCAAGTTTCAAAATAGTTCAAATGAATCGTAATATTTCACAATAATCACAGAATTTACAATAAAACAGTCAATACAACAGAATCTACATCTTGCCCAACAGTTACACATATTTTGATAGAGTTTCACGTAATAAACTTCTTTCATGAAAACCGGAAATAAAATATGAAATATTGGCCAATTATTCATTCACTGCGGAAATTGGTGGTTACGGCCGTTCCTTTCAAGGTCAACACAGTAAAACCCTAAAAGTAAATAGCAAGAGAGCATAGAGTTAAGTAAGTTAATAATAATAAAGAAATAAAGTAATAATAAAGCTACGTAGTAATTATTACGAGCGAAGAGCATTCTCTAAATTTAAACAAACAGTAGCTGTAGATCCCTTACTAGCTGTGTTCTGTGCATTCGTTTGATGAGCATATCAACGCATATTTCATTACAAGTAAACGATCACAGAAGTAAGCTTTCAGTAAAGCCTGAGCATTCACTCGAACGGATTACTGAAGTATTTTTGATTTAATAAAACGGGAATACTCACTAAATACGTTAATAGTTTCGATCACATTCGGTGACCTTTATCAAGGAATGCTTTGCACTCGGGTGCAAGGCAACATGAGGTCGCGCGCGTGTCACGCTAAGCATTCCTTAATAAATATCACCGAATGTGATCTAAGCTATAGTAGCGGTAATGAGGATGGTTTAGACAAGATAATAAACAACTTTTGTTCTACGAAATTTTTAAAATTCACGAAGTATGCTGTTATGTTTTTTTTACAGAGTTTTTGTCGTTTTTAAAATCATGATAATAACTAGAATGCAAAATGAGCTAATGTCATTCCGGGTATAAAAACGAATCTAATGTCGCCACAACCCAAAATCCGTTTAAGCCAATTAGGTGGTAGGTCACATAGTAACATATAAACTTACAATAACCAGAAAAACATTAATTCCTTTTAGGCAGTCGGGTAAGACTAGTCAAAGTGATCAGTCTGATCAGAGTACGATTTTAGCTTTTTACAATTTCCTGCAGAAGTCATCGATATGTGAAATTATGCAGTCCTTCTAAATTTTGGCCGAGTATATAAGATTTTATTACTTCCATCTACAGCTGGAATAAAAATTTCCTTACTAAAGCACAAACAATTGCGGACAAAACATCATCATCATCAGTCAGAAGCCAGTGCTGAGCAAAGTCCACATCTTGTAAAGAACCAAAATCTGCGTCTAGATACCACAGTTTGCCCGCGGCTTTCACAATGTAGTCTATTTAGACTAGTAGTTCGCGCCGAACTGAGACCTCGCGATCCCTATATCTTCACAACCCCTGGACCGATTCAGTTCATATTCGAAATTAAAAATTGTATTGAAATGAAATACTTGCTTACAAAATTTCATGAAGATCGGATCAACGGTTCGTAAGTTATCATCGGACAAATATACACACAAACATACATACAAATGCCGATTTGCCCCAGTAAACTCTGAGACCTTCGCTTCGCTCGGTCAACTAAACAAAAACATACATAAAACTAGTAGTTCGCGGCGAACTGAGACCTCGCGACCCCTATATCTTCACAACCCCTAGACCGATTCAGCTCATATTTGAAATTAAAAATTGTACCTATTGAAATGAACTACTTGCCTACAAAATTTCATGAAGATCGGATCAACGGTTCGCAAGTTATCATCGGACAAATATACACACAAACATACAAACATACATACAAATGCCGATTTGCCCCAGTAAACTCTGAGACCTTCGCTTCGCTCGGTCAACTAAACAAAAACATACATAAAACTAGTAGTTCGCGGCGAACTGAGACCTCGCGACCCCTATATCTTCACAACCCCTAGACCGATTCAGCTCATATTTGAAATTAAAAATTGTACCTATTGAAATGAACTACTTTCCTACAAAATTTCATGAAGATCGGATCAACGGTTCGCAAGTTATCATCGGACAAATATACACACAAACATACAAACATACATACAAATGCCGATTTGTCCCAGTAAACTCTGAGACCTTCGCTTCGCTCGGTCAATAAAAAATACACGCATAAAACAAAGCTCAGGTCATTATCCGCGGCATGGTACCCGAAAGGTTGGCGACTCATTGCTCGTAATGTTAATTCTCTGGCTGGGATAAGCACCGGGATGGTAATAATATATTCCTGAATGATGGTTGTCAGATATAATTAAGCCACGGAACGAATTACCAAATCCGCGTGTACCTTTATCATTACCCTGGATTCAGAATGGACAAGTTATTTGCGGAAGCGTTATTCTTCTGCCCCGGAGGCGAATTTGCACAATTCCCACATTTGGGATAATTTAGAAGGGTGTTATTTCATTGGGCAATTTTCTCTTACGATTATACTGGTTAGTTTCAGCATATTGTTTAAGAATAGAGTATACCGCCGTATTGTCCATACAAAAAGCATAGTCTGATACCCACCCCATGATAAGGTTGCCTGGAAGAGATCGCTTTCAGCGATAAGGCCGCCATTTGTTACAATAGTTTAAAGAAAATGTTTTCTGTCCTAGCTATGTACGATCTGGTGTGAACAGTAAAGAGTTTATCTATAACCCCTAATGTTATCCAATTTTGATGTTTTTTTTGTGTTATCTACATCGTGGAAAACTATGCTTGTATGTTTGTGTTTGTGTTTTTTTTTTAATTTCGCATTATCTTTGTTGTGTTAGGCACTTAAAGTGACATTTTTTTTTTTTAATATTACGAAGTAGTTATTAGAATAACAGAAATCATTTTTTGAAAAAACAAAACATAGTGGCATAGATTACGGGCGTATCCAAGCCATTGACACAAAAACATAATTTTTGTTAAGATTTAGAAGGTGATAACAGACTAAAAAAAACTTGAAAGT
Source organism: Apocheima hispidaria (assembly GCA_947579745.1). Taxonomy (NCBI): domain Eukaryota; kingdom Metazoa; phylum Arthropoda; class Insecta; order Lepidoptera; family Geometridae; genus Apocheima; species Apocheima hispidaria. Next base: position 2,584,783 of record OX388169.1, read on the forward strand.
CAATAAAATAGTAATCACTCAAGCCAGATCTTTTTTTTTTCCTTTTTTTATGTAAGATCCTGGTGCGACGTTTCACTCATCGCGCGAAATTCAAAATTTCTTGCGTTTTTTATCAATTACCGCTTAATTACTCATCGTGGGATAATGAAATCTAATTTTGCGATAATTAATAGATTGTTTCAAAAAATTACACCAACCAAAAATTCAAGTTGAAAGCTAGTATAAGTACATTTCTCACTAAACCAAAAACCAAGATGAAAATCAGCTTATTGAGATTTGTAGCTAAACCAATGTTATCTAGGTGATCATTTTACCCGTAATTTCTTAAAACAACTTATTTATTAGCGCAAAATCCACGATGAGTAATTAAGCTGTAATTTTCAAAAAACGCAATAAAATTTGAATTTCGCGCGATGAGCGAAACGTTGCACCTTAAACGAAAGTAACGGCAGTAAAAGGAAGTAAAGATCAACTAACTCATCGTTACAGTTGTTGAAATGATGGAACAAAAAATTATCCGCTGCTGACTGCGAGTTCCGTTCAGAAAATACTATAGTGGCTCCGCCATTGAAGTTTGTAGATAAGTTGGTCGCACTGTGGTGTCATCCTTGACATATTTGGCACAGCTTCAATTCCAAATATAGTATAGTTTCTAACGTATAACTAGAATATTAGCGTATTTCTCTGCTTTATATATATTTTTCTGCGTCTATTGGTATTCTTATTCTATTGGCGTCTTAGTATTCTTTTTCATAGTATTCTTACCCGATTGTCCAAGAAGGGAGGAATGTCTTTGGGTGTTTATGAAAGACATGTATCTAAGTATGTATATAATCTCCTATATCCTAGGCTTGACCGATTTTGACGAGTGAGTAAACCACAAATTTCATAATAAAAAGAAGTCTCAGTCATAGTCTAAATCAAGCAAACTAAGTCACGGTCAAGCCCAAGTCATACCCTAGTAAAGTGGTGGAGACTTTACTAATGCGGTCACTATGGAGTTTTGTTTGCAAAACTACTTTTCATCGTCGTATTTTCAACGCAAAAAAAAATGTCACTTTAAGTGCCTATAACAACGAAGATATTGCGAAATTAAAAAAAAAAACACAAACATACAAGCATAGTTTTCCACGAAGTACATATTTTACGAAGACAACGAATATTTTACGATATTCAAAAAAAAAACAAACAGTTTTTCACGATGTAGATAACATATAAAAATCATGGAAATCGAATAACATTTAGGGGTGGATGGGTATCAGAGTACGCTTTTTGTATGGACGAGACGGCGGTATACTCTATTCTTATCACTCGCAATAACACAAGTTTTGGAACAATACAAATGACGCGTCATGACTTCTTCACTCTCCCGCCGAAACTCCTATTCTACTTAATAACTTTTTTTTTTCTCTTTCCTCCTAAGAGGATTTTGGCGTCGCACGTCTTATGCATTTGCCAGTGTCAAGTATAGTTACATATATTCAAGTTTTGTTAAATATTATCATACAAGTCATAGTCACAGTCAAAAGCGAGCAAATCAAGTCACGGTCAAGTCCAAGTCATGCCCCAGTAAAGTGGTGAAAACTTTACTAGAGCCTTCTATGGAGTTTTGGAATCAACACGAAAATTCACGTTTCACGACATTATACCATTCACCAACACTCGTGCATGTTCACGAACACTTAACGGGTAAAAATTCACCGTGTGTACACATTAACACTCGAAATAACACAAGTTTTGAAAAATAATAAAATGACGCGACATGATTTCTTCACGTTCCCGCCAAAACTCCACTTAATAACTTACAAAACAACAAGTTCACAGATAAGACTTAATCTGCGTTTTAGTTAAGCCGTAGCAATTATAATTTAACCTGTGGCTGGCCCGGATACCGACAGCACGGTCTGATAAGCCCACGGTCTGCCGGGCCCTGATATACGATGGCAGTTTGGCGTTGGAGATTAGACTCCAATACTTGGGTGAATAGGTATTTAGCTGGGTAGATTCAACTATTCGTCTGTAAAGTGAAGTGTACCTAATCATATTTCACATTTGGATGTCCTTCACAATTTAAATTTCAATCACAGCGATCTGTTAGAGGTGGCCAATATAATAAATATTGTTGGACGTTTTTCACACACAGCGCCATCTAGCCCCAAACTAAGCAAGCTTGTTTTATGAACTAGATAACTGATAGAATACATAAATACATACATAGAAACACCCCGACAAGGAACAAACATCCGTGTTCATCTGGAGTTTTGTTCAGAAAATACAAAGGTGGCCCCCCCACTCAAATATACAGATATGCTGGTTACACGATACACACGCAGTACACTAACGTAGGTATCTGTGCCATTGTCCTCGTTTCTGGAGGGCTCTTTGGATTCCCTCCCTTGTGACGTGACACTTCGTTGAATGGAAATCAAGGGGGGAGATAAGGGAAGAGACTTCGTCAGGCTGTAGCATTTTTAGCCGCTGTGCAGTATGATGATAGACAAGTTGATTTTGCATGTCGGGCCATGCTTAGCAGGGTTCCGTAGGTGTGCAGGACGTTGAAGTATTTATCCGTTTTTACCGTATATCTCAAAAAGTCATATGTTTGCCGAAATAATTTTAAAAGAAAGTTTTTACTAAGATCTATCAACATGGAAAATAACAAGTTAATGAGATGCATAGTTTAGAAATGGCGGGGGAGGGGGGGATATTGTAAGCAACTTTGTCGGCCCATATTTCGCAAGCGGTACATCTGATAAAAAAGTCTTTTAAATTAGCCACCCTATTAAATATAAAATAAAGATATTTTTATTCTTCCAAAATTATCACCTTAAAAAGATCTGTTCAACGACACCCCACATGATGGGGTTCAGAGTTTTTTTTTTACCCCCTCTTTACCTGTATGGGAGCTACCCTTATTTAAAAAAAAAATATGTATTTTTATTTTTCTAAACTGAAGGTCTATACTTAGACTATCGTTGTGCATATTTACATTAATGTGAATTGATTACTTTGGAAGTTATAAGGCTGTAAAGGATTCAGACAAACAGATAGACGGACATGACAAACTTATAAGGGTTCCTTGTACTAATACGGAACCCTAAAAAGATCGTGTCTTCCTTAACCCTAGGAATCTTATTACCACACGATAATTGAGGTCACTCTCCAGTCTTTCAGTTTGAGTTTTTTAGTTGCTCGGAGATATCCAAGGTTTATCTTTGGTCGAAGCTTTTCCACTGGGATTGATATTGCGAGTTTAACTATATTGTTTTAATCAGTATTTTCTTTCTCGTCTTGAAGCTTAATCAAGCCAACTAGAGCATTGAAAACGAATTATTTAATTGAGATAAAGAATTTAATGTTCATTATGTACAACTTAAAAAACAGACAATAAAAGAAAAGTTAAAAATACTACCTAAAATAACTATAAAAATTAAACTAAACTAAAAGACCATTAGTGGAGGGAAAGGTCCCCAGAATGCTGGCGGCATTGCCAATGTTCATAAATTTTGTCTTTGTTATCAGATTGATTTTTAATTTTATTTGATATCACTTGATCGTATCGTATCGTGGTACCACTTGGTTGCTTTAGGGTGCAGAATCAGAATCAGAATCAGAAAAACTTTATTGTATAAACCGTGTAAAAGGATGGTAAAGATTAATAGATAGTAACAACAGTTTTGTTCATCACGAACATACAATGTTATAAATTGTACAAAATAAATAACTATAAGCCTAACATACATACACAATTAAGTCCTTAACAAAAATATTACTTAAATGGTAATTAGTACCTTACTTACTAATAATCTGTATTTGTTCCAAAATATTCCTTAAGGTCATAATAAGATTTAGCGATTAACCAATCTTTTAGGCTGCGCTTAAATTTATAACCATTTAAAATTTTTATTTCCACAGGAAGATGGTTGTAAATTTTAATACCGTTTATGAACGAACTTTTTGCATACATGGTATTATTTACCTGGTGGACACAAAGATTGAATTTATGCTTAGTACGCAAATTATCAGCACGACTTGATGTGTGGTTAAAATATAATTCTTTGTTATTCTTTACAAACAGACATAATTCTAATATATAAATACTAACCACGGTAAGAAAGTTATTACATTTAAAAACGTTGCGGAGGGTATCTGTACTATCCATTCTGTATATATTTCGTAGACATCTCTTCTGTAGTAGGAAAATTGACTCAGATTCTACAGAGTTTCCCCAAAATATTATTCCGTAGCTTAGTTGAGGGTAAACGTAACCATAATATGCACTTATTGCTACGGCTTTTGATGCAATACTGCTTACTATTGACAAGGCATAGCAATAACTTGTAATTTTATTGCTAATTTTAGTAATATGGGCTTTCCAGTTGAGATGGCAATCTAGTGTAACACCTAAGAAGTTTGACTCATTGACCTCATAAATTTTATTTCCATCGTGGGTAATGTTTAGCATCATTGGGATTCTTTTGTAACTTCTAAACTGTAAAAAGTTAGTTTTATTGATATTTAATTTAAGGTTGAGTGAGTCGAGCCAATTCGTAACTACTTGTATGGTTTTATTAATTTCTATTTCAAAATTTATAGCAGATAGTTTATTTTGCGGTATGAAGATGGTAGCGTCATCAGCAAACATGACACATAAGTGTTGGATGATATTGGGTAGCTCATTGATATATATGAGAAACAGAAGGGGCCCAAGAATACTGCCTTGTGGCACTCCTAGATTTATATATTCAAAGGTAGATTGTATTTGCTCTATTGTTTTTTTATCTTTATTATAAACATTTATTACAGTAGCCTGGCACCTGTTGTTAAGATATGACTTTATCAATGCTAAAGTTATTCCTCTGATTCCTAATTCTTCTAGTTTTTTTAGCAAGGTTTCGTGAATAACGCAGTCAAACGCCATTGACAGGTCTAAGAAAAGAGCAATTCCTGTTTTTTTGTTATTAATTTCCTCCCAAACTTGTTTTAGCATGTCGGGCTGTGTGGGATTTGGCCAGAATACATACATACACAGCTACATATTCAGAATACATAGCTATTGTTTATTTTTAATTTTAATTAACTAGTTTTAGTTTTTTGTTTCTATTGTAATTTTTTTTTTCTTGTCTGTGAAATCCATCTGAAAGTTTGTAAATTAGAGAGGACAACAAATATCTTAGTTAGGAAGTTCAAATAGGCCAACTGGTGATTCCTGATGTCAGAGTTTTTAGAACACACGAAGATCAATAAAAAAAGAAACGAAAAGGTAGTATTTTTTTTTTAGATATTTTCTTAAAAAACTAACAAGCAGTATTTAAGTGCCAGCTTTATAAAAGCTTTCTCAACCTACACACCGAGTTTAATTTACCTGCTCACAAAATGCTAGCCCAAAAATGATAACCAAAAAACTGGACATAAATCAGTGTATAAAACTTTGTTTTGAAACAATGAAGAAACCAAAGTTGTATAGTCTTGTGTAGTAGTGCCTCAGGGATGGACACAGTTGATGTGCTCGGTATGGCGCCAGCGGGCGGTGCGCGCGTTCCTGAACTGTCCGCTGATGCAGCGACTCAAGGCGACTGTTAGGAAGTGGCGTAAAATGCGCCTCTTCCGGAAGAAAGATGGTAAGAGTTCTTTAAGGTGCAACGTTTCACTCAGCGCGCGAAATTCAAAATTTCTTGCGTTTTTTGTCAATTAGTTAAGCCCACGTCCTGTGGCCTACGATCCGAAGCGTACATCACTAAGGTGCTTCTTAAATTCTAAAGTAGCTAAAGTAGAGAGTATTTTCGAGGGAGCACTATGAACTTACGACGTCGCTACGTGATCTTCGATTTAATGGGTTATTCAGGTGAACATCAGACGATGGCTCGATTTAACTTTGAAACTGGCAGTGATTGATAGGATCATTAACTTGCAGTATCAAACTCGATATGTAGGCATTAGGTTGAGCAAGAAGGATGAACTAACGAGCATACAGTTTTACGGTAGTTTTATACTAGTAGTTCGCACCGAACTAAGACTCCTATATCTTCACAACCTCTGGACCGATTCAGCTCATATTCGAACTTAAAAATTGTATTGAAATGAACTACTTGTCTACAAAATTTCATGAAGATCGGATCAACGGTTCACAAGTTATCATCGGACAAATATACTCGCATACATACAAATGCCGATTTGTCCCAGTAAACTATGTGACCTTCGCTTCGCCCGGTCAAAAAACGTCATATTTAAATGGAATTCAAATCAAATCGTTTATTCTTAATTAAATAAAGTTAAATATTTTACAAAAATATTGTAGTTTAAGCGCATTTTAGTGTCGCGTAGCACCTACACTAAGAATTACTTCTTGCGTCGTATGTGTCTACAAACCTTCGACATTCATTTATTTAGTTTATTGGCACACAAAACAGAATACAGTTAAATAATTACAAAAACAGGATAGGATTTACAGTTTCGGTCTGGACTATATCCCTAAGTATGTGTAATTGTGTACACAACACGATTTAAACTTAAAAGCAGAATTGAAGGAGGTTAAAATAAACATACTAGTAGTACGCGGCGAATGAGACCTCGCGACCTCTGTATCTTCACAACCGCTCGACCGATTGAGCTCATATTTGAACTTAAAAATTGTATTGAAATGAACTACTTGCCTACAAAATTTCATGAAGATTGGATCAACGGTTCGCAAGTTATCATCGGAAAAATATACACACAAACATACAAATGCCGATTTGTCCCAGTAAACTCTGAGACCTTCGCTTCGCTCGGTCAAATTAAAGGGGCTAGTTAAAATTTACGTCTTAGATTGGGACGAAACGAGTGCGAGTTTTTCGAAATGCGTTTACTTACTCGTTAACTATAATTTGTATGAAATAAGAGCAGCGCCATCTAACGTCATCTAGATGGCGCTGCTCTTACTTCATACAAATCATAGTTAACGTAAACGCAATTGAATAGGTAAACGCAATTACTAAAACTCGCACTCAGCACTCTATAACTGCAATGCAGATTACTTCTTGGCGTTTGAATAACTGGCAAAGGTGTAGCACATATATTTTTTTCTATAATGATTTTGGCGTCGCACGTCTTATGCATTTGCCCGTGTCAAGTATACATATATATTTTCAAGTTTTGTTATATATTATCAAACAAGTCATAGTCACAGTCAAAGGCGAGCAAAGCAAGTCGGTCAAGCCCGAGTCATGCCCCAGTAAAGTGGTGAAAGCTTTACTAGAGCCTTCTATGGAGTTTTGGAAACAACATGAAAATTCACGTTTCACGACATTATACCATTCACCAACACTCGTGGATGTTCACAAACACTTAACGGATAAAAATTCACCGCTTTTACACATTAACACTCGAAATAACACAAGTTTGGAAAATAATAAAATGACGCGACATGAATTCTTCACGTTCCCGCCAATCTTTTCGAAAGAGTTCTACCACTAGAAAAAATCCGTATTTGCTAACTTGTCCAATCTTTCCCACGTCTTTCGATGAATATACTCACATATTTAGCATTGTCGTAATCTTCTATATTTTGTCCTCAGATTTACAAATGACCCGCCAATCGTCCAACGAGCCAGTACCGTCGACTTCCGGCACTCCCGCGCACCATCCTCGACCGCCCGCAGAATTATTGCAATTGGTAAAATTTAATCACCAAACTATTAAGAGGATAGACCTTCCGCGAGGTTTTGGTGCATTCGATATTTGAAATTGTACAGCTGTCACTCTGTTTCTCGTGCGTGTAGTAAAGAGAGTTAGTGAATTTTCCCAACTTTTTGATGAAATTAGCGTTTCCGGGGTAGTCTGTTATCACCCGCTTAATCTTAACAAAATCTTTTGTTTTTGGTATCAATGGCTTGGATCACGCTTGGATAAACCATAAATGTCGCCATGTTTTTTTTTTAAATGTATGGTATTCTATAGCAACTACTTTTCTTCGTCGTACTTTATGTGCCTATAGCACGAAGATATTGCGAAATTTAAATAAATACACGCATAGTTTTCCACCGTATAAATAACATATATAATCATCGATATCGGATTACATTTAGGGGTGGGTATCAGAATACGCTTTTTGTATGGACAAGACAGCGGTGTACTCTATTCTTAAGGTTATAGTTAATTTAACTATAACATTTTAAGATATTGCGAAATAAAAAAAAGCAAACATAAAAGCATACTTTTCCACGGTGTAGATAACATACAAAAAAAATAGAATTCGGATAACATTTAGAGGTGGGTATCAGACTATCGTTTTTGTATGGATGAGACGGCGCTCGGCGGTAAGAATTACCGTAATCAAATCTAAACATATGAAATAAAACACTAACAAATGGTCGAGGACGCTTATCATGTTATGGTGGAGTGTGGCCGGATTGAACTGAGAGATTTTTCCCAACACGCGTTATTAAATTTAAAAGAGGTTGGATGGTACAGCAGTGTTCTGGCTGATCCCTTATTGGAGGAACCCAGAATACTGCTAAAAATGGTTAATGTATGTCTAAAAATGAGATGCATGGTCACGCTGACCAAACCCTCTTTTAAAAATAAAGATTTAAAAAAAACACTAAATAACTAAAAAAAAACGTTTTTTTTTTTCATTATGTTGATTACTTTTACAACGTCATTGTTTCACCAACGTATAGTCATAGAATAGAAAACCCACATCGATATGCAAACATGTTCATTGTCGAAAGCAATTTATTTCAATCAGATAGCGCCTCCATTATGTTTATAGCAATTGATCCGACTATTGTTGCTTGTGTCATTTTGTCAGTAAAATGTTCAATCGTACAGTATAGTTCCCTGAGGAAACCTATGGTTTTCTTTTACTAATAAATTAAGCACTTTCAATGTCTAACTCTTGAAACAGTAGTTTTAGAGTTTATTTTATGGGACTTTAGACGTAGTGTATATTTACGAATACAGTGACTTCTTATAGAAATATCACACTAATATTATAAATACGAAAGTTTGTGTACCTATAAGTGTGTAAGTATGTAAGTGTGTTTGTTCCCGTTCCACTCTGTAACGGCTGAACGGATTTGAATGAAATTTGGATTTGAAATATGGAGGTAGCTTATATAGCTTAACAGAGCGCCTGGTTGACGCGACGCGTGACCATAATGCTGGCGTTTATTTGGCTCAACGCATTAGCATTGCCATTCAGCGTGGTAATACCGCCAGCATGCTGGGTACGCTGCCAACTGGTAGTGGGCTTGAACATTTGGATTATCTATAGACCTTTAATGGTCTCTGGATAATTCAACTGTTGTTTTTATGTAGTAGGCTAAGTAGTTTAGGTAGTTGTGGTTTGTATGTATTTTGCTTAGTTAATAAACCGCTTATACCCTGGATTAACACATAGGCTACTTTTTATCTCGGAAGAATATTCGGTTTCAGTAAAATAGCGGCTGAAACCGCGGGTCGCAGCTAGTCTACAATAAAACTTTGCCTGTGACACTCCGGACATAAAGAGTAATCGAACGACACGTCCCTCGTTAAAATCGGTCAAGCCGTGTAGGCTACAGGACGTCATATAGGAACACATAAACATACTCACACACACCCAAAAAACATAATAAATACAAATATAAATACGCAATAAACGAATTGTACAATACAATACAATATAACTTTATTATACACCAAAAGACAATTAAACTTAAATATAAACAATAATAGAAAACCGGTAGTATAATGGGTGGCCTTATCGCCTAAAGCGATATTGTATTGCTCTTATAACATTTTCTGAATCAGATAATAACCAATAATAGAAAAATCGAACCAACACAATGCTCGCACACCTAGTTACAAGAAGCTAAATCGGAAAGGTGGATTATTCGGATTCGATGACTTAGCGAAAGGTCCAAATCTATACCTCTCTTTAAACTGTCAAGTTGTCAGTTGATATCAAAGAAAGTTGAAATGGAACAGCAGATTCTTCTAAGATGGCAATAACTTTGGGTAAGATCAGTGGCGTAGCTTGCCATATAAAGGCCCCGTATCAAAATTTGTTGGTGGGCCCAAATGAAGGGCCACTATTTTTCAAAGAAACAACGTTCTGGGCCTGCAGCCCGGGGCCCCGTTGATATGGCTGATACGGCGGTAGCTACGCCCCTGGTAAGATTGTAACTGCGTCAATTAAAGGGTTACAAAGAGGTTTTCGTGACCGAGTAACACACTGCTCTGTAACACTGGTGTGACGGTTAGGAAGAAAGCTTCCTAACCTTCACACTGTGTGTATTTTCCAGGTCACGCTATAACTTGAGAAAGGCTGAACCGATTTTGATGATTTCGTTTTTGTTGTTTTTGTAAGTATCAGGACAAAGTTTTTATGAAAATTTAACTAGGCCGAAAGCCGAGCTCCCGGGCATCAGTTGGTATATAATAATTAAACAAAATGCATATCCGGAACAGACTCAAATCTTACATTTTACAATACCATCTCTATTTGCGGTACATTAGAGTCTATTTCAGATGACGATCGTAAGCACGGCAGTGAGTCGTCGGCGACGATAATGTATTATGGCTCAAGCATCAATGATTTTTCTATGTTCCGTACCTACAGACTGCTTAATTTAATTTAATATCGTTTCTACGTCAGCAAATTATACCAATCACAATGTAATATTTATGTTACGAATTATGTTCGGGTCCTCCATACTAAGTCCCGTAACTTGACTGGGATAGTCGCGCAGCGTTTTGACGATTTATTGAAACCACGTAGTTTCTTTCTCCATTCTAGGAACCAGATGAAGGTCAGAAACTCAGAGAACAGCACCTGCGGCAGTACGCCTTCTTCCAATTGAGGATACATCTCAAGAGAGGACAGAATCTGATAGCTATGGACAAAAACGGTACGTTAGATACATATAAAAAATCATGACCCACAGACACACTCTCGCAGATATCAGTTATACATATTTTTGACATTGCTTCTACGCAATTTAATAGCGTAGTGGGGGGGGGGGGGGGGGCAAAGGTGAACCCCGGGTGACAGACATTATCATCTTAGTAGTAGGGTAATAAATCATTTTTATCTGTCTATCATGCTCGCACTTACAGGGCTTATGGAGTGGTATAGTGATGTGCGTAAGAATGACAGAGATGCATATCGATAACCTGATACGATATGATATAATTTTACGCTATGTGAAAAAAAAAGTTTGTAGCAAGAGTAATTTGTTTTTTAAAATTACTAAAAAAAAAAAGATTATTATATCTTGATAAATGATTGTTTAGACGTAATCGTAAAGAAATAGAGTAGATCGCGTTGTGGCCCTAGCTTTCTTTCTCTCTCGGTATATTCGGTCTGTCTGACTGCGATACTTCTGTCTTTATCCACGGTCTCTTTACTAATTCCTCAAATCAGCGCTGCAAATTGACGTGGCTTATTGAAATAGAGACAAGCTTTTTGACGGGGTCACTTTTGAATTCGTGAAAAAACAGGGACACGTGAAGTATCCGATCTTCTTCTTCGTTTATTATCTTTAAAGCTACGTTAGAAAATAAAATCTCCATTGTGCGCAACGAAGCGTAATAGATGACCGTGTTCATTTTCATTGCATTAAATATATTCATAGCAAAACAACTCTTAATCTTAACGACCAATCAGGAGACGGAGTTATAAGGAGTGCTCGTCGATCGGGCGTGCGCATGTAGCACAGATCACACTAGATACCGCTTTACGAGAGTATAGTTCCTACAAAATGTCACCAAAGTTTGAGGAAGGAGCAGGTCGCGGGGAGTGCGACCGAGCGTTCTCATTGGCTATCTCAAAGTTAAGGCTACTCGCGCTTAACAATCAACCAATTAGAGTCATTTTTTATAAGTGTATTTAGACTCAATGCAGAATCTAGGGTGTGATCTGTGGCATGTAGCATACATACCGTGTGGAGAAAAAGTCAGGTGGTATCACGTCAAATAAGTCGATACCGGGCTTAAGTGAAACTGATGTCTGCGACAGGCTTCACGCATATTCACACAACACTCACTTGACACGTTTTATTTCAAATCACGTTCACACACACATACCTAAAGCTTTCAACTTTTCTCTAAAGGATACCTATCAGTTGTTATTATCTTTAAGAATTATACAATTATTCAGAGAAAAGTATATTTTATGTTACGCTACGCTGTTCGTACACCAAGGTTCAAAAATATCTGTTGGGTTGAGGCTCTGCTGAAGGGTTAAGTATTTCTACAATTTTATATGTCATACATTTTTACAAAGACTTCAGAGTTTTGGCGGGAACGTGTAGAAGCCATATCGCGTCATTGTATTATTTACCATAGCTTGTGTTATTTCGAGTGTTAATTTGAAAAAAAATGTGTTATTTTTATCCATTAAGTGTTCGTGAACGTGCACGAGTGTTGGTAAATAGTATAATGTTGTGAAACGTGACTCTTCGTGTTTTTTCCAAAGCTCTATAGAAACCTCTAGTAAAGTCTCAACCACTTTACTGGGGCATGACGTGGACTTGACCGTGATTTACTTTACTCGAGTATGACTAAGATTTATTTTTATTGTGAAATATTTGACTTTACTTGAAATATTATGATACTTGACACTGGCTAATTACACAATGTGTGGAGCCAAAACATAGGAGGAAAAAAAGACTTTAAAAATGTATGACGTAATAAAGTTACGCGCAGGCGGAAATGCTTTTTAGTGTGGGTACTTTAAAGGCTATTTTTATCTGTAGAATTAACTTATTCAGGAGGCTTCTTGCTTTCGTACAGTACGAAACAGTAGAAACAACTTTTTTTTTTCTCTTTCCTCCTACGAGGATTTTGGCGTCGCACGTCTTATGCATTTGCCAGTGTTGTTGTATACATAATATATTCTCAAGTTTTTTAGATATTATCAAACAAGTCATAGTCACGGTCAAAGTCAAGCAAAGAAAGTCACGGTCAAGTCCAAGTCATGCCCCAGTAAAGTGGTGAAATCTTTACTAGAGCCTTCTATGGAGTTTTGGAAACAACACGAAAATTCACGTTTCACGACATTATACCATTCACCAACACTCGTGCATGTTCACGAACACTTAACGGGTAAAAATTCACCGTTTTCACACATTGACACTCGAAATAACACAAGTTTTGGAAAATAATAAAAAGACGCGACATGATTTCTTCACGTTCCCGCCAAAACTCCTAGAAACAACTTTAGTACATAGCAAAGAGAATATCATCACTACGTTTAAGAGACGGGAGTTCCATAGAGGAAAATGAAAAAAGGCGCTTGTATGAAACAATCACTAGAACTGAATACCCATAGCCCATAGTGCAATAGACTGAAGAGATCGATAGAGCAAGAAAGTGGATAGCCGCCATTATTTCTAGTACACGTTTCATACATGTTCATTCGGTCTCATTTTTTTACTAGGCACTTGTGCCAGACTGGTACATAGTTTAATATTGACTCCGTAGGTACAGTAAAACTAAAGTAGGCTAGCAAAATTAAAAAGACTTTTTAAGATATCGTTAAATGTAAATTATCAAGATAAAAGAGTCGAAAATTTGCCATAAAGCTAGTTTAGTTCCTCTCTTCGGAACTTTTAAGATTATTTTTCTTTTAAAGGTTCATGTTTTTTTTTTTTTTTGTAAATAATAATTTGGTCTACACTGAACACAGTTTACACTAACACTCTTTCCATAAGATTATTTGTTGTTATTTCCATCTGTTTTGCACGTTACGTTTTGTTTATAAATGCCTATTTTCATGCAATGCTTACTTATTGTCACGATCCACAGACCATCCCACTTTAGTTATCATTGTATTCTGCACAGTATTACTCACTATATTTACGTATCAAATACTTCGCAAAAAAAAATTAGATTAGTATTTCTGGGCTTTTGTCCAGAGGGACAAGAAATCGAGCGTCCTTATGTTGTTAAGTTGTCAGCTGCTTTTTGTTTATTTATTTATTTAGTAATATAATCTTTATTCACTATAGACAACTTATGTACATAATATTAACTTCAGATGCCATGGGCTAAAATAGGCTATACATATTGAGTGGCTGCTGCCGAGCTAGGTTTACACCTGTATTTCGGCAGGCAGCTTACTTCCCTGTGTAGATGGATAGCTGTCAGCCGTAAGACAAACGAGTGTACTCGTAACAAATGTTACTATTTAAGTATACATTGCCACATAATTCGTAATGTTAACATTTTTCAGAATGTACTAAATTACACATTATACCCTGTTATAGGGTGTTGCAAACAGTATTGTTGCCTACATACTAAAAAAGTAAAATTACCTATTAATAAATATAGAGACACAGAAAACTTATACGACTTATAAGTAACATTTATAAATTTTTGTCCTCCAAAAATTATTCTATATTATAGTAGCAATTTTTTAATAATAATTGTTTTAGCTTCTTTTGGGATTTTCTAGAGTTTATCTCGTCTCTTATCTGGGTTGGTAGATGGGTTACCCTACTACGAGAAGCAAAACCTGATATTCCACTTATCCCACCCAGCCATACGTCCTAGGAGGGAAAAGTGGCTTTTATTTTCCACTATTCCGACACAGGGTTGATAAGTGGAATCAGCATTTTCGCTTACCACTTTAATATGCAACGTTTCCCTCAGCGCGCCAAATAAAAAAATTCTTGCGCTTTATGTAAATGAGGCGTTTTCCAAAAAAAAAAAAAGTAGTTCTAAAATACTTACTAGATGGCGTAACAGACCTATCGTTTTACCTGTCATTGTCATTTCTGTCGAAATATTTTATGTTTATTTTTTAAATCGTAAATTTTGGCTCCACACGTCGTGTATTTAGCCAGTGTCAACTATCGTAATATTTCAAATATTTTATAAATTTTCAAATACATAGTTACGTTACTTGAAATTGTCTAATTACACATGTCGAGCCAAAAAACACGAAAAAAAAAAGGCACACGTACATTTTTTTGTCTTTCATGTGACAGAAAAAACTCAAGGTACATCTAACGCCATCTATTGGGTACTTTTATAACAAGGATTTCTTTTTTTTGGAAAACGCCTCATTACAGAACAATTATGCCAATTTTTCACTAATCCTATAGGAATCGCATAAATCAGATACCTAATACCCGTCTGCACTAAAGTCAACAAACATAAAACTTAGCTAAGCATCATCTAAACTAAGCAGGACTTAGCCATCTCAAAGCAAAGGACATGTCTTCGCATTTCGACAACCTCTAAGTTTGTGCAACGCATTTTTCATTTTTAGGTACGTCTTAGAGAGTTAAGTATGAACTTAGGAGTTGTCAAAGTTTAGTGCAGATGGGCATACATATTATAGAAGCTCCCTAGGGCAATAAAACGTTTTATCCGAGTTTAAATGATAACTAGTGGCGTTAGGAGTTACAAAGTTATGACGCCGATTCGGGCGTCTCTATGTAAAGAGGTATTGCTATTGTTTTATTGACCGAGCGAAGCGAAGGTCTCAGAGTTTACTGGGACAAATCGGCATTTGTATGTATTGTATGTTTGTGTGTATATTTGTCCGATGATAACTTTCGAACCGTTGATCCGATCTTCATGAAATTTTGTAGGCAAGTAGTTCATTTCAATACAATTTTTAAGTTCGAATATGAGCTGAATCGGTCGAGCGGTTGTGAAGATATAGACGTCGCTAGGTCTCAGTTCGCCGCGAACTACTAGTGATAGGTTATAATATAATTTAAACGTCTAAAGCACAAGCTGACACCCAAACAATCAAAACCACAGATAGCTTTCAAAAATATTGGCAACTTTTAGCAGCTTTTAGTCTAAGAATCACCTATTATGAGTGGATTGGTGAAACACAAGATTACGCTTAGAACTTAGCTTAGATTAGGAGTTCCTTAATTAGGTGTCACCTTGTTCGTGGTTAGTGAAAACGGGCATTACTTATTGTGGGTGCATAAAAACTAATCTTGAGCTAATAAATGGGTTGAATCAAGAAATTACACCAACCAAAAAATCAAGGTAAGAGCTAGTATAAGTACATTAAATTTCTCACTAAACCACTAACCACGATGAAAACCATCACACTAATATTATAAATGCGAAAGTTTGTATGTGTGTTTGTTCCCGTTCAACTCTGTAACGGCTTTGAATGAAATTTAGTATGGAGGTAGCTTACACCCTGATTTAACACATAGGTTACTTTTTATCCCGGATAAATATTCGGTATCTGTAGAATAGCCGATGAAACCGCGGGGCGCAGCTAGTTACCAATAAAGGATGATTTATGGATTGTACCATTCTAAAAGTTGTGCATAATGATGAGTACACCCTATATACAACCTCAAGGCAGATCTAGTAAATATTAATTTCTCGCTGCCATCGCCAATGTTCCGAGGAAAGTAATAAAGCGTTCTACTCACGTTCCTACTTCGAGACTCGGCCATGTATGTGGGCATTAACTTTAATACAAAAGAAGAAAAGGCTCTATAAAGAAGTAGGATATACTTGTATCACGATATATGCCTAAATATTGTATATCATCTATCAAACTTTTTTATTAGCTTTTTTCTGGTTTTATTACATTTTTGTATGGTACAATGCGCAGTAATTGAGTAAGCGATAGATTTGTAAGGAAGTCAAATGAATTAAATGCAGTTCTATTTATCTATATCATAATAAATGATAAATAAATTAAATTATATGTTTATTAGCTTCTGTATTATAACTCCTTTAAATTAGCTCCTGTAAGTTCCAATATTTAATATCTTACTATTGAGTCCCGATTGTAAATCATTCCATTGATGATCCCTATTTTTAGGCTCCTATGAATTAGTTCCTAGTTTTGTCTTTCATCTATGTGGTCCCAATTATTAGCTCCCAATTATAAGCCTTTAGCTTACGTATATCTATCTATCAGACCCCATTTTATTAATATCTATTTAGCCCTTATTTTAGTCCTATTTATTAGCCCCATTCAATTTTTTTTTTTTTTTTTTTTTTTTCCGAGTTGTCCCTAACGTGATCAGGGATTTCATTCTCATACTTATTTTATCGTTCTTATCATTCCTATCATATTTCTAATGTTTAGTTTCTTAACTGTCTATTTAAATCTATAAATTCTTTTACATCTGTTCTTAAAAACTACGCCCCCATTCTATTAGACCCCATTTGATAGTTCCTAATTAGTGTAGTGCCCGCTTGTCTTTTTATTTTCGCTTCTTCTAACGTTGCTCCTATGGGCTCGAACGCCAGGTCTGTTGTCAGGAACCAGCGACCCCTACGTGAAGTTCAAGGCCGGGGGAAGGCTGCTCCACAAGTCCAGGATCGTGTATAGAGACCTGAACCCGGTGTGGGATGAGTGCTTCACCGTGCCGATTGAAGATCCCTTCCAGCCGGTGCAGATTAAGGTGAGATTTGGTACTTATTAAAGTTTCATTGAGTAAGAACTTTCAAAGACCAATTGAATAGGTGATGGCAAAAAAAAGGAGCTTAAGAAAAAAAAACATAAAGAAAAGAAGAAAAATATATACTTTAATCACTATGTCCCTTATTTATCCCCGGGTCAAAGATCATCAATATCTTTGACCAGAAAATAAAGATTTAATTGGTAGAAACCAAGGTGTGTACGCTGTGCAAGTCTGTGTTCATTTCAGAGGACGAAACAGACAAAAAATTGGTTCTGGCTTGATGGATCTGGAGCCGGAGGGTTGGCAATGCTATTTGTAGACCATTAAAAATTGGGTTCATTGATAATAAGCTATTTTTATTACACAAATACGCATGATGACAGGACGAGGATTTGATGATGGAGCATGAGAACAGGGCCGCTAGTCTCGACTTTTCGCTATGCACTTTGCGACCGAATTCGGTCGCTATGACGCAAAATTCAACGCTATTTTTGCGTTTTTTCAGAACAATTAGTGTTCGTCGTCGAATTTTGCGTCACAGTGACCGAAGTCGGTGGCTATGACGCAAAATTAAACGCTTTGTTTGCGTTTTTTCGTTAACAATTCGAGTTCGTTATCGAATTTTTGCGTCATAGCGACCGAATTCGGTCGCAAAGTGCTGTAGCGAAAAGTCGAGACTAGCGGCCCTGGTAGTGGAACTTCCCGATGGAAAATGGTAGAGATATCAGGTTGGGCTCATTCGATGCGTTATCCCGATCACTTTTATCGCTTGGTTTTGAAAAGCTTTTATCAATTGTCATTTTTTGTAGTCTTAGGACTCTGGGGAAGTACCTTTGCCAGTTATTCAAACACAAGCAGTAGTGTGGAAACATTACTGTTTTCCAGATTTAAGCAATGTTTCCAGTAAAATTACTAAGTATATAATTGTAGGATTTGGCGCAGGGTAATGTTAGGCGCCGCCGGGCTGGTTCTCAATGGAAACAATTTGCACTACTTCACTTATTTATTTTGGTACATAATCAATTTAGCTCTAGTTTTAGCGAGTCGTCCGCCATAGGAGCGTTCCACGTCGTACATCGATCACACATTATGGCTATGCCGCGACTGCCACGGAAATGGCGGGCGCGCCGCGCGGTGGCGAGCCGATCCCCCCGTGCACCGCCGTGCAGCTCTCTCGCTCTAACCGCCCGCGTTGGCTGCGATAGCGCGACCGACTACTTCCGATGGCGGCCGAGTTTTTACCATCGGTTCGCCACCACGGGCCTGTTTACGTGATATTTACTCAACTAACCCCCGAATACTGAAACGTTTGCTTACTTTGACGACAAATTAAGTCTGTTGCTGCCTTTGTCATTTGCTTAGTGCCAGACAAAGGCAGCATTAGAATTAATCTGTTGTCAAAGTTAACAAGCGTTTCAGTATTCGGGGTTAAAATAATAATAATAAGAGTTGCCTACAATAATATTATTCTTTAGACATTTCAACATTTATTTATATGAAAATATTTTTAAAGATTATATAAAAGTAAACTATATTATAATCTAAACTTAAATATACAAACTAAAACTACAAACAAAATTTAAATTAATACTTAAATAAATTAAGTCTAACCCCCAAATACTGAAACGTCTGTTAACTTTGACAACAGATTAATTCTAATACTGCCTTTGTCTGGCACTAAGCATAAGACAAAGTCAGCAATAGACTTAATCTGTCTTCAAAGTTAACAAACGTTTTAGTATTCGGGGGTAAGTATATTACTGCATAGTGTACAGCCAAACACCGTCGTCCCTTCACCAAGTTACAAAAAAAAACGAAAAAGTTTTGCTCACCAGCGGGCTTATCCTCTAACTTTGAAACGTTAGTGATTCTGATTGCGAGAGCATGCCATCTCGCTCGTACCAACTTAGTCGCACTATGCGCGGTCCCGCTTGCGCAACTCTCGCTATCGCTTTCAGAGTTACGGAATAAGCCCACAGTTCATACATACAAGGAACAGCTATGAAATATTATTGAATTTCAAGAAAACGCTCTGAGGAAATGTTCACTGAAACGTGGCTTTAAATACCACATTTCAAACCCTTTTCAACATATTCAAATTCACCGAGATGGAAGATTGTACGTAGAATGTTACAGGTATTGTTAAATATTATTGGGTAGGTTATAAATGCTTGGGTATTATTGGGTTGGGTACCTTTTTCAGATACTTGAGTAATCAGTGAGCGTTAACACGAATAGGTAAATATTTTCCGGGACGTCAGGATTTGTCCTGATTTTATGCAAATAAGGCGATATCCAAAAAAAAAAATAGTTCTAAAATACTTACTAGATGGCGTAATAGACCTACCGTTTTACCTGTCATTGTCATTTGTTTGTTCTGTCGAAATATTTTGTTTATTTTTTTAATCGTAAATTTTGGCTCCACACGTTGTGTATTTAGCCAGTGTCAACTATTGTAATATTTCAAATGAAGTCAAATACATAGTAACATTACTTGAAATTGTTTAAATACACATGTGGCGCCATAAAACACGCGAAAAAAAGGCACACGTACATTTTTTTGTCTTTCATGTCTTGACAGTGACAGAAAAAACTCAAGGTACATCTAACGCCATCTATTGGGTACTTTTATTACCTTTTTTTTTTTTTTTTTTGGATAAAGCCTCATTGATGAAAATGTAAACCTCAAAAAGACGTATTTTGTATTTGGTCGATCAACGTTATACAGTGGTACATACACGGAACAATGATACTAAGCCGTAATATAATGTATTCATTATCATGAAAATCTTTGACAATGAAAAAATGACATATTTCAAAGAAAAGTAGCTGTTACCCGCGACTTCGTTCAAAAAAATGTAGCATACGTCCGCCTTAGGATGTCATTCGCACCAATTTCAGAATTGATCCCTTACTTTAAAAAAAATATATATATGATGAATACAATAAGCTCCTTTCTGTTTAGTATCACCGTTCAATGTTGTCCTTTAAAGTTATATCTCCCTTTACCTACCTAGTTTAATATTACAGAGCGCTTTCAAGATCGAAATTTCTTCAGCAAAGCTCATTGTCAACCCCTTGCAAAGACGGTAAGCGACGCCAAAGATATTCCCAACAAGTCCTTACTTATTCATATGACGTTTAATGTAAAGTTCTACACCTACCTACTAGTATGCACAATTCAACGCATATACTCGTTACTTGTATGTATCCTAACTAATAATATAATTCAGAGGAATGTAGCCGCACTCGTATCAGGACCAATAAAGCTTCGAGGTATAGATAGGAATACGTTTGTCTCGAGGAAAAAACTTCGCTCGCGCGATTCAGAAGTCCCTACAGACAACTGTCAGTCCATTCGAAACGTCAAAAAATGGACAGAAATGGATCAACGCCATCTAGAGAACTGCAGGAAGTAACTTTGTCTCTCTGTCTGGATGTTTGTCGCGTTATCACGGTTAAATGGCTGAAATGATCTTGATAAAATTTGATAAGTAGTTACTGTACATCACAAAGACGGGCATAGGATACTTTTTTATGTTCACGCGAACGAAGGCGCGGGTAACAACTAGTATGTACATGATTTAACGAAAGCTGTTGGAATGAAAGGCTGCGTGGTGTCTGTGTGGAACTCGCTATCAGAGTTTGTGTTCACCGAAAAGTGCGATATGGTGTTTCAAATCTAGAGTAAACATGTACCTTTTAAGTGAGCGTGCTCCATCCTAGGCCATATTTAGCCAGGATATGATCAAACGCAAACATATTTACAAAAAAAAATACATACTTATACTGGGTATATTTTATTTTAATAAAACGGGAATACTCGCGTTAAGTTGCATCGGTTATTCCGACTATAGTTACGATCACATTCAGTGACCTTTATAAAGGAATGCTGAGCTTGACACGCGCGCTGGGTATTCTCTAATACTGGGTATTCCCCAAAACAATATCTTACCTTTTAGCATTTTTTCGATGAAGCTTTTTCATTTTCACAAAGCTGTAATATTTAAATTCAACTAGAGCAGCCGTTTTTCGATATCAAAGGTAATACAAGTAGTCTGGAAGGAGAGATGCCATTGCCCAGCAAAGGGACACTTTAGGCTAAAAATAAATAATATTAAATAAGAGGCCCTCGCTAGAGAGTTGAGTCAAGGGTCATTATACAAAAGGCAGTCATTCTTGACACGGCTCGCGGGTGCCGTGATGCCGCCCGGCCTTGCACAGCCGGGTGTGGGACACGCACCCTCCTCCATTCCTCGGGGGTAGTTGCCCCCAGCGTTCAGCCTTGGAAAAGAGGGCCTCCCTCGAGTTCGATTCCCTACCTCCGCCGCATGGCGAGGAGGAAGAAACCGGGAATGAAAAATTGACACGGCTCGCGTCGTCAGGAAGTTCCACAGTCTTAAGCCCCGGCCACCGGTTGTTTGGGCCTTGCCGTCTCCTCCGGTGCTACTCTAGTTTGTAGATTTTTGTAGTATTCATGTTTTTATATTTTATACTAAGAGTGCTAATGTCCATAGAAAGATGCGTAACTCGACTGTAGTACTGATAAGGACGTAAGATGTCGCTAATGCTTGAATCTGCGACATGATCGTCACAATTTCTGCTTGACTTGAGATATAAACCCAAGCTAGTTCATTCGTAATGGTACAACGAAAAAATGGGGCTTATGAATATTTTTGCATTATTATTATCAGTAAAATTATTAATTTTATATTTTATTTACAAAACTCGCTAGGTTTTCAAGAGATGGCGTTGAAAATCTAATTTGAACTAAACCTTAAATAGTGGACATAATTATAGCAATACTATGTTTCTATAGTAACCATATTTACATCGGCTTTTGTAGCGGTTCGGACATTAGCTGACTGAATACGTAAGCGCTAACTAGTTTTAAGGAGATTTTTCAGGGGTACACTTTTGTGTATAAGATTGTTATTCTTCTCGTGTAGATTTTCTTTGCCCCAACTAAGAAGAAAAATATGTGAAACAATAAAGAAAACACTACTATACAGAAAGCATCATTCTTCCCCATCATGATTCTTCATTCTCTTCCACATCCCCAGGCTTTCGACTACGACTGGGGTCTCCAAGACGACTTCATGGGCTCGTGTCAGCTGGACCTCACGGCTTTAGAGCTCGGCAGGACTCAGGACCTGGTGCTGTGCCTGAAGGACCCCAACAAGCCGACACAAGACCTGGGGGAGATCGTCTTGAATGTGACTCTTTGGCCGAAGTCGCAAGAGGATAAAGAGCAAGTAAGTACTTACCTATTTAATTATAACATTTTAACCCAATGACCGCTTCAGACGTCTAGACTTATTGACGTCGATGGCCCTGTAGACCGACGACGTAAATACTTGACATGAAATATGGTATACAATAACTCAAAATAAATACATTAAACATTCATAGTAATTAATGATTTTGAAAGATATTTTCCTTTACTTTTTTTTCTAAGATATTACACTAATATTTATTACACAACAACCACATCATACATTTGCATGCACAATCAAATGGATGTTAAAATATTTTTTATCGCTTTAAGAGCGGGATAGCTGGGTCTCGCTATATCTTTCTCACTTTATCAACATTTTCTAATATTAAAATAACAGAGAAGAAATAAAAAAAAATATTTTTAATGTCCTATGTTTTTTAGAATCTTGAGACCTTCACTAGGTCAAAATGTCCGTCGTCTAACTCAATTCCCAGTATCGAAACAAAGATTTCTATTTTTGGAAATGAAATTACAGTGTAATACTACTATGTTTGTAAACGGACAACACGCCCAGTTTCATGGTAATGGTGGATACAATGCCAG
Organism: Apocheima hispidaria; assembly: GCA_947579745.1. NCBI lineage: Eukaryota > Metazoa > Arthropoda > Insecta > Lepidoptera > Geometridae > Apocheima > Apocheima hispidaria. The sequence goes on from OX388169.1 coordinate 2,607,973, forward strand.
GTTGTGTCATGTTACGCTGCCACGCCCATGTCTGCTTGAAACTGGTTATTTTACTAAATATAGTTTGGTATAGTCTAGGTATTTTGCTAGTCTAATAAGCATTAGACATTGAGAAAATTGCAGGCAACCGCTAGATGCAAATGGCAGATTGTCTTTATGTGTGCCACACACTGCACCTCCTGCACACATCCTCCGAATGACCCCAACTTTTACAATGTCGTCGTCGTGGAGGGGCCTCCACTCGGTGGACCGACGCTGCATCTTCCGGTTCGTGATCGACTCAAGAACCTTTTGCCACTTTCAAACCTTGAAAGCTATATTGCAGACCATGGTATCATACTAATATCATAAATGCGAAAGTTTGTAAGTGTGTAAGTAGGTAAGTATATAAGTGTGTTTGTTCCCGTTCAACTCCGTAACGGCTGAACGGATTTGTAATAAAACTTCCTGCACCCCGCGGTTTCACTCCCTATTCCACAGAAGCCGAATATTTTTCGAGATAAAAAGCCTCATTCATTCAAATCCGTTCAGCCGTTACAGAGTTGAACGGTAACAAACACAAATACTTACCTACATACTTACCTTCTTACACACAAACTTTCGCATTTATGGTATTAGTGTGATACTCCTTCAAGTTTGGCACTACAGGGTCTTGCGAGTGACACCAGCCTACAGCAGCAGCATGCAGGAGCGGAATGCATAATTCAAACGCATAACGCGTTTTAACGCGTTTATAATAAGATTCTTTCGAAAAAAATATAAAATCCCTTATTGGTAATATACTGATCAAAATGAGTCCAAACTCCATCAATCTACTGTTATTTACTGAGAAGTTCTGTTTTCTACCTTCCGTCTCCATCATCAGATCAGGTCGCTGTCATTATATTGTATTGTCATCGGAACTTGACAGGCATGCAAAATATCAACTAAATTGAACGAGAGGAACTGGTCAAAAATTCAGTTGTAAGATTCATTGCAAATTAATTAAAGCTTGTAAAAATGACAATGTACGACAAAATATCAGACAGTGACGTAGGCAGGTGCAATCCCAAGACTTGTTTTTTTTTTTATTGTGCACGAGGCTTCGAATGGGGATAGAGAAGTGGGAACAACGGAAACTATTTTCAATATTATTTTGCATTCCCGCTGTCCCAAAAGTGTGCTTGTACACGTTGGAAACAGCGGCAATAGATCATGCAGCTCGAGCAGCATCTCAGTGTAGTGTGGCACCTTTGCCAGTTATTCAACCGCCAAACAGTAGTGTGCAAGCATTACTGTATTCCGGATTGAAGGGCAATGTTTCCACCGTAATTACTGGGCATACAGAGATTTAATATCTAACATTAACATTATTAACATTGTGAGATAAATGTAATTGATAATGTCGTTTTTGTCTCAATAAATAAATTTAATTTAATTTAATTTAACATCTCGGGGTGACGAGCGCAATGCATTGCCGCGCATAGTTTTGAACTGTTGAAGTTCAAAATTCTGGATGGCACTGAACTGTTATGGGCAAGCGTGACGCTTAACATCAGGTGAGCGACTTGCTCGTCTCGTCAGTGAGTAACATAAAAAAAAAAGCACCTATACAGGTTTGCTTAAATTAACAACCGTTAAATATAAGATTAAAGTAAGCAACAATGTAGCTTAAATTTACTTTTTTGTAAACTTATGAAGAAAAAAACAGTGTAAATTACTGACCTGGGGGCGTACCGTGAGCTCTTATTGCGGTTCAGAATAGGCTCTAAACTGAATCGTTAGTCAAATTCGTACCGTGAGATCTGTTATTCGATTCAGTTTAGGTTGCCGCCATATTTAACCGGTGACAACCTAAACATCATCGCTAAGCGTGTTTTCGTTCACTTAATTGGTACCGTGACCTCTTAGTTGAATCGATAATTGTCTCGCTAAATAGTCAAATTAGCGATTCAGTATAAGTTACTATTTCAAAACCTTTTTTCGACCGATTTATCATTTGGATCTTCTTAGTCGTTTGTGGATTGTAAATATTGTTTATAAAGTGGTGTCCTCCGCCGTAATACTCAATTATCGTGTAAATAAAAACTATTGAGAAGTAAGTAAGCGCTAACTTTACAATGTAATGGTTACTTTATTGATAGTAACTACTACAAACAATCGCACTAAAACTAAAACGGTTACATATAATAATTATCCCGCTAATCTTACTTTGGGAGATACGATACTTTGATTATATATTTTTTTCTCTTATATTTTAGCTCCACACGTTCGTGTATTTAGCCAGTGTCAAGTGATGTCAAATATTTCACAATTAAAACAAGTCTCAGTCATAGTCTAACCCCCGAATACTGAAACGTTTGTTAACTTTGACGACAGATTAAGTCTGTTACTGCCTTTGTCATTTGCTTAGTGCCAGACAAAGGCAGCATTACAATTAAAATGTGGTCAAAGTTAACAAGCGTTTGAGTATTCGGGGGTTAGTCAAGCAAAGTAAGTCACGATCAAGCCCGGGTCATGCCCCAGTAAAGAGGTGAAGACTTTAATAGATGTTTCTATGGAGTTTTGGAAACAACACGAAGAGTCACGTTTCACAATATTATACTATTCATCAACACTCGTGTACATTCACGAATACTTAATGACTTTGGACGATGACTGAGACTTGTTTTCATTATGATATAATAATCACTTGAAATACCTCACAGCCTCACAGACCTTACAGTAAAACCTCACAGTTGCCAAATGTATGTATGTTTGTGTGTATATTTGTCCGATGATAACTTGCGAACCGTTGATCCGATTGTCATGAAATTTGTAGGCAAGTAGTTAATTTCAACACAATTTTTAAGTTCAAATATGAGCTGAATCGGTCGAGCGGTTGTGAAGATATAGAGGTCGCGAGGTCTCAGTTCGCCGCGAACTACTCACTAATATTATCAGGAAATTCACTAATATTCACTAATAATTATAATTTTGTTATAAATATTACCTAATATTTACGTCAATCAAATAAACTTACTTAAAATTGTCAAAAGAAAAAATTAGTCATGGACACCCAATTATGAACAAGGCCTAGTTATGGACTACCATTTTTGAACTGGTCCCAATATTCAGACCCCAGTAATGGACATATTTGTAATTAGTTATACGTAAAGAAAACAAAGTATTTATGTCTCCTTTTTATTTTATTCAGAAGTTATTATACGTTTAGTAGAAATTATTATATATATAAATATATTTTATGCAGGCAATGATTACAAATTACACTTATTTATTTTTCATAAATCAAGTGCCTAATCGAAAAGTTTACGCTTCCTTAAAATATAATAAAGTATCAGTTATCACAAAAGTTGGTATTTAGGAGGTCAAAATATGAGTAAACGTTTTATCATCATCATCAGCCTGAAAATGTCCACTGCTGAACAAAGGCCTCCCCCTCTTAGACCGCCACACCAACCGGCAACTTGCCACTTGCATCTTGCGACTTTCACGATGTCGTTGGTCCACCTAGCTGCCTGCGCTGCGTGCTGCTGCCCCCCTGGGCCCGTACCGTGAGGTGCTTATTGCGATGATTTTTAGGTTTAGCCGCCGATGCTGCGCGACCACGAACTGTATCGCCGCGCGATAAGGTGTATGGTCGCGCAGCGTTGTCGGCTGGACCTAACAATCATCGCAATAAGCACCTCACGGTACGGGCCTTGCAGTACGACGGAACTTAATTGACAAATATACAGTAATTAAAAACGATTTAACGGTGATGGCCTGAATTATCTAGAATTAAATTAATCTGCGCAGATTGGTCACGTATGTTCGAGAAGAATAGAAGCGTGTACGAAATAATGATACGAAGTTCACAATGCCAAGGCTATTTCCCACAACAGTGCCTTTGAATGACGTAACATTACGACAATGACCGTACGATTAATGATTATATTTATGACTAGCTGCGCCCCGCGGTTTCACCCGGTATTCTACAGAAACCGAATATTTTTCCGAGATAAAAAGTAGCCTGCGTATGTGTTAATCCGGGATGTAAGCTACCTCCATACCAAATTTCATTCAAATCCTTCAGCCGTTACAGAGTTGAACGGGAACAAACACACTGACATACTACACACAAAATTTCGCTTTTATAATATTAGTGTGATACACGGTGATAAGATGGGTTCCTGTATTTTTTTTCCTTGAAATTTTTTGAAAATACGTAAAGCTTTGACCGAGCTGAGAGCATTAGATATTTCGTAAGGTGATATAAATACTGGTAAATGAATCTCTGAGTAGGGATGTAATAATACAGAAAATAAAAATAAAATAAGAAATTTCGAGGTTTTTGTTGGAAACAATAACTTTAACTTCCATCTTACCTTTTCCGGTTTAAGGTGAACGGTCCAAAGCGAGGTTGTTAAAGAGATGGTGCTAAAGTGGTTATTTTAAAAATACATTTCAACATCGTAAAAATCTATGCAATTTGACCAAAATCTTAAATCGTGGACATGTACCAATATAATGATTATATTTTATTTTTCTGTGGGAGGTCTCTTGCAACAGTTCATCTGGGGAAGTACACCTTTGCCAGTTATTCAGCCGCCAAGCAGTAGCGTGCAAGCATTACTGTGTTCCAGATTGCAGGGCAATGCTTCCAGCGAAACTACTGGGCATACAGAGATTTAACATCTAATATCTAAGGTTGAGAGCACAGTGCGGTGCCGCGAAGAGTTTGGAACTGTTGAAATTCAAATTCTTCGGTGGCATTGAACTGTTATGGGCAAGCGTGATGTTTAACAACAGGTGAGTTACTTGCTCGTCTCGTCAGTCAGTACAATAAAAAATAAAAAAAACATAAATTTAATTGACCGAGCGAAGCGCAGGTCTCAGAGTTTACTGGGACAAATCGGCATTTGCATGTATGTTTGCATGTTTGTGTGTATATTTGTCCGATCATAACTTGCGAACCATTGATCCGATCTTCATGAAATTTAGTAGGCAAGTAGTTCACTTCAATACAATTTTTAAGTTCTAATATGAGCTGAATCGGTCCAGGGGTTGTGAAGATATAGGGGTCGCGAGGTCTCATTTCGCCGCGAACTACTAGTTATAAAACAAGCACATTACCCATATTTGTTCCTTTATCACTGTGATGATGGTGGTGATGATGTTACTGAGCGCAGTCCATCATCAAAGGAACGAATATGGGTAATGTAATCGTTTTAGAATTTTAAATATGATAAATTTATACAAATTGTAATGAGGCGTTTTCCAAAAAAAGAAGAAATCCTGGTATTAAAAGTACCCAATAGATGGCGTTAGATGTACCTTGAGGTTTTTCTGTCACTGAAAGACATGAAAGACAAAAAAATATACGTGAGCCTTTTTTTTCTCGTGTTTTTTGGCTCCACATGTGTATTTAGACAATTTCAAGTAATGTAAGTATTTGACTTCATTTGAAATATTACAATAGTTACATTACATACATTACATTAGATACAACACTGGCTAAATACACAACGTGTGGAGTCAAAATTTACGATATAAAAAATAAACATAAAATATTTCGACAGAAATGACAATGACAGGTAAAACGATAGGACTATTACGCCATCTAGTAAGTATTTTAGAACTATTTTTTTTTTATAACGCCTCATTATAAGGCCGCGATTTAGATTTAGTTCAAATTGGCTTACAATTCATTTCGTAAAAAATATTTCTAAAAATAGCCACACTAGCGCCATCTCTTTGACAACTTCGCTTTGGACCATCCACCTTAAGTAAACCATTACTTCACACAGTACAATGCCCCCAATGCATCGAGGCAAAAGTGAAGCCAAAACCAATTTAAAAGTAAGTACCTACTTGTCCAGTCCGCGTTGAAACGCATCGAGGCGCGAACGTGCGCCTGCGCTGTTGCTAAACTACGCGCAAAAATAAACAAAGTGATTGGAACCATTCGCTTTCCGAGTACTCGTATTTCTTAAGTGCTGTTGCTTTATAGTGTCTTTAGTGACGGTTTGTTTTAGTATTATTTTAGCTGAAACTGTTCAGATTTTGTTTTAAAGTTGAGGTTGAGTTTGTTTAGTTTCAGTGTTGAGTTGGGTTACAAGGAACCTCGCTCATCGCGATGCCGCGAATATTCGCGACGAGCCACACTGCTCTACTCGCGCCTCTCTTAGCGCTATTCATCACGTTTACGTCGTTGGCCTTGCCATCGCTCTATCTCTATCTATCTCGCTGGCCTTCTCGCGCTCAAAAAACCGAAAGGCGAGGAGCATGAGCCGCACGACGAGTAACCACTCAAACCACTGACTCGGCCACATTACCGACATCTCTGCCGACTTCCCTCGCGACTTGCCTCGCCACTTGTCGAGTATGCGGCCGCAGCATATAGATGGAACGGATATGTATAAACACAAGTATTATAAAGTATTTGTATTAGTATACTGCGTCTTTTCCCACTCAATTCACAGCCCAAACCGTAGAACGAGGGATAAAATTCAAATCGGTATGGTTGTTTTTACCCTGGAACAACACATAGGCTACAAGTTTCTTCCGGAAAAAAATACGGTTCCTGTAAGATAGCCTATGAAACCGCGGATTCTGCTGAGTTACCCACAGTTTTCAACATTTTTGAAGTTAAAAATTAAACTAGTATTTCTGCGCACTACCCAGAGCTCGCGAGGACATACTTTTTTGCACAACCTCAATTCCACAGAATTCTCCTTATAAATAAGGTCCAGAAGGATAGTCTCCATACAAACACGATTTTGAAATGGCTTATAATTTTTGACAGTCTTTTTTGTCATGACATTTGAGGCTTTCCATTAAAAAGTGATTACCCTATTTGGTCGGGTAAATAAATTTTGATTGGAGTGATTTAGGTTGTATCACAGTGGTTCTTAAATAGGCTCTTATACTTTTTTTTTATCATCCACATTATTGTTAAGTTAAATAATGTTAAGTTTTTATTTTCAATTTATTACGATGGAAATGGAATCCTCTAAATTCGCAAATAAACGAATACGCAACATTCGCCTATTAGCGGATTTATCTTTTTTTAAACTGCCAGACTATTCTGCAACCTCAAGTAACACACATGTGAAGGTGAAAACCTAAGATAATGTGCATTTTCCTTGCAGGCCCAAAAACCCACAACCACACTAAACAAATTTACATTCTTACATTCTTAGGAAGGTACAACATTTTATTTCTAAAAAAAATGCAATACAATTGTGTCATATCGTGACACGCTCATTGTAGGCTTGTTGTTGATAATTATGCGCCGACACATATTTTAGGCAAAATTATAAAAATTATGTATTATAGGTAAATTAATATTGGTGGAAGCCTTAATTATAGGTTTCCGCCATTATTCATCCCTACTTTGCCGAACTATTTTTATCAAAAGATCAGCTACATATAATATATCTGAGTCTCTAGGAAACCTAAACAAAGTTGGGAAATTACAAAAAATATTTGGCAACACTATTATACATAACGTTGTCATAGTAACTATTCTGTTTACATTATTCAATAATTTTATTATTTTGATTTTTTTATACTAAAAGTATATTTTAGGACTTGTAGATGGATGTGGCAGTGGTGTTCTTTGATTCCTTGTAATTCCGGCAAGATTTTATTGCACATTATACCATCTTTTGTCTGATTATTCGGAGATTTTATCAGTATGAGATGAGAATGACAACTGTATGGAGCTCTTAATTTGATTTGACAGGTACGTCAATACTGGTGTGCTTTCTTTCAGTATAGTTTGATTTGCTGATTAGGTGTCTACCCCTTTACGTCTTTGCTCAATTCATACAAATGTATATATTTTTTTATTTTTTATTTAATCCAATATTGCTCCACGGACTCCGGGGTCCGTGCCTCTTATCAAATTTTACAATTTATTTTTCTACAATTTGTTTTTTTACAATTTATCAACTAAAACTGAATATAAAAACTAAAGACTTTACAAACGGAATATACCAACGAATTTTTATACTATTACAGAGCTAAGTGTTATTAATTATTATAGATTTGTGTATATACTCCGAGCAGTCCTAAGATCAAAGAGTAATATAATATAGCCTAAGATCAATTTATAAGGAGAATTCTGTGCCTAAGATGTATAATTGAAAGGTGTCAGTTCGATGTCTGGATTTAAAAAAGAGGGCGAATGTCCACAATTTTTATATATGGCTAGAAAAATTGAAGAAATCAGAAAGGGGGCAAGCGGCGAACAGAACGTCAGTTCGATGTCTCGAAGTAGTATTAATATTCTCTTTGGTCTCGAACTGAGATCTCACGACCGTATATCGTTACAAACACTTGAGTCTTGACCGATTTTGCTCATATTCGTAATTGTTATATAGAATTGAGTACCGAATGTTACTGTCTAATAGTATCAAAATTGGCCGGTAAATGGCGCCAGCAAACTTCCCCCATTTTGGTAGAAATGATCGCCAACAAAAAAAAAACTATAAAATTGTAGAACCTATATAACAAGTTTCGTCAAGATTAGTTGAAAAATATGGCCAGGGCCTGTACCGTGAGGTGCTTATTGCAATGATTGTTAGGTTCAGCCGACGACACTGCGCGACCACGATCCGTATCGCCGCGCGATAAGGTGTATCGTCGCGCAGCGTTCTTGGCTGAGCCTAACAATCATCGCAATAAATACCTCACGACACGGGCCCTGTACCCGAGTACCAACATACATAGATGAAATCAAAATTTGCCAGTAAAACTCCGCTCACTCGTTCAAAAATAATAGTCCGTTTATTTAGATTAAATATCCAGTTAGTGATTTTCAATCTCCCAAAATATTGGTTAAAAATAACTGGCTGAAGGCGCGGCCATAATAAAAATAAATAAAATACTGTGAAGACTTCCTACAATTACGTGTAAAGCAACATTTTTAATCGACAAATGCAGACTATTTCCTGATCATTCTTTCACTGCTGTAACACAGAATAGCAATACGTAATAGTGCTATAATTATATTATGCTAAATAGCTATAATCAAATACAAATTCAACATAGTTAGCAACTAATTTAGGAATTCATTTTTCCATTAGCATCTGTTTGAAGGTAGGCATCTAGATAAATCAATGAGGAAAGAAATAAGAGGACCTGTTACAAGCCACGTCATTTGCGGCACTTTGAATACACAATATGGCGTCAACTCCACCCCTTTCAATACTGATTGCCTAACACTTCAAATCATATTTGACAGTTTTTGACAGCTAACATACTAGCTTGCCTGGAAAACAAAACATGGCCGACGTGCTGCAAGGCGGTCCCAAGTGACGTGAGCAAACAATACTTTGTGCACATCCGCTACAGTAGAGAATCCTTGAGATAAACAGTTCTATTCATCTGTGGATAAACAGCAATCATATTTACGTTCACAAGTTTTTTTCTTTTAAATTTTGGCTCTACACGTTGTGTATTAAGTGTCAAGTTTTCTAATATTTCAAGTGAACCACAATATTTCACAACAAAATCCAGTCATACCTCACGCAAAACTTCACGTTTTTAAGCACGATGTAGGGTAGACTTTCCTTCCCTACACGAAACGCGGGGGTCCGAATGAAGCTTAGGTATAAATTAACATTAGCCTTAAAAAAAAAGTATTACTAGCCTGTAACTCCTTCTTTATCTTATACATTTCTGGGGGGAAAAGCATAAACCTGTCACTCATAAACTTTTGAATATGTGTAAGAAATAATATGATTAACTGAATTTAGTTATTGTATTTTTAATAAGCAATAAATAAGTAGCGTCACCAAGTAACCAATACTAGCGTCGCCGTGTGTACAATCGGCCTAACAGTACAGTAATACGCGTATTTCACCGCCGTTTGCTAATTCCGCAGACCTTGGACGAGCAGATAATGGATATCATGGTGTCATTAGCAAGAACAAAGAACATTCTGTAGAAACTATTTTATAAGCCAAGTTTAATAAGGCCTTTTCTTTCCCACTGCTGGGTATTAACCACTCTCTTGATATACCATCTGCAGGCCTAGCACAGCGCCGGGATAAAATTATGTCCACCCGTTTTGTCTTCGCGTCAACGTGACACAGCTAGAATATGGATACATCCGTCTCGTTCTCGCGGGATAAATATGGAGGACAGAATTTTATCCCGGCGCCCGTGCTAGGCCTGCCGCCTTTGCTGTTTATTTGTCGACTGGGAGGAAATCTAAAGACTCCTGGCCTAGCACGGGCGCCGGGATAAAATTTGGTCCACCATATTTATCCCGCGAGAACGAGACGGATGTATCCATATTCTAGCTTAGCGCATAATGTCCGCAACAGGACCTTGTAAATTATTTCTATATTATCTGATACTAGCAGCACCCGCGGTTTCACCCGCTATCCTAAAAGTAGCCTATGTGTTAATTCCTCTTAGGCCGTGTACGAAACTGGAGCTTCGTAACCAGTTGCGATCGAAGACTTTTTCGTCCTTGTACGAAACCAGTTGCGATCGAAAACTTTTTGTCCTTGTACGAAACCAGTTTCGTTCGAATACTTTTTGTCATTGTACTTTGACAGTATAGACGCATCCTTATTACGTAACTAGCCAGAAACGTAAGCCAGAATAGGCCTCTCGAAACCCAGTCTGGGCTTCGTCATAACAGCTTGAAGGCTAAGGGTGTCTACACATGGCCCGACCTGACATCGTGTGATAGGGACAGCTAGATTTGAATTTCACGGGAGCAAAAGTAACAAACTATTAAGGTTATAGCTTCTCCCTTTCGCTTCCCCAGAAACTTATATATATCCAACTCTTTCAAGCGATGTCGCGTCGGGCCATGTGTAGACACCCTTAGGGAATCATCAGAAAAGTAGCACAATAAAGCCGCAAGTAGGTACGTCTACAAATGGTTATAGCACATTTTCCTCATCTTGTAGTGTCAGATAACAACCAGCTCTCAATATTTACTCACGCATTAGCCAGCGCTTATAAGGTACTTAGATCAAGTTCAAGTTTTATCTGGGTTAGATTAGCCAATAGACTATGACGTGGTGGTCAAAAGTGAGTTTAATATCTACCTAAGAATGAGGCGTTTTCCAAAAAAAAAAAATAGTTCTAAAATACTTACTAGATGGCGTAATAGACCTATCGTTTTACCTGTCATTGTCATTTCTGTCGAAATATTTTATGTTTATTTTTTGAATCGTAAATTTTGGCTCCACACGTTGTGTATTTAGCCAGTGTCAACTATTGTAATATTTCAAATGAAGTCAAATACATAGTTACATTACTTGAAATTGTCTAAATACACATGTGGAGCCATAAAACACGAGAAAAAAAAGGCACACGTACATTTTTTTGTCTTTCATGTCTTGATAGTGACAGAAAAACCTCAAGGTACATCTAACGCCATCTATTGGGTACTTTTATTACCAGGTTTTTTTTTTTTTTTTGAAAACGCCTCATTACTAGCTATCCTAGCTATAACTAATATTATACATGCGAATGTAACTCTGTCTCTCTTTCTATATGTCTCTCTGTTTGGGAATTTGTCGCGAAGGTGCATCGTTTCACTCATCGCGCGAAATTCTAATTTTCTTGCGTTTTTGTCAATTACAGCTTAATTACTCATCGTGGATTTATTGAAACCAATTTCGCGCCAATAAATAAGTTGTTTTAAGAAATTACGGGTAAAATGATCACCTAGATAACATTGGTTTAGCTACAAATCTCAATAAGCTGATTTTCATCTTGGTTTTTGGTTTAGTGGGAAATGTACTTATACTAGCTTTCAACTTGAATTTTTGGTTGGTGTAATTTCTTGAAACAATGTATTTATTATCGCAAAATTAGTTTTCATGAACCTACGATGAGTAATTAAGCTGTAATTGACATAAAACGCAAGAAAATTTGAATTTCGCGCACTGAGCGAAACGTTGCACCTTATCGCGGCTAAACGGCTGTACGGCGGGCTTATCCTCTAACACAGATGAATAGAACCTAACTTTGAAACGTTAGTGATTCTGATTGCGAGAGCATGCCGTCTCGCTCGTACCAACTTAATCGCACTATGCGCGGTCCCGCTCGCGCAACTGTCGCTATCGCTTTCAGAGTTACGGGATAAGCCCACATATCGAGCTGAATCCTAATCCCAACTAATAATAAATAATAATAATAGGAATAATAATTCCAAATGTTTAAACAATTTTTGAAAAGAAGAATATAACAATTTTGAAATTATTATCCTAAATTAAGAAATACTCCAGTGACGCCAGTGTTGCTCTATTTCTTAATTTAGGATAATAATTTCAAAATTGTTATATTCTTCTTTTCAAAAATTGTTTAAACATTTGGAATAAATAATTTGTAATATACTTCTTTTCTAAAAATTATATAAAATTTAAATACATATTAGGTAAAAAACAAACAATTGTTCATTATTTCTACTGTACTGGACGCGACGTTACAGCGGAAAGACACTACATATTGGTTATTTTTGACATAAATTAATAATAAAAGTCTGTGACGGACATAGACTTTTTTTTTTGTGGGTTCACGCGAACGAAGTCGCGGGTAACAGTTAGTATCGCATAATCAGTCTAAAGACTCCTAAGCTTGTTCTGAAAAACAAGAACGCCCAATCATGTTTGGTTTAGTTCTATCCAATTCTTTGAGTGCGTAAACAAGTTGAAGGAAAACACCCGATAAATGGCTAGTTTCTGAAAATAGCCGATAGATAATTACAGTTTCGTTTCTTCACGAAGACTCGTGCACAGAATATACCAGTTAGTTTATGATTAAGAGCCGGCATTTAAAATTATTAGTGACCCCTGATTTAATTAAATATATCTTCGTAATTATTTTTTGAATAACTGTTATAATTTTTTAATTAGGCCTTTCCGGGTCTTAATATCGCGACATCCTGCCGCGAGGTTTTGGTTTTTGTAATTGTATTGCTGTCGCTCTGCTGCCCGTGCGTGCGTCAGAAAAAGTTAGTGATTTTACTTACTTATTCACTAACTTTTTGATGAAACTATGATCGGGCGAAAACTGTTTTCATCCCCTAAATCGTTTGGGTTTGGCTTACGTTAATAGTAATCAAATCCAAAAAGTTCTGTTTAAAAAAAAATTGTTTAAGGGATCAAATAAAAACTACTTTTCAAACTTTTTTGTCATTACTTCAAAGCAAAAAAAAATCGTCGCTTAGTGCTTATAACTACGAGTGTATTGGGTTGTTAAAAAAAATGTAATCGCATAGTTTTTCACGGAGTAGATAACATATGAAAAATCATCGAAATCGGATGACATCTAAGGGTGAAAAACAGTTGGCGTTTCTTGTATGGAGTAGACGGTATACCCTAATCTTATACTTGATCGAAGTAATTTATAAAAAGGTTATTTCGTAGAATCTAAACTTGCGAGAAATTTGATTCGAACCAAATCGTTTTTTTTTTTCACCAAATGTTTTTAATAGCTTCGAGATAAAGGTAAATTAGAACAGATCCAATATTTTGAAGAATTCAGACTAACAATAACAATTTAAAAGAACAGCGCTGCGAACGCTGAACTGTTTATTTTCCTAGACGAAATTAATTTAGGTCAGTTGTATTTGTACTGTCGATAAAGATAGACGTGTTTTTAAGCAGCAGCGAATTACTAATTAAAAAATGAATTGACGTAAAAAGTGGTGATTTATCAGTGCGACGATTGAAATTGATAACGGCCAAGAAAAATATAAAGCAGCCATGGCGGATAAAGAAAACAAAATGGAGCGCCTCAAAAAAGGCCTAATAAAAATACACGGAAGGATACAAGATCGAATGGACGACATACAAGATCAAGTGCAAACTCAATTCGACAAATCCAGAAAGTTCATCTCGCATTTATCTGAAGAGAGTAGAAGTTCTATAGAAACTAACAATAACCTAGATCCGGATAGTGATAAAAATTCTATAGAATCTGTTGCGAACACTCCATCGCCGACGGAAAATGTCATACCGTCTTTTGTGATACATGAGCCAGATACAAGTCCGAATGCTAAAGAATTGTGCATAGATTTCATAAATATTGAAAAGAACAGTGTATTGTATAGACGGAGCTTATCTGCCACTAACTTGTCGTCGTACAATGATGAAGATGATAACTCAGATTCGAGAAGTTCCAGTGAATCCTGTTTCTCGTGTGTTTCTTCGAGTGATGAAAGGTAATTTTCAGACTATGTAGTTTCTATATAACTTTTTTTTAATACTGATAGACGAGACGAGTAAGTCGCTCGTCTGATGCTAAGCATTATCCTTACCGACAACAGTTCAGTGCCTCCTAGTGCCTAGTTCAGTATTTTTAGTATAGGTACTTTCTCCAAAGGCTTTATCCATTTTCTATCTCTCTTTAACACACAAGTGTGCTAGTAAATGGAATTATAACATTTTTATTCATTGTCATGAATTAGCACATTAGTCAATTTTATGAGCTATCGTAAAAGCTTTAACGACATCCATAACAAGCACTCCATGACTTCAAAAGACAATATTTTAGTATGCAAAGTTCCTCTGTTTTGTACTAAAGGAACAAATAAAACAATTTACTCGACTTGGCCAATAAAGGGGGTAAAGTTATTGAGATGTAGGTAAAGTACTTATGTAATGTATGTTTTTGTATTTATATTTCCTCCTGTAGCGTACACGGCTTGAGAGATTTTGACGTTTGAGGTCTTCTTTAAGGTGCAACGTTTCGCTCATCGCGCGAAATTCAAATTCTCTTGCATTTTTTGTCAATTACAGCTTAATTACTCATCGTGGATTTATTGAAACCAATTTGGCGCCAATAAATAAGTTGTTTTAAGAAATTACGGGTAAAATGATTACCTAATAACATTGGTTTAGCTACAAGTCTCAATAAGCTGATTTTCATTTTGGTTTTTGGTTTAGTGAGAAATGTACTTTTACTAGCTTTCAACTTTAATTTTTGGTTGAAGTAATTTTTTTGAAACAATCTATTTATTATCGCAAAATTATTTTTCACATACCTACAATGAGTAATTAAGCTGTAATTGACAAAAAACGTAAATAAATTTGAATTTCGCGCTCTGTGCGAAACGTTGCACCTTAAATATTTTACGAGTAGTTTTATTGGTTTGAAACAATTTGGGTCAGCCGATATACATTACCATGCGATCTCAGCTATACCATCGACACATGTTTTGACACGCAAATGCTAAGAGCATATGACTCATCACACCTATTTCTCCATAAGCCTAAATTCGAATTCCCATACCACGATCGCGTGATCATACCAGCTTTTTATTTGCGTTTCGGGGGCTATCACCCCCTAAATCTTAAGAAAATATTTTGTTTTGGGTGTCATTGGCTTGGATAAACTATAAACTATGCCTCTATGTTTTGTTTTTTCAAAAAATGCTTATGGTATGCTTACAACAACTACATATCTTCGTCGTATTTTCGACGCAAAAAAATTGTCACTTTAGGTGCCTATAACAACGAAGAAACTGCGAAATTAAAAAAACAAACAAACATACAAGCATAGTTTTTCACGCTGTAGATAACATACAAAAAAACATCGAAATCGGTTAACTTTTAGGGGTGGGTAACAGACTACGCTTTTTGTATGAACGAGAAGGCGGTATACTCTATTCTTAAGACTTTAGTAAGATGACACAGGCACGATTCATTTGTGTGCATTCGGGTTTTAAGTGTACCTATTAAAACCCCTCGATGTCTGTTTTCCGCGGTTTTTTTGTTCTCCAAAATGCATCGATCGCTGATTTTATTAACACTTTGCTCGAAGCAACATTCTGGAAGAACGATCCGCTTCCCAAAACCACAACGCTACAACCAGCTTCATTGCACCGTTGTCCTTCCGAAGGCTTCATTGGAAAGCTAATTAGAATTTCAAATTTTACCAATCATGAGCCCAAGGACCCTCTTTGATCGGCTCCTTTTTTACCTAGGGATTCTTCTTATTAATATAGCGCGGTTTTTACTATTTTAGAATTCTAAAACCGTATTCTAAAACCCCAGCTCCAGGATCATCTATAAACCTGCATCGTACCCTGAGTAACACGCCAGAAATTCAAGCAATTGCTTAAGAAATTAATACGCATTCTTGTTAACATCGAGCAGACCGACACCTGTAGACCATTTTTCCACAAACACAAAATACTTACCTTACCATCTATATATATCTTCGAAATATGTAAATTCGTCAAGAACCATCCGGACCTTTTCACAAAACGATCAGCTAAGCAATTTAATCTAAGATAACAGATTGATGTAACCGCTTCACGTCTCACACTTCACTCAACCAGCCCCTTTGTAATGGGCATCAAAATATATAACAAATTACCGAACTCAATAAAACATGAATCGCGAGATAAACATTTTTTTAAATTACTGAAACAATTTTTAATAAATAAAGTATATTACTCTATAGATGAGTATCTAACAGATAAAAACATATAGCACTGTTACATAACTAAAGTTGGATACTGATAAGCAATAACATGTCAACCCACAAAATAAAATAAAAATTGTTAATGATACAGAACGCTTCTTTGTCAGCCATAGAAGCGTTCTGTATCATTAACAAAAAAAAAAATTTTTTTGTGGGTTGACATGTTATTGCTTATCAGTATCCAGTTATGGTTACTGCTGTCCCTCTCTCTACTCTTCTGCTTCTTCAGCTGGTACCCGACGGGGTCCACAATTGTGACCAAAATGTAAAACTACTAAGTACCAACATACATTGTGGAATGCTAAAATAAATATGAATATGAATAAGAAACAATATGGGCCCTGAGTACCTGCTTTCATAGCCTTGAATCCAACCTTTTCATTGTCTGTTTCACCCCTATTATTTATTTCTCTTCTTTTAATTATACCCATCTCAGAGTGCAAGACTTCCGACTCAGAGCCAGCAGTCTGCCTCCAGGCACCCAGTTGGACATCCCAGCTGCCATCAACACCTGCACGGATATCATTGAGAAGATCGGCAGCAGGTTCCCCAAGCTGAAAAGTAGAGGAGACAGGTTTCACAGGGTACCTTACCTTGATATGGTTGTTCTTCGTGACTAACAAATCCATGGAACTGTTCTGGGACCCTATTCCTGTGCGCTCGAGATTATCTTGATCACTGTCTCTCTAATTTAGAATTTAATGGGAGTGAGAGTGACCGAGATAATCTCGAGCGCACAGGAATATACTAAAATACCGGTTTGGCTACTTTGCTAATTAGTAAGTTTAGGCACTTATCCAGCTTATCGAAGTTCGAAAATAAAAGTTTTATACTACGAGGGCTTTCTTGAAAGGTTTGGTTGTGGCATTTAGGTACTTGTGTTGTGAATAACGGAGTTTTCGGACTGCTTTCGGTTTGACGAAGTTTGGACCAACTCATATTAATAAGTTGTTATAGATATAGCATTATACATATTGGATCAGTTGGTAGTGAACCTACCTTCTGTGTTTGGGGGCGTGGGTTCAATTCCCATCTAGGACAAACATTAATGTGATGAATATTTGTGTTTGTTCTATGTCTGGGTGTTAATATCTATATAAGTATATATATAAAAATATCTATGTACGTATATCAGTCTCTGGCAGCCATATCATAAGCTTTGCTTAGTTTGGGGTCAGATGACCGTGTGTGCAAAAATGTCCCAGATATTTATTTATTTATTTATTATGTGGCAATTTAAACTTAGGAAATAAGTTGTTATATCAGTTATAGTTTTTGGGCCCTGCGGACGTGGTACGACGAGTGAGAATGAGAGAAACATACATTTCCTCTTATTTTCTCTAGTTGTGAAGCCGCGCCATACCAAATCCACATGGCTGATAACACTACACAGATTACCCTCTCTAGATATCGCTTTTAGGACGATTCTAGAACACCATACAGGTAAAAATACACCTATAAAAATTCGCTCCCATTGGTTCACTGAAAGCGATAGGAGGCATATCCCTAAGATAGCCAATGGGAACGCTTGGTCTCAGTCCCCGCAACCAGCGCAATCGTCCATCTTTAGTGCGTTTTGTCTGAACAAAGATGTCGTTATGCGGTATCTATCTATAGGGGATAATATGTATAACACTATTATTATGAACTGTGGGTACTTTTATATATATAACACGATTGATTGTAATTTGTTGCTTCTGCTGTGACTAACAAACTATTGGGATATCTGGCTTTCACACATTTTTAGATGATAAAGTCACTGACAGTATAAGCAAGTCAATATAAGTCTGACTATATAAGCAGTCAGCTAGATCGAGAAAAGGACGGAACGGCCGTGCCCGTGTTGCTCGACTTGTCGGGTGAACTGCTGTTTCCCACAGATTTAGAATAACCGAGTTTTTTGTTCAAATATTTTCAAAAAGTCCGAACGGTATGCCACTTGCATTTATTATGTGTGTTTGTGCTTTGATATTAGATTATTTGATGAGCAATATACAAATTCCTACTAATAAGGTACTTATCCCTTTGAAGCATAATGAGGCCATTTCCAAAAAAAAAAAGTAGTTCTAAAATAGTTACTAGATGGCGTAACAGACCTATCGTTTTACCTGTCATTGTCATTTCTGTCGAAATATTTTATGTTTATTTTTTAAATCGTAAATTTTGGCTCCAGACGTTGTGTATTTAGCCAGTGTCAACTATTGTAATATTTCAAATGAAGTCAAATACATAGTTACGTTACTTGAAATTGTCTAAATAGACATGTCGAGCCAAAAAACACGAGCAAAAAAAAGGCACACGTACATTTTTTTGTCTTTCATATCTTGTGTGACAGAAAAAACTCAAGGTACATCTAACGCCATCTATTGGGTACTTTTATAACCAGGATTTTTTTTTTTTTGAAAACGCCTCATTAGGCGACTTGACGTAATGGGAATCTAAGAGGCTAGGATTTTCCCTTACACAAGTGGCCTAGCGGTGAAACCTTCACCAATGCGCCGCTTGTATTAGGCCGAAATGTCCTAAGTCCTAACCCCTTACCAATATCTTTACATACCTACTTACAGGGAAATTGTGGTATATTGGTGTTATTTGTGGTAAGTGGTATCGGTATATTGGTATTCAAAGTAAAATGAATAGAAGCCCTAACCACACGACTTCCTTAGAAATAACAAGTCAAAACAATCGAACTTACCCCCCGAATACTGAAACGCTTGTTAACTTTGACGACAGATTAAGTCTATTGCTGTCATTGTCATTTGCTTGCTAGCTAAAGGCAGCATTAGATTAACAAACGTTTCAGTATTCAGGGGTTAAACTTCAGTACGTAATGAAAAGTTTGTGTACATTTGTCACAAAAAAGAGATAGCGAATATAATATTTACGGGAGAAAAAGGGACACCTGTGTTTATTTGTTGCTCTCGAACCGTTTGACATTCGAACGTACGTCTCGCACTTTTCACAGGCTGAGAGCGACTGAAGCAAAGTGAGCGCCGGCGCTCACTTTAAAGGCTTCAATATTATCTTACTTGCGCCCGTCCTTTCGATTACTCTGGTCGAAGATATTGGTATTGAATTAGTTTTAGTAAAATATAACTGTCCTGTATACTGTATATGTATGTATATACTACATCTCCCTCTTTCCTTAACTTTCTGTTATGCGTTATTATTTTTAAACTTGCCCTACTTTACAAACAATTAATATTGTTATTATACCTATGTATGTATATAATACCTTATATTTTTACCTACACATGCAGGAAATTATTAATTTTTCAACTCTCTTTAAGAATATAGAACATTTTTATCATCGACCTATCATGATAAAAATGTATTTTAGTATCAATCATAGACAAATTATAAATGTAAAGAAGAGCGCCAATGTGCATAGAAAGATGCGTAGCTCGATTTTTGTACTGATAAGGACGTAAGATTGATATAGAAACTATATAACTATATAGCTAACTCATTCGTAATAGTATTCGGAGATAATACGCGAATTGTTATGAATATTTTTGCAATACATAATAAAGTCAGTATAATTATTAATTTTATATTTTATTTGGAAAACTCGCCAGGTTTTCAAGACATTTTCATTTAAAGTTATTTACATTCGTAACTCAATCTATGCCCGGCCGGTAATCAAACCCGGGACCTCCTGCTTATAAGGCAGATAAGCAAGAAGGCTCGTTGAGTTGCACGGTCTTTCGCTTTAAAAGGGTTAAAGAAATCCTAAATGTGGTAGACTTTTCATTGTATAATTAAATCACATTTTTCACTATGACGTAACTGACGTGGTTTTAACACATTTTGTTTTAATAAAACGGGAATACTCACGTTAAATTGAGTCGGTTATTCCGACTGTAGTTTCGATCACATTCGGTGACCTGTATCAAGGAATGCTATAAGCGTAACACGCGCGCGACCTCGTCTTGCCTTGCAAGGCGCTTGTCACGCTTATATCATTCCTTGATAAAGGTCACCGAATGTGATCGAAACTATTCAATTCTTGTTTTATGGGGTTTGCGAAAACGTTTCACAATTTTGCCAATGTCATGTGATGAGATAGACCATCAAGCGCAGATAATTTGCACGGTGTCCAATTGTATTGATTGGTGGTTGTTGAATGGCAGTATTTTTTATTTTCAATTTTCACCTCTGTAACAAACACATATTAACTACTTACACATTTATAGGACACACACAAACATATGATCTAAACTATAGTCGGAATAACCGACTCAATTTAACGAGAGTATATCACATCACCTATTCTTTCCAGTACCTCTTGAAAAATACGAGGCTGAGCGACGTGAACAAGCGGCTCAAGGCCCAGATATGGAGCTCGGTGGTGACCATCGTACTCGTGGAGGCCAAGAACCTTCCCGCCATGGACCTGGACACCAGGTCCAGTGATCCTTATTGTAAGTTTAGGTGAGTAGCCAATAACAAAAAGATATCGAGAACAGATTTGATCCCACGCCCTGCGCCGATCCGAACGCTGCGTTCAGACTGTTGTCTAGTTTGGGGCCCGGTACCAAAATTTGTAAAATTGTTTTCTTAGTTCTACAATTCTGTACGGAAAAAACAAACCTACTAATAATATTACTTTCGGGTCAAACGCTAATTTTTAGTTTCGGTAAATTGCTTTCCTTGGAAAGTCGCGGGGTTCAAAGTTTGAAAACAAATTAAACTATGTTTAGAGTTAAATTAGGCAACTAATCAATAGTTCAAATAATTGAATAATAGTATAACAGGTAGGTATTTATTATGCTTTACTCCGTTTGTTCCGTTACAAAAATGAAGATTCCGAGAATTTCATTGACATATATTCACTTAATTTGTAGAACGGATTATTTTCAAAAAAATGCTTAAGAATCTATTTAAATTTGCTATGATTTAGTAATTATAGATTATAGAATTAGGTAATTTATTGTAAATTAATATTTTGTCGTGACGGCCCTGTTTCTCAACTTTAACTAACCTAGTCCGTGGCTTGTACAGCTTTTCCTTGTTTCGTAGATTGCACTGATGCATATCCTTACTTTTTTTTAAATTTTCTATATTTGAAAAAATACATTAAAACTATAAACAAATATGGACTAACCCAATTTCCATTCCGTGCGTCCATTTTACAGGTTAGGTAACGAGAAGTACAAGAGCAAGGTGGTGTGGAAATCACTCCATCCGTCGTGGTTGGAGCAGTTCGACCTGCACCTCTACGATGACCAGGAACAGATCCTTGAAGTCACCGTCTGGGATAAGGACAAGCAGACGAAGGACGACTTCTTAGGGCGGTAAGTAATTTAAAATACTAGTAGTACTATGATATTGAGCTGTAACGACTATGTCGCAGCACTGCGATCTGTGGGCTCTGAAAGCGATAGCGAGAGTTGCGCGAGCGGGACCGCGCATAGTGCGAATAAGTTGGTACGAACGAGATGGCAATCATAAAAGCTTTCGCAATCAGGATCGCTAGCGCAGCGACAAAATCTTTTTGTTATGCAAGAATAGGACAGGGTTACGATTATTGTATACGTTTGTCTCATTTTTCACGACATTGAGTAGAGAAGATTTTGTCGCGGTGCGCATGCTAGCCCTGCTGAATCACTGGAAGACGGGTAGCAATGGTAAGATAACGGTTACTTGGTGCCTCAAATGGCAAGCGTTCTGTGATCACCAAGCCTGTCATGGTTATAGTTATTATTGATTATAGTTTTATCATATGACTGAGTCGAGAGACCAATTTTTGCTTTGTTTTAAATATATAATTTTCATTTCAGGAACAATATCCATAGTTACATTCACAGTCATGTCAAAATTTACAATGTCCCACAAAATAGTAATAATAATAATAAAATAAAATAAAAAATGGTATTTTTTTGTATTTTTTTTGTGTCAAGGAGGAAACAGGAGAATACGTTTGTATGATATAGACTAGGGGTCTCCAAACTACGGCCCGCGGGCCAAATCCGGCCCGCGACAGCTTAAGACTAGTGTCATCAATCTGGCCCACGACAGCCAATGTTTTACTGTTGTTACTATTGCTGTGATAAGTTGAATGGAAGAGAATGAAAACTCAGAATGATAATCGATGTTTGCTTAGGTGGGCAGAAAATTAAAATTGTTATGGCCCTTGCAACATACCGAAAAAAATATTATGGCCCCAAGGCTTCAAATTTTGGAGACCCCTGGTATAGACGATCGCATAGACCTCATACATGATATGTTTCATTTTGTTCTGCTCTTGGCGATTCTGAATGTTTTTGGTGATGTTGACGCGGATCAGCCGTAATTAGCCGTAAGCCGTAATGCCAATAAATATATACAACAATATTTCGGTCACAATAAATAAAGAAACAAATGATAAAGCTTTCAAAACAAACTCCATAACTTCCTAATACAAAAGTATTACTACGAGATATAAGTCTGTTTTGTATTATTAGCCCTTACTGTTTAGCGTTTATTTGAATTATGTAGTTTAGTAGTTCTACACATTTACATAGTAGTATGTCTACCTATATCTATACCTGTGACATGGTCTGTGACCAGCCACATTGTATTGCTGCGTTCTTTTATACAGGTATTGTCATTATGTAAGCTAGTTTTAGAAGAAGAATATGTACATATATGCAATAAGGAAAGAAAGAAAGAAAGAAAGAAAGTTTTTACGCACCTAGCGGCGCGCGGGATATTTAGTCGCGCAGACTTTCTATAAAACTTTTCAGTCAAGTAATCATGCAGAGCTCCTTTTTTTTTCTCACTTTCCTCCTGAGAGGATTTTTGCGTCCCACGTCTTATTTATTTGCCAGTGTCAAGTATAGGTAGATATATATTCTGAAGTTTTGTTAGATATTATCAAACAAGTCATAGTCACAGTCAAAGGCGAACAAAGCAAGTCACGGTGAAGTCCAAGTCATGCCCCAGTAAAGTGGTGAAAACTTTACTGGAGCCTTCTATGGAGTTTTGGAAACAACGCGAAAATTCACGTTTCACCACATTATACCATTCACCAACACTCGTGCATGTTCACGAACACTTAACGGGTAAAAATTCACCGTTTTTATACATTAACACTCGAAATAACACAAGTTTTGGAAGAAAAACAAAATGAATTAATGAATTCTTCACGTTCCCGCCAAAACTCCCCATGTTGAGCTTTTATGACTTTTTCTAAAATCTCAGAACCTTTAAACCTTAAAATAATTCTCTCTAACCTCAGTTATAATTCTGCCGTCCAGGAAATAATTATTTTTGTTTGAACAAGGTCAAACGAACCATTCAATTGTAAAGCTGTTACAAACCCGAGTATGTTCTGTTCGATGTATTGAACAGAATTCTGGCAGCGGGCCAGATGTTTTAAGCAAATTGAAACATACAGGGTTATAACGAAAGAGTGTGCTAAGCCGAAACGGGCTCATAGTACTATTATTGTGAACAACTTTTACTATGGGACCAACGAAAAATCGAGAAAAAAAACAGCTGTTCCATACATTTTGTCGAGTTTCATTGACATTTTTATATGGAACAGCAGATTTTTCTCGATTTCTTTATGGCGTACCAATACCTTCCGCTGAAAAGAGTACGCGGTATATGAATATTATGAATCCTAAAAATGCATGGTTTTTATTGACCGAGCGAAGCGAAGGTCTCAGAGTTTACTGGGACAAATCGGCATTTGTATGTATGTTTGTATGTCTACCCCAAGCATAACCTTCATCTTACCTTATTCCAGATGCACAATAGATCTATCAAAGCTCGAAAGAGAGAAGACGCACAACATCCGGAAGGAGCTCGAAGATGGGAACGGCCAGATATTCCTTCTCCTGACCATCAGCGGAACCACGCAGTCTGAAACAATAACCGACCTCACCAGCTATAAGGAAAACCCGAGGGATATTGAGATTATCGAGAGGAGATATGTAAGTATTTGACAGAAAGTAAGACAGAACTATAATTTTATTAGCATATAAGCAGCCACGTAAAGTCGTGAACTGGCTGGCCGATTTTGATGCGCTCTTAGGCACGAAACATACTGATAAGATGCGATTCAGACGCGATATGGGCGGGGATCGGACGCGCGACATTGAATAGACGTCGACAGTACCTCTCCTATCGGACTTTTAGTATCTCTCCTAACTTTCTCTCTTCTATCCGTTCTACGCCTGAATCGCTTCCCCGCCCCATCAGTATACTTCAAGACGCGTCCCTTTCATACATTTAGTAGCGCCGTATCCGCGCCTTACGTCCGATCAGTTATGTTTCGCGCCATAGTTGGGACATGCAGTTTTCAAATTTATGAGCTCTTTTCCGAAATCATTGGGGTTTTTTTTAATTAATTGTCGTCATATCATATTTTCTCCAGACGTGGTACAACCTCAACGATGCTGGTGCTAGCGGTGTGGGCTGGCTCTGCGTCAAAGTATACGGAGCTAAGGGTCTGGCCGCAGCAGACCTGGGAGGCAAGTCCGACCCCTTCTGTGTTCTGGAGCTCGGCAACGCGAGGCTACAGACTCATACAGAGTACAAAACTCTAGCGCCGAACTGGATGAAGATCTTTACTTTGTAAGTTTGCCCTATTATAGTACACCGCCGTCTTGTCCATACAAAAAGCGTAGACTGATACCCACCTCTAAATGTTATCCGATTTCGATAATGGTTAGTGGGTATATAATCCCACATAACCCGGCTGCATCCTAAAGCAGTCGATAATCATGTTGAACCATTATTAGGTCAGGGACCGGAGTACATGATAATAAGAATCTACAATAAACTACCCAAAGATATTAGAAACGAACCCAGAGAAACAGTTTTCCAAAAACAGCTTAGACAGTTCCTGAAACATAAATGCTACTACAGCATTCAGGATTTTCTTAGTGAAAAAACGTTTTGAGTCCATGATATCGTCATAGTTATAAATTCAAAACTACAAGCAATTTTTCAGTTGAAATTGTTAAATGCAATAACTAAAATATTGTAACTTTGCGACACCCTTACATACAGGGTCCATGCTAACATAGTAGTACCAAATAAATTATAGGCTACTCTATACTAGTTACTTGGAGCAGTAAAATACTGAATTCTGAAAATTTCTCCTCGCAAAAAAAAGGGACGGTACAGTGATACACCACGTAACAAATACATTTAATAAATAACTAGTACAAGTTAAGTTGTAGTAAGTAGTTCAAGAAAAGAGTGAATAGGTACTTCCTAGGCAAGCGTGCTACATCTTCGGCCACATCGAAGCTTTCCATCAGGTGAGATTGTGGTCAAACGAATGCCAATACAGATGTAAAAAAATAAAAGTAGACAAACGCTGTTTATTTTCCCCTACCACAGATCACACCCTAGATTCTACATTCAGGACGCTCGAAGCGCACCAGACATCAGTCTAAATACACTTATAAGAAATGACTCTGATTGGTTGCTTGTTAGGCGCGAGTAGGCGTAACCTTGAGGTAGCCAATGAGAACGCTCGGTCGCACTCCCCGCGACCCGCGCCGCGCTCAAACTGACGTGACTTTTTGTAGGAACAACGAATCTCTTTAATGCGGTATCTGGTGTGGTCTGTGAACTAAGTACTGAAGTACTAAAAGAGAACTAAAACCAAACTTTTATCCTTTTTCAGTACTGTGAAGGATATAACGTCGATACTAGACATCACAGTGTACGACGAGGACCACGACCACAAAGTGGAATTCCTTGGGAAGCTGGCGGTTCCACTGCTGACCGTAAGGAATGGAGAGAAGAGGTGGTACGCCCTGAAGGATAAGAAAATGAGGGCCAGAGCGAAAGGAAGCTGGCCGCAGATACTCTTGGAGATGACCGTCATATGGAATCCGGTAAGGATTTCTTATCAATTCTTATATTTTACTATAAAAACTGACGTGGTTTTGATACATTTTACTTTTTAATCTTTTATTGTTTCTTATTTTTGTAGTGGTAGGGCTCTCTTGCAAAGTCCGCCTGGAGAAGTACGACACTTTTGCCAGTTATCCAACCGCCAAGCAGTAGTGTGCAAGCATTACTGTGTTCCGGATAGAAGGGCATTGTTTCCAGCGTAATTACTGGGCATACAGAGATTTAACATCTAACATCTCAGGGTGACGAGCGCAGTGCATTGCCGCGCATAGTTTTGAACTGTTGAAGTTCAAAACTCTGGGTGGCACTGAACTGTTATGGGCAAGCGTGACGCTTAACATCAGGTGAGCGACTTGCTCGTCTCGGCACAGAGTAAAAAAAAATAAAAATACTAGCGATCCGCCCCGGCTTCGCACGGCTACCAAACTTCACAGGATCACCTGCAGGAATTTCCTGAAAAGTCATCAAAATCGGCCCAGCCGTTTTAAAATAATTCAGAATTGGGGGGTTATCTATCAGCTTGCGGAGCGTATGTTTGATTTCAGATCAGTGGCCTTATCCCGTAACTCTGAAAGCGATAGCGAGAGTTGACATTTTTGCACACACGGTCATCTGACCCCAAACTAAGCAAAGCTTGTAATATGGCTGCCAGAGACTGATATACGTACATATATATTTTTAAATACATACATATATAGATATTAACACCCAGGCATAGAACAAACACAAATGTTCATCACATGAATGGTTGTCCTAGTTGGGAATCAAAGCCACGCCCCCAAACACAGAAGGTAGGTTCACTACCAACTGAGCCACCGGGATAATTATAATATTGGTTAGGATTATTTTTTCATTACAGTTAAAAGGAGCAATAAGGGCAGTCAATCCGAAGGAGCCCAAGTACATGGCGCAAGAAGCGAAGTTTAAGAGGCAGGTCTTCATCAGGAACGTGGTGAGGCTGAAGGCGATCATCATGTGGTTTATAGAAGTGGGGAAGATATTACAGTAAGTTTTATTCCTGTACGCTGAGCATAATGTTATTATTATAATAATAATAATAATAATAATTTATTTCTTTAACTGAGTTACAGTAACATATAAAGTAGGTAGGAGTCCTCTTGTAGACATATAATGCCTGTGCCAGAAGACCCCGCTCCTCCATTTCTGACTAACATTTAGATGGTACTTAACTTTAACTTAAATATTTTATTTTATTTTAACATATTGGGATAGTAAGATACTTAAATAACATATAAATATAGATATTTTATAAATTTTACAGAAATCAATCAAACAATTTTGCGCGAGTGTAAGTTTTGTGTTATTTATGTACGTATGTGTGCGTGTGCGAGGGGAGTGAAATGAGTGTGTATGTGTGTATCATCGCTGCGATACTCAAGCCTCGTAAGATTATTATTGAAAAACAAAATTGACTCGATCCGAAGTGATGCTAACAGTGCTAATTATGGCTTACTCCAGAAACCCCCTTAGACAAGCCCCTGCGGAGGGGATTTTTGGAATTTTGGCCAAAAATCCCCTTAGCATCAGAGCATTTGAAGCGAAGAAGATTATTGGATAAAAATAAAATAATAAAATAAATTATTTGTGCAATTTCATACTGGCTAAATAACACACGTTTGTTGCCAAAACATACTTACATAGCGCCATCTATCGCGTCCGTTAGAACTAGTTTTTCTAAATGTGTTAAATGAATATTATTTATTGTCATACAGTTGCATTCTTAACAATTTCTACAAAATATTTATAAAATAATATATTATTATATATTAATAATAACAAAGATCAATAAAATAAAAGTAATATTAATAAAATTTATAGTGTCAAGTGTTATATTAAGTTGACGATATGATTATGTTGGAAACGTAATCATTTCGACAACTAATATATTTCGTGCATAACATTTAAGATTATCTTAACTTACATAATGCGTGACGACATCCAAAAGTTTTGCGGCAACACCTGGACGAGATTGGCACAAAACAGGGTAGATTGCCGAAAGAGGGAGGAGGCTTATGCTCTGCAGTGGGCTGAATAAGCTGCCGATGATGACGATGATGATATAATGCCTGCCTACTGCTAGAGAAATGAATATTCTGTCCTTTGTAAGCATTATGATTGACTTTCCAGAGACTGCTTTGAATGGGAGTCCAGGATACGTTCGTTCTTGGGGCTATTAGCTTGGCTTGTCTTCTGCTATTACTACGAGATGTGGATGCTGCCGCCCATTCTACTCTGTTTC
This sequence comes from Apocheima hispidaria, assembly GCA_947579745.1. Classification (NCBI taxonomy): domain Eukaryota; kingdom Metazoa; phylum Arthropoda; class Insecta; order Lepidoptera; family Geometridae; genus Apocheima; species Apocheima hispidaria. The sequence continues at coordinate 2,636,522 of OX388169.1, forward strand.
TTTTTTAGAAACTGGCTCATTTATAGGCTTACTGGTAAGTATTAAGATTAACGATACAGGGAGATACAGCGTTATACGTTACTTACGCAAAACCTCTCGTAGGCATGTTCCCTACATCATTCCTAACAACTTTAATTCTATGACTTTTTACAAAACTTAGTAAATTTTCCAAAAGCAATTTTTAAATTGTGTATGGAAAAAAAAAATCCTTTTTTTTTTGGTGCAACTGTCAGATCGTTAGCGTCAGCCACGCCTCCGAGCTCCTTCTCATTTAAAACCGCTTTATGTTATTGTTATTCGGATCCCTAATTTAAAAAAAATGTTTTTATTTTGAGAGAAAAAAATACTAATTATTAAAAGTCATGGAACAAAAATTGCTAGGTATGATGTAGGAAGCAACAAGGGGGTTTGCTTTAGTTACCAATAACATTACAATCTTAATAATTAGGCATTGATAAAAATGTGCCTCGGCTTAATTTTCAACAATCGAGTTTTCGCCTTCCGCGACAGTGCTATACATAGTATTGTTTTCTTTTGCTCGGCTTTAAATTATTTATTTTCCTTGCTTATAGTTTAGTTTTTTGGATCGTTAGCTAGAATAAATGACAGCGTTCTATGTTAATTTGTTGATGAAATATAAATAACTCTATATTAATATTAATTTTCTAAAGTATTTATGACTTATTTTTCAATTTTCCGAATAATTTACCAACTCTTTAAGTTTAACATTTTGCTTATTTTATTTTTAGTTCGTTTGAAAGCAATCAATACAAAGTTCAAAAACGATCCGCGTCCATTTTTTACAAAGTTCTTTTCTAGTAAGTTTATTATTTTATTTTCTGTCCGATTATTGTACCAGCATGACTGTATTATTGTGTTATATAAATTATATTGAGTTATTATCCACAGCTGATTACTCCACTACTGTCTATCTGCGTCTGTCTTAAATAGTCAAGCTTAACTCTTAATTTCCTGCTAGTTATGTTCGTATCATAAATATCCTGGCTCAGAAGATCGCTTTAAATTAGTAATTCCCATTCCAGGCAATTCCACACTAGGGACGTTATATAGGCAATTTCAAATTATTGACTGCTGAGCTTAGCTGGTCATGTAAATAGCATGAAAAAAAATTGCTGTCAAAGCATGATGCATAAATGTTGCAATCACTAACTATCATACATAGGAATGAGATTATAACTGATATAACTACTAAAACAAACAGCAAAGAAGTTGTTAGTAATAATTATATTTTTTCAGGCGGAAATCCTCTTCTTGTGCCAGTAGATGATGATGATCTATTAGCCGAAGAAGATGACGAAGAAGAGGGTGATAAGGTAAATTTATAATATAGCACGTAATTCTTTAAATTGAACACTAAGATTTCGAATAAAGTGTATAATATTATAATATTATTACAGGAAGAGAAAAAATCTCTGAAAGAAAGACTGCAAGCAATACAAGAAGTGACACAGACCGTACAAAATGCTATCGGTTATGTTGCTTCTTTAGGGGAGGCTGTTAAAAAGTAAGTTCAACGTAGAATTCAACTTTAAGTATATAGAAAGAATAATGAAAATAAATAATGTAGTGGACAAGCATTTACAAGTTAGTTGTATTATTGTTTCAGCCTAATGAATTTCACAGTGCCATACCTGAGTTACTTAGCTATATTAATGTTGGTTGGAGCTATGGTAGTTTTGTACGTGATACCACTGAGATATCTATTAATGGCGTGGGGTAAGTTAATTTTAATAAAATATGTAGAAAAATAAGTGGAATAGAGGACACAATTGCAAAAATCTGTTGTTGATTTCAGGTATTAACAAATTTACGAGAAAAATACTTCGACCACACACGATACCTAATAATGAGGTGTTGGACTTATTATCAAGGGTACCAGATGACGAAATTTTGGTAAGTAAATACTTAATCGATCATCAAGCAATACGAATAATAACGTAAAATGCGGCTCGTTTATTTTTTTTACCATAGTAGGTAAGGTTATCGATTACCTACCCCATACGGTTGATTTGAATAAAAAGAAGCAGCAATGTAAGTTTGTAAACTTGTTTGTTTTTCAGTTGGACTGCAGAGAACTAAAACCACATTCCCAGAACGAGCGTCGAGATGTAAGAAAAAAGCACAAAGCTTCTTAACCCCCCTTAAAGATCCAACTGCGGATCAAGCAATACTTTTCCAAATTTAAGCATAGGGACACATTGTAAAAATCAACGATTTGATAGATAGACTTTTGTAATCACATCTGACTCAATCTTTTTCTAGTTTATGTAATTTTTCAACATCGAAAGCCTTTAAAAAAAAAGGTATTAAGTACGAAACTGAAGCTGAAGCCAAAAAATTAGACACTGAATCTCCTTCTAGTATTTTTTTTTTTCCGATACAACTAAACTTGTAAAACAATGAGCACTGAAAATTGAGTATAACAAAATATCATCAAAGTACACAAAAACACATCCAACTTTAGATCTCTGTTTTTGCATTTACGTTAAATACATATTATAAGCTAGTTAAAATTATCCAAAATAATGTTTTTATTTTATTTTAATGAAATAAAAAACATGCCAGCTAATATAATACATTTCCAGTTAATTTAATCAAGCTCGATTTGAAAGAAAGCACAATCAAAGTCTGTTTTAAGAATAGGTACTGAACTTGTATATCTTTCTACAAAAAATATATTATATAAATATATTTTCCTGTTTAATACTTTGAATAGCCTTTTGTCAAGATAAGATTTTATTGTTTTCCTATTTTTGTAAGATTTGAAACGATTATAGTTGTTATTTTAGTTTATTTCGTCGCTAGCTCTTTTTTATACATGCATTGTGAACTGTGATTTTATAAATCTGTAAAGGATAATAGGTCTAGATTCTAATTTGGAAAAATCAAACCCAATAGTTTCAATATAGTTAACGTACTTACTTAATAAATTATTATAGGTTTTGGAGTAGATAAGGCAAAGTTTTTAGAGGTGTTTGTCGAGATAAAATCGTAAGGAACACCAAGGAAAAAATATGGTCAGGTTGGCCAAAAGTTTCTTCCAATACTTTCCATTTCTTATATTAATAGTATTACTTTTTCTTAGTGATGGCTAGTTGAATCTTTAAAATGTATATTTATAAATGTATAAAAGCGCTATGTTGCTATTTCATTTAGATGTCAATATTTCTTGCAAAAGAGTCGAGTGAACAATTTTGCCAAGATAAAAATATTTACTACCCATTCGTATAATCATGAAACGCCCTCGAAAAAAGCACACTGTGAGTTTACCTACTTATACAAGTGTTGCATATAAATAGATAAATATTGGTGTAGGTGTAATTATAAACCAATCGATTTTTATTACGTAATAAAGAAGTTTTTCTAACGATTAGATAGGATTTTTATTAACACAATTTTGTAAAATAAAATATGTTAACATTTTGTTGTTTATTAAAGTTACATTGTTTAGAGCGATGAGTTTAGACTGAGGAGAAATAATCGTGTATTCACATTTCCATGTACAGTTTTATAAATTTATCAATTAAAATTTCATAGTATAAGACTGAGACCAATCTCATTATCGCATAATTATATAAAACATCTGAAACCCTTAGATAAAAATGTTGGCTATTTTTCCGATTCTACTTTTTAGAATAGTGTAACGCAGGAATTAGAGGATTAGCCACATCGCGGATATGTAAGCATAGTCCTTTGTTTCGCGATGAGTCATTTTCATTAATTCCTGCGCTACAATAGTTATAAGTGTAGTTTTTCTGTCTGCATGTCTTTATAAAAGCACAAGATTTTATCGACTTCACCCTAAACTTACAACACCTGTGTTTAGTTCAGAAGTGTTATTTTGACGCACTAATTATATTTTTCCTTCTCCTACCCTCATGATGGATCAATTTTGTATTTTATAATTTCTAAATAACATCATGACTACTGGCTTGTCAGCTTTTTCTTTGTACGAAAATGTGTAGTCCTTCTAGTCGAGTCTAATCTAGTATACTCTTTCATATTTTCATCGCAATAGCAAATTAAATTCGTAAGCGTTCCTCAAAATAAAATCCCTTGGGTACTCCAACAATTCTCTGACCTCTTCCCGTTTCTTCTGACAATATAGCCTGTATCCGGTGGTCTTATCCCGTAACTCTGAAAGCGATAGCGAGAGTTGCGAGAGTGGGACCGCGAGATGGCATGCTCTCACAATCAGAATCACGAACGTTTCAAAGTTAGAGGATAAGCCCGCAGGGTGGAATTATGAGTTTGTTGGCTTTCATGTCATCTAACCAACTTCAAATCGCCGCCGCTTGAGTTGGTGCATGACGACGTTGCTTTAAGAGCACAATTTCTATTAGCTAATTGCTGACTTCATAATATATAATACTCCACTTTGCTCGGCAGGTATTTATCAAGCATCCGGTATCAGGGTGTCTACACATGGCCTGACCTGACATCGTGTGAAAGGAACAGCTAGATTTGAATTTCACGAAAGCAAAAGAAACAAACTATTAAGGTTATAGCTTCTCGCTTTCGCTCCCCCAGAAACTTATATATAGCCATCTCTTTCAAACGCTGTCAGGTCAGGCCATGTAGCGAGGCCTTTATCTGGTATTTCTGGTGGTATTTTATCCTCTTCCCCTATCCGCTTTAACATCCATTATTAAGTCGTTAATCGCAAATCGTTACAATTCATTAATCTAGTCAAGATTTTGTAAAATATTTTGTTTTGTTTCTTTACCTACCTGATTCTGACTTAAAACAAGGCCCCGGCGTTGTTTTAATATTTTGCCCAATAATTATTATCTAGCAACAACTTAACAATTTAGTTAACTTAACCTTCCAAGTTCTTCCAAGTTGTTCCAGTTGTCGGACACTATATAACACTGATAATATTACATAGGTATGCCTAAACTTCAATTTTAACTTACTTCATAATTAAAATTTAAAATAATTCGCGTAAATCCATCCGATCCATTAAAATAAATTTTAAGTGTGTAAGTTATTATTATTTTTGTGATGCACATAGGTAAAAATGTTAATGCTTTCATATTTTAAAAGAATAAAGAAATTATCAAATAATTGTTTGAGTTTTAAATTAGCTATAATGCCTTAGAACCATGTTAATAAAATAAATAGCACCTACCTAACAATTTTAAGAAGTAAATCAGCAAATAGAACCCATTATTACCGCAATGTTATTACCCTTAGACGAAGCATCATACTGGACAGACCCATGAGACGTTGCCGCTCCGACGTTCACATTGTCATGTTTCTCTTTTTATTTCACGGGTCGTCGCATAGAGTAAGCGAGAGAGCTATTGTAAGATTGGCAACCTCGCACTCTGTGTCCATTTTGACCGACTAGTCGGTCACAACATTGCGACCCGTCTTACTAAAAAAGCAAATTGGATCAAAATATCGCTGTGAATACTTAATATTGTTATACATAGTGGCATTATGGCGTGTTGTGCTGTGTATTGTGCATCGAGAATAACGAAAGGGGGAGTAAAAGATCCAGAATTATCATTTCACACGTAAGTCTTTTGTAGCGTTTTTTACCTAAAATAACCAGAATCAAAGCTAAATATTCGTTTCACTTAAAGAATATACATGTTTGAAGTCATACAACTATCACGCAGTGTTATTTAGTAATGAATTTAAGCATTAATTTAAGATAAATAAATGCATTGTTTTACGTGTTCCTGCTAGTGAAGTACCACTGCACGTTTCAAACTTTGTCGATATTTGGTCGATATTTATCTAATAATATTCTTGTAATATCCTACATATACTACATTAAGTGAAACATGAACCGTTAATTCCTTTCCGCGTTTAATCGGCTTGATACGTATTCTATCGATAATTAATTTTAATCTTTTTGAAGCTTTCGCGGCTTAAAATGTATGATAATTTGTACCAATGTTGTGTCATGGTTAAACAATTAATTAAAATAAAACATTTTGTTATAGGTTTCCAAAATGTCCGGAAATCAGAAATCAGTGGATAAAGGCTGTGAGGCGCGAAAACTGGGAGCTACCTAAATACTCTCGACTTTGTTGAAAACGTTTTGAAAATCTAGTTTTATGACTGGGCTGTCAATTAAAAAACTAGGAAGAATAAAAGAAACTAGGAGACGGTGTAGATACTTATTAACTTTCATAGTTACTATATATACTATATATATTCGTACTATTTACATGGCAATTACGAGTTTCGATGTTCAATAAAGTACATATTTTTGCAAACATTGTGTTCTTAATTTACAAATTCTTAGTTTTGTACACTGTGTACATTTTTATCGATAGATTCTGCACTAGTTTTCACTTCCCTACTCACTAAACGTCACAACAGAAAGTGGACACGCTGCCAAAGCAATCACTCTATCCAGTGTGATACAAGATCCTTGGTTATTACCCCTCAAGCCGCTTACCATCAGGTGAGGATCCTCTTGGCTTACCAGCTGCCATTGTATTGCCATTACAAAAAATGCTAAAAAGCCAGTGCTACCAGTAAAGAAATATTCTACCAAATCGGGTATATTTTGTAATAATTGAACTTGTTGTTATTCGTGTGCTAACGGCCTTAGTAAAAGTATAACTTAATATCATAATTGGCGCCAACCACAGTATATCAGACGAGAGAGGAATATTTTTTTATAACATTATATATTTTCTGTACATTGGTTAAACACATTAGGCGTGTGGAGCCTGATTACATATTGATAGTAGAATAAAGTAGATTGAAATAATAGTTCCGAAGCACTCGATAGGTTACACTATTTGCTATGTATACATATATGCTTTCGATTGAGCGGTTTGTATTATTTTGTTAAACCAATATGGTCCACACTATGTCCCAGACACAGCTATTGTTAAAGAAGGCATTCAATGAGACATGGCCTCCATGCCTGTCATATTTTTATCTCAATTGTGAAAAATCAATTATCCACGCCATGCCATTAAATGGCTAGCTACATGGCCTGACCTGACATCGTTTGAAACAGATGGCTATATATAAGTTTCTGGGGGAGCAACAGGGAGAAGCTATAACCTTAATAGTTTGTTTCTTTTGCTCCCGCGAAATTCAAATCTAGCTGTCCCTTTCACACGGTGTCAGGTCAGGCCATGTAGCGAGGCCCTAACAGAATTTAAGAAACTGACCCTGAAAACCAATTATTGGTAGAAATAAGTTTTTTGATAATAGCAACACTTAAAAAGAATATTCGCCACTTCCATGACGACAATTTATCCGCCATATTGATTATCTGTCATTGTCTTGTCACCGCGCCACCGTGTCTCTAGACCTTCTGCCAAAGTTCCAGTTTACACGAAAAGTACAAAAACAGCCTCCACCATGTCTTCAAAATTGCTCGAGTACAAGGAAACTATAGAGCGTCATCTAACAGACAAAAGCAAGCCATGGACAAAATACTTCGAGTTGGTAGAACAGAAATCCGGCGTCAACCGGTCATACATTTTCGTCGGTGAGTTTTTAGTTTTTTTCCCTAGTTTATTTATAACCTAAGCGGGATTTGACGTTCCTTTTGCTTGTGCAGGTCTCGTGGCGTTCACCGGTTTATATTTAGTGTTCGGTTTCGGCGCTGAGCTGATATGCAACTCGATCGGTTTCGTGTATCCTGCCTATATGTCTATGAGGGCTCTGGAATCGCCTCAGAAAGATGACGACACTAAATGGCTGACGTATTGGGTGGTGTACGCCTGCTTCTCGATCATCGAATACTTCTCGGACTTCATTGTGGGCTGGTTTCCGCTCTACTGGCTCATCAAGGTGAGTTAAATTCAAGGTCTCCAGTAATATTTTCGCAATTAGGTGTGTCGTAATTACAGGTATAATTACGATACCTAAGGGCATGGTCGTCATGAGCAAGCTTTTTGTGCAGATGCAAAGTTCAAAATACAAGCCTCATTAGTCATTATATGAAGCCCGGTATGGCTCCATGCAATGACAAAAAATATGCTATTGGCAGTGTGCCATAGTCTGTACAACATAGTTCACTCAATACACATTTAAATGCATTTATGAAGCGGTGAAACCAGACACAACCAAACCACAACAGACAAAAATATTTTTGAAATTGTGACCTGAGCTCTGTTTTTTATCTGTATAATTTATAATAATCAAAATTTTTATTTTTTTTGGTTTTTATTAAGTTACAAACTGTATTTTCAGTGTTAGAACTATATATTTTCATAAAATACTCTTAATGTTTTAAATAACCATCATCTAAAACAAAAAGACAAAATTGTTCAAGAACTATTTTACTATGCAATTTTTTTGAAATTGCTGAAATTTCTTGCGAAAGTTTCACATTCAACCTTCAATGGTATCATTCGGATATTGTCTAGATTTACTTCAATTTTAACACACTTATCTAAATTGGTCATAATTTGACAGCTGGCGAAGAGCCTGTCCGTAGGCAGAATGTAATTTCGAGTAGGTGTCACCAGTCTACAATAGTCTCGAGTAATGCTAACTAGAAATTACAGAGCTAGACCTTATAATAACCTGATAAGATAAGATCAGTACAGTTGCTTAGACACGAAATTCACATTTTTTATTATAGTACTGTGAAAATTTAAGTCTATTAACAAATTTGTATATATCTTATATCTGACTTCTGGCCAAAGATCTCCCCCAATTCTCTCCATCTCTAACAATTATGTAATCTTCTTAAAAGTCCCCAATTTATAAAATAAAAATCCCCACTGCAAAATGTACACTCCGGATATAAATAATGTGCCATAAACACAGACAAGACCCAAGAAACTTTATCCTCCTTCTGGGTCATTGGGTAAAAATAGACCCAAACAAAAATTAGAATGTAGGTACTTCAATCCCAATCCCCACGCTTGGCAGGTGGCTTGAGGATCGCATTGTACCCATCATTTACTAAGAGGATGCTGCTGCCCAGTTCTAGTCCCTGGTTGGTACTTATTTTGTCCTAAAAACTTCCGCATAAGAACTCCATATAAATATTAAAAACTTTGACAGCTCAATCCCTAAAGCCCGTTTATCTGATGGTGGTAAATTTCCCTTATCACCCTTATCATGTGCTCTGGGTCTTATCAGCGGTGACTAAATAGAGTGTAATAGTTATTTTGCATTGTACTGTTACTACAAGAGATAAATGTGTTTACTGGTATGCTACTATGCGTCTGTCACTTATATTTTACCACAGTTATAATTTTCGACTTCAATCACCTTGGTTTGACTTAAATGGCCCTAAGGTCCCATCATCAGATCCTGACTTGATCACAATGGAACCACCAACGAACTATACCCTTTCAAACAACAAAAGAATTTTCCAAATCAGTCCAGCAGTCTTCGAGTAATCGTCCCCGAAATAAGTAATTTTTTTTTTTTTTTTTAGGAATTGTGATAATCAGTTTCGATAAAAAATTATTTATATGACCACCCCTGAAGCCAAAAAAAAAAAAAACATTAAAATCAATTCATAATTAGCGGGGTAAATGCATAACAAGACCAAAATAAACATACAGTCAAATTGAGAACCTCATCTTTTGTTGGTTGTTTAAAAAGTTGGTTAAAAAGAGGCATTGGTAAAGTTAAAATTGTTTGTCTACAGTCCGTTTCTTTTTAACCGACTTTCAAAAAAAGGTTGATTGTCATTTACCAAGGAAAAAAAATACTTTCAGATTGGTCTATAATTTTTTTTGTCAAAATCCAGTTCTGGTTTATTATTCTTACTTTATACTAACTATACTAGTGATAGTTAAGCGACTATGACGAAGCAAATTTAAATATATGGTGCTAATGTAGTATTTATAATAAATACTTTTGTGACAAGACAAGCAGCTTGACAATAAGCGTCATGCTGCAGTTTGGAACCATGCACTGCACTGTGCTCTGCATCAGCCATTAAACATCCCGCTGCTGAGATATCAGCCTACCCTCGAAGGGTGATTGGGTCATATTCACCACGCTGTAGTGCTGGTTGGCGGATTCACATACGGCATCGAATTTCTTCTCCGGGCATGTGAAGATTTCCTCACAATGTTTGCCTTCACAGAAAAGTCAGTGGTATATCAGTATGTAAGTTCCAAAGAAACCGCGACCCCACGAATGCGAAGCGAGTTTTTTTTTTTTTATGTTACTCTGTGACGAGACGAGCAAGTCGCTCACCTGATGTTAAGCGTCACGCTTGCCCATAACAGTTCAGTGGCACCCAGAATTTTGAACTTCAACAGTTCAAAACTATGCGCGGCATGCACTGCGCTCGTCACCCTGAGATGTTAGATGTTAAATCTCTGTATGCCCAGTAATTACGCTGGAAACATTGCCCTTCAATCCGGAACACAGTAATGCTTGCACACTACTACTTGGCGGTTGAGTAACTAGCAAAGGTGTTGTATTTCCCCAGGCGGACTCTGCAAGAGAGCACTACAACTACCACTGAGCTACCACGGCTTAAACTGGCTTGCACTATGCTCATAACTCTGTAATGTGTTTATTATTTACCTAATTAAGTAATTCTATCCTTGTTATAATTATTATTGTGGTAATTTCATCAATCTTAGTAATGTCCTATTGTTGACACTGATTTAAATGTGACTCTTTTGTCATTCCCTTATCAAAGCAAGCGCATTTATTAATTACTGCAGTATAAATATTTGTAGAATAAACAGTTGTCATTTCAACGCTCACATTATGATACACTAAAGCCGGGTTGCGCCTTCTAGGTTAACTTTAAACTACAGTCATAACTGCAGTTAAAAATTAAAGTAAGTTACCCGTTAAGCTGAACAATGTGTTGCAGATATTACACTAATATTATAAATGCGAAAGTTTGTGTGTAAGTGTGTTTGTTCCCATTCAACTCGGTAACGGTTGTATGGATTTGGATGAAATTTGATATGGAGCTAGCTTATACACTGGATTAACACATAGGCTACTTTTTATCCCGAAACTTTTTACGGTTCCTGTAGGATAGCGGGTGAAACCGCGGGGTGAAACAGCTTCGGGATCGCGAATCGGGTTTGTATCTTCCGCAGAAACAAAATAAATGGTTAAAGGGATTTCTAGACTTTTGTCCCACAATCCCCTTCCGCAAAATAAAATAAATGGCTCAGGGGATTTCCGGATTTTTTTGGCCAATGATCCCCTTCACCTCTCATGCTCTAGTAAGCCATTCTAAACAGAACCAAAACTAACCGAGTACCTCTGCCTTGCTCTCAATGACGTTTGTAACAATACCTCTTTGTCTGTGACCTTGTCTTGTCATTTGTCTTATGAAATAATGGCACAGAAAACATCAGCTTATAGTGCAGTCTACGTCGAAAGAAACCAGAGGATTGGCCCCATTCTACTATATATTATTCACCTCGTTTATACACCTGAGGCTGCCGCGCCGCCATTGTAAGGAGCATCGTTTCACTCATCGCGCGAAATTCAAATTTTCTTGCGTTTTATGTCAATTACAGCTTAATTACTCATCGTAGGTTCATGAAAACTAATTTTGCGATAATAAATAGATTGTTTCAAGAAATTGCACATGCAAATTATAGGCGCCATTTTTAGGGCGGGATACTGGATACCGGCCCGTTTATTTTGTAGGTATTTCAGGTCGTAGAGTGTTGATTGGACAATAAACGGAACAAAAAAAATGTCACCTCATCTTGTCACAGTTATATACATAGATTTTGATGACTAATGCTCAAAATGTCCACCATGTTCATAAAAACCACTTCTCAAAACGTCAATTTCTCATTATGTTTGTTTCGTGTAAATCTTGATGTTTATCGATCATCATCACATATAATACTTTCTATCCCAGTAAAATGTGGAAAAACGCGGGTAAAACCACCGGACACGACTAGTAGAGCATTTTGTAAACAAAACAATGCATGTTTAGTTCATAACAAATGTTAACTGACCTCGCGATGTATTAATTGACACAAAGCAGCGTATTGCTTTGTTCTGATGAAACTGTGGACTGTACTGTACAATAGAAGATAATTCTGTATTGTTACATGTTTCCTTGGGATGATACTCATCTAGGCCCTTTATTCTCTATCGCAAATGAGATAACGCGTGACGTCATAACATGCTCTAAACTTAAACGCGGCTCCTAATCGTGGCACGACGTGAAGAAACGCGCGTTTAAGAAGCTTAGAGAATACCGTTTCATGCGACTAACACGGATTAAACTTAAATGGCGCGTAACAAGCTAGTTATGACAATAGAGAATAAGGGCCCTAATTTGTTTTTATTTTCTGACAACTTTTTTTTAAATTAAATAAATAAATAAATATTGGTGGATACGTTATTTACACACAGCGCCATCTCTCCCCAAACTAAGCAAGCTTGTACTATGGGAACCAGATAACTGATAGAATACATTTTTTTTTTTTTTTTGTAAATACATACATAGAATACATAGAAACACCCAGACAAAGAACAAACATCCATGTTTATCACACATGTTTGTCCTGTGTGGGAATCGAACCCACAACCCACAGCTCAGAAGGCAGAAATCCACCCACTGAGCCACAAGGCTAGTCAGAAATTAAATAGAACTAAATAGATTGATGGAGTTTGGACAAATTTTGATCAGCTTTGTACCAATCACGGATTTTATAGAAGCTTGTCTGGTACAGTGGCGGATTTACCAGCGGGCTGACTAGGCTTGAACCCTAGCGCGGCAGATTGAAAGGGCGGCAAATTTAGGGACCGATTTAAAAACTATAAGCTCGCGGTAAATATACATATACAAAAATCGGTCCCTAAATTTGAGCCCCTAAAATTTGCCGTCCTAGGCTCAAACCTACTATTTTTTAAATACAATTTCATCTAAATTACTGAATTACCAAAATCTAGTTGGAGTTATGGATCTTGTTGAGAGCGGCAAATATTTAACAGACTATACTTGGAAAATGTATGAATGCGCCACTCGTCTGGTACTCTTTGAAGCCACTAAGGCTCGTAAGAAAATATGACGATCTGATCTCATCATCATCATGTCTCCGTCCTTATTTTTATCGACACTATATATTTAATTTTATAATATTAAAAGTTTGATATGTAGCGTCCTCGTAATTTTGCAATGTCCGAAATGGGCGACTGTCTTTTTTTTTTTTTTTTTTCTTTCCTCTAAGGGGATTTTGGCGTCGCACGTCTTATGCATTTGCCAGTGTCAAGTATACTTATATATTCTTAAGTTTTACTAGATATTGTCAAACAAGTCATAGTCACGGTCAAAGGCGAGCAAAGCAAGTCACGGTCAAGTCCAAGTCATGCCCCAGTAAAGTGGTGAAAACTTTACTAGAACCTTCTAAGGAGTTTTGGAAACAACACGAAAATTCACGTTTCACGTATACTATTCACCAACACTCGTGCATGTTCACGAACACTTAAAGGGTAAAACTTCACCGTTTTTACACATTAATACTCGAAATAACACAAGTTTAGGAAAATAATAAAATGACGCGACTTGAATTCTTCACGTTCCCGCCAAAACTCCGACTAAGTCTTATGTGCATATTATATTTTATTAAGACCTTTGTAAACTTAGTGGCAATAAAGAATATCAATATGAATATATTTTTCTATAAAAACTTATTTAAACTATTAAAACATTATATCATCACTACTAAAATGTTGTTTTCTATATCCACAGTGCATCTTCGTGGTATGGTGCTACATGCCATCAGATTTCAACGGTTCCCTCATCATCTACAATCGCATAATCCGTCCGTACTACCAAAAACACCACAGCCGTATCGACGAGATGGCCAATTCAGGTACGAAGACACTCAGAGACCTGAAAACGACATAGAAATGCATGTCTTCGTCAATACAATGCAGTTACATACTCACTTTTTAAAATAAATGGTTAATTTTGAGTGTTTGTTGTTCTGTACTGATAAGCTGGGTAGTTCACAAGCCGCATGCAATGAAAATAGTATTTTACGGGCCTGTAAGCAGGGCCCCAACTGATCGAGGTCATCTAGCAATTTTGGCTAATGTAGGACAGTCTGCAAGCTTAAATATAATAAAGAGGTATTATCATTAGGGGGCCCTAATTGATGGCCTCTATTTTATTAACTGAATCCATGTGGTAATTTAGTACTTATCAAAATGTATTTAGCAATGAGGCGTTTTCCAAAAAAAAAGAAATCCTGGTTATAAAAGTACCCAATAGATGGCGTTAGATGTACCTTGCGTTTTTTCTGTCACTGTCAAGACATGAAAGACAAAAAAATGTACGTGTGCCTTTTTTTCCTCGTGTTTTTTGGCTTGACGTGTTTATTTAGACAATTTCAAGTAACGTAACTATGTATTTGACTTCATTTGAAATATTACAATAGTTGACACTGGCTAAATACAAAACGTGTGGAGCCAAAATATACGATTTAAAAAATAAACATAAAATATTTCGACAGAAATGACAATGACAGGTAAAACGGTAGGTCTGTTACGCCATCTAGTAAATATTTTAGAACTACTTTTTTTTTTTTTTTGGAAATCGCCTCATTGACCATATAGGTGTAATTATCCACTTTTGATTACCTACCATATTTAACAATTTAAAAGTCTTATTTTTCAAAATTGTAGACCTCGACAAAATTTTGAAGAAAGTCGAACAGAAGGTGGACAAAACCGTAAAGGCTTTCAGCAACACCATTAAGGAGCTGCATAAAGACTAAAACTAACCTAAAATAAAGGTACATATAGTACACAATCGCTAAGCTTTGCTCGGCATGCCGATGAAGTTATGCTTACCTGCCTATGCTGTTTCTTGACCTCTATTCAGCTGCCGTATTCTTTGCTCAATCCGAAAGGTTTCGATTCGACTATGTACACTCTCTGATTGCGTCATCTACAATCAGGGTGAAAGAGATAGAGAGTAGATTTCGAATCAAATCCTTTCCGGATTGTTTCTGAATACGAGGACTGGGACCCTATTCCTGTGCGCTCGAGATTATCTCGGTCACTGTCTCTCTAATTTAGAATTTAATGGGAGTGAGAGTGACCGAGATAATCTCGAGCGCACAGGAATAGGGTCCCTGGATGTGTTTAAATTTCAAGTGACAATTACACAAAACCAGCAATAGTTCTAAGATGCTTTTTTTCTGCACAATTAACGCATTGTTAATTTTATTTTCATGTTTAGTGTTTCAAGGATGATTAGGTCATTTATGTATCTCTTAATACATAGTCTAAATGTGACTTATCAAAATGGTGCTTTTTGTTTATGGGATGGTTATGGTATGGTATTCAAGAGTGGATTTGTTCTGTGTCGTTTTGGTAACAAATAGAATTGCGTGTCTAAATGCTTATTAAGAGCGTCCACTTCTGAGTCACGCAGAAAATTCATCTGGGGCCCGGTTCGCAAATCGGGGCCCCCAATGTGAGACCCCAGATCCGATATATTGTTAAGTTAATGTCAGCTTACAGTCGTGTAGCTTCGATTCCTCGCTCCCTGTGAGTGCTTGATGCAACGAATGGTAGAATACTGACCTGCCGATGTAATTGCAGCTGCAACTACTGCTAACCGTGACATTCACCAGCTAGTGCAAGGCGCTAACAACAAGATTAAGAAATCCATGCAGAACTTCGATCGTAAATAACATGCGACCATTAAAATGTTATTAAACGGGTATTCACTATACTGTATGTTACCTTCTGGTTTAATGTAGCCTACTTTTGTTGGTTTTTTAATTTAATTAGTTATGTTACATTTTAATGTTGATTCATTAATATATTTTTTGTAATTATTTTTAAAAACATTGCTAGCGCCTTGTCACGACATGCTGCATATACACCGAATACCTTCGGGAGTTATAAATTTGCAACATAATGCTCAATTAATATTTCATATTAGGTTACGTAACTCTGTATCCCTTTATTGTCATTTTAGATTAGCAGTATAATACTTTTTACATTCCAAATACATTATTTTATTCGTATTATGTTTATGTATATTATAATGGTTACACTTTTTTTTTTATTTACTTATTAATCGTATCCAAAGCCCATGCTTTTATCCTTCTAAGAAAATACTCTACTATATTTAATTTTAAGTTATCACTTGCAATATCATTATTTAAATAAAATAATATTCAAATTTAACTTTTATAAATGTTTCATGGATACGGTATATTATGGTAAAAGAAGGTGGACCAAAATTTAGTTTATCAAATTGTTTTGCTTTTTCTGACTGTTCGTCAATTTTAAGTCTTAAGACGCTGTCTACAAGGTCAGTCACAAAATTTTAGTCATAATTTAATCAAAGTTGGTTCGTGCACATAGTATTTTTAGTGTACGGATTGAGAATTGCACAGTATTGTCGAGTACGTTCCTGTAATTTGACGATGTAGAGATGATTAGGCACCTGTACCATAGACCGATCGGACAGGACTATAATGATCTGCATTTCTTTTCATTTTAATACGCGAGAAAAGGATTTCAATAATTTTAGAGTTTTCGAATTTAGTTTAGCTTAGAAAATAGTACGAGAGAATGACGACGTTGACCTCAATTCCATGTAAACTCGCTAAACTAAACTTAGTGCTATTGTTATCTTTTACTAATAGTAACACAAGATAGAGATAGCATGCATTTCAGCGCTGTCAAATAAGTCAGATCTTTGTTCTCCATACCGACAGAGTACAACAACAACAAGTTTTATGGTGTACGTTTTTCGTCGCGGCTTAAATTGGTAAACTCGTTTGACAGCACTTAAATGCAAGCAATTTTTTTTTTGGTTCTGGCTGACAAGAGAAGCAAGTCGCTCACCTGCTGTTAAGCGTCACGCTTGCCCATAACAGTGCAATGCCACCCAACACTTTAAACTGCAACAGTTCCAAACTCTGCGCGGCACCGCATTGCGCTCGTCACCCTGAGATATTCGATGTTAAAACTTTGTATGCCGAGTAATTTCGCTGGAAACGTAACAATCTTCAATCCGGAACACAGTAACGCTTGTACACTACTGCTTGGCAGTTGAAGAACCGGCAAAAGTGTGGTACTTGCCCAGATGGAATAAGAAACGGCAAAAATATATATTTCTCGTGTTTCTATTAGTAAAAGACAGCAAAAGCACTAAGTTTATTTTAGCGAGTTTACATGGAACGCAGCAAATTAAAATTAGTTTTAATTTCATTCATTTTAGTTTGTTGAAGTTTTTAATTAGCGGTTATTAAGTCCTAGAACAGTAACGAAACAGTTATATAGGATCCCGTTATTTATCACTAGTTATTATTTATAGGTAAACAAGACTAGACCGTGCACACATTACTCATGGTGAGTATGTAAACAGTTGTCGGGAAACTTCCTTGAATGTTATATTCTAACGCAAAAAAGTTGTCACTAATGGATGGAGACCCTATTGAGGTGCATCGTTTCACTCATCGCGCGAAATTCAAATTTTCTTGCGTTTTTTGTCAATTACAGCTTAATTACTCATCGTGGATTTATTGCAACCAATTTTGCGCCAATAAATAAGTTATTTTAAGAAATTACGGGTAATATGATCACCTAGATAACATTGGTTTAGCTACAAATATCAATAAGCTGATTTTCATCTTAGTTTTTGGTTTATTGAGAAATGTACTTATACTAGCTTTCAACTTGAATTTTTGGTTGGTGTAATTTCTTGAAACAATCTATTTATTATCGCAAAATTAGTTTTCATGAACCTACGATGAGTAATTTAGCTGTAATTGACAAAAAACGTGAGAAAATTTGAATTTCGCGCACTGAGCGAAACGTTGCACCTTAATTACATATGCTTTAAACATTCTAACTCCGAATTAAGACTGAAAATGCACGTTGACACTAAAAATGCTAAAAAGTATAAAATAAATTACCTTGCTGCAGCTGTTGCTTTACCGTTCAAATAAAAGTTAAAGGGCTTGGCAAGAAATTATATAACAATTTTGCTCAACCGCTGATCTTTTAACCAAATCTGGATACTGATAAGCAATAACATGTCAACAAACAAAAAAAAATTTTTTTTTAATGATACAGAACGCTTCTTTGTCAGCCAAAGAAGCGTTCTGTATCATTAAAAAAAAAAAAAAAAAAAAAATGTGGGTTGACATGTTATTGCTTATCAGTATCCATCTAATGTATTAGCTTCTTGTAAACGGAGCCCTGACGAAGCATGGGGCCCTTGTAGCATTTGTTGCTGAGATAGCGCTTTCTAATCCAGCACTGATCCGGGTTTTTCCCGTTTTGATCATTATGATAATTTTATAGTCGTGTTTATTTAAATTAGTAATGACGGAACATTTTGCATTCTATTTCTAGATTTTGTAACTAACGAATTATCAATGTATATGTTTACCTACTTACCATCCTAGTACGTTACTTTCGACACCCTATAGTAACGCTCAATGTTTTAAATTCAATGTGGGTTTTATCAAACGTTTTCAGCTGCCTGGTTGTAATGAATTTCGGACGATACAGAAAAGTTAAAAAGTCAATGAGGCGTTTTAAAAAAAAAAAAAAAAACTGGTTATAAAAGTACCCAATAGATGGCGTTAGATGTACCTTGAGTTTTTTCTGACACTGTCAAGACATGAAAGACAAAAAAATGTACGTGTGCCTTTTTTTTCTCGTGTTTTTTGGCTCGACATATGTATTTAGACAATTTCAAGTAACGTAACTATGTATTTGACTTCATTTGAAATATTACAATAGTTGACACTGGCTAAATACACAATGTGTGGTGCCAAAATTTACGATTTAAAAAATAAACATAAAATATTTCGACAGAAATGACAATGACAGGTAAAACGATAGGACTATGACGCCATCTAGTAAGTATTTTAGAACTTTTTTATTTATTTTTAAACTCATTGTTATTTTAATGTTCCAGCATCCCGTCTCGTGGCCGACACGATCGGGAAGAACAAATAAACAAGCCCACAGCCGAGAGAGTGACGAAAGTACAAAACTACCCGCTTCAAACACGAGCTTCGCCGCACGCACCGATTTTTACACATTTTTTTTATATTTGACTGCTTGTATGGGACATCATTCACAGATTTGTGACGACTATCATTACGAACTGTGCGAAGTAATTGCCCAAATTTACTAAGTGACAATTAATCAATGATAATTTCCTATACAGTTAACCGAAAGATTCTACATCCATTGTAAATAAATAAATTAATAATTATGTACGAATAAATTTTTTAAAGACTATTTTCTGAGAGTATTGTAATGTTTGATGTAAATGCATTATCCGTTAATAACATAGATCAAAATCACAAAAAAAAAATTTGGCTTCTTAGTAATGTCTTATTTGTATAAGGCTCGAAAACCATAAACAGTAAGCGCAAAATCGTTACTAGAACTAATTAAGGCGGCACAATTTTGCGGTCATACTTACAGAGATAATTCGAAGCGTGAATTTCGAATTTGTCCAGATTGAATAATCTTACTGAATTCGAACGATGCGCGCTTCGAGCTGTGCATAAAAATTACACGACCTTGTACCGGTGGTATTCGCCGCAAGACGGTGCAGCCTTAAAATTACAGGTTGCATATAACGGAATCTTTTTCACCTATTACCGATCGGGTAGTTGGTAAAATATTGATATCTGTTACGTTGCGGTTATTTTTTTCGATTCTAGTATTATGCTAATTAATTTGTATAATCCATTCATAAAATTATATACTTACCAAAATGTTTATCATATGCTAGTTATTTAAAGTAAATAATACAAAACATGGAGAGACTAGGCTACAAAATAAAACGCCAGTTTGACCTGACCGGGGAGAACATAACAATCAGTTAGTTCATTACGCTTCAGTCACAGTGGCCGTATTGGTAAAGCTGATATTGGTGGCCCTAGAAAAACAACTATAGCCGATAGCCAATCATTGTTTTAAACACATAATTATACAAACCTAGTAGTTAAGTTTGTTTGTATATCCAGACAATTTAATTAAATTTAAATTTTAGTTAAATCTAATTTCTTGTAGGGATTGCCACATCCTTAGGGTCTATTCAGATATACGTGGTATTCGCTGCCAGTGGTGATAGCGATATAAAACGCCGTTTCGCCACATTTACGAAAACTCGCGGCTAGCGCGATATCTGGCCCAATCGTAAGAAAGTGCAAATCTTTATTCAGCGCTCTTGACCTTGCAACTATTATAGAGAAAATACAAATATACAGAATTGTTTGTGTCAAAAAATAAACACAAAGTAAGCGTTTTTTTTTAAATAGTAGGATGAGCACAATGCATATAGCTCTGAAACGTAACCGATCCCAACTCAGCATTTATTAATAATATTGTCCATAACATTACTTTCGCTGTATAGTTCAGAATTCGGAGTCGTAGGTTAGTTTAATGAAATTGGGCTTAAAACAAAACGCTAACAGTTTTTTCTACCCGCATTTAAATAGTAACGAGTACCGCGTAAATCTGAATGGGTCTTTATAAGCGTAAGTTTAGGTATTGGTGTTTTTTTTAATTCCCATATTGCAAGATCTCTTGAGGAACAATGAATTTCTTCTTTCTGTTGGTATTTCTATATTAGATTGCTCAAGGAATGTTAGTATTGATTTGTTTAAGTTTTTTTAGAAATAGTATATTATTATTGTTAGTTTTCAAGTGTTGCCAGTGTGATAAATGTCCGAGTGCTGCAATTTTATTACAGAAAATACCAGAGGCATTTATTAATGCATTGTTCGACTATTTCAAAACCCATGTTTGCCTTTTAATAGTAAAGTAAATCATGTTTTTGAAAGTTTTGGTGTAAAGCTTGTGTAATGTAAAGTACTGTGCCTTTGCGATTTGCTGCGAGCAATATTGTATTCATCAAAGGTATTGTTGAAATTGTATTTTTTTCACTTTCAATAAAAGGAATTCATTGTGTAGTTTGGTGTTTTCTTGTATATTTTTTTTAATTCTTTGTTTTTAACTGGAATCACTAATTTTAGTTTTGCAATCTGGAAGCACTAATTGGCAGTCTTCTTAGTATAATTTATCTGTGGTATTAGTACTTATATAATTTTTTTGGCGTATTTTAAGATAAACCAACATGACAAACCCACCCAAGTTCCACATGAACTTTATTTTTCCAGCACAGGGCCGTGTTCAGTGAGGACGTCCGACGATGCTCGATGACATTAGTAGCATATTCGTAATGTCATGGAGCGTCGGCGGACGACCTTACTCAACACAGCCTGTGTGGTTACATACAAACAAACCGATTTTGTGGTGCTACACCCCCCACACTAAGGCGCAGAAACATTTGTGTGCAGTAAGACATTTGTGTTACGTGGCACACTTTTTGTGAATTAATGTGGTGTGTTGTCTATTACCGCACCACACACCAGTACTACAAATGTTTTACTTGAAAACTGACGTGGTTTTGACTACAAATGTCGTACACCACACAAAACATTAATCCTACTTTACGCTAATAGACATCACACAACATTTCTTCACAAAAAGTTTGCCATTTACCATAAATGTCTTACTGCACACAAATGTGTCTTTGGTGTGTGGTGCAAACAATTTAGATGTCGGTATACGTTAAAAAAAAATGTGTCGTGTGCAACATTTTGTAGCATGGATTTAGCATGCTTCGTCTAAGTTTTGAAGTATTGGGAGTGAAGAGCAAAAAGTTATTTTTTTTTAAATTCATTATTAAACAAGGATTTTGCGTCCGTTTTAGGATAAACGCGTCTGTGCTTTATGGTACCTGTTAAAACATTTTTCAAAAAAAAATTTTTTTTTCATTACCTTTTTTCCATCAGTACAGTTATCAAAATGACACCGAAAGTCTAATTTAACAATTGATTACAAAAAGGAAACCCAAATTTGTATTTGTATCAGCCTATAAGAATCTCGCTGCCGAGATATCAGCCTACCTTCGAAGGGCCGTATTCACCACGCTGACCCAGTGCGGTTTAGTGGATTCACATATGCGGCCTTCGAATTCCTTCTCCGGAAATATTTTTTTTATTTTTATTTATTTATTGAGGCTTCACATTTATAACAACATTAATTCTAACACCATAATCTTACACTAAATTTAAACAAAATGCGTTATATATCTAAGGAAGCACAGCATGCATTAATATTCCTTAATTTTTAACTATTAATAATAAAATCAATTTAAAACAAATATCTAGAAGAAGAGTTAGAGAGTTTGTTAAATACAATGTTCAAGACTAACCCAAACCTGACTATGGCCGACAGGCCATAATCAAGCTTAAGCCAATCTTGAACCCTAATAATTTAATTTAATAATAATATGCAGGCTTCCTAACGATATTTTCCTTCACCGAAAAGCCAGTGATATATCCGTACGTAAGTTCGAAAGTACTCATTGGCACGGGCCTGGTCATTGGTTCATTCTCGCTGCCCCACGAATGTGAGGCGAGCATGCTTCCACTGAGCTACCAAGACTTAAAATTCCTCTATCATAGCTGATAACGAAACTCAATTACCAAAACACTAAAGCATGAAAACTAGAGAAGTAAAACTTAATAATTTATTATAACTAAATCTAATAAAAACTAGGCATATAGCAAACTATGATGTGGCCTCAGCTTTAGCAGCCTCCGCTTCTTGCTTGGCCAGGGCTTCTCGTGTGGCCGCTCGGTTACGCCATGCAGTCATATATGATCGGGGGTGGATTGGGAAGAAACCAGAGAGACCTGGAACAAGTAAATGTTTTGTCATAAATATTTTATAATTAGCAGTGCCCTGCTTAATTTTACAGGGATAAAAAGTAGCATATGTGTTAATCTAGCCCATAAGGCTCCATACAAATTAATTCAAATCCATTTAGCCGCTACAGAGTTGAACAGGAACAAACAAACTTACGCACAATCTTTCACATTTATAATATTAGTGTGATTAACTCTTTGAAAGCTAACTAATATTGCTTCCAGGAAAAAAATCATAACAAGGTAAAATTTACATTTTCATTGGCTAGGTCAAATAAAAACAAAAATTGGTGAAGCCATTTAGGCTACAGCTATTTAGGTTACATATGAAGTTAACACACCAAATTAGGCTCATTGGTTGAAGCCAGCCAATAATCAACTATCCAATGAGTTCAATATTCGGTGTGTTAAGTTGACACGAGTTTAAAAAACTTATGACAAACTGGGTCCTTTAAATGAAATAATCACAGTACAAAACATAAGTGTAATCTTACCAAGTAACTCTGCAACGGGTTTTGTTACGTGGGCTCCTTGACCTAGCCAATGTTTTAATCTCTCCAGATTGAGAGCGACCAGTTTCTCGTTGTTTACATTTGGCATCGGGTCGTACGAACCTAGTTGCTCTATGACTGGTAGGTGGTTAGGTCTTTTGCGCTAGAAATGTAGAAAAAATATTAATATCATAACCTAACATCCATCTTCCGAAAAATTATTAAAAATTTGTCTTTGGAAGTGTCTTATAAGGGCTAAAACTATAATTTGGATCTCAGTTGATTAGTAGGTTTTTTTGAGCAAATTTCGTTAATATCTAGGGGTTTAAAATCGAAATGTTACGTGGTACTTACGTGAGTTACAGATATGTGGAAAAATGGCCTATTAGTGCATCCCTGACGAACTAGGCGAATGGATTTCGCTGCTCTTACGAAAAATTGTCCCGTACCACTTGCCGGAGGCAATGCCATAGCTGGAAATTATAGAAAATCTACTAATTCCAAAGAAAAACAATCCACTCAACTTAGAAAAATAGGTTATTTTGTTCAAAATCAAAAATAAACGAGAGCAGAACTGTCATTGTCAGTCCGCCAGATAATGTCACTGTCTAAAAAGGTTTAGTTTTTGAACGAATTCGGTACGTGTGGATTTTTGCGCGAACTACAAAAACAAACAAAATGGAAATCGTAATCTTGGGTAAGATATAATTGAGACAAAAAGTTTGTGGTCGCGAGGTCTACTGTTTGCAGAACTAGTTTACATATTAAAATCTTGAAAATGATCTATGAGGGAAGTAAGCTCTTAAACCGAAAGTGTAGTGGGGCTATTTTTCTTTATTAGGAATGTTTTGACCTACATACCTCCTTAGCACCATCGTGTAATATAATTCAAACATAATAACATACACGCCACAAAACACAAACAAACTACCTAAACTAAGTGGGTACTTAGCCTACATGAAACGAACAGTTGGATTGGATCACAAAGACCATTGAAAGTCTAAACATAATACAATGTTGTAGGTAATTCACTTCTAGGGCGGCCCAACTGCTCAAGAAGGATGGATCGAAATTTCAAGTCTATCAAATTTTTAATCTGTTTTTTTAACATGAAAGGTCCAAAAAGCATCGTCCTCACAATCAAAACCCAAAAAGTATAGTAATAGATCAAACCAATCGCACTCAGCTGCCTTATTTCCAGGACCTCATAAAACGTAGTAAAATATTCACAAACAATCTTGAAATTGCGGGGTCCGATGGCGCCAGTAAAGCGACCGACTTGTCGGTCGAGCTGGCCAAATTAAGCACTAAAAATGTTCTTCGCGAAGTCTCAGAGAATGCGATGCTGTCTCCCTCATTACATTTAATAAATACAAGTTGGTTGTTCTGTAATGACCCGGACGATCGGGTGTAATTTTTTTTAAGTGCGATACCCGCTTTTCATTCATCGTGCGAACTACGTACAGTAGTGATGCACTTGCTATAGTTTTGTCGATAACAGAGATATAATAAAACAGAATATATCGATACTTACATTGTAGTATTATTAAATTTATTCTGCAATTTATGTACCGCTGTCTTGTACCTACCTATTAGTATTTGTATTTGTATACAAATACAAATACTAATATTGTATTTTGTTATATTGTTATATTGTACCTTGTATTGCCGCGTATTTTAAATTTTCCTCTATTTTGTGGTTTATGAATAACCATAAATCTTGTAATTATTCTTTGTTGACCGAGCGAAGCGAAGCGAGTTTACTGGGACAAATCGGCTTTTGTATGTATGTTTGTGTGTATATTTGTCCGATGATAACTTGCGAACCGTTGATCCGATCTTCATGAAATTGTAGGCAAGTAGTTCATTTCAATACAATTTTTAAGTTCGAATATGAGCTGAATCGGTCCAGGGGTTGTGAAGATATATGGATCGCGAGGTCTCAGTTCGCTGCAAACTACTAGTTAATCTTGGTGCATACTTTTTCAAGACCCATTTCAGTCAATCGGCTGAATTAATACTAATACAATAGCCGTAGCAAGGCATACAATCAATGAAAGAAAAACAAAAAACCCGACTGCAAAATATAGTCTATATGACATTGCGGACGCAAAGAAGAATTCAAAGAAACCTCACTCGTCAAAATCCGTCAAGCCGTTTAGGCTTCAGGTTTCTTTTTTATTTTTGTTTTTTTTTTTTTTTAATTAGAATACCTAATTATTTTTTGCTCATAACTGTTAAGCCACTGGACAGATTTTTATGATTTTTAGATTTTGTATGATATGACAGACATACTTACAAACACAAGTGTGTCTCTCCAAAACGACTAAGTAGGCCAATGTCGGTGCAGTTTTTATTCAAGAGTGGGTCCATTGTGGTAATTCTTAGCGATGTTTGATGAAATTAAATTAAATTGGCTTAGCCATTTGAAAGATATGGCTCCTATTCGAATTGTTTGATAGTTTTATAAATGCTGATAGAAACTTCTCATATAATCCTTTCATCGATACAACTCATAGCACATCACTATTCCTTCCGATCACTACCATACTCTGACCGACATAGTCGACCTTACCCTGAGACAAAGACAACAAGTACACATCATCCACACGCAGGAGAGAGACAGAAAGCAAATGTGGGTCACGGGAAGATTCTGAAAGCGCTGGAACGCTTAAAAATAAAAGATGGTAAGACTATAAATAGAACAGATTCTAGTTATAATTAATGGGACTACTTAAATTGAAGATAATGCGGACTCTTCCTTATTTTCTTAGCCTAATTTTGATAGTATTTTATTGAGAATCATCGACATAAAGCTCTGTGTTTTTATGATTTGTTTCCTTGAGAAAATAAGCCGCTTTCAAGATGGGAAATTACTGGTCATGAAGAGATTGTACATGATGAGAAGAGTATATTAACGCAAAATATTAATTATTATTAAGAGTATATTAAAATGCAAAATTTTAACAAAAAAAAAACAACTTCACGAACATACTCTGAAAAAAATGCACCATCGAAATGTTCTTGGCGCCACCTGTTAAATACTTAGGTATTATTATGGAGTTCAGGTGGTCATAAGTGTTTTTTTTTCTCTTTCCTCCTAATAGGATTTTGGCGTCGCACGTCTTATGCATTTGCCAGTGTCAAATAAGTATACTTATATATTTTCAAGTTTTGTTAAATATTGTCGAACAAGTCATAGTCACAGTCAATGGCGAGCAAAGCAAGTCACGGTCAAGTCCAAGTCAAGCCCCAGTAAAGTAGTGAAAACTTTACCAGAGCCTTCTATGGAGTTTTAGAACACGAAAACTCACGTCTCACGACATTATACTATTCACCAACACTCGTGCATGTTCACGAACACTTAACGGGTAAAAATTCACCGGTTTTACACATTAACAGTCGAAATAACACAAGTTTTGGAAAACATTTAAATGACGCGACATGAATTCTTCACGTTCCCGCTAAAACTCTACTATCTGAATGCAAATGCTTGACTTGTTGATGAAAATACCAAAATCGCTATATGTACCTATGCCTATAATATTTGAGGATTTCCCTCAATTCCTCGTGGAAAACATTATCAAAACTGGGTTTTGACAAAAATGGGACCAAGCTGGAAGTAAATCCATTCATACTATAAATAACGTGGCTCTGAGGTAACATACAAAAAACAGTCAGAATTCTTTTTTTGGAAGTCGGTTAAACAATTTGGGTGGCACTGGACTGTTGTGGCCAAGCGTAACGCTTACCTGATGCTAAGCCAGGATCATGCTCGTGTCGTCACTCCGTTGCATACAAAAAATATAATTATATAAATATTAATATAATTGTCATAGAGATATTTTGGTTTCCCCAAAATATCTCTATGACAATTACACGAAGACTGCGCTCTGCGCATTATCCCGGGATATATTTAATAAACCTATACAGCATCCTCGTCTTCAAGACGCGTTCTTAGCAAATTTCATCAAGGTTTAGCTGTATTTACCCGACTGCCCAAGAAGGAGGGTAACGTTTTTGGGTGTACTTTTAGCTATAGATACCCCTTAAGCTATAAATACTCGCTCCATATATAGGCTACTAGCTGCATCCCGCTGTTTCGCCCGCTATTCTACTGATACCGAATATTTTTCAGAAGATGAAGGAATAAAACCAAAATTGAAAAATTTTCTACGCCGAAATAAAAGACAATTATAACTATGAACAGTGCTATAAAACATAGAAAATTGTATTAATCTTAAAAATCTAATGCCCGTCTGTACTAACCTTTGACACACAGAATTCATCTGTGCCTTTGACAGCACCTTATTTCATACTTAACTCTCTAGGACGTACCTAACAATAAAAATGCGTTGCACCAAACTTAGGAAGTTGCCTAAAAGCCTAACCCTCGAATACTGAAACGTTTGTTAACTTTGACAACAGATTAATTCTAATACTGCCTTCGTCTGGCACTAAGCAAATGACAAAGGCAGCAATAGACTTAATCTGTCGTCAAACTTAACAAACGTTTCAGTATTCGGGGGTAAGACATGTCCTTTCCTTTGATATGCCTAAGTCCGACTTAGTTTAGGTGATGCTTAGCTAAGTTTTATCTCTGTTGACTTAAGTGCAGACGGGCATAAGAATCATAACATAAGTGTTGAATCGTGGTTGGATCTTATAAGTGTTTATACAGGGTTATAAGGAATATATGCTAAGCCGAAACGGGCTTCTAGTACTCATCATTATGAACAACTTTTACTATGGGACCAACCCTGAATTCGAGAAAAAAATCAGCTGTTCCATCGAAAAATGTCAATGACACTCGACAAAATGTATGGAACAGCTGATATTTTTTTCTCGATTTCAGTGTTCATCCCATAGTAAAAGTTGTTCATAATGATGAGTACTAGAAGCCCGTTTCGGCTTAGCATAACCTTTCCTTATAACCCTATATAAACACTTATAAGATCCAACCACGATTCAACACTTATGTTATGATTCTTATGCCCGTCTGCACTTAAGTCAACAGAGATAAAACTTAGCTAAGCATCACCTAAACTAAGTCGGACTTAGGCATATCAAAGGAAAGGACATGTCTTTAGCCCTGTATATCTTCAAAATTTGTTGAAAGTTTGTGATTAGATACCTATTTAGCTCTGACCGGCAACGTACCTATAATGAAGCTTCACTGGAAGATAATATTTTTACCTAAGCCTACAAAGATCCATGATTCGTGCCGTTTTGAAATAATTATACTTAGGTTAATTATTCACGAAAGCTTTAGAGACTTAAAGCTCCTTACCAGTGATCTTATCAGAAATAGTCTTGCACTTACGACCGTTTTCCACCGAGCTTAGGAACTCTCAGAATGAGGCGTTTTCCAAAAAAAAAAGAGTAGTTCTAAAATACTTACTAGATGGCGTAATAAACCTATCGTTTTACCTGTCATTGTCATTTCTGTCGAAATATTTTATGTTTATTTTTTAAATCGTAAATTTTGGCTCCACACGTTGTGTATTTAGCCAGTGTCAACTATTGTAATATTTCAAATGAAGTCAAATACATAGTTACGTTACTTGAAATTGTCTAAATACACATGTCGAGCCAAAGAACACAAGAAAAAAAAGGCACACATACATTTTTTTGTCTTTCATGTCTTGACAGTGACAGAAAAAACTCAAGGTACATCTAACGCCATCTATTGGGTACTTTTATAACAAGGTTTTTTTTTTTTTTGGAAAACGCTTCATTAGTTGGTTGATCTACGCGCTACTTTGCTAATTTTATCTTCAAACTGTATCTTCAACAAATCTTTAGTGTTTTTCCCCGAGCCGTGATCATTATCTGCCGTGTAAATACGCTGGAAACATCGCTTCAGGCCGGAACACAGTAACGTTTGCACACTACTGCTTGGTGGTTAAATAACTGGCAAAGTTGTGATACTTCCCCAGAGAGTCCTACCACTACAAGTGTCTCTAAGGTATCTATATAAAAGAACAAGCCATTTTCTAGGAATTACAGATCAAAACGCTTATAGAAACGTGACATTTGGACCCAATACTCCTCAAATGGTCTAGGTGCATAATAAGAACAGATTTTGCGAAGTTCCACCCCTATAGGGATAAAATGGACCCCCAAAGTTTGTATGAAAAAAAACATGCTAATCCAAAGAAAATCGGTTTGTGTACTTAGCATAAAAAATTCATAAAGGCTTGTCTCAGGATTTTACGAAATCAACCCCTAAGGAGGTGAAATGGGGTGTTTAATTTGTTGTATCCTATGTGAGCGAAGTCGTGCGGGCAATCTAGTCATTGATGTCCAAAAAGCTTACTACAACTCTATTTGGAGCAGATCGATAACTTTCAGTTTACCAGCCCGACTCGGGAATCGATGTTCGTTGCTCATTCGCATGTTTAGCATCGATTCGTAACTAACTGCCCGTAACGTACTAATTAATAATTATAGACATACGCTCCACGAATCGAGGGTTGTTTGTATTTAAGTACGTATACGAAATCTATAGCGATGAGAGCCGAGTCGTTAGCGTGTTCGGAATTTCGGATTACACGATCAGCAGGGCTAGCATGCGCACCGCGACAAAATGTTGTTGTTATGCAAGAACAGGACGTATTTACTTAATTAATAGCACAAAAGCATAATACAAAAATAATCTTAAACAAACATATACATAGTACCTACAGCCAATAAAAGGCTTAAACATATTACTTAAGTAGGTAGAAACAAATCGTATTATTATTATGCGTATATATAGGTACTATAGATGTTCACGTATGTTCAGCCTTTACGCGTACATTTTATTTTAATTGTAGAAAGTGTCGTATCACTCAAACATACCTAAAAATAAGCCTTCAGGAACTGTAACTTTTTCCTGAATATAAATTTAGTTTGTGTTAATCTAAGGTACGGTCTTGCTCATTACCAAAACTTCATTCACTCCCTCTAAATCGTTACGGAGCTAAGTGATTTTAGTTATCCTACAGGAAACATATTATTATTTTTTCGGGATAAAAAAAAGTATGTCAGTTTGGTGTATAAACTATATCAACGCCAAATTTCATTTAAATCCATTGAGTTAAATATGCAGGTTGATAATTATAAGGTAGGGTGGGTGATTAACGCCCGCTGTCTAATCACGCCCAAGTAACAGAAAACACACTAGATATGGTGTGGTTCAGCTAACACTTAACTCACACATAGAATAAACCAATAAGGAAGCGCAGCGCGAGCGGCGGCTCGCTTGCTTCGCGATTGTGGCAGTGAAGCGCCGCGTTCCGGCAGGATCGGTCACGTACCACGCTGTTGTAAATAAGTGCCGCGACGAAATCGTAAGTTTTGCTGTTTATTTATTTGTTTTGTATATACTTCTTGGTTTTGATAGATATAAGATGAACTTAATTTACTAGTACTTGAGTATTTTGTGTCGATTTATATGAATATTTTCCAAAATCGTGTCATTTGGATAATAACGCCCATGTGGGTAATAACGTCCGGCAAAATGACGGTTGGGCGCTATTAGTCTGCATGGGCGTTATAACCACAGAGCATTTTCTAGTATGTCATAAACTACAATGGCTACATAATTCGTTTTAATTAGCTGTTAAATGTGTTTTGCAGTAGCATTTTCCAAAGAAGTTATAATACGAATGGCTTGTACATCACACAATTTTTGATTTCAAAATCTAGTTGATAATATGTTTGGCTCATAACATGTTTGGCTTCTTTTTTCTCTAACATTGGTCCTTTAGTATGCGTGTTTATATGGCTAATTAATAATATTTGTATAAAAGATATTTTTAATAAGCATAATTTTAACTTCTTAAACTAATAAATGCAATGTTTGCCTTATTACAAACTTAGTGTTATTTATTTAAAGGAATCAATAAAATGTCTCCGCGTAAAAAACGAGGGGAGTCCTGGTCAGAAGACGATTTAAAAGCTGCTTTGAGAGCTGTGCGAAAAGGCAAATTGAGCCAGCGAGCCATAGCTCTCAAATATAACATTCCAAGACGAACGTTGAGGGACCATATGAAAACAGGTCAAGATGTCAAACGATTAGGAAGAAAACCTGTATTAACAGACGTTCAAGAAAATGACTTGTGTAATAGAATCAAGAGGTTTGCAAAAATTGGTGTACCCCTCATGCCAAAATTTATAAGAAAACAAGCTTTTATGTTTTGTGAGAGATTCGACGTAAAACACAACTTTAACCCATCAAAAAAAATTGCCGGTGCTGATTGGTTAAGACAGTTTTTGAAACGAAACCCATCGGTCAGCAAACGTAAGCCACAAATAATGAATCCAGCCCGTGCTCAGAAGCTGAACAAACCAATCGTTCAGCAACATTTTCAAAGCGTGAGAAAGTTATACGACCAGTTGGATATTATTCAGCATCCTGAAAGATTATATAATATGGATGAGAAGGGTTGTCGAATCACAGTCCACAATCAGCATACAGTACTTGCGGAAAAGGGAAGTAAAAGAGTTCACCTTGTTGCGCCCGAGCACGCTGAAAATGTAACCATCGCGATGTGTGTTAATGCTATAGGAACAGCAATTCCTCCTATGCTACTTTTTAAAGGGCAAAGACAAAGACCGGACCTTACGGAAAACTTACCTGCCGGAACATTAGTTAGAATGGCACCGAAAGGTTCTATGACTGCTGACTTGTTCGTGGAATTCATCCAGCATCTAGCTAAATATAAGGTTGCGGGGAAATGTTTATTGATTTTTGATGGTGCTAAGTGTCACTTATCAATTATAGCACTCGAAGAAGCTGATAAAAATGACATAGTGTTATATTGCCTCCCTTCGAATACAACGCATGAACTACAGCCACTGGATAAGTCAGTAAACAAGTCTTACGAACATCACTGGGATGAAGAAGTTTTGAACTTTTTATACGTTAGCGCTGACAGAGCACTCACTAAAGCCACATTCAATAAAATATTTACTAGAGTTTGGCCAAAATGTATGACGCACAATAATATAGTCAATGGCTTCAAGGCTACGGGTCTGTTCCCGTTCGATCCCGAAGCTATACCAGAGGAAGCATTTGCCCCATCTGTTTTATCAGAAATTCCATGTCCCCAAACTCAAGAGCCCCTGCAGAATCCCATACCAAACTCATTAGATGATTACACTGATGGTAGCGATGATGAACATGATCAATTAGCTGGAATTGCAACAATACCACTTTTTCAGAGAAATAGAGAAATATCTAATCAAAATATCAATCCAAGAATCAAGCTTCGCCTTGTAGATTATAGTTCGTCATCCGATGCTTCTGACATGATAGAAGAAGACCGAGTGTCGCTTTCCTTAATACAAGATAGCAACTTAATTAGTGTTTCTGAAATTGACCAACCTCACAACAATGTTGGGGATAAATCTTTGGGACAACATGATCCGGTAGTTCCTAGTTGCTCGGGATTACAAAGACCTTTACGTGACGATCCCGGATCTGATTCAACAATTTCGGATTTGGATTCGTTTATAACTGAGCCCGTTTTTAAAGCATCAAAATACATCGCTGAAAATATCTATGATTACTCATCAGACGAATCGTCAAAGAATGAAAGCCAGTATCTTATCTACAAAGGATATACAACACCAAAAAAGCAACTAATCTGTTCTATTCAAAGTGAAACTTGCAACTCAGATGACGATGATGGTGATAGCGTTCCATTGGTCAGTTTACAACAAATGAATAAAACACAATTTCATGAATTCCTTCCAACGCCTAACTATGCATGCATTAAATCTAAAAAAACACGTAAGAAAGCGATGAACTATAAAGGACAAAGAATCACCAAAGATTTATTCAATGACAAAACTGAGAAAGAAAGAAAAGAGAAAAAACTTGACAAGACCGTGATTAAAACTAATAAAGAGCAGAAAAGATTAGAGACAAACAAAACATTACAGAAAAATAAAAACAAAAAGGAAGAAAGCCATAAGAAAAAAGTAGAAGAAAGACATAAAAAAGGACAAAAAGAGAAAGTCAGCCAAAGGAAGACTAAGAAGGAAAATAAAAAAAGCACTGACGAAGAAGAAGACTGGTACTGCTATGCTTGTTGCGAGATAAAACTGTTAGATATGCGGCAATGTGTAGTATGTAAAAAATGGTATCATGAGGAGTGTGTTGGCTTAACTAAATGTGATACAGAGTTCACTTGCTCAGATTGCTGATAATTTAATTAAGTATAATGTAGGAATCGCTCAACTTGTGTAAGACTGAATTAATAATACTTATTAGTCCTTAATGATAATCGTTAATTTGCGCAATTTTTATAAGACTGAATTAAAAATGTAAGTTTTTAATTTTAATGATGATTTCTTAGAATAGTGTACGTTTGGTGTATTGTTTCTGTTATTAAATTCTATCTCCGGGCGCTATTATCAAGCGTCAGGTTAATTGAGCCCAGTGAACTTTAAAATATTATCATAATTCAGCCTTAAAAATGGCTAATACACAAAGTGCTCATGCTTAGTTGTATGAAAATACTCAAATAGTACCTTTAATATGACCAAATACAAATATACCAACTGATGTTAGGTATATTGTTAAATTGGACTGAGTCTGTCTTAAATGCTAATTTTATTTCTTTGTTTTTGGTGTAATTAAAATAATGTAGAGTGGGATATCGGTTGTGAGATTATTTTTTGTTTTAGTGAGTCTATTTTTGTATTTAAAGCCTAGTTTATAAAACGGGCGTCAATAGCCACGTTATTTTTAATAACGCCCAAAATACAGTTTTTTTAAAAGCTGAACAAACATAAATATTATAAGTAAAACTCATTCTAAGGTGTTATTTTCTTATTGACAAATAAATAAACCATTGATTAAGACATCGTTTGTTTTCGTAATCATTTAAATACCAAAACTATTTTTAAGTAAAGTTAGGTGGGCGTTAATCACTCACTGTACCTTACTTATCACACAGAAACTATATATTTTACCGAGGTAAAAAAATAGCTGATGCGTTAATCCACACCATAAGCTACAACGACACCAAATTTCATCTAAATACGTACATCTGTTACAAAGTTAAGGAGAAAAAAACATACGATCACCAAAACTTTTAAATTATTTTTTGATACTAACGGGAGTTGATTTTGAAAAAACTGAGATACCCGTATCTTTTTTTTTTTTCTAGAGTATCCATACCAAGTTTGGTATCAATCGAATAAGAGAATAAAAAGTTTCATACAAATTTTAACACCCTATTTCACCCCCTTAGGGGTTGATTTTCGAAAAATCCTTTCCTGGTGTGCGTTTACACCCCTCAATAAACATACCCTCCAAATTTCAAGTCTCTACGTCCAGCGGCTTAGGCTGGACATTGTCTATAGGTCAGTCAGTCAGTCAGTCAGGACAAAGCTTTTATAGGTATAGATATACGTTTGTCTAATTTTTCACGACATGAAGAGTAGAGAAGATTTTGTCGCGGTGCGCATGCTCGCCCTGTAGGGCTTGTGTTCAAATCCCAACAACGTGCTGCCGGTGAACTCGGTGAAGTAAGACATCGTGTGGGCTGTCCAGGACGGAGGGTAATGTTGTTGTGGAGTATGTAAGTATACTTGTAGTTCTCGAACAGTAGACCTCGCGAACACAAACTTTTTGCACAACCTTATTACAATTCCTTTTTTTTTTCGCTGATTTTTGATAGGAGAGGTATTTCCTCCAAAAGATGTGAAGTTTGCTGCGGCGGCATTTACTCGTCGATGTTGATAATATTTGGCAGAAACTTTCAGTGAAGGCAAGTGCAAGTAAGGTAAGGTAAATGTGCAAGGCAAGACGAGGTCTCGCTTAGCATTCCTTGATAAAGGTCACCGAATGTGATCGAAACTATAGTCGGAATAATTTTTATTTTATGTGAACCTTTGTAGTCTGAATTAAATGATTTGAATTTGAATTTGAATAACCGACTCAATTTAACGTGAGTATTCCCGTTTTATTAAAACTAAATGTATCAAAACCACGTCAGTTTTCATAGTAAAACTTTCAGTACTCAATTCTAACAAGAGGTTGTCACGATTTATGGTCGCGAGGAATCAGTTCGATGTCCCAAGCGGAGACCTCACAATCTTATATGATCAAAATCACAGCATTCCCCCTTTTTTGGGGGAAATAAATCAAAAATCGCCGACGACAAAAAATCTAGAGCCATTTAAAAATTGTAGTCTGAATGCCAAGTTTCATCAAGATTCGTTGAAAATACGACCTGCACGCGAGTATATACTAATATACGGATGAAAGCAGATTTTGCCAGTTACAGCAGAAACTTCGTTCGCTTCGCTCGGCTAATAAGTAGCTATGTTTGTATGTTACCTAGCCTTATAGCCTTAACGGCTTGATCGATTTTGACGAGGTGAGTGTGGATTCTTCTTTACGGCCAAGGTGATATGTATAGGCTACATTTTGCAGTCGGGTGTTTTTTTTAAATATTAAATATCTGGGACATTATTGCACACACGGTCATCTGACCCCAAACTAAGCAAAGCTTGTAATATGGCTGCCAGAGACTGATATACGTACATAGATATTTTTAAATACATACTTATATAGATATTAACACCCAGACATAGAACAAACACAAATATTCATCACATGAATGTTTGTCCTAGATGGGAATCGAACCCACGCCCCCAAGCACAGAACGTAGGTTCACTACCAACTGAGCCACCGGGGCAGTCAGTATTACTAGTATTACTAGTTATGGTTCTGTTATCTTTTTAGTTTTGCCCTGGCCCTATACATGGAGGGCGGCTTGGAGATCGCAGAATAATAACAGTTAATAACTGTTTACTAATAGGACACTACCGCCCGTCCTCCGGTGGTTCTGGACACAGACTAAAGACATACCCGGGTCCTATAAGAATGGACTCTAGGAAGTATATACATGTTGATAATTAAAGGTTTGACAATATTGAAAGGTATGTACTCATACTCATCATTATGAACAACTTTTACTAGTCAGACTAGTAAAAGTTTTTCATAATGTACTAATGTAATCTACTAATGTACTCATAGTCATCATTATGAACAACTTTTACTAGTCAGACTAGTAAAAGTTTTTCATAATGTACTAATGTAATCTACTAATGTACTCATACTCATCATTATTAACAACTTTTACTAGTCAGACTAGTAAAAGTTTTTCATAATGTACTAATGTAATCTACTAATGTACTCATACTCATCATTATTAACAACTTTTACTAGTCAGACTAGTAAAAGTTTTTCATAATGTACTAATGTAATGTACTAATGTACTCATACTCATCATTATGAACAATATTGTAATAATGGAGGCCCATAATGGGACCAAAAATGAAATCGCGAAAAAAACAGTCGTTCCATACACATTATCGAGTGTCGTTGACATTTTCCTAAGGAATTTCCGCGATTTCAGGGTTGTACCCATAGTAAAAGTTGTTCATAATGATGAGTACTATGAGCCCTTTTCGGCTTATACCCTTTCCTCATAGCCCTGTATAAAAGCGTATAGCGTAGCGTGTGGCTAGGTTTCCAACCGTACTTTATAATAAAGCTTACCTTACCTTACGTTATTTCAAGCCCGAGTACTTTACGCGAATATTTTTGTGTTGTGAAAAATGAAACGTAAATTAATCGCAATGACACGTTCCATTTCACGCACTGTGAATTTCCTGCCTAGCCCGACTGTCATTTTCACTGTGTGTTACGTAGTATTTATATTCTCTTTGGTGTGTTAATCAATATCAGGATTATTAATTCATAACATTCTAGCGCTTGTCGTTGCTTTGTTATCTTCATTTTAATTTTATTATTATTTTATTTTGTGGGACAATGTAATTTTGACATGACTGTGATTAACCCTAATCACAAACCACAATCACACTCATATTATAAATGCAAAAGTTTGTAAGTGTGTAAGTATCTAAGTAGGTAAGTATGTAAGTGTCTTTGTTCCCGATCAACTCCGTAACGGCTGAATGGATTTGAATGAAATTTGA
The DNA here is from genome assembly GCA_947579745.1 of Apocheima hispidaria. Lineage (NCBI taxonomy): Eukaryota > Metazoa > Arthropoda > Insecta > Lepidoptera > Geometridae > Apocheima > Apocheima hispidaria. The sequence continues at coordinate 2,673,711 of OX388169.1, forward strand.
AATTTGGTATGGAGGAAGGTAAAAATATTCGGTTTCTGTAGAATAGCGGGTGAAACCGCTGGGCGCAGCTAGTGGATACTGTTTCTGAAATAAAAATGATTATTGTTATTATTATGTTCGAAAACTTGTGTTCTGTCGTTTGTATCCACTTACGTGTACTAACTGTTCTAACGTGGGATGAGTGTGGGCAAATCTCGAACACAATTTTAAAAATAAAAAAGTTTTTGATACTTTGTTTTTTCTATGACTGTACTTTTTATTTATCACCCCTCAATACTGAAATATGTTATTTCCTTTAAAAATAATTGGCAACCCTTCGTATAGCGTACCCGCTACCAGGGAAAATATTTAAAAGTTGGGACTTTTGATGAGGTTTATCTTAGACTAGCTGCGCCCCGCGGTTTCACCCGCTATTCTACAGAAATGGTTATTTTTTTCAGGATAAAAAGTAGCCTATGTGTTATTCCAGAGAATAAGCTACCTCCATACCAAATTTTATTCAAATCCATTTAGCCGTTACAGAGTTGAACGGGAACAAACACAGTTACATTCACTTACACACAAACTTTCGCATATATAATATTAGTGTGATTTGTCTTTTGACTGTATTGAGTATCGTTTTATGGGGGATTAGTATTGCTATCATTGATCAATTAAGTGGACTGACGTCATTGTGAACGTTGCAGGCAAACGGTGGATGCAAATGGGAGGTTGACATTCAGTGTGGCGGTCACCCCCGAATACTGAAACGTTCATTAACTTTGACAACAGATTAATTCTAATACTAGGCAGTATTATCTGGCACTAAGCAAATGACCAAGGCAGCAAAAGACTTACCCCCGAATACTGAAACGTTTGTTAACTTTGACAACAGATTAATTCTAATGCTGCCTTTGTCTGGCAATAAGCAAATGACAAAGGCAGCAACAGACTTAATCTGTCGTCAAAGTTAACAGACGTTTCAATATTCTGGGGTAAGTCATCTTTGTTCAGCAGTAGATGTCTTCTGACTACTGATCCGCAGCAAGGAGGTCACCGCCACGGGCGCCGGCAGCAGGGGGCAAGGGGGTGCAATTGCACCTCCCGTCGTGAAACAAAGGAAATACAAATAGTTTTTTTATTGATTTACTCTTTGAATAAAAACCGTCTAGGTCTAAAAGGCGTCTAGGTTGCTGTCATAAAATAACATCTAGCTTGCCCTCGCGGCTTCGCTCGCATAGGCTACAGTAAACGAAAAACACCCCATTTCATCTCTTTAAGGGTTTTTTATTTAAATACTGTATTATGCGCTTTTTTTTTAAAGTACACAGCAAGTTTCAAACATTTAAAACAGAAGTTTCAATTTGCACTGGTTCTCGGATCCGTGGAAGGACCATTGCTAAATGATACAACCAGTCCTCCCACAGAAACGACAGGGTTTCTGTTTCTTAAGAAAAAAAATTGAATTTTGAATTAGGAATTTTGTCGAAAAAATCCTGAAACATGCCTTTTTTTGCTTATTATTATTATGAGTTTCGAGGCTTAGGTTTTTTTTTTCATACAAACTTTAGGACTCATAATAGTAGTTATTCTAAGCTTTATGAGTTAATTTTACCCCTTTAGAAGTAGAATTTCGCAAAATCAGTTCTTACTGGTCATCTAGACCAATTCAGGAGTATTGGGTTCAGTTTCACGTCTCTATCATAAGCGGTTTATGTGTGCGTTGATTCTTAGAAAAGGGCTTGTTCTGTTCTGGCTTTTGTTTCTTGTTGAACTAAGTATGTTGCTTATTTTCGTTTCAATTTCTTACATATAGATACGGAGCCGAAGCATGAGCGTGTCAAGGCATATCATTGTACACAGAGAACCTATAGTTTCTTCTGTCTTCAATAATCGTCCACACTCACGCCCATCGTGATTATATACGTAGTTACGAACCGGAGGGTTTCGTAACCAGGTACAAAGACTTCAAGGTTACGTAGTACAACAAGGAATCCTTATGAAGATCCTTCCGTCCGCGATTGTTGTAGCATAATATTTCTGTACCACGATAGCCATTAGTAACAGTCCCAGTTCGTCTGAATCAATCGCTGAAGCGGCTGAGTTGTAGACTGGCCGCGCATGCGCGCCTTCCTGTCGGATCGATGGGCCAGTGGGCTTATCCCGTAACTCTGAAAGCGATAGCGAGAGTAGCGCGAGCGGGACCGCGCATAGTGCGACTAAATTGGTACGAGCGAGATGGCATGCTCTCGCAATCAGAATCACGAACGTTTCAAAGTTAGAGGATAAGCCCTCTGGACGGGCGTTTCGCTCAGTGGTCGCGTGCCCGTCGCGCAGTCCGGTGCACAATGCGCTCGCAGTGAGGCGGGAAACTCGGCAAGCTGTATCTCCGCGAGTACCCGGCGGAGGACGACCGGCCGCCGTGCCGGGAGGAGTGGCGGCGGCAGGACTGGCCCGGAGGCGCGCGCTCGCGCCTGCCCCCGGCCGAGCGCAGCCCGTCACGCCGCAGTCCCTACCTGACGCGAGATGACGAGCCCTCCCCGGCGCCCGAGGAGCGCGGCCGCTCCGCCTCGGCCGGAGCACACCACCGGCAACGCACCGCGCGCCCCATGCGCTACCAGTCGCTTGAACGCGACCAGTACGACCGCTCGTACGCGCCGCCGCACCATCCCGAAGATGACTACTACCGTCGGGAACCACCACCCCTCTTTCTGGGAGAGCTCCAATCCCAGAACTCCGACCTGCAGAGGGAGCTGGGGAACCTTAAAAAGGAGCTCGAACTGACCAACCAGAAGCTGGGCTCCAGCATGCACAGCATCAAGACATTCTGGAGCCCGGAGCTGAAGAAGGAGCGGGCGTTGAGGAAAGAAGAGAGCGCCAAGTACAGCCTTATTAACGACCAACTTAAGCTGCTCAATCAAGAAAACCAGGTACGTGCCTGAAAACTTAAAAAAAAAACATTGGTTTAATTAAAATCATCTTTAAGTACTTCCAAAGTAATTTCAAGTCTTCCGAAAAAACAAGTCCCAAAACCTTGCAAGCTCCAAGATTCTTTACACAGACTTACATTTGGGAAACGATCAATAAAATCGCGGGTAGTTCGAAATCCGCAGTCTCAATGGCCCAAACCACCGAATTAAAGAAAAAAGATGCTAGACAAAGCTAATAGTAAATATTGTCTCACATAATTTCGTGGAATTAGAACGAGAATCAACAAAATAGTGATGATGAGTCATGGCCGAAAATGCCCGGAATCTGCCCCTCACCCCTCTTTCTCTGACGTCATAGGTACGCATGCCTGAAGGAAACTCGTTCATTGATGTGATAGGTCAATGGGGTGGCCATTTTCTTATTGCTATGCACCGTCCCACTTAGATTATGACTATTTTTAACTACTACTATTAGAACTAGATTATATAACTACCGCTATTACGTTAGTAAGTAGTAAGCGGTGAAGCATTGAGGTTGATTTTCGAAATTAAAATCTGGCAACACATTTTTTTTTTCTCTTTTTATTCCGTAGTGAAAATATACCATTATGTCATGAAACTCGATTTACAACATTATGTTGTCATATGATGCATGGACGAACTAAATTACTAAATCCATGAACTAAATCCATGATAATTATGATGACTATTTTTTTTTTCTCTTTCCTCTGACTATAGTTTCTACTACTACAGAGACTGATTTATGGTATGCTTATGCTATCTCAAAAACATTATGTGGCAATGTATACTTACCTAATTTTACAGTGTGGCCCATCGGCAAGTGACCTCTCGGAAAGGGCTTATAGTACTCATCATTATGAACAACTTTTACTACATGGTAATACAAGCCCTGAAATCGAGAAAAAAAAAACTGCTGTTCCATACATTTTGTCGAGTGTCATTGACTATGTTATGGGGGGCCTTCATAAATGTAAATTTGCTGCTCACAGCAGATTTTTTTCTTGATTTCAGGGTTGGTGCCATAGTAAAAGTTATTCATAATGATGAGTACTATAAGACATTTTCGGGCGGTCACTTGCCGATGGGCGACATTGTATACAGGATTATAAGGAAAGGGCATGCTAAGGCGAAAAGGGCTCTTAATACTCATCATACGTTTCCACGCTTTAAAAAACATGACACTGGCAAATGCACAAGCCCAAGAAAGAAAAAAAAAATGTTAGGATTACGATAAGCGTTTAAAGTTTTTGGTGGGGTTGGAGAGTGGATGCTCTGTCTTTCTCCTGCAAAGCTAGACTTAGCATAGAATTTGTAGAGCGCAAATAAACCGTGATGTCATAGTTCAATATAGTGCTTATGAAATTATAATGCTTCTATTATCACCTGTTTTTTTTTAATTTGTTTTGTTGATCGTTTCTATTTAAGGACAGCTTTTGTACGAAGCAATAATCAGTCATCATGCCTATAGTATTGTTTTATTGTATTACCTGACATTAATGATAACTTTTAATTTACTAATTACTTTAAACTGTTTGATTTTTAATTTTTAATCTCTGGTGACTGCGTTTTTTTAATTCTACTTAAAAATAGAAATAAATATAAAATATATACAACCACTACTAATATATACTGGAAAATATTTACAATCGTGGGAAATATGAGTGGATATGGTCAGAGGAGAAGAATACACAGGATACGAAAAAATATGAGGAATTACAGGAAGGAAATGTATATTTTACAATTTTATGTCATTAGCCTCAAATGCTAACTAATTGACCGAGCGAAGCGAAGATCTCAGAGTAAACTGGGACAGATGGCCATTTGTATGTATGTTTGTGTGTATATTTGTCCGATGATAACTTGCGAACCGTTGATGCGATCTTCATGAAATTTTGTAGGCAAGTAGTTCATTTCAATAAAAAAAATAATTTCGAATATGAGCTGAATCGGTCCAGGGGTTGTGGAGATATAGGGGTCGCGAGGTCTCAGTTCGCCGCGAACTACTAGTATTATAAATGCGAAAGTAACTCTGTCTCTCACTCTGTCTGAGTGCTTGTCGCGTTGTCACGGCTAAACGGCTGAACGGATCGAGCTGAATTTTTGCACGGTCATAGGCTACTTTTTTTATAGGTTCACACGAACGAAGTCGCGGGTAACAGTAGTACTAGTTTGATTTGATAACTTTACAAGCCGATTTTTATTTATTTATTTTATTTATTTATTTAGGTTCACCTACACTGTGCACACCAATACAATGTCAAAAATATACACAAATAAAATAGAACTAAATGTCACAATACTCACAGGTGAAGACAGCATGCAATAATAAAGAGCGAGGTACTATAATTATAAATAGAATTAAGTCATTACATAAAAGTCAAAAATTTAAATTTAAAAGTCATTATATGAATTATCATCATTGGTCAGATAGTCAGAGACCTCAAAGTCTTCCTAAATATATAAATATGGTCACCAAATATGTCAACATCAGCTGTCTTAGACAGAGTATTATACATACGCCCCATTCTAGCCATGGGTGCATTTAATCCCACGTTAGAGTGAGACATCGCAGTGGAAAAAACTCTAGGCAGTGTTCGAGGATTCGTTAGAGATAATTCGAAGAGCAAATCCGGGGTATCCAAAATTCCATTAGCGAGTTTGATTTTTTTACTATATCTACTGGTATTGTATTTGATTTTATTCCTTACGAAGCATATTCTTTTTACCAAATGGAACAATTATAGTCTCTACATCCTGAGCAATCTAACTTGTCCCAAGCCAAGATTTACCTCGACCCGTGGGATATGTTCAAGTTTATCTGGTGTACTGCTAACTCGAGTAAACTCACATGTAGAATTCCTGTTACAGTATTTCAAGTGTCTCAGTTCGCGCCGAACTGAGACATCGCAACCCCTATATCTTCACAAACCCCTGGACCGATTCAGCTCATATTCGAACTTAAAAATTGTATTGAAATGAACTACTTGCCTACAAAATTTCATGAAGATCGGATCAACGGTTCGCAAGTTATCATCGGACAAATATACACACAAACATACATACAAATGCCGATTTGTCCCAGTAAACTCTGAGACCTTCGCTTCGCTCTGTCAACTACTTCTATCGTTATTCAGTTCTCTAGTACATGTATTTATACAATCGCCTTTTTTTTTTTTTCTGTGGAACTCAAATGGACATGGACTTTGGGTACTACGTCTATGCGTAGTGATGATATCTTGGACGAAAGATGATATTCTCTTTGACAAAAGCGCTTTTTCTTTTTTTTTAAAAAGAAGCGAAATTCTTTTTTTTTTACATTGGCGCCAAAAGTAATTATTTTTCTCATATATTTTGGCTCCACAAGTAGTATAATTAATTTGTTAAGCCCGTGTCAAGTTTTTTAATAATTCATGTGAAGTAATTTTTTTTTGATAAAATAAGTCACAGTCTAAGTCAAGCAAAGTAAGTCACGGTCAAGTCTGGAGAGTGGAGTGATGGAGACTTTAAATTACTAGAGGTCTCTTGATGTTTTAGAAACAACACGAAAACTCGGGATTCACGACATTTTACTATTCATGCACGTTCACGAACACTTAATGGATAAATCTCATCTAGACCTTTTCAACACACCTAAAAATGTGTTTAAACGTAGGATCTACGAAAACTTGTCATTAATTAATGGATAACATGATGTTATCCTATTAATTATAATTTGAACCACAGGTGTTTGACGTCGTGTGTGTTTGCAGAAGCATGTTTGATAATTTTGATCACTTTGTGTTAAGTATGCATTTGTATACCCACTATTGCATAAGAATATATATATATTTATGGATAAGTTCATATAAGTACATAAACAGGCTATAATTCTGTTCTAATATGATATAATTCATTGTATTCCACTAATTCTTAAGCTGCGCATGTATTTTTCTGGGTTAATGTTAATATATATATTTTTATTATATAATTATTATTTTTTATTTCATATATATTATACACTTATATTATTTGTAAAACATCATTTAGTTTATTTCTTTATAGTACCTATATATACACATAATAATAATACGATTTGTTTCTACCTACTTAAGTAATATGTTTAGACCTTTTATTGGCTGTACTATATTTTTGTTTAAGATTATTTTTATATTATGATTTTGTGCTGTTGGTCTATTAATAAATAAAATAAAAAAAATAAAAAATGGCAATGGAAATAAAACAATGACGCGACACGGCTTCTTCACGTTGCCGCCAAAACTCTCAAGTTAAAATATTCAATACAATGTTATTTATTTTTAAACAGTTCGAAAAATACATTGCTACGGCCAGACACTCTAAACAAAGCCAAATTGAAATTACAATAAAATGGAATTCCCGTCCCGTTTCTAAATTAAAATCCACAAAATTCAATCCCTGTGGCCTCATAACTTGTCAAAGTATGTCGCTTCGTCGTCCACGTAACCAGCTGAGCCGTGGACGCAACCAGGATAGTTTGGAAAGGGGCGTTTCGCATAAAAAAAACATAGTACCAAACGGAAAATCTAAAATACATACAAATACCTAAGCTACGTAATAACAGATATATAATGTTGCTTTCCATTTTCCATTTTTTCTAAATTTTATTGAAGGTTAAAATTATCTTTATGTTTTATACAAACTAAATCAGTCGCAAACTGTTTGGTAGTGAAAAAATTACAGACAAAAGACGGACAGGCAAGTGCTAGGTACTTTCGCATGTGATGCAGCTAGATGGAGTCAGGTTGGCGTGTGACTAAAAGTAGTGAATGACCTCTCCTTGATTTTCTTTGTGTTTTATTCTAAACTTTTAAGTGTGTAGTTAACTTATTTACACTATAGATACATTACATCTATAGATCTCATAACATAATAATCCTTTTTTCCAAAAATTCGTTGGTTGGCTAATGTTTGTCAAAATTTAATATATTTTTGATGCTTCCTAGCTTCATACATTGTTTTCTCGTTCTACAATTTAGTTATTATCAATTACATAATGTTTACACTTCTGTTGGGGATCCATATTATATAAATAAATAAAATACAATTTTATCAGTAAATAATGTATATTATTTCTTTTAGTTTTTAATAAGTTTCGATTTGTATTTTCAGTGTTTATAAATAAACTTACACATATTTAGGAAAAAAAACACCGGATGTAAGGGAGCCCTGTCGCCCTGCCAAAAACTACTTTTATACAATCTAAACAGATTCAAATACCAATAACCATTTAAAGCCTTAAAAAATACTTGATGTTTTAGTGTTATTTTTATGGTTTAGAAATATGCAAACCAGCAATGTCAAACGTACGTGCGGCGCAGGTCGTTCGTTGAGCTCCACCAGCTATGTATCGTCAGCTTTACATTACATTGCGAACAAGAAAAAAAAAAAAAAAACATGGCGTGTTTTTGTGGTATCGTATCAGCTATCACCAGCACTACCATCAGTCTTCGTTTTGGGAACGTTTTTGCTTACACCCTTTATTATTTCGCCCCCCCTCCTAGCTACGTCCATGAGTATTGCCCCATTTCAATCCGTATTGTATTGTGTGTAACCCAGATTGCTACCGATCAAATTCTTAGATAACTGAGTGCTTATAATGGCTGCTGAATTGTATTTATGATGCTTTCACTGTATTGCTTTTAGTATCTTTTGAAATTAGTATTTTTAAGGACATTTTTATTATGTTCTACGTAAGGCGATAACGCAGTACACTGCAATGCCCCATTTAAATTCGGTCACTGCCAAACTTCAATTAAATCAAAAAGTCACTCGCTAGTACAAAATATTATTATTAAAACAAAAATTACAAGATATTGGTCGAGAAAACCAAAAACCTGACTATACGTCCTTACGTAAGCTATAGTTTTATCAGCATGCAAGCAAAGCCGCGAGCAACAGCTAACGATATACCTATACATTTTTTAAATGTGCTAATTAAGCCCTTTCATTTGATACCCAACACGACATCATTAAAACTTTTTTTTTGTCCATTACTTTGTCTTCTAGAGGGCGCCATAAATCAATGTAATTAGACGTAACAGTCATAGCCAGCGGACGAACAAGACACCTCCAAAGATACCTTATTTGTACAAAATATGATAATACTAGCTGTTACTCGCGACTACGTTCGCGTGGACCTACAAAGAAAAGTAACAGTTATATACAAGCTTAAGCTATATCTATATGCAAAAATTCAGTTCGATCAGCCGTTTAGCCGTGATAACGCGATATACACCCAGACAGAGAGACAGAAAGACAGTTTCTCTGTCTATCTACTAGTAATCTATCTAAATCGAAAGTAGCTCAATACGTAGTTAGTAAACTACGTATCGAGCTACTTTCGAATTTATAGTATTAGTTAGGAATTGATTATACTTATGATGATATTTGATAAGTAGTTTAGAAGTTAAGAGGGAACAGACGAACAGACATACGAGTTTTCGCCGGAACGTGAAGAAGTCATGTCGCGAGATCGTATTATTTTCCATAACTTGTGTTATTTAGAGTGTTAGTGTGTGAAAATTGTGTTTTTTTTAATCCATTAAGTGTTCGTGAGCATGCTCGAGTGTTGGTGAATAGTGTGATGTTGTTTCCAAAACTCCATAGAAACCTCTAGTAAAGTCTACATCGCTTTACGGGGGCATGACGTGGACTAGACTGTGACTTACTTTGCTTAGAAAAAGACCGAGACTTATTTTAATCGTGAAATATTTGACTACACTTGAAATATTACAATACTTGACTCTGGGTAAATACACAACGTTAGAGCCAAAACATAAGAGAGAGAAAAAATTACATACATAAAGTTTAACATCATAAACATCCGTTTTGCTGCGCTTGGATTAAAAATATTGTTTTAATGATGCCGTGTTGGCTAAATGAAGTGCTTAATTAGCATATTTCAAAAATGTATAAATTGTTAGCTCGCGGCTTTGCTTGCATGCACTCGATAAAACTAAAGCTCTCGTAAGGACGTAGTTGGGTTTTAGTTTTTCGACCTATATCTTGTCGTTTCTTTTTGAAAGACGAATTCTACTTTGAACTAATGTATTTATTTAGCTCAGCTAGTTGCCTAACACCAACCCAAAAATAAGAGCTGACGAAACCGTGCTACAGAATGATGGGTGTTATGACCACTCTTAATATAAACCTGGCGTGGTATTGTACAGTAATTACTTATCCAGCGACTGGGGACTCTGATCCAAATTATACCATTTTAATCAACGGCTTTTACGAAAATAAAATGAAAAACACGAAAAAAACTTCGAAATATTAATTAATAATTAATATATTAATTAATTAATTATTTATTATTCGAATTATGTGCAGTTTCGTAGCTACCGCTGTATCATCCCTATCAATGATATGGGGCTGATGGGCTACAGAAGCCTCGAACGTTGGTCCTTTTGTGAAAAAAGTGTCCTTTTTCGTTTGGCCTTCATTGGGTCCCCCAACGAATTTTGATATAGGGCCCGTCTAAGGCAAACTACTCCACAGATTCTGTGGGTTTGCACAAGAGTTCATGAGAACACACCCCATATATTGTCCAGCTTTTTTTTCTCTTTAATTTTGACTCCAGACTGTATTTAGCCAGTCTCAGGTGGATTAGTTTTATATTACAATATTTCGAGAGAATGATAGCCCTATACACTTTCGCGCGCAGATGAAAGCGCTAGTGAAAAAACCAGATAATTGATAATTCTGCGCCATGCCTAAATATTATTATTACCTCACTATTAGTGTAATAATAACTTGAATATACACTAGGGGTTCCGAGCGCCGGCGAAAAATGTGTGTAAATAGAAGTATTTTCAATGTTTTATTATCGAGAAAATATCATGTAATTATGTTTTCCCGCCATCAAAAACTAAATTAAAGAACCAAAAAAACATATATCTCAAAATAAGATTTTTAATCTACATAACTAATGAGGGCATTAAATACAAAATCACATTTTTATCGAAGTAAGTTAAGGGCCGGCTCGATTATATCGATATAAACCAGGGGTCTCCAAAATTTTAATTTAAATTAAATTTTAATTTAATTTTTCTGCCTACCTAAGCAAACATCAATTATCATTCTGTGTTTTCATTCTCTTCCCTTCATTCATTCATTTCAACTTATCACAGCAATAGTAACAACAGTAAAACATTGGCTGTCGTGGGCCAGATTAATGACACTAGTCTTAAGCTGTCGCGGGCCGGATTGATGGCAGTGGCGGGCCGGATTTGGCCCGCGGGCCGTATTTTGGAGACCCCTGATATAAACCGTGGCAGCTTAGTGGGAGCACCCTCGCCTCACATTCGTGGGGTTGTGAGTTCGAGCCCGGGCGGGCCCGTACCAATGAGTTCTTTGGAAGTTACGTACGTATACCATTGGCTTTTCGGTGAAGGATAACATCGTGAGGAAGCCTGCATATTTCCGGAGAAGAAATTCGATGGCGTATGTGAATCCAACCCGCACTGGGCCAGCGAGTCCATTTTCGGGACCTGTAAGCAGTTTTGTTTGTTTTAAACCACATGAGACATGTTCTTAGAGTTTTGGGGCCGTCAGAAAGCACCCGAATAAAGTATGTAGGCTCTATTGACCGCTCAGCCTACTTCAACCGAGCTAGACCGTTTGGTGCCAGATGGATCTTGGCAAAATGACAAGAACAGGAGTTAAATCATGCTGAGTAATTTTCTGGTGCTCTTTTCCTTGGCTAGGATATCGTGGCTATTAAGGGTAATTTTTCGACATCGTTGACTAACAAGGTCGTCTGGAGATTTTTTTCTTGGTCGCCTTGAGAGACTGCGGCTGGGATCGGATTTAGTTTTAGTATACAGGGTTACAAGGAAAGGGTATACTTATACTATGGCAACAACCCTGAAATCGAGAAAAAACAGCTGTTCCATAGAATAATGTCAATGACACTCGACACAATTTATGGAACAGCAGATATTTTTTTCTCGTTTTTTTTTTCTTCACATAATATTAGTTGTTTACAATCATGATTACTATGAGCCCCTTTCAGCTTAGCATATCCTTTCCTTATAACCCTGTCTAAAGGTATCGACACGAAAATGTTTCTTAGGTGTTATTGATAGGTTTTTAGCAGGTCTTTTTGTAGTGGTAGAGCTCTTTTGTAGAGACCGCCTGGGCTCACAAAGCAGTAGTGTGCAAACATTACTGTGTTCCGGATTGAAGGGCGATATTTCTATCGAAATTACTGAGCATAAAGAGACGACGAGCGCAGTGCATTGCCGCGTAAGATTTTGAACGGTTGAAGTTCAAAACTCTGTGTGGCACGTTGGTGGCACGGAACTATTATGGGGTAAACGTGACACTTACCATCAGGCGAGCAACTTGCTCTTCCGTCACTCGATAGCACAAAAAAGGTCTAACACAATTTTTTTTAGAACTTGTTTTATTCTTCACTACTGCTGAACAGCGGGAGGACTAATTTTAGATAGATATAAATGCTTAAATATACTTACCTAAGTATTCTTAAGTTTTTTTTTTTGTCAATTTAAAGAATCGTTTTTTCCTTCGACCAAAGTAAAATGTTTTAATTTTATTTTACTTTGGCCGAAGGTTTTTTCCATCTCCTTCGCCAAAGTAAAAAATGTTAACGTGAAAATTGTAATGAAACATTGGCAATGGTACTCTAAAGATTATCTGATTCTAAATGTTGAAAAGTGCGAACGAGATAAGTAATATGTAAGTTAATTTAAAAAATTGAGACTAGAATAACTCTGACTCCAATCACAGCCTCAAGCACTCCAATCCTCAATCTTATAATACAGAGACATCTTACCCTCGGTCTCTTGCTTTCACGTTTCTACTTGGAGTTCAAGTGAGTCTCAAGTGTGAAACAAACCATTAAAAAGTGCCTCTGGGGAGTTTTGTTCGTAAAACAAAAATAGCGAAAGTACGCAATACGCATCGAACTGTCAAAATTAGCATCCTGCGAAAGAGAGAACGGTGTCTTTCTCTCCGAGACGCCATGGGTGAGAGCCATTATAAGAGCGTTAACTCTCGTTACAACTTGGTTCACGCCGGCCGCCTCTAACAAATGAGATAAAGATATATTTTCTTCTTATTTTCTCTCGTTGGTATGCGGTCTGTGGCTGGTAGATCTATTAGGGGTCTTTGCCACAAAAGTTTGTGAATCATCATCAGCCCTAACGTCCACTGCTGAACAAAGGGGTTGGAGCCATAATCCCCATGCTTGGCTGACGGCTCACGCCGACGCTCACCGTTTACTAAGAGAACGCTGCTGCCTGTCCTCCAGTGATTCTGGTCGTAGTTTTAACAAAACCAGGTCCAAAAAAAGGTTGTGTGGCCCCCAGAATTTCCCTTCATCCCAAATTTTTAAAATATCTACTGTGAAAATTGTTATACTTAGTCCCTAAAATGCTGTCAGCATGCTGGACTTTTTACCCGACTGCCCAAAGAGGGTCATGTTTTGGGATGCATGTAAGCTTCTAAGTGTATTTAAAGTACAGTATTTGTGTGTTCCTAATACCGTCTAGTCTTAACGGCTAGACCGAAATTCCTTCTTATGTCCGGAGTTCGATAGGCTACATTTTGTAATCTGGTTTTGGTTTAAATAATTACTCAATACAATATAAACTTAAATAAAAGAGCTAAAATTACAACCAACATTTTATACATTAATTACAGATAAAAAACAGAGCTCAGAGCCCGTGAGATCCTTTTCGCGATGATTGTAAGGTCTAGCCGCCGACACTGCGCAACCGCGAATCGTATCGCGGCGCAATAAGGTTAAAGGTCGCGGAGCTTGGGCGGCTGAACCTAAACCTCATCGCATTATGGATCTCACGGTACAAGCCCAGGGCCCGTACCGTGAAGTGCTTATTGCGATGATTGTTAGGTTCAGTCGACGATGCTGCGCGACCACGTACCTTATTGGGACGCGATAAGGTATATGGTTGCGCAGTGTTGTCAGCTGAGCCTAACAATAATCGCAATAAGCAACTCACGGTACGGGCCCAGGTCAATATCCGCAGGCAGGGTACCCATAAGGCTGGTGACGTTACCTCGTTCAATAGCAATGCTAATTCTAATTCTATTATTTGTTTTAACAATAATACTTGTAGTCTGTGTCTTATTCGAGCGAATAAAATAGGAAAATAAACTCAAACTATAGCTTGCAAAATAAACTCTCCAAGATTGTACCTAATTGAAACGAGGCAAGGACAGGAAAGAGATCGTTACTGCGTTACCTGCAGTGAAGGAACGAAGAGGAACGGAATTCTTAACGACCTACTTTGATAAAAATATGATTTTTCTATTTATTGCCCCTCATTAGTTATGTAGATTAAACATCTTATTTTAGGATATATGTTTTCTGGTTCTGTCATCTAATATTCCATGGTGGGTAAACAAGATTACAAGATAACTTTTTGGTTAAAAAAAATCATGGAATAGACCTCGATTTACACACATTTTTCGCTGGCGCTCGGAGCCTACTGTATATTCAAGTGATTACTACACTAATAGTGAGGTAATAATAATATCTATGTTTGCATGGAACATAATTTCGATTGTTTTCCTGGTTTAGAAGTAATTAGCAATTGAGTATCTAGTTTTTTAAGAAAGTTTTCGCGCGCTTGAGCCATCCCTTTTCATCTTCGCGCAAATGTGTAGAGCGCTATCTTTCTCTCAAAATACCTTCTGTACGCATACAGTGACAAAAGTTTGGATGAGAAATGCAACATTTTTTTTTCTCTAATACATCGGCTCCACACTGTATTTGTAGCCAGTGCCAAGTTTTGTAATTATTTAAAGTGAAGTAAAATATTTTACAATGAAAACAAGTCTCAATCATAGTCTAAGTCAAGCAAAGTAAGTCACGGTCAGGTCCAAGTCATGCCCCAGTAAAATGATTGAGACTTTACTAGGAGTTTCTATGAGTTTTGAAATTACACGAACAGGACGCTCGAAGCGCGCCACGCATCGGTGTAAGCACACCTATAAAACATTGGTTCAAAGCTAGGCATGAATAGGCATGACCTTGAGTTAGACAATGAGAACACTTGCTCGCAGTACCCGCAACCTACACTTTCTTTCAACTTTGGAGACTTTTTGTCGGAACTGGCTGAGCGCCTATTAAACGAAACGCTCTCGGCATGTCTCCGGGTATCTCGGTGTAATCGGCATAGACTCGACTTTCAGGCAACAGGGCTCGTACCGTGAGGTGCTTATTGCAATGACTTTTAAGCTCAGCCGAGAACGCTGCGCGACCATACACCTTATCACGCGGCGATACGGTTCGCGGTCGCGCAGTGTCATCGCTGAACCTAACAATCATCGCAATAAGCACCTCACGGTACGGGCCCTGATCTCAACAAATTCCTACGCGATACTAACATAGCTTGTGAAAGAATCAGTAGAATAAATAATACAGTTGGCGCCGGCACGGCTGTCAGAATTGGCGCGAAGCCAGAATGAGGTCGCGGACCTGTATTGGACCTGTTGAAGAGATGATAATGATGGCCAAGGCGAAAATGCAAAGGCTGATGACTCGAGGTGCTTCAGAGAACAACACAAATAAGTCTGTAAGCATGCAGATTCCTGAATCAATCAATCTCAATCTCATTTATTCATAACCATTGGTCACACGTCAGTTTCTATTTTTTATACATTTTGAACAAAATAATAATAATAATAATAGCAAATATAAGTACATTGGTAAATTCATGTCAAATCAAATAAAATCAAAAACAAAGAAGAGTAATTACATAATTCAATAAAAATTAACTAATAAAAATAAAACCATATGTCAACAATAATCAATTAATAAAGTAAAATAATAATAATAAGAAACATGTCAAAAACTTATCTTAAACAATTTCTTTAATTTTTTTTCTTTTATTCTCCTGGGGTTGGTACTTCAGGTTTCTCAGTTTTATGATTGGTTTTTAGGTAGCCTGTCAGTGGCTGAAGCTTGGCCATCATTACCATCTCTTCACCATGTCTTCAATCAGTAAATATCTCCAATAAATCAAATCACTCCACTATATTTTTTGCCTAAGTCACTGCAGACGGCGGCAACGTCCTCCTAGTAAACGGTGAGTGTTCTGCGATCCCCAAATCACCTGGCTTGAAGTCTATTACGTACTTGAAGTCCATTAGGTACTTATGTGGTCGCGACACACAGATCACACCCTAGATTCTGCATTCAGGACGCTCGAATCGCACCACGCATCAGTCTAAATACACTTATAAGAAATGACTCTGATTGGTTGATTGTTAGGCGCGAGTAGGCGTAACCTTGAGATAGCCAATTGAGAACGCTTGGTCGCACTCCCCGCGACCCGTGCCTTCCTCAAACTTTGGTGACTGTTTGTAGGAACAACGAATCTCGTTATGCAGTATCTAGTGTGATCTGTGACTCGTGCTCAAAAAGCGGGGGGCAAGGCGAGGAGCACGACGAGTGGCAGCACGAGCAAGTGGCGACACTACGTTTTTGCGAAGAGAGGCTCAATTAGAGCAATGTGTGGCCGCGGGGCTAAAATGACTTATGTGGATATTTCGTGTCTAATTTTAATATAGTCTAGTCTAGACCGACATTCCAGTCTGTGAGCTCGTTATTAGGCCATTATCAGTCGTTCGTGTTTTCACACTGTAAGCACTTCAGAGCGTAAACCATCGTGAAAAGCTTTATTCGAATTAATTTGGACTTTACTGCTAAGATTTTATAACTGGAATTCAGCTTTTATAGGCTTACTTTTATTACGTTATGGATCTTTTAGAGAAATTGTTTGTGAATTCCGTGGTAGTATATTCTATCATGGTTGATTCTATCAGACAGGCGGCTTCGGGGATCGCAGAAACCTTACCATTTGATGACGCTGCTGACCATCCGCTGGTTAGAATATTCTTCTAGTTTATGTTAGTAGTTATTATTAAACTAGATAAGTTTTCGCCTCTATTTCGCCCAAAGGCTGAGTATTGCAATACAACGTGGTAATGGGGCCAGCATTTTGGGAACAATTCCTACTGATAGCGTTCTTTTAGATTAGTTTATTATTACTATGTAATTTTGAGTCATATTTAACTGAATTAATTATTAAACTAGATAAGATAAGATAATTTTATTCAATGGCTGAATTACAAACATCATAATATAGTTAAATATAAGAGCTGTGCATCACACCGTATTTCGTCATTAATACAATTTCAATAATCAATTTCAAATAACCTAATAAATTTAATATAATATAGAATAATAGAATAGATAGAATATTAGAGCATACCCCAGTCCAGGCGCAGCGTAGGTAGGCCTCCCTCTACGTGGACTGACGAACATTGTGAAAGACACAGGCAACCGGTGGATGCAAATGGCAGATTGTCGTTGAGTGAGGCGCTCAGGGGAAAGCTCATGTCCAATCGACGTCTTCCTTCTGATGATGATGATGATTATGTAATTTTATCCAGGTAGGCTTACCTAAAACTTCAACTTAAATTGCGTTCCATAACAGAGATTTAAAAAAAAAATAAAAAAAAAAAAAAAATCAAAAGAAATCTTTTGTCTTACGACTTTTGAAAATTAACGCAAAACAAAAACAGAAACTGTTCCATACATATTGCAAGATCATTTTGTACGGAACAGCTGATATTTTTTCCATGAATTTTCAAAAGTCGTAGAACATAAGTTGTTCGTTACCTTGTATCCTCACAACTGGATACTGATAAGCAATAACATGCCAACCCGCAAAAAAAAAAAAATGATACAGAACGCTTCTTTGTCAGCCATAGAAGCGTTCAGTACCATTTTTTTTTTTTGTGGTTTGACATGTTATTGCTTATCAGTATCCAACTGTTCCCTAGCCGATTAAAAAGCACCATGTATAAACCTCATTACCCCTTACCCTTAAAATATAGAATCCGCGAGTACCAACTGAACGAGCTTATCTGTCTTATATTACCTCTCGCTCTACAATAGAATGGGTAATCCGGATTACGTATTATGATCGAACAACGGATAGCGCTACAGAATACATAGAATAGCTTCTGATTCTGATTAGTTCGAGTAATTCAATCCCTGTCTGTGTACATTGAATACATTCCTATGGAGTAACCCACGGAGAATTTGGATTCCATCATAATATGTTGTCTGGTTCGTGACTTATTTATTTATATTTTATTATATTTTTTATTTAAAAAAAAACTATGCGACCGTCTATTCCATACGAACGTATTCTCTTGTTTCCTCTCTAAATAATGACACTAAGTACAGTTTTTTTTTTCCATAAAATGTATATCTCGCTACTCGAATATGCGCCAGCAAAATTGTATGGAGTTTCATTACTGGCATGTTTTAGCGGCCAGCAATTTCCTTTGATCCATGCCTACGACAATTTTCCGCAATGGTAAATCGACGAATTTAATATTTGACTTTGACTTTGACTTTGATTTTGATTTTTACTTTGACTTTGACTTTTACTTTGACTTTTAAATTTGAAATTTGAATTTGAATTTTAAATCAAATTTCAATTAAGCTGGTTCTATTTAAATGACTCGCATTGTTTGAGTAAAGCACTATACAAGACACAACACAATAGCCACACTATTGGTTCACAATGACTGCACTGCTGGTCACGCCGCTGGTGATCAAACTCGGTCATCATTGCAGCCCTTGCTGTCCGTGCTGTAAAGGCCTCGACTTTCGATGTCGCCCTTTATTCCAGCTTGTCCATCGCAGGCTGCGATGCTGACCGCGCTGTGATGGCCTGACTGCGCTAAGCTGCGCTTTGGCCATCATCTTCGCTGCCAGCAACATAGTCAGACCGCGACAGTAATGTACTATTTTTTTAATACACAAGGTATATTACTTATTAGGCAAGTCGGCTGTCTTCGGCCACATCGTCGCTTTCCATCAGGTGAGATTATGGTCAAATGCATGCCCAATCTAAATGCACAGCAGTATCTTGCGCCCTACTTCGGCCCCAAAGCTCGGCCAAGTTTTAACGTCCGTGTGTGTGCTCTGTTCCAGCCAATTAAACCTAATACAATATTCATACTTAGTTAGATTTATTACTTCGTTCACGGTTCACTTCAGGGGTTAAGTTTCTTGATGCCTTTCAAGTTACTTGCGCATGTTCATTGTCTAAGTAACTTGTAATATAATAATACGAACTATTTACAAACTTTCACTTGCCAATTTGAGTTCTATAGTTCTTTGTTTGAAATTATTCCGATTTTCCGATAGCTTCCGATCATGTCTTCTATCATCTATCATGTCTTCCAATAATTTAATCTTTATGGCTAATTTTGGACCGTTAGTTACCATCGTTTGTTTCATTCCTTGTTTTTTTTTTTTTTTTTTTTTTTTTCTTGGCTTCCCCTATACGCGCTAAAGCTCCGCATGAGTATGAGTATTTATATATTAAACTAGCAGTGCCCGGGACTTCGTTCGCGTGGACCTACAAAAAAAAAACTTATGTCCGTCTATATCTATGCGAAAATTCAGGTCGATCCGTTCAGCCGCTTAGTCGTGATAACGCGACAAACACCCAGACAGAGAGACTGATGGACAGAGTGACATAGTTACTTTCGAATGTATAATATTAGATTTTACAGTGATGACATATGGAAGTGGAGAACTGGAGAAATTAAGAGTCATAGGAAATGAAAGCGATGTCTGTGAGCCGCAGCAAAATGATCTGCTACCGGAAGTTAGCAGATCATATTGTCATATTACTTCTTTTTAGGAAAGACGCCCGAAGTATTCCTGAAAATTATCAGGAACTATAGAACTCAGCTGCATGCGAATAGATGTCTTATTTATACCAACATGTGCTTGGAATTTCTTTGCGCGAATAAATCCGGAACGCGAATATTCGCCAGAAACATGGCTTTCACGGTTTGCAAGCTGAAGTGGCAATGGGCAGGCCACGTCGCTCGAAAAACCGATAACCGATGGGGAAGAAAGGTTCTTGAGTGGTAACTTCGAATCGGAAGACGCAGCGTAGGTAGGCTCCCAATAAGTGGACGGACGACATTGTGAAAGTCGCGGGCAACCGGTGGATACAAATGATCAGATGACATCATCGTCGCTCCGCTCGGTCAATTAGAAGGTACATCACTAGCTAGTCAAAGAAATAGAAACCACTTTCGCTGGAATTGTGTATTTTGTATCGAAGAAAATAGCTTTTATCGTCCATGAAACCGTATTTGACCATTTTTACGCGAACAGTAAACTTTATTGGCATCGTAATAAAATACCCATGTCGTGAATGGGAGATTTAAGAAGGGTATTGTTTAATTTGCTAGTAACCTTCTGGACAATATTTCAAGGGAAAGTGCTCACATTTTCCGCTTGCAAGCTTTTCTTTAAAAATACTTTTCCAGGATAAGATTTGGATAACAATCACTGAACAAAAAAAATATTGTTCATATTGTTGTAAAATACGTATTTCATTTAGTTCATTTGTCTAAAATTAAAAAAAAGTGGGATAAAAAGTTTTTCGTAATAATAACCAACTTTGAAACAATTTTCTTGCCAAAATAATCCCCAGGCTTGAGGCTAGAGGATCGCAAAACGTTCACCGTTTACTAACAGACGCTGCCTGTTCTCCGATGATTCTTTTCGCAGTATTAGGACACACCACAGATCACACCTAGATTCTGTATTCAGTACCCTCGAAGCGCACCACGCATCAGTCTAAATACACTTATAAGAAATTACTCTGATTGGTTGATTGTCAGGCGCGAGTAGGCGTAACCTTGAGATAGTCAATGAGAACGCTCGGTCGCACTCCCCGCGCTTTTGTAAAATCACTCGCGAGTAATAGGGCTGCCTCCGCGGGAGTACGATATAATTGTGAAGTACCTGCTACAAGTACAGCTTCATTTCATCCTACAGTCGAATGACGTACCTTTTTTAAATCTTATATTTTGGCTCTACACGTAGTATATTTAGCCAGTGTCAAGTTTTGTTATTTTCAAATATTGCAGTCTCAGTCATAATCTACGTCAACAATCTCTTCACTGTCCAGTCCAAATCATGCTTCAGTGAAGTTGTGGAAGCTTTACTGGAAGCTGCTCCGGTGTTTTGGAAACAAATCGAACAGAACACCAACACTCATGCACGGTCGAAAAAAAAACGAATAAATCCACCGTTTCCACACATTAACACTCGTAATAATACAAGTTTTGGAAAATAATACAAGGGAGCGACATAACATCTTCAGGTAACTACAAACAATATTTTTATGGTACAAATAAATAGTAACAAATATATTGATTAAATCTTGAAAATAAACTATCTACGCTATGGTATATTTATTTATTAGTTTGCCATAAATAGAATTTCTTAACATTAAAATGAAAATAAATATATTGATGAGTCAATTCTCAACATTCTGTATAATCGATGTTTACGTCGGCCTACTAGAACTGGTTTAGTGAGACGTGAACAGCGCCCGAGTCAGAATCGTATGTCACTCTGTGGAATAAAATAGATGCCTGCTTATTTTATTGTCTAAGATGTTTGTACTAATTTATAAATTAACAATTATTATTATTATTTTTAAGTATGTCAGTTCTCACTTTTTTTTAAATGTTATTGTGTTTTATGTGGCAGCGCGTTGCGAATGTGGATACCGCGACAAACTTACTGTAGTTTTGCGGTGCTCCATTTCTTAAAAATAAAATATGTAACTGTGTAATGAATAATAAATAAAAATAAAAAAGTTCCCGCCAAAAAAAAATGGTCCGTTCTGCGATCCTTTCGCAATCGTGAGGATTAGGGAAAACCCCTTCTCTTTTCTAAGTAGGAGGCTTAGTTCAGCAATGACGCCTTATAGGAAATAATGATGATTGGTGTCAAGATGTTTTAAAATAATATGTTATTATTTTAGTACTTTTCATGAAGGTGGCAACCCTGCATGAAAGTGGATTCAATTACAGCGACGATAGCAACGTATCCGGACAACTTATCAGATACGGAACGGAATGTGCGATACGATGCAACACAAAGCTCTAGCAAGAATATAAACAATTAAATTGAATACAATTTTGTTTTAATAAAACGGGAAATTAAATTAAGTCGGTTATTCCGATAGCCGGTTATTATTAACTATAGTCGGAATAATCGACTCAATTTAAAGCGAGTATTCACGCTTTATTAAAACAAAATGTATCAAATCCACGTCAGTTTCATAGAAAAATTAAATAAAACGTAATAATTAACATTCCCCCGGACTAATTATTGGACCCATCCATGTCCTAACACTGCGACCAGAACCACCGTAGGACGGGCAGCAGTCCTGTTAGTAAGCGGTGAACAGTCTGCAATCTCCAACCCGCATGCCAAGCGTGCAAGCGGCTTGGCAGAAACAATAACTATTTAAAAATATTTTTCGCAGATTTAATTTAAAAAAAGTACGTACTTAGAATTCAAAAAGACAGTTTAGGTTAATAAATACTTTACATTTAAAAAAACCGATATATTTTTATAATAATAAAGACCGGACGGGCTTTTATTTAAAATACTTTATTGTATACATATTTACAATAAAATCTAACAAACTACATAAACTTACAACTTAAAATTAAAACTACTTAATTTATATCATCATCATCATCAGCCATAAGACGTCCACTGCTGAACATAGGCCTCCCCCTTAGAGCGCCACACCGACCGACAACCACCGGTTGCCCGCGACTTTCACAATGTCGTCGGTCCACCTAGTGGGAGGCCTACCTACGCTGCGTCTTCCGGTTCGTGGTCGCCACTCAAGAACCTTTCTTCCCCACCGGTTATCGGTTCCTCGAGTGATATGGCCCGCCCATTGCCACTTCAGCTTGCAAACTCTGAAAGCTATGTCGGCAACTTTGGTTCTTCGACGAATATCCTCGTTCCGGACTTTATCGCGCAAAGAAACTCCGAGCATAGCTCTCTCCATTGCCCGCTGTGCGACTCTGAGTTTTTCCAAAAGGCCAGTAGTCAAGGACCACGTTTCAGTTCCATATGTCATCACATTGACTTAATTTATATACAAAAATAAATAAATACAAAAATCTAATCTACAAGCCCCTTGGTGGAGGGGAGAATGCTGGCAGCATTGCCACGCTGGATGGCAATGCTAACTTTCTGCCCAAAATAGCCCCTTTTTTTTACTCGGTGACGATACGAGCAAGTCGTTCACCTGATGTTAAGCGTCACGCTTGCACATAATAGTTCAGTGCCACCAAAGAATTTTGAACTTCAACAGCTCAACACTATGCGCAGCAATGCACTGCGCTCGTCACCAAGAGACGTTAGATGTTAAATAATATTTCCAGGCAATATTTCCAGCGTAATTACTGGGCATACAGAGCCCAGTAATTACGCTGGAAACATTGCCCTTCAATCCAGAACATAGTAATGTTTGCATACTACTGCTTGGCGGTTGAATAACTGGCAAAAGTGTGGTACTTCCCCAGGCGGACTCTGCAAGAGAGCCCTACCACTACATTCTAGCATTCTGGTCATTCGTCGCCTCCACCAAACGTGACCTGGCCTGACCTGACCTGGCCATGGTCTCTATATAACACGTGGGCGGCCGGCCCCTACGGACCTTAAAGTCTCATACAAACGGACACAAACTTGTACAGTACGTCTGGTCTAAATAACCATATTAGAATTTATAATAATAAAACCAAAAAACCCAAAAACATTACCCTTCTTCTTAGGCAATCGGGTAAAGCACTCAAAAACTGAACAGTGTATCGCATTCGCATCGTTATAATTTTTTATTTTTTTTGAGGATTTTGGCGTCGCACGTCTCATGCATTTGCCAGTGTCAAGTATACTTATATATTTTCAAGTTTTGTTAAATAATAACAAACAAGTCATAGTCACAGTCAAAGGCGAGCAAAGCAAGTCACGGTCAAGTCCAAGTCATGCCCCAGTAAAGTGGTGAAAACTTTCCTCGAGCCTTCTATGGAGTTTTGGAAACGACACGAAAATTCACGTTTCACGACATTATACCATTCACCGACACTCGTGCATGTTCACGAACACTTAACGGGTAAAAATTCACCGGTTTTACACATTAATTCTCGAAATAACACATGTTTTGGAAAATAATATAATGAAGCGACATGAATTCTTCACGTTCCCGCCAAAACTCATCGTTATTATTAGAATATTTATTTAGAAAACTTGGATGGCAATATGCTATAATGAGACATCTTATAATAAAGCGCGAACGCTACGGAGATTTTACTATCACCATTTCCGGCAACACCGCCTTTGATATTACGAAGAAAATTGGACATTTTGGAGATATTTCCGGGTTCCATTTTGTTTTGGCAATAGCGTTACATATATTATTTTGAAAGAAAATAATTTTAATTTGCACGACATTAATTATTGTAGAATAGTGGCGTAGGCAGGTGAGGAATATCAAGACAATATCAAAGACCCAAAAGACCCAAAGGTAACTAGCTGTTTCACAAGACATCGTTCGCGTGGACCTAAAAAAAAGGTTTTTGTGTTATTTATACCGCGAAAAACTATACATACATTAGTATACCAAAAATAGTTATTGAAAAAACAAAATCTATCGGCGAAAATTATCATTAACCCTAACACAAAAACAAAACATTTTGATAAGAATAATGATGATTGACCGAGTAAAGCGAAGGTCTCAGAGTTTACTGGGACAAATCGGCATTTGTATGTATGTTTGTGTGTATATTTGTCCGATGATAACTTGCAAACCGTTAATCCGATCTTCATGAAATTTTGTAGGCAAGTAGTTCCATTCAATACAATTTTTAGGTTCGAATATGAGCTGAATCGGTCGAGCGGTTGTGAAGATATAGAGGTCGCGAGGTCTCAGTTCGGCGCGAACTACTAGTTATAATGATTTGACAGATTTCCCCAGAAACGTTAATTTTATCCAAAACAAAGGGTATATTCACTGACTATCTCTTTTAGTCTCTGTCGTACGCACGGGGAACAGAGCGACAGCAATACGATGTTCAAATACCAACTGCACCAACCCCTCGCGACTGGACGGCTCTAGAAATGTATTTGACCGAGCGAAGCGAAGGTCTCAGAGTTTACTGGAACAAATCAACATTTGTATGTATGTTTGTGTGTATATTAGTCCGATGATAACTTGCGAACCGTTAATCCGATCTTCATGAAATTTTGTAGGCAAGTAGTTCCTTTCAATACAATTTTTAAGTTAGAATATGGGCTGAATCGGTCCAGGGGTTGTGAAGAAATAGGGATCGCGAGGTCTCAGTTCGCCGCGAACTCTAGTAATAATAGAAAAAAATACAAAAAGCATAGATACAGATTAAAAAAAACAATAAAAGATCAGGCTGCAGTGCTTTTCATATCATTAGTACCGCCCATTCAGTCCGCCATTTTGTGTTCTTTTTCACCGAAATAACGAGCAGTTGAATGAGAGTTGCGTAACCGTACCACAGTATGTCATAGTTACATCGCAGCTTATGTCATAGTTTCACCCCTCGCAGGCATTCAAGTCTTCAAGTAGGCTCGTAGTTTTGTCTTATTCTGTAACTCGTGACACGGTAGGTGGCATTCAGTATTCTGTATTCAAAACCGTGGTAGCAACTGTGGCTTATTCTATAAAAGGTCTTTTTAAAGACATTACAAAACCTGGCGTCGTAACATTTTTTTCTCTTGTATTTTGGCTCTACACAGTGTAATTAGCTAGCGTCAAGTTTAATGAGGCGTTTTCCAAAAAAAAAAAAGTTCTAAAACACTTACTAGATGGCTTAATAGACCTATCGTTTTACCTGTCATTGTCATTTCTGTCGAAATATTTTATGTTTATTTTTTAAATCGTAAATTTTGGCTCCACACGTTGTGTATTTAGCCAGTGTCAACTATTGTAATATCTCAAATGAAGTCAAATGCATAGTGACATTACTGTCTGAATCTAGGGTGGGGGGAGGCGGGGGATAATTATGTAACATGGGGTCACTCGTAAACGACACCTCTAGTGCGAAATATCATACCAGTTATTCAAAAATAGAGCCTATAAAGTGTGTCAGCAGTCGCACCATTTTTTTCAAAATAAATTATTAATATTAGGAACAGTGTTTTGAAAATGTAGGTATTGGCTTTAGTTCGAAATTCTGGGTGGCATTGATCTGTTATGGGCAAGCGTGACGCTTACCATCAGACTACTCTAGTCAATCAATTAAATAAAAAACCAAAAAAAAATGTTTTTTCTGAAATGTTGTTGTAATGTGAAATGTGCACAATTTTTTTTATTGCTCATTGCGAGACGAGCATGACGCTCATCTGATGTTAAGCGCTAACTAAACATAGAAAATCCAATTTCCCAAAACTCCGGTATATTTCGATCCGCTGGGGACGGAAGCAGTTACCAGGCGCACATAAATCAGAAACAGTTCAAGACTTCCAAGTTTATTTCTCGGGTGTTGTAACGGGCCTTTCAGACTATGCTTTAAAATATGATCCAATGTATAGGTTGATTATTTGATCTTACGTACCGAGTGATCCAGTGTGCAGGGTGATTCTATGATCCAATGTTCAGGATGATATTATGATACAATATACACAGTCATTCTATTATCCAGCGTACAGGTTGATGGCTTGTTGATCCAAGGCAAAGGATATTTATATGATCCACTATCCAGGTTGTTTCTATGACCCAATGTGCAGGATGATTCTATGATCCAATGTACAGGTTGTTTTTTTGTTTTCCTCCTAAGAGGATTTTGGCGTTGCACGTCTTATACATTTGCCAGTGTCAAGTATACATATATATTCTCAAGCTTTGTTGGATATTATCAAACAAGTCATAGTCACGGTCAAAGTCGACCAAGCAAGTCACGGATAAAGCGATAACGCGATAAACGCCCAGATAGAGAGACAAGAGTTACTTTCGAACTTATACTATTAGTTAGAAAGTTAGGATGGCATTTCTATCTAATCATGAACTAGCGTAGTCTGAAGAGGCTAAGGGCTCGGAGACACGTAATCGAAAGTACCAACGTGTAGATTTATTTGAACATTCTGTGGCATATTTATTTCGAAGTGTCTCCGCAGCCGGAGCCGGCAACTGGAACGACTGCCGGAGGTGGACGGGCGAAACGCTAAAAACTTATTACCGTATAACATTATTAGATTAGGTTCTTGAGATTAGGCGACCACGAACCGGAAGACGAAGCGTAAGCAGGCCTCCCACTAGGTGGACATTGTGAAAGTCACGGGCAACCGGTGGATGCAAGTGGCACATTGTCGGTCGGTGTGGCGGTCTAAGGGGGAGGCCTACGTCTTCTGGCTCAAGATGTAATTTAGAACATACAGACCATACAGAACCAGAAACAGCTGAACGGATTCGGATGTGGTATGGTTGTAAAGGATAGCGCGTGAAATCGCAAAGTATGCTTTTTTCCATGTCGATGTCTGAGAATTAGCTCGCTGCTCGTTGAAATCCTAGAGCCTATGTGAACCTGTGAACCTATGTGAAAGAATAATAAAGAATTTAAAAAAATCTTTCTTATTGCTGATTATAAGCTAAAATAATGAAACTAAGAATTACGCATTTCGGAAATTTTAATTAAAAAAAAAAACAAGCCTTGACTAGTCTTGATTTGTGGCTCAGTGGGAGGATTTCAAACTTCTGAGCTGTGGGTTGTGGGTTCGATTCCCACCCAGAACATACATTTGTATGATGAACACGGATGTATGTTCTTTGTCTGGTTTTTTATGTATTCTATGTAAGTATTTCCAAAAAAAAATGTATTCTATCAGTTATCTGGTCAAGCTAAGCAAGCTTGACCAGATAACTGATAGAATACATACTTAGAATACTTTGGGGATAGATGGTGCTGTGTGTGAAAATCGCCCACCAATATTTATATGACAGTATTCTTTTAATTTGTCTATTTATGTTTTTTTGCCCGACTGCCTACTACCCACAAGGAGGGTAATGTTTGAGGTTTATGTAAGAATGTGAGTATGTAGGTAAGATATTTTTTTTGTGTATTCCTGTATTACCTCCTGTAAACAGCTTGACCGATTTTAATGAGGTGTCGTCGATTCCTCTTTACATCCGGAGTGACAAAGGCTACAATTTGCAGTCGGTTATTTTGTTATCCATTTTATTAAGCTTTGCTCCTGTTTTCCAAAAACACTCTAGTTTTAGACACTCGTATGTTTTCCTAGTACATTTAAAGGGGTTTTACCACACCGCATTCAGTCGGAAAATATACGCCATTTTCTCGGAAAAATATTCCCGTGATGTAGTGTAACCATGAATCCTGAAGGTCGGGCAAAGACTAAACAGAAGCAGATTTACAAGTAGTCTTTAAAGGCCTCGCTACATGGCCTGACCTGACATCGTTTGAAAGAGATGGCTATATATAAGTTTCTGGGGGAGCGAAAGGGAGAAGCTATAATCTTAATAGTTTGTTTTTTTTGCTCCCGTGATGTTCAAATCTAACTGCCCCGTTCACACGATGTCAGGTCAGGCCATGTGTAAACCCTTATTCTTTTATGTTTTGGCTCCACTCATTGTGTAGCCAGTGTCAAGTATTGTAATATTTCAAGTGAAATCATATATTTCATAATTAATCTAAGTCAAGAAAAGTAAGTCACGGTCAAGTACACGTCATGCCCCAGTAAAGTATTACAATGCACTTTTCACGTTCCGCCAAAACTCCCGGAGCGTTTTTTTTTTTATATTCTTAATTTTTGGCTCTACATAATAGTGTAAATAGCCAGTATCAAGTTCTATTCAATCATGTGACAAAAACTCATCTACATTGTTTGTCCGTTTTTGTCGTTTTTTCCCAGTTGTCTGTCTGTCCTTTAGCTATCCTACATCCTTAAAGCCGTCATAACCAGACCTCACAGGGATTTGCCGATGTGTTCTCACGGCTGCGCTATATTTCTGGTTTTATGTCGGTTATATGACACAGACTTGTCTATTTGAGTGGCATGTGACGTCACAGTTACAGCTCAAGTTACAAACGTTGATTAAATTGTAACTCGTGCAAAGTGAATTAATTAAAGTTTGCAACTGTCACAAACACATATCACCACCAATATCAATCAATATCACCTCAATCACCACCACAGAAAAGACAAGTCAAAAATCTCCTCTTCTGTGCGCACGACAGTCGTAACGCACGACGCATCGGTCTAAATACACTTACAAATATTTACTCTCATTGGTTTATTGCTAGGCACGAGTAGACGTAAAAGAGACGGCGAATGAGAAATCGTGGTTGCAATCTCCGCAACCCGCGCTTTCCTCAATCTGTGTTTTATCATAGTAAAGAAAATCTACACATGAAGAATAACCATCTCATAGAAAAAAAAAACGGAAAAATCTACTTAAAAATAGATGGTCAGGTAGGTTACGTATTTAGTCAGTTAATGTTCAAACCGCTGTAAAAGCCGATCAAAATGTGGTTAATATAGAAACATAGTATTAGTATACGTCCGCTATTTAAAGTTTAGTTCAAATTAAATTGCAATATACGACGTAAAAAATATGTTTCCAAAAATAATGGTTTCAACGCCATCTTTTCAATAACTAATAAAATATAAAATCAATACTTTAACTGATATTATGAATGAAAAATTACTTATAGCAAGCCGCGAATGAGTTAGCTTTTTATTTATTAGGCAGAAATTGTGGTGATCTTGCATGTCGCAGATTAATGCACTAGCGACATCTTACGTCCCTATCAGAACTACAATTGAGCTACGCATCTTTCTAAGGACATTAGCTCTCTTAGTATAGTTTCTCTATGATCATAGTATAATGCCAACCCTACAGAGCTTGGAAAAAGTGTAGATATAGAACGTCAGGTCGCACATGAGACAAAACGCCATATATATCTACCAATCACGATTGCCGTTGCCGATTTCCGACCAATCGGGATGCAGTACTAATAGCCTAATTTTGCATCCTTTTTTTCTGTGGACGCTTTCACCCGAAGAGGGGTCCTAATTAGTAATACTAAATAATAATAATACTAAATAAGATTAAATGAATGTTCATTTAAATATATATATATATATATTAAAGTAAAAATAAAGTAAAGTAAATAAGTAAAGTCAATTTACTTTATTTTTACTTTACTTTATTTTTACTTTAATATATATTAAAGTAAAAATAAAGTAAAGTAAAAATTATTAAAGTAAAAATAAAGTAAAGTAAAAATAAAGTAAATTAAAGTTTAAAATTTTATACATATTTCTTCTATATATATATATATATATATATATATATATAGAAGAAATATGTATAAAATTTTAAACTAACATAACGAAGTTTGTTTCGTAAGGGAAGGAAATTAAAAGGCTATTTTATTTTATTTTTCTGTGGCAAAGACACACGTATAGAGCCGTCTATTGCGTTCTCTGTCTACGCTACAGAGTCATATTTCCAGCTGCTCCTTAAGAAGGCTATTCACGTGCCGGCATAAAACGTAGACTTGTTAACATAGTAGGATCTTACGAGGGCGCCGTCGCGTCGACGAAACAGAAAAAGTCAATTTGAAATGAGAAATGTAATTTTAAAAGCTAAGAAAAAAATATTTCTCCGCCGGTATTCTGTTATTTTCCAAAACTTTAGTTAATTATAATGGACTACTTTTCCGTACGGGTCCGCTCGCGTAAACTACAGTAAATTAAACACCCCATTTCACCTCTTAAGGGGTTGATTTTCGAAAAAAGTTTTCAGGATTTTCGAAAAATCCTAATACATACCTTTATTTATTTTTTGGTAACTGTTACCCGCGAGCTAGTTGTCTCGAGCAAAAAACTTGGTTTGTGCGGTTCAGAACTCTCTAGAAAGTAACTTTGTCTCTTTTTCTATCGTTTGTTACCTTTTCACTCAGCGGCTGAACCGATTCTGACGAAATTTTAAATGGCTACAGTCTGAATCATTAGGACTGTCATAGGCTACTTTTTATGTAAAAAAAACGATTATGTTCACTTAAAATACGCAGGTGGAACCGCAGGTGAAAGCTAGTATGTATATAATTTACACACTAGTTTGTGTACTTTCAATTATGAAAATCCTAAATGCTGTAAACATTAATCTATACGTAAATGTATCTTTTGGAAAACTGTTTCTTTAGGCTCGTTACTAATCACTCTATTTACACCCAAAAAACATTACCCTCTGTCAAGGGCAGTCGAGTAAAAAGTGTCTAGATGTAGAAAGGATTCTCAGCAAGTTAAAAGCCTGTTTTAAATATAGCTCCGACCTCTGCTGGGTTCGATCGATACTACACGATAGGAGTTACGCGACGTTACGATAGTATACCCCCTTACACCCCCCAGGGCGTGAACCCACCCCTCACCCGGCGGGGGTAGCGCACCCCATAGCTGTCATTTCGAGTGATTAAAAATACATACGTGAATTTAATGTTGGTTTGAAGGTTAGGTGGGATTCAATTAAGCTTAAGGCTCTTAGTCGCAGTCTCGCTCACGCATTTATACATAATTTTCCAAGCTTTTATTAAACTTGTAATGTGTGTATGTATGGATGTATGTTAAGGTCAAATCTTTTCGTTTACTTAAGGTGGTATGTTCCCCATGCAAACAGCCACAAAATATAATCAACTTACACAAGCTTCTTAAGTAACAAAAATAACTGAATGCGCTTAATTATAAGTCAAGGGGGTTTATGTTCGTGAAATTAATACAAGTTCTTATTTATATATATAATGAAAATTATTAAAAATAATTATTTCTGTTTTGTATGGAAGCATTTATTTAACTTGTTTTGTATGTATGTTTGTTGGTCAAATCTTGAAACTCAATTTTAGACCATTCCCCTTGTTTAATTGAGTTGAAATTTTGCATGCCAATCAAATTCAGATGACAATATAACATTATGACAGCGAGCGGATCTGGTGATGGAGGAGGAAGGTGGAAAATATAACTCCTCATTAGCTAACAGTAGGTTGAAGGTGTTTGGACTCATTTTGATTAGCTTACAGTACCAATAATGGATTTTATAAAAGCTTTGGAAAAATAAAATTTTCCACAAAAACTTATTTATTTGTTATAAAATCGGAGTGTGTTCAATATTCAAAATCAAAAATCAGAGTTCATTCATATTAGGGTTTTCTAGAAGTATATGCTTAAGGGTGTCTACACATGGCCCGACCTGACATTGTGTGAAAGGGACAGCTAGATTTGAATTTCACGGGAGCAAAAGAAACAAACTATTAAGGTTATCTCCGTTTCGCTCCCCCAGAAACTTATATATAGCCATCTCTTTCAAACGCTGTCAAGTCAGGCCATGTAGCGAGGCCTTAACTGTTTATGAAAAAATTACAAATGCTTAGAGTAACTTTCGTTTTTGTACCTTTCAGATTTTTCTTACTTTTTTTTTCTTCTGAAAAGTATTCCTATTTCAGTTTTTGTGACGCGCTACGTGCATTGTTAACATTAACACGATCTATTGAGTCGTTTAATAGTGAAAAGGTAACACACGGACAGATAGAGGGATAAGCCCAAGATAACCCTGTTAGCCGGGCTTAATGTCACAAGTAAATTATTTCCAGAACTTATACAAGCTGCCCACACTCCAAAAACGTTGCTGTTTTTTTGTTCTAAACATAGAGCCTGTGAGGTGTTACGACGTTGGTCCAGGCGATGATGGAATAGAAAAACGATGATTCTTTCAAGACGTCCTTTAATCGACTCCCGTTCTCATCGCCCCAATCACACCTCCTTCCTTTCGTGCCTCGCGTCGTTATCTCAAAAATAGTTGCCAGTGCATTAATAGCAATTATAATTATTTGAAAATCAAACAGCATCAAAAGATTTAACTTACAGTAACTTAGTTAGTCGTTAAACATTATATCAAAGTATATAAAGTTTAAATTAAGCTTATCATGAGGAACTTCCATATTTTGATTAATTAACTTAATTAACGGATCAATATATACATAGCTGACTAGCTAGACTAGATATTTGTATTGATATGAACGTTGGGAGGCGCTGGAAGTAGTAACAGGGGCGACCAACGAATTATAATAGAGGGCAACACAGATGTTTTAGCCAAAACTGAAACTACGATGATTTAAATTCGCTTTTGTTTAATATCTTTCGCGTTGGGATAGGTTAACGTGTTTATTGATCCCCGCTTTCCATGCAGGGGAGCAAAACATTTTATATTTTCCCTGGTAGTGGGATCTACATGATTCTTTTTAATCGCCTAGGGAGTGGTTGTGAGGGATGTAGTATACAAGATAACGAACACCATTTTTTGGTCTACGATTTTTGAAAATTCACGGTAGAAACGGTTGTTCCATGCACAATGTTCGTGGATCTTGCAATAAAATGTGTGGAACAGCTGGTTTTTTTTTCCAAAGAATTCTCAAAGGTCGTAGAATTAAAGTTGTTCGTTATCTTGTTCGCATCCTCACCGCTCTCTAGCCGATTAAAAATAACCATATGTACAATGTACATTTGTGTACTAAATTTTAGCGCTCCATAGCGCTTATACGCTTCTATACCTTACACACTCTGAATAAAAAAATCGAGACATACAGACACCTGGCCGTTTGCCAGACAGACGGGCGGACACGGTAAAACTATAAGAATAAACTAAGGATGAATGTCTTAAGGGGTTCTCGTAGTTCTATTCGGGTATAACAAAAGAACTGCTTAAATTGCCCGGTTTTTTTTTTTTTTTTTTTTTTTAAATACTATAATAATAGTATAAATAATTTTTTTTAACTTAAGAATAACATTGTCAATGTTGATATGTATTGTTATGTTAACATTTTCTATTTTAACGAAGTAGAAAGAAAAGAACATTTTCATCGAGTGTTTTCTTCTAAAAATTTTTTTTTTTTTAATTTGAACTCTGTAATTTTTATATTAAAAAAGTTGATAAAGTGCGAACAAGATAGGGAGAATCAGGGAAATTCGAGCCTTAAATTCCAACGGCACCTCACTCATCTAAATCGACCAAGCCACGCAGTGTTTTGTACTGGTGTAATATAGTTCAAAGTTCTAGGTGACATTCAAGAACGACTTACCATCAGGCGAGCGACTAGCTAGTCTCTTAAAATACAAAATGCGTTTAGGCTACATGAGGTAATATAGGACACAAACATACATACTTACACCCAGAACAACCTGGACCGAGACATATAACATAACAACAGAGATGCCTATACCCAGCAGTGGGAAAAGGAAGACTGTGGATGATGATGATTATCCTCACCGTGAGTTACATATAGACGTATCATGCATGTGACCAATGGGTATGAAATTTCTTGATACATCCATAATTGCAAAATGGAAAGAAAAAAAAAACGAGGAAAAATATCCTCGTTTTAAAACAAAAAGTGTCAAAACCACGTCAGTTTTCATAGTTATATTGCCCTCCTTGTTGATCAGTTCTAATTCTAATTGGGGGTGATAAGACCTCCACTGACTTACCGCTAAGGGTGTTTTGTGCATTAACCCCGCTGCCAGCCCCAAACCAGCCGAGCTCTTTAAAGTAACGGAGCACGGACTTGGGTCGCTGGCATACCTGTTCCACTCCTGTTTCGTCAGATGTTATGGTATTGGAGTCTTGTTGTCGAGATTCTTGAAGGAGTCCCGACCTTACTCGTATGTCCTCTGTGGCTTTGCAGTGCAGTAGCACATGCTCCACGGTCTCGTTTTCCAGCAGACAGCCTCGGCATAGGGGACTATCTGTGGCTCCAAGTTTGTGCAAATGATAGTTTAGCTCACAGTGTCCTGTGATAATACCTATCATTAGACGTAGGTCCGACCTAGAGCAGTTGGATAAAAAGAGATCAAGAGAAAAAGAGAGAAAGAGAGAAAACAAATACCTAAATTTCTCGTAGAGCAGGGCAGTTGCAGCCCCTCGCGCGCGCCAGCACAATCATGCATCATTCGACGTAATCCGGGATACGAGCTGATGCGAATTAAATTGTGTACGTTTGAACATATTGTGAGGTCGGGATTATTTCTGGGCGTTGTAATATACAAACAGAACTTTTGTTTTGACATTAATTCAGTTTTTACAAAGAGTGTTGATCCATAGACTCAAGAAGTAGTCTAGGACTGTGTGTCAGGTGCCAGTGGCTTCTCCTACGTATGTGTTAAGTCATGTCAAAACAAAGTACTTATACTATAAAAATACTATTATTAACTAATTCAGAATTTTGATTATCATAACAGTATTATATATGTATTATATATATATATGTGTGTATTAACATACAACAGCCTATACAATTTTAATTTAAAATCATACAACACATTAAAACTGTTCTAGTAGTTCGCGCCGAGACCTACGCTTCGCTCGGTCAATTATGTACTATAGCTTGCTCACACGCCTTCGCTCCCCTATAGACAAAGGTAAAATAAAACACTCCAATTCACCTCTTTAGGGGTTGATGTTCGCAAAATCCTGAGACATGTCTTTTTTTACTAGCTGCGACCCGCGTTTCACCCGCTATTCTACAGGAACGGTAAAAATTTTCAGAATAAAAAGTATCCTATACGTTATTCCAAAGAATAAGCTACCTCCATACCAAATTTAATCCAAATCCGTTCAGCCATTATAGAACATTATTGAACAGGAACAAACCTGGTTAATATACCGCTGTGGGGTGAAGGGTTGTGGGAGCATCTCCGATCTATAAGCTTATGATCCGTTTAGCCGTTTAGCCAACGCGACTAACACCCGAACAAAGAGAAAGAGAGATAGAGTTACTTTGGCTGTTATAACATTAGTTAGGATTAGGATTACATGTACTCTATCTTGACTGTACCTTTTAATTTCAATTCAAACTACCCACAAAAACCCACAACATTCCAAAGCAAAACAAAATCAAACGTACAAAAGGCCCACCGAATACGTCCTGCTAAGTCCAAACATGAATGTTTCATATCAAACGATTGTGGGCCTTGGGTGTATCGATTCAGGCCGAATTAGGAAGAAAATGGAGCGCAGGGAATGCTGAAGGGTCAGAGGGAGCGAGCTAGGTGAGGAGCGGGGAGGGTAGCGGACCGAGTAGCGTGTAAAGAAAATAAAGAAATTCATTATTACAAAAGCAAAAGGTTCTCTTAGGCCAGGTTGCACCATCTAGGTTAATTTTAAAATACAGACATAACTGCAGCTAAAATTCCCGAAAAAATTATTTGACCATTTTAACTATGGTCAAAATGACGGATAGCACATGCTGGCTATACTTCATTGGTAAGTTAGTTATTATGACTATAGCTGTAACTTTAACTGAGACTATGGTGCAAGCCAGCCTTATTGTGCTCTGTATAACTGTCTGATACCTTATCATGACCTGATCTTGGCAAGGAAAAAGTGTACTGTAAGTAGTACATAGTTTCGTTGATAAAATGCATAAATGCTTAACAATCGTAGGTGAAGCTTAGTATTTTTATTGGTATACAATATTACTTACGACGAGTCTTGGATTAAAACACATTACACCCTATAAAAGGGTATAATGTGCAATTTAGTAGATTCTGAAAAATGTTACCATTACGCATTATGTGGCAATGTATACTTAAATAAATAAATGATAAACTACCAATATTTTTTTATTAATAAAAATGAACACTTTTTTTTCTGTGATCTTTCTCAACAATTTCAATCGACTATATATATATATTTTTTTGTGAATTTATGGCAATAAATGAAATAGAGATAAATGAGAATACATTAGCAGTATTTCCTGCTAAATATTGTATGACATACACATACTAATACGTGTTTTATTGTTAATTGACGTTCCTTTCGACGTTGCAAAAGTTACTGGTTTACCGGTTGCTGCGTGAAATGGAAATTTTTAAATGTCTTGTAAGAAAATGGTAATCCGGAATTCAAATGATCCAAAAATACGCAAAATCAGAATCACTCGCGTCTGATATCACCGATTCGAATGCGAATAGAAATTAATATCGAAGGATTTCAAAATCGAGCCTCTGGATAGAATAAAATCGCCCACTCTTATTTAACAAACCCTCCACCCATATATATTGCCAAGTCACTACTTTCCTACCCAATTCTGCTTCACTATTATAATGGGTTATTTATAGTATGAAGTAGAAATAGATTTTTCATTCTACTGAGCAGTTCTATTCCAACAAAATTAATCGTTTTTTGGCGAGCAGATATTTGGCTAAGTTCTTATCATAACGTAGGTAATATCACAATCGAATCGAGGGTGGGAACGCGAAAATTTCAAGTTTAAAATCTGCTGTTCTGGTAGACTCACTCGAGAGCTAGTTCCTGATTTCTGGATTTTTGTCCAATAACCGACTTCCGCAGAAACAATATAAATGGTTAAGGGTATTTCTAGACTTACTGTCCAATAATCCCCTTAACCAAAAATTAAATAAATGGCTAAGGGGATTTCTGTTTTTTTTGGCCAATAATCCCTTTCGCCATCTCAAATGAGATGCTAAGGGGATTAATGGTCAAAAAATCCAGAAAACACTCGTCTCGTCACCAAGTTCCTTAAAAAAAACATTCACAATATAAATATATTTTTTAGTTCATCACTTTATCTCTTATATGACGTCACAATACAATTTAATGTGACGTCACATAACCAGCGGATGATCAAGACGCTTCCAACGATACCTCCTGTGCCAAATTATGATAAGCATTTAAAAAGCTTCGAGGGATCAGATGACCATACATACCCACATAAATACATACCGGTCAAAATCATAATCCTTCTTTTTGCTTCGCCGTAGTCGGGTAAAAAACCTCGAATCACCTCTATGTGAAATCCACCATCGTCTATTACAAACTGTAACACTAGCCTTCCACCATAAAATGAATGGACGTAAGATAATTTTGAAGTCTTTATAGTGAGGCGCTCACCTTGCTTCAGTCGCTCTTTGTCTGTGAAGAGTGCGAGACGTACGTTCGTCAATACATGCGATCCAAATATCCGCAAAAATGTGCCTTAATATTATATTCGCAACCTCGTTTTGTAACGAATTAACTAAACACTTCTAATTACGTATTGAAGCGTAACCCCCGAATACTGAAACGTTTGTTAACTTTGACGGCAGATTAAGTCTATTGCTGCCTATGTGATTTGCTTAGTGCCAGACAAAGGCAGTATTAGAATTAATCTGTTGTCAAAGTTAACAAACGTTTCAGTATTCGGGGGTAAGTTCGATTGTTTTGACTTGTTATTTTTAAGGAAGTTGTGTGGTTAGGGCCCGTCCATTACTTTGGTCGAAGGCACTATCCACTTCGATTGATATTAGCCCTTCTGTATCCAAATCACCCGTTTTATGGCAAATTTCATAAAAATCGCATTACAAGTTGGAATGGGCGAGAAGATTCACTGGGGCGTTGAAATGATAGATGGACGATAGGTAGTTATTTTACGACTCCAATGAGGCTGGGTTTTGAATTCGGGAGTAAATTTTCATTTTATGGGCTAAGTGATCAATTATATTATATTATGTTTTTCATATAATTAAAAAAAGTTATAATTATGTATATGTAATGTTTTGTGAAGTCTGTTTTTTTTCTAAGCAAAAAATTATAAAGGACTAACTGATGCCCGCGAAGTTCGGCCTACGGCCTCGCTAAACTATTCATAAAAACCTTGTCCTCACAATTACGAACACAACAAAAAAGAAATCATCAAAATCGGTCCAGCCTTTCTCAAGTTATAGCGTGACCAGGAAAAATAGGGGTTCATTTAAATATATAAATAAAAATAAAATAAAATAAAATAAAATAAAATAGCCTTTTAATTCCCTTCCCTTACAAAACATTTATACTTAATTTTATTTATATTATTTTTACACATATTTTATTTTTTATTAACA
Source organism: Apocheima hispidaria (assembly GCA_947579745.1). Lineage (NCBI taxonomy): Eukaryota > Metazoa > Arthropoda > Insecta > Lepidoptera > Geometridae > Apocheima > Apocheima hispidaria. The sequence continues at coordinate 2,712,486 of OX388169.1, forward strand.
TTAATTTAATCTTGTTTAGTATTATTAGTTCTAGTACTTAAGTTTAGTACATTTAATTATTTTTATATACTTAGTTTTTACATTTTTATTCTAGGTTTTAAATTGATATTAATAGTTACTAGATTAGTATGTATTAGATTTGTTTTTTTATTTTTAACATTATTTATTTATAGATTAGGGTTGAGGACCCCTCTTTGGGTGAAGGCCTCCTCCAGAGCTTCCCAGTCTTGCCTATTTTGTGCTTTGGTTATCCATTTTTTCCCTGCAGTTTCAGATAATTCGTCCTCCCATCTTTCCTGCGGTCTACCTCTTGAGCGTGTTCCACATGGGCCTTGCCATTGGGTAGTTATCTTTGTCCACCTACTATCTATAATGCGTGCCAGATGGCCGGCCCATCCCCACTTTAATTTTTGAGCTTGCTTTAACATGTCTAGTGTTTCTGTTTTTTTCCTTATTTCCGAACTTTTTATTTTATCCTTTAGTTTTATGTTCAAGATACTTCTTTCCATTGCCCTTTGACATTTTTCTATTTTTCCCCTTGTATGGTGGTTATATATCCAAGTCTGGCAGCCATAGGTAAGGCATGGCATTATACAAGAGTCTAGAATTTTCTTTTTGAATGAGATAGGTAGGTTTGATTTTAAAATTTCTTTATAGCTCCAAAACTTTCCCCAGCTTGTTGTAATTCTTCTTTCTATTTCTTCCTTGTGTCGGGTTTTCCTAAATGATACCAATTTTCCTAGATATGTGTACTCTTCTACATACTGTAGTGTGGTGCGACATGCTGATACAGGGATTTGAGAGCTGTTTGTCATCACTTTAGTTTTGGAAGCATTTAACTCCAGACCTATAAGTAGGCTGGCCTCACAGAGCTCATTTAACATTGTCTCAATCTGTCTTGCTGATTCTGAGAATAAAACTATATCGTCAGCAAATCTGAGGTGGTTTAGTCGTTTTCCCTTGATTGTTATACCTTTATTTGACCATTTAAGGTCCTGAATAATGTGTTCTAGTACTGATATAAACAGTTTTGGCGAAATTGGGTCACCCTGTTTTACTCCCCTACAGATTTGGAAGGGGGGGCCATATTGATCTAGCTTGACACTAGCCGTACTCTTACTATACACATTTTTGAGGATATTTATATAGGTTTCTGGAACTTTTTGTTGAACATTTAAATATATACATATAAAGATATAATGATGTCGTCATAGCGTAACTTGATATATATATACATTACCCTCCTTGGGCAGTCGGATAAAAATGAGTCTTTATTATGTGGTTTTGGAATGGTCGCTTATTTAAAAATCTCCTAAGAATGTTAGTACAAATGTATTATACATTTTATCTATAGATTTAAAGATCTTTGGTTCGAAACAATTTTTTTTTTGACCTTTTTTGTCGCACTGGAGACTACAGCGACAACTGAACATAATTATATTTGAGCCTTTTGGGGTCGAAACCCTAGGACCGTGGGGACCGAGTGCAAAGAAAATGTATAAAGAATTATCATCGCGTCTGGTCGAAGCATCTCGTGACCAAAATGCTGGCCTCTACCTTGCCCAAAGAATCGCCATCGCTATTCAACGCGGCAATTCGGCCAGCATTTTGGGCACGATGCCTGCTGGTAGCGGTTTATTAGATTAGGGTTAGTTTTAAGTTGTATATATATTTATGATTATTTTTACTTAGAGTTTATTTTAATTTATTTACTATTTAATGTTATTTAAGTTATTGATATTGAATATAAATATTGATATAATATCCTTTCTCTCATTATATTGTATTTATTTTGTGAAGTTGGAGTTGTAGTGTGTAAAATAAATGGTTTTCTTTCTTTTTTCTTTTTTAAAGTGCAAACTTTTGCAATTTGCAGTCGACCTCTAGGACATTGCATGCACACGTTCACTGAAATTTATTCTCGATTAAGATTGAAACATACCTGCACCTTGACGTAACGCCGTATATCGGTAGACCTAATGCGAAATAAATGGCATTCTAACGGGGCCCGTCTTGAACTAATATCGGCACAACTTTTATATTAAGTTTTCTTTGTAACACGGAACCGACGTACGTGTACGATACGAGTTTTTGCGTGGAATTTCGTACGAGACTGGTGCAAACTTACAGCACTGTAACTGACAAAAAGTTACTTACATTACTGTAATTTAATGCTTGTCATCATTTAACCACGCTAAAAATAACAAGTAACAACAACAAACAACAAAATTCATTAAGTCCAAGTCCAAGTTGTTGTGCTGTCAACAAGCATTAAATTATGTGCTCAAATCGCGAAAGTTCAAAAGTTACATTTGCATAGATAAGTGTCCATACCTTATGGTTATACCTAAAAGGAGTTCATTGCTACATGGTATAGGGTCCATACGGTAAATAGTAACTATTTGACAGAGCAGGTGATGTACCTCATCTTTCTCCTTTCAGTTTTTTGTTCCCACTTTTTTTTCCTCTTCTCCGTTTCTACCTAAAACATTTTTTATTTATTTATTAATGCGAAAATTTTATTACAAATACAAATTTTATTTTTGACCGAGCGAAGCGAAGGTCTCAGAGTTTACTGGGACAAATCGGCTTTTGTATGTATGTTTGTATGTTTGTGTGTATATTCGTCCGATGATAACTTGCGAACCATTAATCCGATCTTCATGAAATTTTCTAGGAAAGTAGTTCATTTCAATACAATTTTTAAGTTCTAATATGAGCTGAATCGGTTCAGGGTTTGTGAAGATATAGGAGTCGCGAGGTCTCAGTTCGCCGCGAACTACTAGTTATTACAAATTTTATTTTATTACATTACAAACCAAAGTCACACCATTCTTATTCGATTTGGTTATTTTGTATTTACTAGTTGTGGATTTTTCGAAAATCAACCCCTATAGAGGTGGGAATTGGGTGGTACATTTTCGTTTCATGTAGCCTACACGAGCCGTGCCGAGGTAAGCCGAAGTAAGCTGACTCATTCGTGAAGGTACGGCGAAAAAACGCGAATATTTTTGATATCAGTAAAATCATTAATTTTTTATTTTATTTGCCAATCACTCTAGGTTCTCAAGAGATGGCGTTGAAAACATTATTTTTTGAAACATATTATTTACGTCGTATATTTAATTTGTACTAAACCTTAAATAGCGGACATAAATATACTACCTAATACTATGTTCCTATATTAACCATATTTCATCGGCTTTTATAGCTTTTAGAACATTAGCTCACCAAATACGTAAGAGTCATCTTTTGATGATCTTTTGCTGTTTTTTCGGAGGTACTCTGTTTTGTATGTGATGGTCATTCTTCTCGTATTATTTTTCTATGGTCCCGTATAACTTACGGACATAAAATCCAGCTTCATAGATAATCGAATTTGTATCCTTTTGTCCATAGAAACAAGCCATGTTAGTCCGGCAACTAGAAGAAGAACTCCGACTGCGCATGCGCCAACCAGCACCAGAACTCCAGTCACAGCTGGAACAACTCTTCGCGGAGAACGAACACCTGCAACGAGAAATAGCCATATTGAGGGACACTATTAAGGTAATCCGCGGTTCTACTCGTAATGTTCCAGTTAACGGGGATTAAAAGAATCTTAGAAATAAAAGTCTTTGTAGATCAGTGGGAGCACGTTCTCCTCAAATTTGTGGGGTCGTGGGCTCGATCCCGTACCAATGAGTTCTTTGGAATCTACGTACGTAACCACTGGCTTTTCAGTAAGAAAAACATCGTGAAGAAACTCGCATATTTCCGCGTGATGGATCTTATGGCCTAATCACCCTTCAAGGGTAAGCTGATATCCCTGCAGTGGGATGTTTAAATGCTGATAGAGAAAATGATCGTTTGAAGAATTATGGTATTTATTTTGAGACAAATTTTCATCAATATCGGTTTTTGAGGTTCACTAATAAACAGAGAAACAAAAGGAAAGAGAGATAGAGCTAATTTCGCATTATTAAATTGATAATGTGAGGAAGAGTGGGCACCAGGTCGTGTTAGGTCTATGTATGTATATCTATGGAAGCTTCTGCCGCCTAAATGGCTTGACCGATATTGGATGGCGAATGGTCAGTCTGTTCGTCTTTATATTATAAAATGTATTTTGCAGTAATAATCATCAATAATAATACTAGTTTAATAATCACACTAATATTATAGATGCGAAAGTTCGTGTGTAAGTCGGTAAGTATGTAAGTGTGTTTGTTCTCGTTCAACTCTGTAACGTCTGAACGGATTTGTTTGAAATTCGTAGTTTGGTATGAAGGTAACACATTCCCTGGAATAACACATAGGCTGACATAGACTTTTATCCTGATTTTTTTTACCGTTCCTGTAGAATAGCGGGATAAACCGCGGACCGCAGCTAGTAAAGTTATACAACTCATAAAATGAAATCATAAATACTAGTGTGCAGATCATATTTCCTGAGAAACCGTTGCAGTAGACGAGTTCAGTAGAGATCACGTGAGAGATATGTAGGGCGCCCTAGAGGTGGAGTCAAAAATCTTACCTAAAAACCTGAAGACTGAACTCAGTAGTGAGGAGAGCTTAAATTTCCAGAAGTAGAAAGACACATAAAGACACAGAAAGCTGATAAAGGCTACGATAATGCTAATAGTAAACTATAATTTTATAATCAACAGGAACTAGAACTGAGGATCGAAACACAAAAGCAAACTTTACAAGCGAGAGATGAAAGCATCAAAAAACTACTCGAAATGTTACAAAATAAGGGAATGGGTACGTAATGCTGATCTATTAGCTTTTTGTATATATGTAAATCGAGATTGTATAGTTTAAGGAATGAAAGCACGCGCCACCATGGATTTAATTTAGAACAAAGCATGCTTGCGTCAAAAGGTAGCGCTGTCTCGCTGACGGTGTACGAAGAAGTAAGAGTAGGGTGTGACAAGTAAACAATGTACAATTTTCAGGTAAAGAGGAAGAACGACAGATGTTCCAACAAATGCAAGCAATGGCACAAAAACAGGTAATTATTGTTCTGGCGTGTGCATGCTTTGTATTCTATAGCAAAATTTCTAATCAAATTTTCAGCTTGCCTGCATTGGAAATTTTGCTATCCCGTAATGTAACTGTCCTACACTTGTGTTAGCCGTGATTTTGCACGTCACTTCTGCTTTTACAACTAGCATCTTCGACCACATGGGCGTTTTATTTTGTGATACCTTTATCATCGTCACTGTTTCTGTTAGAATTGCTCTTGATAGATCCATTTCATTCATTTCTTGTCTCTTCAGCCGAATGTGTCTGTCGTGAAGCCTTTTAAGTTCAAAGACCGTCGTATCCACACTCGATATAGCTTCATTAATCTTTGTCCGAGTCTCGCTTCCTCACTCTCCCACCTTCGATACCTTCTGTGACACCATCAGCTTAATCCCGAGCACATAATTATCGTTTTCTTACTTCCCTCTCCCGCTACTCACACGAAACGATACAAAAACAAAAATTTAACCTCTTCAAAATTCAATGCGTCAAGTGATTTATAAATTCGGCCTAAAACACTAAAATCTAACTAAAAATAATAAACTGACGACACAACACTACCGAACCACGACATTGCATGTTTAGCAGCTCATCCCCGATCACATGAACCTTAGACAAGACCGTCGTGTCCAATTTGTTATCGAGTATTCATTGGCCGATCATTTTTTTAGAAGCCAAAAGTTTTGTTTTGTGCGCCTCGGACGGGGCTGCGTCGCTCGGGGCGGGGGCGGTCCCTCGCGGGCGGTCCCTTGAAGGCGAGCGCGCGCGGAGCAGGTCTCGGTCGGCGCAGCCCCGGCGGCGGCGCGCGGCGGGCGGCGGCGGCGCTGACCGTGTCGCTGGTCGGCAGGAGCTCAAGGCGACGGCGGACACCCTGCGGGCGCTGCAGGTGCAGCTGGAGCGCGCGCTGCAAGCCGCCGGCCTGCCGGGCGGCAGCGCGGGCGCCACGCTCACGGCCGTGCTCGAGACGAAGGAGGCGCGCATCGCCACCTTGGAGCGGCAGGTCGCGCTGCTCGAAGGCGAGCTGGCCGCGCTCGGCTCGCCGCCGCCGCCCTCGCTCGCGCCCTCCCACGCCTCCATATACGATAAGGTCGAGCCTCCGTTCAAGAGACAAGTAAGTTTTCTGCTGAACGACGTGCGCGTCATGAAGGACGGCCGGCTGAGCGCGCCCCCGCCGCCGCACCGGCCCGCGCTGCGCTGCGCCGCGCGGCCGCCCTACTATAGCGCCACCACGCTGTGACGAGGCCACCGCGCACAGCGCTGGCCGCCCTACTAACGCCACCACGCTGTGACGAGGCCTCCGCGCTCAGCCCCGGCCCCACGTCTCACATCACGTGTCAATTTATTCGCTTTAAGTACCTAACTTAGCCGAAATCGCCGAATGTGTTGAATAATATTTTTATGTAAACTTGTTCGTTGTTAAAGCTATTTTTATTAAAATAAGAGATAAATTATATTCTTGAAAGATGTCGATTGAAATATTTTTGTTAAATAGGGCCTTAGAAAGCGAATATATGAATTTAGATGTAATCGTACGGTTAGATGAGATAAATATGTGAGATTACGTTGACACCAAAACTGTCGATTAGAGATAGACTGTTAAATAAAGACTGTCGAGGTCGAGTGCATCGAACGTTGAGTCAAATAGTATAATGTTAGAGTCCTGATCTGTTTTGATTTGATCATGTTGTGCTTTCGATGTTGACCGCCTCATCGTCCGAGCCGTCATCCACCCTCGTAGCCATCACGACCCGACCTCTCTCATTAGCGGTCATGCCATCCAGTCTGTCTCACACTAGGATAGATGTATCACAACATAGGCGCCCGTGCATCAACCCGATGTTTTCTCTCTAACTATTTTTGATATCTAAATCTGGAAAGCTTTCTACGAATCATCGACTTTTCTGACCTAATTCGCTTAGTTTAGAAAGTTTTCCAGTGTAAATGTTCATTCATTCTATTTAGTGATTCTTCGATAAGATTTTTAAGTAGCGACGACATGTTTATGATTGAGTAACTGCATGATACTGAGCGTGTGTGAATGATATGTCGAAATGTCTTCCATGGCACCGATTATATGTCATGTGTTCAAAACGAGTGCTGTAAACATTTCGTTTGGTATTATAAGATTAACATAAGCTTGCGTCGCTTGTCATATTTCGGTATTAACACTATTGGTGATCATTGAATCAGTATTATCGAGTAGTTTAATATTTTTAACATTGATATTATTTCCGCCATCACTTTTGCCTTAGTAGATAGTTTTGTTTATATATCGAGTCTTCCATCATGTTGTGTTCTACTAATCGTGTGTTTGGGTTTTATCTAATTTTATATTCGGATGGATGGAATGATGAGCAGCTGGATGAGTTCCGTCTGGAGATCCAGCGGAGAGACCAGGAGATACTGGCTATGGCTGCTAAAATGAAGGCGTTAGAGGAACAGCACCAGGACTACCAGCGCCACATAGCCGTGCTCAAGGAATCACTCTGCGCAAAAGAAGAACATTATAGTATGCTGCAGACAGATGTAAGTGATCCACACAAACAGTAGAGTGGTTTACAAAATACACATGAAAAAGTTAAAATGATGAAAAAATATATATGAAGTGACCTACAAATCCAAACTGGTTTCATAACTGAGAATACCATTAAAAAAGAGGGCTAAATAATTTAGATATTTTTTTTTAATATACGACTAAACTATTAATGGAAGAAATTACAATAGATGTAATATGACTAGAATTGAATTCAATGACCACGTGGACATTCCATACATTTCATTTAACAATGCTATACTAAACATGCTATATGTGCTGTGCACAGCTTTTTGTGTTGTGAACTTGTTAATTTGTTACTCACACAATTAATGGTGGAAGATAATCATTGAATAATCCTTTACTTAATTGTCGTTAGATTGTTTTCCTCTTGAACATTTGATTCAATTTACAATATTCTCAAAATGCAAACAACTTCCCTTTGAACGCGATTAAATATGAGTCTTCATTAAGCACAAGAATTCATGTATATCGTAAACATTAATAGCAAAACAAATATATCAGCACAGAGCAATTCAACATCGGACAAACTATAATCAAATATTGAAATATGACCCCTATACCATGCCACGTATAGCATAATTTAAATTGAAACCGTAATGTAACGCTCAGACCACGAAATTTCACTTGAAATTTGATGCGTGATACGAACAACATCATTTTATTTTAATAAACGGGAATACTCACATTAAATTGAGTCGGCTATTCCGACTATAGCTTCCATCACATCCGGTGATCTTTTTCAAGAAATAATATAAGTGTGACGTGCACGTGACCTCGTTTTGCCTTGCACTGCAGTTATGCGTGCTTGCGCAGGCTTATAGCATTTCAAAATAACCGACTCAATTTAACGTGAGTGAAACATGTTATGTATCAAAAGAACGTTTTTTTTTTTTCATGAAGTCATATTTTATAACGTTTTTCTTTTAGTTTTTTTGGTGTTGAGTTGCTCAGTGTTATATAGCCCGAAAAGTCTCAATATGCATTACCTGAAATTTGACATCACAAAAGACTGCCATCAATGTCTTACATTATCTGTCATATTGAACAGTGTTAGAACTTAAAGCACAGTTTGTACACCAGGTGGAGGAGCTAAAGGCACGTCTAGATGAGAAGAGCAGGCAGCTAGAGAAGAAGACAGCAGCGGCGATGACAGCAGCCCATGAACTGGCAGAGTTCAGGGATCATTCCGAAATCAAGGATCGGAAGATCAACGTCCTTCAGAGGAAGGTAGGCACGAGAAGGAAGGTTAGATCTTGCTGTTGGTAAAATAAGGGTATTTGAGTAAGAAACTGCTTATAGACAACAGATTATTCTATTTTTGTAAGTACCTACTATAGCCCTCAATGTATTTTTCGAGATAGTTTTTTTTATATTTTCGTTTCGCGCAAATGACGATGGATGGTGATAAAGTGTGATTTGAAATAGGGGGCCATTCAAATCCCAGCTTTCTTCAGAATCAAACAAATATGCATTCCTTCATGTAATAAATATTTATAGTCTTGTCAGTTATAGTATTTTTTGTGTGTGATTTGTTCCCTTCCTATTTTATTAAAACTATTGCACAATTAATGTATGTGTTTATTGATGAAAATAATTTATTTTTTATTGCACTAAACATTTATTTTTATTTGCTCTATTGTCTCAATTTCATTTTAAACGTTTAGTGCAATAAAAAATAAATTATTTTTGCACAATAAATGTATGTGTTTATTGATGAAAATAATTTATTTTTTGTTGCACTAAACATTTATTTTTATCTGCTCTATTGTCACAATTTCCTTTTAATATTTTTACAATACGTGAATTTGGCTAAGACCAGACAGCCATTTTCAGTTAAAATATGAGGTCGTGTTTTACAATGCTCATTGGGTTAAGCCCTTTCAATCGAATGAGCATATCCCCCTTTCATACGACTTCAAACAGGTGATGTATCTATACTAACATCCATTAAATTTCGAACCTATTTTATGAAATAAATCCGCTAACACACTTTAGTTCTTTGTTCAACTGTTTCAATTTGTTAGTAGATCTACCTTGTCTTTCAGAATTGTAAATAAAAACTTTTTGTCAGTTATTCTGTATCAAATTTACATAATTTGAGTTTTTCCTCTTGCCTTACCAAAAACAAAATTTTGTTTTGGGAAAAAAATACCATTGTGTCTAGAGCTTACATCGGCTAAAATTGGTAATCGATTTTTATACTGTGTCCGTTTATTTTTTATGTTTTTCCCAGAGCTAGTGTTTTATTGAGTTTGTTTTATCTGCATATCTGTTATAGTAAGTATTTATTTTATTTATTTGTGTTTTTAGTTTGTTTAGTAATCATATGATACGTTTTATTTTCATTTACAACTTTAGTTAAAATGAAGCATAGTTTAAACATTGTTTGGTTTCATTATTATCAGAAACGCTTACCGATTCAACATTTTCAGATCGAAAACCTAGAAGACCTATTAAAAGAGAAAGACAACCAGGTAGATATGGCACGCGCCAGACTAAACGCAATGCAAGCACACCATTGTTCTTCTGAAGGCGCACTATCATCCCTCGAAGAGGTGATCGGGGACAAGGAAAAACAAATCCAACAACTGAGAGAACAGCGAGACAGAGCCGAACACGAAAAGAATGAAGAACGAGAGTTACACGAGAGAGAGATAGCTGAATACAAAATGAAGCTACACGCATTAGAAAGTGAAGTAGAGAAGCTTGGAGCAAGACTTGAAAGAGCGCAAGCTGAGAAAGACCGTCTTGAAGCTAAACTCGAAAGCTCGCAATCCGAACTAGGCAAATCTAAAGCGGAATTAGACAAAGCTGCCAGTGAAGTAGGAAGGTCCGGAGCCGATTGGGAAGCAGCGAAACAGCGCTTGGCAAGACTCGAACTAGAAAACGAAAGACTCAAGCATGAACTAGAAAGATCTCAGACAACGTTCGGAAGGAGTACGCTGTCAACTTCTCAAGAGTTAGATAGGATGCAAGAGAAGGCTGATAAGAATGCAACAGAGCTGAGACGCGCTACGGCAGAGTTGAGGGTGACTCAGGCTGATGCTGAGAGGGCTCATGCGGAAGCTGGTGCTTTGCAGGAGAAATTGGAGAAGTCCCAGGGAGAGGTTTACCGTCTGAAGGCCAAGTTGGAAAATGCACAAACTGAGCAGGACAGCTTGAAGGAAGAATACGATCGGTAAGTAGCACAACAAACTTCTAAAATTACAGTTAAACCTTTACCGAAATTAATTATTTGGCTCAAACAATGGCTAAAGTCTTTGTCGATCTTTAGTTAATTCGTTATCATTGTTTGTTCCTATCCATCACTCTGGAACAAGGGTAACGATTTGATCGCAAAGTGCAGATAAAATATCTTTAAAATCCAACTCGCTCTGCCTGGCTCGGGATGAGGTAATTAATCGTGCTTGCGATTGGGCGCCTCAAAATTCCATCTTTCAATTTTCGCGTAGGATTGGTCGACTCGCAAAACTGGCCAGTCGTGGCCTCTGATTTTTGTCTTAGACGTTACCGCGTACCACCTTCTAAGCCTCAAAAACTCGGGTACTTTTGTTTCTCCTATTCTCTTTGGAGACAAATCTCCATAAACGATTTCATTAATGATTTATTGATACAATTTTTTTCTAGACTGCAGTCTTCCATAAGCCGGCTCCATTCCGAGCGAGACAAGGCTATAGCTGAGTTGGAGAAGTCTCGCGAAGAGCTCGAAAGGACTCAAGCGACGCTCGGCAAGGCGCAGCTCCAGCAGGATAAGCTGCAGGCGGCGCTGGACGCGGCACATTCTGAGATAGACAAACTGCAGGAGAAGCTTGATAAGATCGCCACTGAGAATAGAAAGGTAGGTTGCATTCTATGAAAAATCTCACAATATAAATACGTGTGTATGTGTACAATGTCTGTACCCACTAAGCTCCGAAGAGGGCGAGGATGGGGAACTCTCTATACGAGTCTAGTTAGAGCATATCTCAGTTCCATATACTCATTATGAACAAATCGCGAAAAAGAAAAAAGCTGTTTCATAGAAAATTTTCATCCGCCATTTTTTTTAAATAATTTTTATCCAAACTCCTTTTTCCTCAGCTCCAAGTAGACCGTGAGAAACAAGCGTACGACTTCGAATCACTCCAGTCGCAACTGGACAAGGCGCTGGGACAAGCCGGTCGGCTGCAGAAGGAGCGCGACACGGCGCAGCTGGACGCTGACAGGTTCCACGACAAGCATGAGAAGGCTCAGGTAATATATGCCATAAGCATCTAGTATTTAGGCAACCGCAAGTTTACACGGGTATGTTCTAATACTGAAGAACCACGGTCGGCAGCGTCCTCTTAGTAAAAGTCGTCTAATTAGTAGTCAAGTTGCCTGCGAAGCATGCTTCTCGAGCGTAAAATTGTAGAACCTTTATACTAAATTTCGTCAAGATTGGTTGAAAAATAAGCACAGGACATGTAATACTACTACGTATACGAGTACCATCATACGGACACTATCAAAATATACCAGTGTATGGCGCCGGAGCTAACTTGCCCCCTTTTTGGGAGAAATACTCCTCCAATGAAAAATCGCCGATGACAAAAAAACTACTTTATTGTAAAACCTGTATACCAAGTTTCGTCAAGAATGGTTGAAAATTACGGCCTGTACGCGAGTGCCAACATACGGACAGATGAAAGTAAACTTTCCCAGTTAAAACAGAGGCTTTCGTTCGCTCCGCTCATTCGCTTGTCACCTGTTATTCTCTACGAGAGGCTACGCTACGCCGTAGCAAGTATCTGTAATAATACCAATGAAACGCTCGAAGCGTGTTCCTCTTTTTTTCCTAACCAATGGCAATTGACGACACGGTCAGTCCTCGGATGAGAGAAAAAGGGTCATGACAGACAGATGGACAGACAGAGAGACTGACAACGAAGTGATCCTATAAGGGTTCCTTTTTTCTTTTTGTGGTATGGAACCCAAAAAACCTAAAAATATACTACACATATATTTTTTTATTCCACATTTATTCATGTGAATTTGCTTTATTCCTCTAACAAATATTAAAATCGATAGCTAGGAATGAAATAACAATTCTAACTTACAATAATTACTTGCGATACACAAAAATTTAGAAAAATAAAACCATTTTGTTATCGCGTCACGCAAGCCATCGAAGTCATAATAAATCATAGCGATTAAAATTGTTACAAGAATTTTAATAAGGCGAAAGTATACGCTGGGTCTCTGTGGTTCTCAACCAGTGGTCTGCGGTCCCCTGAGGGTCAGTGTCCGATCTAGAAATTGGTTCGCGAAAGGACACGTATTCACATTTTCGTCTTATCGGGGTTTGACAACTTTGGTATGAAAAAGGTCTGAAAATTTGTATTTTGTATGCTACTAAATGACGAGACGAGATAGTCTCACGGCTTTTAGTAAGCTTCACGTTATAGTATTGTGACATAGCCTTTGTTTTTTTTAAGATCAGTAATTTCACTGAAAACAATTGCCCTTTAATCCAAAGCACAGTACATCTTGCACTACTGCTCCGCGGTTAAATAACTGGTAAAGGTGAACTTCCCCCAAGAGGCCCTGGCATAAGACCCATTACGAATTATAAAGAGGCGTAGTTATTTACGCATGATATAAGTCGAAAGGGTAGCTAGCATAATAATCAGCGGACCGATTCTTGTGGTGCTTAGAGGTTGCTTTTGTGACGGTAGCAAAATAGAAGCAAAGGGTTCGCTAATACAAATGTTGAGAACCACTTACATAAGGACAGAAAATATTGTATTGCATATTATAAAGAGAAAAATATAAAAATGATTGCGGAAAACGTACTAAAGAGTAAAATAACAATAGTAACGTGTCCAAAAAGACTGAATTATGTACTTTGTGAACTAATAATTTTAAATAAATAAAAACTCCATTAGAACCAATCATTGAAATTTATTTCATCATAATCGCTTAACTATATTCGAGATTACCTTGGTGCCACCCGAATAGCGCGTGAAACTGCGGGGCGCTGCTAGCGATATAATTATTCCATAGTGATAATCGTCATCTGACCTAAACCTACAATTTAACTTATTCAATAAAGCGTAGTGAGACCTCCCACAAGATTATTCATTATTACATCACATTCAGACATCTAGACAGACAGTCTAGACTTCACGGCACCGATTCGCTCCAGTACTTGACTTTACAAGTATATTTGAGAACTAGAATGGCTTAGTAAGTACGTCAGCCTGGCCTTCTTCTGGCCAGAAGACGTCCACTGCTGAACAAGGGCTTCTCCCTTATAGAGCCACAGTGGACAACAATCTGCCGTTTGTTCCACCGGTTGCCCGCGACTTTAACAACGTCGTCGGACCATCTAGTGGGCGACCTACCTATGCTGCGTCTTCAAGTTCTTGGTCGCCCAAGAACTTTTCTCCCCATCGGTTATAGGTTCTACGAAACAAGGAAAAGCTGTACAAGCCACGGACTAGGTTAGTTAAAGTTGAGAAACAGGGCCGTCACGACAAAATATTAATCTACAATAAATTACCTGATTCTATAACCCAACTAAATCAAATCAGATTTAAAAAGGCTCTTAAGCATTTTTTTAAAAGCAATCCGTTCTACAATGTTAGTGAATACATGTCAATGGACTTCTCAGAATCCTTATTTTTGTACGAACAACAAACGGAGTAAAGCTTTAATAAGTACCCACCTGTCATGATATATTATTAAATTATTCAAATAATTAATAACTTAGTTTGCCTAGTTAAATTTAATTCAAAACTTAAGTATTTTTTATAATAGTGACTTGCCTGTAATATTTAATGTTATTTATGGCCAATAAATATTTCTGATTTCTGATCGAAATCTGTATACTGAATTTAAAGTCATGTGTTTTAGTAAAACCCATAACTTATCAGTTTGGTAAAAAAAACACAACTCATGGTGGAGGGAAAGATGGTCGGTTGTACAACCGGGGTAAAATCTCCGGGTTTACTTACGTAGACCAACGAGAGAACATAAGAGGAAAATATATATATATCTCTCCTCCCTTCCCCTCTCTCTCGTTTGTTACAAGGCGGTCGGCGTCAAACTAGATGTTACTTATGTTAACACACGTAACAACTTTTGCAAGATGTTTGACTATACGGCGCCGATTTACGCCAGTGCTTGCGCCAGAGATCATGTAACCGGTTGACAACTTTTACCTATTCCTACGCGGAAAACATCATGAGGAAACAATAGCATGGCGGTACCTATTTTCAAGTACGCGGCTCGCTAGCTACAACCCTCAAGTTAAAAATGTGTCTCCAATCACCGGCGTGTTTCGGCATCCTCATTTGAGAGCAAGTTCCTATTCTAGGTGTTTACTATCTTCGACCACAAAACATAACATTAGGGCCGTGTTCAGTAAGGGCGTACGACGACGCTCGGTGACATTTGCAGCATACTTATAATGTCATATGGTCAGTGGTGTGGCACTATAAGGGGGAGGCCTATGTTCAGCAGTGGACGTCTACTGGCTGGTGATGATAATGACATAAATAATGCAGATTTTATTTATGTGCGACCGCGGTCAACTTTTGTATACTATCTTTGACTGGTACCATTAGGTACTTAAGCGCAGTACTTTGTAGCTCAAGGAGCCTTTTGTGAGGTCTCAAGAGACGTTTATTGCTATTTCGTATTGATTGTGGGCTGGAAAAGACGGTTTTATTTGTAAAAAGCAGTTCGAAGGATCATTCAGTTTTTTTATTAGGATTTATTTATTTAGAGGATTCAATAGCACTGTTCGCATAATACTTTACTAGCTCTCCCGCGAGGGTTTTTCTTGTTGGAACTTGGTGATGAGACGAGCAAGTCGCTCACCTGATGTTAAGCTTCACGCTTACCCATAACAGTTCAGTGCCACCCAGAATTTTTAACTACAACAGTTCAAAACCCATAATTCATTCTTGTCTCACATATGCAATTTAAACACACCATTACATCTCCAGCAATCTTATACAGAGTGTATACTTGGAATTCCAAAAAACAGTCTGCGTTATATCTATATGTTTCAGAATCAGAATCAGAATCAGAAAAACTTTATTGTATAAACTGTGTAAAAGGATGGTAAAGATTAATAGATAGTAACAACAGTTTTGTTCATCACGAACATACAATGTTATAAATAGTACAAAATAAATAACTATAAGCCTAACATACATACACAATTAAGTCCTTAACAAAAATATTACTTAAATGGTAATTAGTACCTTACTTACTAATAATCTATATTTGTTCCAAAATATTCCTTAAGGTCATAATAAGATTTAGCGATTAACCAATCTTTTAGGCTGCGCTTAAATTTATAACCATTTAACATTTTTATTTAACATGTTATTACTTGATGTTGAAATAAATTGTCTTATCTTATCTTATCTTATAGGCTGATGATTGATGACTAGCTAGACCAATTCGAAAGTGATCCAATGGTGTTTCAATTGAAATAGAACACGGATCGCGATGGTCCGACTGATCCGGGTCGCTGGTTGGCTGTTTTAGTAGTCTGCATAAGAGGTTAGGACATTTCGGCCTAGTACGAATAGTACGAATAGTCCTAGTACTACTAGGACACTTGCGTAAGGGAAATATCCTAAGCTGGGCTATCCTTATTCTCTATTGCCATAACTAGCTTGTCACGCGCCATGTTAAGTTCACTCCGTGTTACTCGCATGAAACGGTATTCTCTAAGTTTCTTAAACGCGCGATTCTTCACGAGTAGGAGCCGCTTTTAAGTTTAGAGCATGTTATGACGTCACGCGTTATTGGCAAGTTATCTCACGTGCGATAGAGAATAAGAACCCTGTTATAGGATTGCTGTTAAAACATTGTATCACATCTATCAGATATCTGGTTCCCATAGTACAAGCTTGCTCAGTTTGGGGCTAGATGGCGCTGTGTGAAAATCGTCCACAAAATTTTATTTATTTAATAATGACAGAATTCTCTTTATTAATAAAGGTGTAAATATTATAACGGTTATGTTATAATATTATTGTGGAATTATAATCGAATCGTAGAATTGAAAATTCTTTCCGATTTTTACTATGATTGCTATTTTAATTAAAATCCACAGAATTCTCCTTGTTTTAAAATCTAAGCAAAATCTAAAAATCTTGTTAAGTATTATGTATCAAAATATTAGATACCAAAGGTCTATTATGTTTCCAACAGACAATGCCTCCAGAAAAAATACTGAGCCGTTGATCGGACGATCGATCGTCTACGATATTCGTAGGACCATGATCGTAGGCATAGTGCTACGGAAGTCAGACCGCTACGATCACCGTAGTGTCGGTATACGTTTTGGACCTAACCACTGAATACTGAAACGTTTGTTAACATTGACGACAGATTAAGTCTATTGCTGGCTTTGTCATGTGCTTAGTGCCAGACAAAGGCAGTATTAGAATGAATCTGTTGTTAAAGTTAACAAACGTTTCAGTATTTGGGGGTAAAGGTCTTAACAGTCTACGGGAACAAACCCACGTTTGTATGTGTATAATTTTGTCCGAAGATAATTTGAGTGATGCTGTAGCGATCTTTGTAAAATTTTGTAGGCAAGTAGTTCAGTTTAATACAATTTTCCAGTTTGAATACAGCGCCAACTTCTCCGCTAAATGTATAGAATAAGAAAAAGTAAGATCTAAAAAAATTAAAAAAAAAAACACCATACCAGCCAGGTTTTCATCATCATCATCAGCCTGTAAGATAAGATAATATGAAAAAAATTATAAAATAAATTTTAAATTTAAAAAAATCTGTCATAAGCAGACACATAAATAATGGTTTTATTTTTATTTTTTTATAAGCCCTTTTTGAAAATCATATTTTTTTTGATTGACGTAGAGGAAATCTTCACAAGATTTCACTAACCGTAAGGTGGCCTGCCTTAGTGTTTGACGAAGGGATTGCTTGCTCCGGGATCTCCTTTAGCGCTGTGTTTAAACTCTACCCGTGACAGCTATGAGCTGTCTTAAAAAATCTTCAAGAGAACATAAATAAATCAGCTTGAAAATCTCACCGCGTGATTTTGTCGTCAACTAGCTGATGCCTGCGACTTCATACGCGATGTTCCACTTTCGGCCTCGCTCAGGACCGAACATCGCTCGCTAACGAATCCAAATATAAAAAATATACAAATCGGTCCAGCCGGTCTCAAGTCCTTTCGACTTTGGGGCTTATTTATATTTATTATGAGCCTGTCATTTCCCAATGCTGGGCAAAGACTTCCCTACCCTCTTTCCATTTATCTCTGTCCTGAGCTATTGCTGCCCAGTCCTGGTTCTTGTCGAGATCGTCCCGCCGTCGTTTCTTGGTCTGCCGCAAGTTCTTTTGCGATCTGGCTTCCACTTGGTGGTAATTTTAGTCCAAAGATCATCCGACATCCGGCAGACTTGTCCAGCCCATTTTTTTGCAAGGAGGAAATCTCCACAAGATACCCGACTGCTTTGGGGTGCAGCTGGGTTATCTGGGATTATACCCACTAAAACCCTCCGGTGGCCTTCCTTGGTGCTTGACCGAGGGCTCCGGGATCTTCAAGGGAACGCACCGGAGCCTACAGCACCACGCTTCTGCTAGCAGCTGTCGTGAGACGCCTAAGCCTACAACAGCCACTCGACGCTGTCGTCCTCCCCAGGCTCTCTTAGGTAAATAGTTCTAACCCACCTCTAACCACTGCCGAACCCAGAGATATGTCCAGCCCAATCCCACTTCAACTAAAGTCACGATCATGTTTTAAATATATATATTTTTTTTTATGTTTTTTTATTATATTGTTAATTTTTTCTGTCTTATTTCTACTGTCACGTCAGACAAAACAGAAGTATGTCGCGGATCCACTCGTGTCGGTGATCGCTATTGTGAGAACTACCCCTGCATTATTTAGCAGGCCAGGGCCGGATTTAGGGCAGGATAATCCGATAATAGGCGATGAATTATGTAGTTCTACGCTTCAAGACGACACGCCTTGTAAAGTGCGACACGGAATGTAATTAAAGTCTTGTAGCGCACAGTTGTGTCGCTCGCGCATTATATGGTATTGAAGATTTAAAAAAAAAAAAAAAAAACTAGACACAGGTTGGACGTTTATTTAATTTTATTGAATATTGCAATTTTATTGTTTGTAACTGTTATTATAGTAACTTAAATAACATTAAATAGTAAATAAATTGAAATAAACCCTAAGTAAAAATAAATCATAAATCAAATATATACAATATAAAACTAGCCCTAATCTAATAAACCGCTACTTTTTAGGGTTCCGTAGTACTACAAGGAATAAAAAAAACTTTTTTGTAATTAAGGGTAGCTCCCATATACGTATGTAAAGGGGGGGGGGTAAAAAAAATTTCGCTGCTCCCCATCATGTTGGGCGTTGTTGAATAGGCCTTTATAAGGTGACAATTTTGACAGAATTGAAAAAATATAATTTTATATTAATGGGGTCCCTACATGTAAAGTGGGGATAAAAAAAAAAAATTCGCCTGTACCCCACATGTAGGGTATCATTGAATAGGTCTTTTAAAATTATGTAAAGGTTTTTTATACCATATTTTTTTATCAAAAGTACTGCTTGCGAAATATGGACCGACAAAGTTGCTTGCAATGTGTAAGCTGTAATTGACAAAAAACGCAAGAAAATTTGAATTTTGCGCCCTGAGCGAAACGTTGCACCTTAATGTTACTGTTGTTGCAAAATAAAATTATTTTCTTTCTTTCTTTCTAAAAACACTACATGCGTGTGTTTTAAAGGCATTATGGATTTTAGTCGACTGCCACAGAACAATCGGTTTATGTCAGGGGTCGACTGTTTTGTGTTTTTTTGGGTCAGGGTTTTTGGAGTGTATCACACATTATAAATGCGAAAGTTTATAAGTGTTAATATGTAATTAGGTAAGTATGTAAATGTGTTTGTTCCCGTTCAACTCTGTAACGGCTGAACGAATTTAAATGAAATTTGGTATGGAGGTAGCTTATACCCTGGAATAACACATAGACTTTTACCCCGAAAAAATATTCGGTTTCTGTAGAGTAGCGGGTGAAACTGCGGGGCGCAGCTAGTAATGTATATAAATTTTTATGTAAATAGGTGTGTGTATGTTTGTGTGTTCCTATAATACCTCCTGTAGCCGGTTTGACCGATTTTGACGAGTGAAGTTTCGTTGGATTCTTCTTTGGTGTGTCATAAATTACATTTTCCACTTGGGTTGTTTGTTTTTCTTGTACGATTGTTTGTTCAGTAGCGAACGTCTGTAGACTGATGACGAATTTAAAAACCTAAAATAAAAAAAGTAGCTAAATTAGGCCGTGAACTCTAAAAACATTTCTAGCGAACTAAAACAAGCTTTCAATGGAGCTGTTTTGCTATTCAATTCAATTCATTTTTATTACAAATAGGTATTAAAAATACTCTTATGAATAGTCATCACTAGATATAACTAGGTTAGATAAACAAAACGTCACAAAAGCACAACAAGAATTATCAGCACTACAAACATTTGTAGGCTTAAAATAAATGTCAATAGTAATAATAATACTTAAAATAAAAATAGTATTAAATAAGTAAGTCTATTCCATTATTAAAATTAACAAATAATAATAATAATAATATTACGAAAAAATAAAATTTTGCTATTCAAGGGGCATTGTCGCCTAAAATAAATGGATTCAAGGCATAGAAATAACCTACCAAGTAGTGTATTGATTTTAATTGTACATCGAAGCACTTTAACTGGACATCGATTTATATTTTATTGTTATTTTTAAGACATGAAATTATACATAGTTTTGAACTGTTGAAGTTTGAAATAGTGGGTGGCACTGAACTGTTATGGGCAAGCGTGACGCTTAAAATCAGGCGAGCCACTTGCTCGTCTCGTCACCGAGTAACATTAAAAAATATATATATATATATACTTACATAGATTATTTTTATTTTTCTTTTAAACAATTTTGACTTGACATGTAACTATGGAGCTATAAATAAAATATTGTATTGTATTGTATGTGAAAAAACATATACTAGCAGACCCGACATACGATCCCGTTCCTGACCACTGAACATTGACAGAACGTCCACTGCTGAACATTGCATCCACCGTTCGCTCGCGACTTTAACAATGTCGTCGGTCCACCTTGTGGGAGGCCTGCCTGCGCTGCATCTTCCAAGTCGTGGTCGCTACTCATGAACCTTTCTTCCCCATCAGTTATAGGTTATAGTTAGCGATGTGGCCTGCACATCGCCACTTCAGCTTGCAAACTCTGAGAACTATGTCGGTGACTTTGTCGATGTCGGTTTTGTCGGCGAATACCCTCGTTCCGAATTTTATCGCACAAATAAAATCCGAGCCTAAGCTTCGAGCATAACTCTCTCCATTGCTCGCTGTACGACTCTTGAGTTTCTACAAAAGGCCAGTAGTTAAGTACCACGTTTCAGTTCCATTGCCATCACTGGCAGCACACATTGGTTGAAGACTTGTCCTTGTCTTCAGGCACTGTGGGATTTTGGACGAAAAGATTTATTTATTTATTTCATTACAACTATTTTTACAGGATAGCACCTAATACAATAGTGTAGTTATGTCAACATTTTAAATATATAAGAAATTAGTCCAGAATATTAAATACATGCAATGTCAACAAAATTATACAATTATAAGAAATTACTCCAGAATATTAAATACATGCAAAAGATATCACGTAATTTTCCGAACGCTGCCCATCCGAGTTGGATTCTTCGGGCGACCTCTTTGTCGAAGTCGGACTTACTAAACTGGACAGTCTGTCCAAGGAGTTATAATGGTCAACTACTTCGACCATACCGTTTCCAACGACTACTGGTACCGGTGCAACATGGCCATGTGCATAAATCAAGTCAAATGATTTATACCTACTACAAAAAACTAATAAAATCCAAATCTACGCCCACTTACAGACACAAATAAGTATCTTATTTTAACTATTTCACATTTAAAAAACTTTCGAAAATTTCTTTCATGTGTTATCAACACTTCCACATATTTTAAATCACAATATCAAAAGTATATTATAAACTTAGGGAATATTTTGACGATAATTAAATTTCACATTCAACAGACAATAGAGAATTTTCATAAATATTTTTATAATAAGGTTAACTGTTTAGGTTAAGATTTTAATTACAGTATAGTAGCTACATAATGTGAATAATATTCGAAATGTTAGTTATTGTACGCCCGCAATGGGTAAGCTGTTGAAACTTATTATTTTATTATTATCAAGAACACCTTTTGTACACATTTTTTGCAATAAAATATTCTGATTCTGACCGGTTTCATCACACAAAACTATATTTCTTATCGAAAACACGTAACGTAAAAAACCGTAAATGCTGGCAGCATTAGCGCTCGGAAAGTTCGAACATTAAATTTTAATACGCAAATTTTACACGTACAAAACTCTTTTATTAAGAAATCGGAAGCAATATCCAATCTCAGCCGTAAGGACGATACGTATATCCGACGATATTTGGCAAACAAATATCGATGTTTATCGCCACTAGACCGGCCCGTTGTCCCTCCCAGCCTTGACACGACATCTTTGGAATTCAGCCAACTGTTTAGGACTAAAGGACATCCGCGTTCACTATTCTGAACCCTACCCTGAGAGACTAAGGTCGAATATAACATGTATATTCTGGACTATTTTGACTTCAGGATTTCAAACATATTTGCATGAACCTTATGTAGAAGATGCGAAAGTTCAATGTTTGGGGTGTTTGTGAAGTTGAAGACATTGTTCGGGGAGCATAATATTTATAGTGTGCTATTGGCAATAGATGTTTTATGTTAGTAGATTTGATTACACCTCAACATAATGTGCTACGTCTACTTCTGCCACCAACTTATCTGTAAAATTTAGTGTAGGAGCGACAAACATACTTTTTAATTAAATTGGCAGTCACCCGTTTAAAGTGTTTTAGTTCTATAATTTGGGGTTGTGAATAAACAAGTTGGTCTCACTGTACAGCTTCTGCCGACGGCCTGCACTCTGACCACTAACTTTGAAAGCATATTGATGATTACGATAGAATCTAATTCAAACCAGATCAGTAGTGTCAAAGAGTGCGGGGGGTTCCACAGGGCCCCTTGCTCCATTTGCTC
This sequence comes from Apocheima hispidaria, assembly GCA_947579745.1. NCBI lineage: Eukaryota > Metazoa > Arthropoda > Insecta > Lepidoptera > Geometridae > Apocheima > Apocheima hispidaria. The sequence goes on from OX388169.1 coordinate 2,735,217, forward strand.
TATTGCCCGGGTGTTGCATGTCGGTATGTTGCAAGATTCAAGGGCAGCTTGAGTCACACAACCTTTAACTGTATCCCACTTTTACTTCTTTCTAGGCTCTCATAGCCCGCATACAGAAAGAGCGAGACGCAGCACTAGCTGAGGCCGCAAGCTGCCGCGAAAGAGCTGAAGCGGCTGCAGCTGCGGCTAACCGAGCTGCGAGGGACCGAGACAGCGCTGCAACCGAGCTGGATGTGCTGAGAGATCGATGGGAGAAGGCGCATCAACAACATCAGAAACTAACCGTAAGTAACTTAAGACTTAACTAATAATTGTTGAGTAAGGCTTTGTTAAAACTATGTTAGTTAAATTAAGTCGTAAATAGTTAGATTTACAAAAATAAAATTTTAAAACTTTATACTAAAGTGGCCGCTCCGAAGTTTAATATCATGTTCATGTACTAAATCATGACACTTTTGCTCGTATACCGAAAGATAAAAAAAAATACTTTATTATGAAAAATAGTTTTTGAATCTAATGTGTTTTGTATACTATATTTCAGATGGAACGAGACGATGCCCTTACAGAGCTTGAAATCCTAAAAGACAAGCTCGACAAAGCTCTTTACTCCACACAAAAGTCCATCGAAGAGAAGGAGACTGCGCACAAAGAATACGAAAAAATGCTCGAAAAGTATGATAGGTATTATCACCTTGTTGTCGTTTTGTGCTACAATATTTAATCTTAAGACGATACGCTAAAAGATTATTTTCTTCCCAGGTCCCAGAATGAAATCTTCAGACTGCAAAACAAGATAGACATCCTTGAAGCTGACAAAGACCGTCTTGAAATAGAGCTAGAGAAACATGTGCATTTGTCAACAAAATTCAGAGACGACCAGAGAAAGTTGCAAGACGAACTGGCTAGGGTCCAAGAAATGTATGACAGGGCTTCTTTACAACTTGGCAGGACTAAGGAACAGGAAGAGAAGGCTAAAGAGGACATGGACAGACTTTGTGTTGACATAGAAATGGTCCGAGACAGATACGAGAAAAGCCAGATAGAATTAAGAAGACTGCAAGGCGAGAAAGAGAAACTCTTAGCTGATAGCGAAAGGCTGCAATTCGAATACGATAGAGCGATGACGCAGTGTGGCAAAGCACAAGCTTCCAACGAAAAGACTCAAGAAGAAATGGCAAGAGTACAAATCGAACTAGAAAAGATGTACGATAAGCATGATAAAGTATCGGCTGAGCTTAGAAGGGTCCAAGCAGAGCTGGACAAAGTTAAACAAGATGCTTCTGGAGCAAGGGAAGAGGCAGAAAGATATGCAGCTAGATACGGCAAGTACCATGACACGAAAGAAGAACATGAAAGGACAAAGTTGGAGGTGGAAAGACTTCGCACGCGGTTAGAGAAGACTACGCTTGATCTGGAGCGAGCGCGCAAGGCTGAAGAAGAAGTTACCCGTCTACGGTCTGAACTAGAGCGGGTCGAAAGTCAACGAGGTAAATACCAATTTGAGCAGGATAAATGGACCGCAGAGATCAACCGACTGCAAGCCGAGGTCGACAAGCACCGCGAGCGATACGAGGGCACACAGACAGAAATGCAGCGGTTGCAAGCAGAGAAGGAACAAGCGGAAACTAAGTTCCATGAACTTAACATTCAGCTGGAATTATCAAAGGGTGAAGTGACAAAGCTTAGTGCAGCGCTCGAAAAACAAAGGACGGAGTTGGAACGTGCTCATATTGAGTGCGAAAAGTTCAGAGATCGATGCGAGAAGCTGAAGTTACGCTCAGATCAGTTAGATAAAGATAACGAACGACTTAAAGGGGAGTTGCAACAGATCGAAAGGATGAAGTTACAAGCTGTCGCTGGCGACAAAGCTCGTACCGAAGACAGGCTTGAAATTGAGCGCCTTCGAGACAAACTCGAAAAAGCGATCCAAGCTCGAGACTCCACAGAGATGGAAGCGGGTCGGTTAGCGAAGGAACTCGAAAAGTCACAAATGCATTTAGCCAAATATCAGGAAACAAACGAAACGACACGAGTAGAGTATGATCGAATGACGAACGAGCTCGGTCGAATGCATGAGCGACTCGAACGCACGATACTCGAAAGCCGTCAGATCGAACAAGAAAGAGATGCGTTACGAGCTGAAATTCAAAACACTAGGCGTAATATTGAACAACAGCAGAGAACGCTAGACCATCGAACGCAAGAAACACTCGTGAAATTGCAGCAAGAACTTGCCCAATCTGTACGAGATCGCGAAAAGATGGCATCAATTTTAGAACAACGAGACCAACAAGCAGACGCAATAGAGAAGCAAATAGTCAAACTCGAAGCAGACACAAAACAGTTAACGATCGAGCGAGATCAATTAGTAGCCCAATTAGAAAAATCTCAAGACATGTTAGTAAACTTCCAGCGAGAACTAAACTCTTCAGAAGCAGAGCTGCAGAAGCAACGCGAAGAAGTGCGTAGACTGAAAGAAGAACAAAGAAAGATGTCTCAAGATACCGAACGCGGCGCCAAAGCGGTAATCGAAAACCGTGAACGTGAAATCGCTAAACTACAGCAACAAGTCCAAGCGACAACGAAAGAGAGAGACACAATACGACAAAGAGCAGAAAAGGCTGAGCGTGAGGCCCAAAAAGCGGGAGAGGTCGACAAATGGCGGGCAGCAGTCGAAACCGAAAAGACAAAAGCGATTGCAGCAGAAAAAGCTCTGTCGGAATGCCAGCAACGGCTGCAGCATTTGGAGAAGCAGTTGCAACAGCAAAACCAGCAATTGCAGCAGCTTCACGCTAGGGGTGGTTCAGATGTACGAGAAGTTCAGAAGCAGCTTGAAGCGGCCCAAGCGGAGTCGCGGTCGCTGGCGGTGGAGCGCGAGCGCTGTCAAGCGCAGCTGGAGATGCTCGTGCAAGAGCTGGAGAAGAGCCAGGTCAGTTGGAGGATCGCCCGGCAGCGCGCGGCCGTCGGGACGCCGTCGGGAGGTTCAATCGAGTTGCAATTTGCGATAGTTTCCGTTTTCATTTTCTTTAATTATCTATCTGTAATGCACCAATTCCAATTAGGGCAAGAAAGAGAGCACTTTACCCAATTAATGGGATATGAAATGATAAAATCAGCAGTTAGTGATAAAAGAGCAGACCCAATAACACTGTAAGCATTATTCTTTGTTGATCTTGAGATAGAATCAAAACTGTGATCAAAACTGTTTTTTTTGTTTTGACAAACGAACAGTGTAGTGTCCTACAAAAAATACATTAAAAGCCCAAATACATGCTCTGTTTCCTGGTTTATTGCATAGTAAAACTTGACTCATGTTTTCACATTGTTTTAAAGCGATTTTGAATTGGTAACTCGATTGAGCCGCGAACGATTCGCGTTCTGCTTGTCATTGCACCGGTGTCGAGTAGATGTTTGATTTCGATGTTCATGAATTTTTTGTTGGTTCATCGTTCGTCATCGATGTTGTGCGTCATCTAGTGATTGCGCTTTTGACTTGTTAAAAATCGTTATTTCCAAACAGTTTTGGAGGGGTAAACTGTAACTTTTTTTTTTTTTTTTCTTGGGGAAATCTTCTCAAAATACCCGACTGCTTTGCGGTGCAGCCGGGCTATGTGAGATACCCCCGGTGGCCTGCCTTGGTGTTTGACCGAGGGCTTCGGGATCTCCAAGGGAACGCACCGAACCTAGAAAATGTTTTGTGAAAACAGAATTCAAGTTTGTAGTCTTTACTGGATGGGTCACAAAAATCCTGCATATTAGCGACATTTACGACACTACAAAACAATAAAAGTAAAAGAAAAAAATAAAAAAGTAAGAACCATCGTATAAAATATTTACCTATCATTAAATCTGTTATAAGCCGGAGCATACGAACCATACTAGGACAACAGAGGGAAGAAATAGGATGAGAAGAATGAATTTAGAAGTCAAAAGAGGGAAGGAATAGACCGGGTAAGGCTAGGAGTCAAAAGCCCCATCACTGTGATAGTAGCATGTCACCTACGGCCCGCTAGGCATCCTCCAACCCGTCATGATTATTATAATTTTATGTTCGATCATCATTGTGAAACTGGAACATTACCGGCCAAGACAGCTTTGAGGCAAAACAACTTAGAACAGTAATCATATTATGCGTAGTTTTTCGACGCAACTAAATAAAGAGGCGAACAAGCAAGATGAGTCTTGTTTGTTCTTAACAGTTCAGTGCAACCCTTCGACCAAAGTAAAATGAAGACTGTCAAGTGAGCGCCGGCGTGCACCTTGCTCCAGTCGGTCTCAGTCTGTGGAAACAGCGAGACGTACGTTGGTCAATAATATGCAATCCAATATCCGCAAAATATGCCTTGATATATATTACGATATTATATTCGCTATATCTTTTTTTTGACAAATGTATGAAACAAACTTTTAATTATTACCTGTTATTTTTTAAGGACGTTGTATGGTTAGGGCCCGTCCATTCATTTTACATTGGTCGAAGGTGCCACCTAAATTTTTCAATTTCAACAGTACAAAACTATACGCGGCAACGAACTGCACTGCTCGCAATTGCCCTTCAACCATAAACACAATATCTCTTGGCGGTCGAATCACAAGCTAAAGTGGTGGTAATATACCCCAGGCTCTTTCTGCAAAATAGTCTTACCACTACAATAATCAATTGCCACTACAATCATGTTACACATATATTTTTGATGAAAGGTTAAGAAAGTTTTCTAGAAGGAAACAGTATTAGATACTGGTAAGTAAAGGCAAAATTCAAACGCTATGATTTGAGAGAGACCAATTAAATTCCATGTACAGTTTCATATAAAACATATTCCTTTTCACACTACAAATAGAACAATGTAAAGCTTAATTTTGTTAACATTTTAAAGGAGATTAACTTATGGCAGGTTTTCACATAAAAATCGTACTGCACTTGACCAAACAAATTTGTCGTAATTTTCCTGTACTCGTTTCCCTCAAAGCTGTCGTAGTCGATAAAAAAATGCAGTAATGATTTGTTTTGTTCAATGCAATGTCGTTGCAACTTGCACCTTACATTTCACATGCACTCGCAAAATCCATGTTCAATTTCTCGTCATGGATTGCCAAAGTTTATTAGAATGATATGGAATTTTCTACATATCTATGTTGTAGACAATCTGGTTTGTATGTTTGAACACTCTTGACTTAGAAAGTTATCGTGAAAAAAATCCAGACAAGCTTTTATAAAATCCGTTATTGGTACTGTTAGCTGATCAAAATGAGTCCAAACTCCATCAATCTACAGTTACTGAAAAGTACTGTTTTCTACCTTCCGTCTCCATCATCAGATCAGCTCGCTGTCATTATATTGTATTGTCATCGGAACTTGACAGGCATGCAACATTTTGACTCAATTGAACAAGGGGAACTGGTCCAAAATTCAGTTGCAAGACCCGAATATACATACTTAGGTATACATACAAACATTGCATGTTAAATAAAGGCTTGCAAAAATACTGACTTTTTTATAGCTTATTTTTGATAGCTTTGTCTTGCTAGTGACCTTCCATATCTTAAGATTGATCTTATCTTCATCAGTTTATTTTTACTAGACTGACTAACCCCCGAATACTGAAGCGCTTGTTAACTTTGACGACATATTAAGTCTATTGCTGTCTTTGTCATTTGCTTAGTGCCAGACAAAGGCAATATTAGAATTAATCTCTTGTCAAAGTTAACATACGTTTCAGTATTCGGGCGTTAGGAATTCCTTAGCATGTATGGAGTTAATTTTCTATACAATAAACAAGTGTTTGAACATTCATACCAGATACTGCGATAATAATAAACTTTCTAGTGGGTTCTAAAATGTTTGGTGCGATTAGCAAGTTTAGCTTTTGTATATTGTATCATAAAATTAATTTTTCTTATTCTTTTTCAGCCGATCTGCTACTGTTATGTGTATTGCAATCATGTCATTGTAAAATAAAGCATTTTATCTTTCGATTTCTGCTATGATTAAGGTTATATTTTGCAGTGTTTTCACGTGTATAAAATGTCGGCTTCGTGTGACAATAAAGTGAGCTATTTTTGTTACAATCTGTTGAACTGTGATGTGATTTTTTATCTGCATTGTTTTAATATAAAAAACATCGTACGCCACGTTAGTTTTAACTTAAAAATGTGTAGACTATTTACTGATTTGGTTTGGAATCTGTTTTAGTCCATAATGAAGTAATTTTTTTCCACCATTTTGTAAACGAAATCATAATATCTGACATCCATAAAATGGATGCTATTTATTTTATACATATAGAATTAACAGGAACACCATTCTGGCGCTCCAAATGTTTAAGCTTTGTTAGAAACTGGTACAAAAAGTTCAACAATAGTTTCTACTTCAAAACTTGAAACATTTATCAGACATCTCAATATTTTTTTAAAGTGTCTTGTTCAAGACTGTCCTTTTAACATTCTGTCCATAAATTATTTTCAGACTTGACAAATATGATTTACTTATTTTTAAAATATTACCATTTGAAACTAGCGTATCGTACGATTATTGAACACCACAAATAAATCTTATTATTGTCGAATTCCAAAATTTCATTTTCTATAACAGCTCGATTTGCACGAGGCGAACAAGAAACTGCAGCAAACTGGAGCTCAGAACGCAAAAGCTGGCGAGGATACAGCCCATGCTAAGCGCCAGATACAAGAAGAATTCAAGAAGTTAGAAGACGCGAGAAGACAGTTTGAGGAGCACAGGAGGGCATTTGAAAGCAAGAGAAAAGACGTGGAGGAGAAAGAGAAGTCGCTAGTGGAATTAGATCGACAGTTGAAGAAGAGGAAAGAGCAAATGGACCAAATGGAGGCATCTTTGAGGAAGGTACTAATTAATCATTTTGATAAATATGCATTTTATGAAAGCCAGTTTTGGTCATTGTCAAAATCATCATGTCATCTACATAAATGAAATGTAGTATTTTTGCTATGATGTCCGTGTAGGTTAGCAAGCATCAATATGTAGGTATATTTAAAGAATTGTTTCGATAACTTAAAATTATTTTGTGGAGCCCAAAATTGCTGGTTACATAGCGTTTCAATTTACTCAAATTTTTGTCCATATTAATTTGACTATATGTATGCAAGCAATCGACTACTCTTATTCTTATTGCCTTATTCTGAACCCAATCGGGAAATTTCGATACAAGGTCTATATTCACCATCTCCATCGTCCTGAATGTAGATGACCGGGAATGCAGATCTTGCTATAATATTTTTGTCTGGCCTACATTTTTTTCTTATAATCTTTGCACAGAATTCTCCCTATTAGTGAATCCGGTTTGAAAAAATAATCTAAAGTATATTAATTTAAAATTCCAGGCTGGCGGCAGCACAGCGGCGGTCACAGACATGAATCGCAAACTGACTGAAACGCAGAAAGAAGCAGAGCAGTTAAAGAACCAACTAGACCAGTCTAAAGAGGAAGCAAAACGTCTCACCACGGAGACTGAGCGTCTTTTACAACTGGTACAGATGTCGCAGGAAGAACAGGCGCAAAAAGAGAAGCAGATCATGGATTTGACACAGTATGTACCAAAATATTGAAAGAATAATAATAATGCTTATTTGCTAAAAAAACATTGTATCTAAATACAAACACCGATATTATAAATAAGATGGATACAAAATAAGTGCAGTATTCTATCAGCAATCAGTATACATGGGACCCCGCACAAGTATGGCCTGTGTCATAGGTCACTAGACTCTTTTTCTTATAGTAGAGGAAATAATTTAAGTAAATTGAGTTTCATGTGCCCTAACAGGAAATCGCTTTGTCCGTTATACAATTTATTATAAAATTATATTATTTTGAGGAAGCATGATCAGAAGGGCAGATGAGAAAACCTAACATAAGAAATATTACTGAAATGTGCAACCTCCGGAAATAAACAACAGAATTGTAAGATCAAGTGTTAAAAAAATTTAACGATAACTCGTAATTCAAGATCAGCTAGCCGTTTAAGCGTTAAGAGGTCGAATAGAAACAAACGAAAAACCTTCTGCATAGTCTCGAGTACAAATAAATTAAAATTTCAGGTCTGTGAGAAACCTCCAAGCCAAAATGAAAAGTCAGCAACAAGCACAAGCACAAAAAGAAGAGGTAAATCACATCCATATTAACATACTCACAATATTAACACTATGTAATGTAATTACATTACATATACTTCCCAAAGATAACATTATAATCTGCCGCAAATCGCGATTCAAATACCTGGATAGCTTATATTATATTCTCTTGGTGGTGATTCTTTCGAGTACTCTGCCGGTGATGCTATTGTATTGTACGACTGTCAGGCTGATTCTAGAACATCGACATCATTTCTGTCTCTATCTCTCTGACGCTATCTCAATGATAGTGGCAGTAAACAATAATACATAAAGCCCAAAAATAAACTCGAAGATCACCTACTATTAACACATAAAGAGCCCTTTGGCGGCCTAAACTTACCTAAACACCATTCTTACGCAAAGCTCGAAGCGTGTTTTGTTGTATGCGTATATTCAACAAAGCGCCAATTCCACGTGCTTCGAGCTCTGCGTAAGATTGAAGCGATCTTCTTAAATCGGCAGTGTAGACCCCTAAAGAGTCTGATGACGAATTTTTAGGCATCAGTCCCTTAAAGACCTTGAAACACGGGTCAGTCTGGGCCCCTACCATGTAACGCTGGTGAGATGGTCTTCGTTTGCTATCCTGCTCGCTTACACGGTGCGAGTAAGTTGGCGCGAGTGGGACGGCACGTGATGGCCATCGCCACCAGAGTTACATGATAAGGCCCCTGATCTGATTAGAGCTAGATTGGCTAGATAATTTTCCTAGAAGTATATGAAAAAAAACTAAGTTAGTTTGTTTCTTTTACTCCCTTGAATAAAAGAACTAGATCACTCAGATCAATCAATCAGATCTCGAAAATTATCAGATCAGGCCTGTGTGGAGAGTTCCTCAATAAATCTGTGAGAGTGAGAAGAAGGGGCGAATAATTCTGCTCGAGTTAAAGCGAGGAAGTGTTCCGGCTCTTTCAGATCTATATGCAGGATGATCTCTTCTCGCCGTGAATTTATTTTATTCTCGCCTTTATCTTAATATTCCTTGCACAATTGGGCAATTTTGTATTTGCTTTTACGAAACTTTATTGCAATGGACATTAAGTCAAGGATAACAGTAACTTGGTGCAGTTATTGTTCCAAACGCGAGCTAGTGTGAAAATTTGTAAAAGATGCCTAAAAGTTCGTTCATAAGCATTTGCTTCAATAATTACTAACAAACTAACATTTTTTGTTCCATGCATCCAGGCCGGACCCGCTGGCTTCCTCAAAAGCTTTTTCTAAGTTAGTCCTCCGCACCAAGACTGTCATTCATTTATTTGCTCTTTTTCTTTTGAATTCTGTTTTTTTGACTGTCGTTTTGATTCCGCAAGCGACCGTTCTCTCCACATCTTTGGAAACCATTCGGTAACACATAAGCTTTACTAAACGCAATTTCGTATTAAGCATATTTGTATATTGAAGTGTTCAGATAATAATAACATTCCTGAAATTTGAAAACCAGATCGATTATCTCCTCAGTTTATTGTAACCAGCACACAATAAGATAATTATTAGTTTAGCGATAATTTTAAGTGTTTAAAGAAATAATCGTGTTCAGCGGGAGTTATTTTTAAGTATTCAAATAAAAAAACAAAATTGTAAAACTGTTAAGTAATCATGTATCTAGATAGAATGAGTAAGTTGTCCACTAGTCGATGTTCCCAGCTTGCAACTTGTTATGCATATAAATAAAACTATATGTTGAACTTGAATTATTTTTCGGTTGTTGAATGTTTTGTTGTTGGAGTAAACTATCATTTTTCTATTTATTTACTCTTTCTTTTTATTTTTTTCATCAACCCCATTTCGTTAGGAAATATCCCGAGCGAGGTTAAGCGAAATGGCAGCAATAGATGATTTGACACGAACACTGGCAGGAAAGGATCATCTGAAGACGCAATTAGAAGAAACAAAAATGAAAGTAATCGATTTAGAAATCGAATTGAACGAGTCATCACTCATTCTATCCGAATTGCTAAAATTGTCTGAAGGCAAAGAGCTGTCGCACATTAAAAGAAGCAAAAGCTTCTTTGAATTGCAAAAGAGTGGTAAGGTAGCGGACAGACTGGACAAATGTCGATACAGCAAAAGTGACAACGAAATAGACGTAATGCACTTTAGAAAAGATCCGCCTAGTATAAATAAACTAAGTCAAAAGATATCCGAATTAACTAAAGAGATGGAAATAAAGAATTCGAAGATAATCGAACAGCAGAGGTGTATATCGATTTTAGAAGAAGCCTTAAGGGAAAATAATAATATAGCTGAATTTGAACAACTTTTAGCGGTTGTTAGAAGTAAAGACGAGAGAATAAATGAACTAGAACAGATAGTTAACAAAAAGTGTGGAGGGACGATTGATTGTAAAGTGAAACGAATACTGGAGTTAGAAGAGGCGTTGAAAGAGTCATTTATGGTTGCAGCTGAGAGGGAGAAGGTATTCTATCAAGAAGAACAAAGAAGGATCGAAACGCTACATAAGGTAAATATATTTAGATATTATTCTAAGCTAACGAATTGAAAAATCTAATCATTTTAATCCAAATTTAGAAATTTTCCCGGATTGGTATTATTCTCTGGTTTCAATAGGCGCTTAAAAATCCAGTGTTCAAATATTCTGCTTCTACCTGGAGCGTATTTATACTAAATGTACTTAGCAGCGGAATACAGAAGGTTGTGGATAAAAACGATGACAACTAACAATGATAAATACTAAATATTTTACTAATGACCAGTAAACCATAATCAGTCATTTCTATCATTTCAGATGAGGAAGCTGGAGCAACGGATACGATCGTTGCAGAACGCTTCAGCGCTGAAATGCGAGACATGCTCAGCGGCGCTGAAGCGGCTGAAGCGGCTCGAAGAGTTGCTTGCAGACTGTAAGGGCAAACGGGACAATGTGCTGCGTCAATTATCTGGTGTTATGTAAGTACTTTTATTTAATTTTGTAAATACTTCAATAATTGTTATGTCCTACAGTCTGATTCTCACCAGACACGTCCCATTGCAAATAAAACCTCGAGCCTCTCTTAAAAAATGATAAAAAGACTCGACTTTAACGTCAAACCTCATTTTGAAAAAAAATTCGTTGGTTCATTGGTTGGCGAATTTTTGCCAGAATTAATATATTTTTGTTGTTTCCTAAACTTTGACCCGCTTCATACGTATTATTATTTTTATCATTCTGTTCTCATTTATCTATCTTACTATATGATTCAACTGTAACCCTAAATTATTAGCCAAAACTCTTTTGTAGTCATTATGCAGCGTAAAAATATTCCCTTTATTTATTTATTTTATAGAATATGGATCCCCAACAGAAGTTACACATTACATTCACATTATGAAACATAGGCATCAAGCTGGTTGCACCCCCAATTACAGGAGACCACGTCGTGCTCATGGAGGTTCGACTAGACTAAACTAGTCTAGTCGAACTTCCATGTAGTGTAGTGACTATGTAAGGCAAAGCACAAAGCTAGGTAAGCCCCCAACGAGGTTCGAGGTATGAAAATGAATACTTCGTCGGCGTTCGTAAGGCGTCGTGTGGCGGGTCGCCCTCTTCCCTCCAATATGGTTGAGGAGAGCGATTGGCACATGCGTCAACTCGTGAACGGGTGCTGCTTGCGGGAGCTGGACTGCTCGGAGTATATACGCAAATCTATAATAGCACTTAGCTCTTTATTATATAGCATATTCGTTAGTGTATTCCTTTTGTAAAGTCTTTAGTTTTTATTTTTTATATTCCGTTTCAGTTGATAAAATATTTGTAAAACTTGATAAATGGCACGGACCCTGGAGTCCGTGGAGCAATATTGTAAAATAAAAAAATAAAAAATACCTACGTTTGTCTAGAGCAAAACACTTCGTTTGCGCAATTCAGAACAGTGCTGAATTCCTAGAAAAGGGCTGTTGTTGTTGGCTTGTACATCTAAGAGCGCCCGAAAGCCAATAAAATTTGATGGTTTTTTTTTCAGCCAAGACATCCTTGAAGCATTAATATGCGAGAAAGACTCGCAGATTGCGGAATTGGAGGTGAAAGGAGTTCTGGACGAGAGCGAAACGGGGAGATGCGAAACCCTGAAGGGCGAGAGGGACAGACTGCTCAATAGGCTAAAAATTGAGGTGATTTAACCGATGAATGTGAATATGAAAGTGAATTAACGCCTTCTTCGACAGGGACGTAAAGAAGAATCCAAAGACACCTCGCTCGGCACTATCGGTAAAGCCGTTTAGGTTACAGGACGCCTTATAGGAACACATAAACATGCACACATACATACACCCCAAAAACATTACGCTCCTTCTTGCGCAGTCGGGTAAAAAGACGTCCACTGCTGAACAAAGGCCGTCCCGTAAATGGGATTGTTGCCATAATCTCCACGCCTGGCAGGCGGCTAGAGGATCGCAGGACGCTCACTGTTTACTAAGAGGACGCTGCTGCCCGTCCTCCGGTGCGGTGGTTCGGGTCACAGTTTTAGGACATCATCATCATCAGTCAGATAATGAACAAAGGCCTCGCCATAATTGGGGGTGTTATTCGAGTGTCTAACACAAGCGGCTGCGAATACTAAGTCTTAAATCTTTGTGTCCACAACGACCTCTCTAACAAGTATATTAACATTAAAATAATAATTTTAAATATAAAAAAACCTTTTCAGAACCATTTATTTAAATTTCCTTTGTCATAGTCGCTAAACTATCTTAATCAAGATTATCTTGGCACCACCTGTGAAATAGGTATCATTGAGGAGTTTCGGTGGGCATCTGTGGCCTTCTTCATCAGTTCCACTTCCCGAATGATAGATAGATAGATAAATAAACTCTTTATTGTTCACACCAGATCGTACATAACTAGGACAGAAAACAAAACATTTTAACTAGTGTTACAAATGGCGGCCTTATCGCTGAAAGCGATCTCTTCCAGGCTTCCCAAATGATGCTTTCTGAATTTCTTGGATAGATAATAATCTACACTTAGGTCTTGTTTTTCAAAAAATAGTTTTGGTATTCTAAAAAAAAAATATTTTAATCGCCATAGTTTCACCGCAAAATATTGTCACCATATACTAGAACTACGAAGACATTACGATACGTATACGCATAGTTTTACATCAGTTTTTTTTTTTCTCTGTGCGTTTTCACGGTGTACATAACATGTGAAGGGTAGAATTAAGGCAGAAGTCGGGCTTCTACCGCTAGTTTTTGACGTGAATTCTATGACGAAAACAAACTTTTGACGTGAATTCTATGACGAAAACAAACTCCACCATCAATCTCGCTCAGAGAATATCAGTACTGCGAGCATTACCCTTCTTCTTTGGCGGCGGTCTTCTTCTTCTTCGGCAAAAGGCTTCTCTTCCCGGTTTCCAATTAATTTCTCGCTATTTAAAGTCAAAGTCAAATTTATTTATTGGTAAATAATAACCTTTTGTATACAACAGTATGCAAATTAAGTAGAGGCTACTCATTGAATACAGTGATCATTTAAATGCGTTATACAATGTTAATAACATTCAATTATAATGATTATTATGTCAAAACATGAAACGTTAAAAAAAAAAGTTAACATAATCTTTCCAGAACGAGCGCATAGTGGACCTGGCGCGCGCTGTGGCGGCGCCACCCTCCCCTCGAGAGGGCACGCTGCCCGTCGACCTCACTCTCACCGACGGGCTGCTAGCCGTGGCCGGCGAGAATGTAATTGTCTGGGTATTGTATATGGGTATATTGAGAATGCGTGTGGAACGTGTTCATCATTGCTTTGTCAAACCCAGTAGCGGATTTACCAGCAGGCTGATTAGGCTCGAACTTAGGGCGGCATAGGGCCTTGAATATTTTAGTATGAAGCTTGGCAGAGCTACTGTCCGCCATCTTGTTTTGTTTTTAAATAGCGGCTACTCTTAAAACCTATGTGAATCGATAGCGGACACTATTACAAACGAAGTTTGTTTTGGACAAAACTTCATGCAGCGTCACTTTTCTAAGATACACGCTTTCAAAGTTACACTGGTGGCGTGGGTAGGCTCTAAAAATATTATGTAATTCTGAAAGCGTGATTGGAAACGGGATGCTGGTGGAGATTTTGTCTCATACACACCTTGTTCCGATTAGTGTCAGCTATCGATTTATACAGGTTTAAGGAGTGGCCGCTATTTTGTAGAAAAAAAATGGTTGGAGAATATCAGTACTGCGTTACGCCCCCGTAACCCATCGACCTAGTATATTTATTATATAGCATACTACTATATTTATAATCATCATCATCATCATCATCATCAGCCATAAGAAGTCCACTGCTGAACATAGGTCCCCCTTAGAGCGCCGCACCGACCGAGAACGGGCCACTTGCATCCACCGGTTGCCCGCGACTTTCACAATGTCGTCGGTCCACCTAGTGGGAGGCCTACCTACGCTGCGTCTTCCGGTTCGTGGTCGCCACTCAAGAATTTATAATATACATATTATGTATTATATATTTATGATATACATATTATATACTAGCTGTGCCCCGCGATTACACCCGCTATTCTACAGAAACCGAATATTTTTCCTTAGCTTAGCTTATGCGTTCATCCACATCCACATCCAAAATTTCATTCAAATCCGTTCAGCCGTTATCACACACAACATTTTGTTATCGAACAAACACACTAACATACTTACAGACAAGCTTTCGCATTTATAATATAGAGAGTGATTCGTCAAAACAAGGGATTCTGTAAGGCATCAAAATCTTCAAAGCCCTTTTTAGGGTTCCGTAGTACTACAAGGAGCCCTTATAAGCTCGTCATGTCCGTCTGTCTGTCTGTCTGAATCCTTTACAGCCTTATAACTTCCAAAATTATAAACTTAGATGCATGAAATTTTGCACAACGATAGTCTAAGTAAAGACATACAGTTTAAAAAAACAAAAAAAAAAACCTATTTTTGTAGCTCCCATAAATGTAAAGGGGGGTAAAAGCAATTTTGACAGAATAAAAAAAACAATTTTATATTCATGGGGTGGTCATACATGTAAATACATGTAAACATATTTTTTTTTAATGTACCCATAACTACTTTTTGAGTTATGCGGTAGTAACGGATAAATACTTCAAACGTCCTACGCACCTACGGAACCCTACTAAGCATGGCCCGACATGCTCTTAATAAGTTTTTTTTTTTTTGTCGCATTTGCTTCGTTTCTGTAAGTCGGACTTCTGATGCCGTGCAGACAGACGTCTTCAAGACATCTTTCCTATGCTCTCCCTTCCCATAATTTTTTCATTCAACGTTACAAACTAATATATTCTAGAAAAACCACTTTTTTTTTTTTGTGGAATTTCAACTAAATTTCTGAATTTAATAAAATCTACTAAGCACAGACAATTGTAGAATTTGTAGAAGTGAGGGCGGCAAAAAAATAACAGCCATTGCTTGCAAAATGTGTAAATCCGCCGCTGGTCAAACCATAAACAACTACGAAATAACCATTAATAACGCAACAAACGCATCGATCATCTTCGCTTGGTTCAGATTACCCCTTGTTTCCGCAATCAGGACGACAGAAGCACACCCTGAAAAATACACTTATAAAGAAAACCCAACTACAAAATGTAGCCTATGCACAGATCACACCCTAGATTCTGCATTCAGGACGCTCGAAGCGCACCACGCATCAGTCTAAATACACTTAAAAGAAATTACTCTGATTGGTTGATTGTTAGGCGCGAGTAGGCGTAACCTTGAGATAGCCAATGAGAGCGCTCGGCCGCACTCCCCGCGCCCCACGCCGCGCCTCAAACTGACGTGACTTTTTGTAGGAACAACGAATCTCGTAATGCGGTATCTAGTGTAATCTGTGAGCCTATGTCACTCCGGCCGTAAAGAAAATTCAAAGACACCTCGCTCGTCAAAATCGGTCAAGCCGTTTAGGCTACAGAAGGTAATATAGGAAAACGCAAACATTCATACCTAAATACTTATTTACAACCCTAAAACACTATCCTCCTTCTTGGGCATCCGGGTAAGTAAAATCAAAATACATCTATAAAAATGTAATATCATTGCTAGGAGCGAGTAGGCGTAGCCTTGAGATAGCCAATGAGAACATTAGATCGCTGTCCCCGCAACCCGCGCTTTCCTCAAACTTTGACGAGTGATAATAATCTCCTAATGCGGTAATTGTATTTATATAATCTGTATCGCTTGTTAATCTTTCACAATGTAGGATCGATCCCTAGACTTTTTTCAAAGTATCTTGTGACTCCAACCGCCAAGTAGTAGTGTGCAAGTATTACTGCGTTCCGGATGGAAGGGCAACGTTACCAACTTAATTGCTGAGCATAAAGAGATTTATTGAACAGCTATAGTTTAAAATTCTGGGTGCTGTTGAACTGTTAAGGGCAACTTTCACAATTTCATTGTTTTCTTTAAAAACCGACATTTTCGTTTTTTTTGACCCTCGATTAAACGAAAATTTCATAAAACATTTCTAGTCTTATCATAAACATACACAACTTAATTACTAGCCTTGTGGCTCAGTGGGAGGATTCCCACCTTCTGAGCTGTAGGTTGTGGTTTCGATTCCCATCCAGGACAAACATTTGTGTGATGAAGATGGATGTTTGTTCTTTGTCTGGGTGTTTCTATGTATTATATGTATGTATTTACAAAACAAGTATTTATGTATTCTATCAGTTATCTGGTTCCCATAGTACAAGCTTGCTTAGTTTGGGGCTAGATGGCGCTGTGTGTGAAAAACTACCACCAATATTTATTATTATAATAAATTTTTATAATGCATACTTACTCGAGTTTATATCTTTATTGACGTGACCACAGAAGAGAAAAAAAAAACTTCTTTGCCGACACCAATTTCGACCAATCAGGATGAAGGTGCAACGTTTCACTCATCGCGCGAAATTCAAATTTTGTTGCGTTTGTCAATTACAGCTAAATTACTCATCGTGGATTTATCGAAACCAATTTTGCGCCAATAAATAAGTTGTTTTAAGAAATTACGGGTAAAATGATCACCTAGATAACATTGGTTTAGCTACAAATCTCAATAAGCTGATTTTCATCTTGGTTTTTGGTTTAGTGAGAAATGTACTTATACTAGCTTTCAACTTGAATTTTTGGGTGGTGTAATTTCTTGATACGACTTATTTATTGTCGCAAAATTAGTTTTCATAAACCTACGATGAGTAATTACGCTGTAAATGCCAAAAAGCGCAAGAAAATTTGAATTTTGCGCGCTGAGCGAAACGTTGCACCTGAAGAAATAAGCCTGCCATTGAAAAAATTTAACGTACGCTACGTGACAGAATTATTATCTCTTTCCTTTTTCTCCGTGGGTTTTTTTTTAAAGCCATAGGTGGTAAACAAGCAGACGGGCCGCCTGATGGTAAGCGATCCCTGTCGCCTATGGATACCTTTAACACCAGGGGCATCACAGACACGTTGCCGTTAGTACTTAATTTTCCAACCGTTTTTTCTGTGGACGTGACAAAGCGCGAGAAAGACAGCTGTGGACGCGACTAAGAGCGTAGAACAAAATATTTTTGCATCGCTTTATTTTTGCTGATAATGAGGCGTTTTCCCAAAAAAAAAAACCGGTAATAAAAGTACCCAATAGATGGCGTTAGATGTACCTTCAGGTTTTTCTGTCACTGACAAATGACAGTTTCAGACATGAAAGACAAAAAAATATTACGTGGCCTTTTTTTTTTCTCGTGTGTTTTGGCTCCACATGTGTATTTAGACAATTTCAAGTAATGTAACAATGTATTTGACTTTATTTGAAATATTACAATAGTTGACACTGGTTAAATACACAACGTGTAGAGCCAAAATTTACGATTTAAAAAATAAACATAAAATATTTTGACAGAAATGACAACGACAGGTAAAACGATAGGACTATTACGCCATCTAGTAAGAATAGAATAGATAAGAATAGAATACCATTTATTAATAGGTCGAATAAGTATTTTAGAACTTTTTTTAGATTTTTAGTTTTTTTTTTTTTGTAAAACGTCTCATTAGACAATATCTTGTAAACCTATCTTGGTTGAGGCTATTCCTGGCGTTCCAAGTGATGTACCTATTGGTGGATACTGCGGCAGCTCATACCACATGTAGCTCGGACCACGGTGTGAATCGCCCAAGTTCTAAATTAATTGGCTCTTTCGCACCGCGGTATGAATTGCCTACGGTTTTTTCTAATACTGGGTCTAGACCCGTGGTGTTTAAAGTATTTATATGCCATTAATTCGGACCACAGCCAAAAAAAAAAGAAATATGGTGGATTTTGAAAATTTGTACTGACGTGTAGAAAAATGGTAACTCATGGAATAAATAAAAATCATACTTAAGTTTCATTGTAGTAGTTCAATTCAATTCAATCATTTATTTCAATTTGGTACACTTTACCACTTTACACTTTTGAACATCAATCAGGTATAACACTATATTAGTTTATAATGTAATAAATAATAAATAAATAGAATGCAAAATTAATGCCAGATTCTATATAAAGTCATTATTATTATCTAAAGTCAAATGTTGCCAAGCTCGCTTAGGACTCAACATCTTTCGTGTTTCATTAGGTATTTAAATAATTTAAGAGAAAATAAATGTAACACATATTTGTATCGGCCACAACTTTTTACTTGACATTTATGACAAAAAAAAAAATTTTTTTTTTTTTTTTCTCTTTCCTCCCAAGAGGATTTTGGCGTCGCATGTCTTATGTATTTGCCAGTGTCAAATATTCATATATATTATCAAGTTTCGTAAAATATTATCAAACAAGTAATAGTCACAGTCAAAGGCGAGCAAAGCAAGTCACGGTCAAGTCCAAGTCATGCCCCAGTAAAGTGGTGAAAACTTTACTAGAGCCTTCTATGGAGTTTTGGAAATAACACGAAAATTCACGTTTCACGACATTATACAATTCACCAACACTCGTGCATGTTCACGAACAAGTTTTGGAAAATAATAGAATGACGCGCCATGAATTCTTCACGTTCCCGCCAAAACTCCTTTATTTTTCTTCTAAGCTCACCTGTTAGAGCATCTCAGTACCCACACGACAACCTGCAAATGACTCATGTAACCCTCTCCGCTGCGGAGTTCTGCGTTACAAGCTTTGCTTAGTTTGGGGTCAGATGACCGTGTGTGCAATAATGTCCCAGATATTTATTATTTATTTATTAGTGTCACTGAAATAAAGTCGTAATACCTACCTTTGGCATTACATGAAAATATACTATTAGACGCTATTTTAAAAGAGGCGTTTTTATTTATATATTTTGTAGATGAAAAACGATTTTAGAGATGACTAGTATTCGAGAAACCGGACGTAGCTAATAATAGCCTGGCGTTTGATTCTAAACCGGAGGTCACTATCACTACTTTTATCATTGCTCAACACAAACAAATCTCATGTTAATAATTCATCACACATCGTTTGTCATCAAGCACTGATTTAGCTACTTAACACAATAATATGCGTACTTAACAATAATTATTGGTATATTGATCGTAATACGTTTTAGCAGACACACAGCCCAAAATGTCTGCCTATATTTCCATCAATAAAGCTCTGGGTACTGACGTGGTAACAACATTATATTTTTCTTACTTTTAATGGCTTCACATCCAACCTTTTTTCATCGCAACCAGGAATCCTATGCAAATATTATGTATAATGTATTATGTGTAATATGTAAATATTTACAAACTACGATATCATTGAAAACCAAAAAAAATACGTTGCAGTTTCAAAAATGAATTAATTAGTTACCCTTTCGTTTATAATATCTGAAAACGAAATGTTTTTCTACGTACAAATTAGCTATTTTCATACTATTTCTTTTCTAATTCTATTTGCTAATGAGGCATTTTCCAAAAAAAAATTGTTCTAAAATACTTACTAGATGGCGTAATAGTATCGTTTTACCTGTCGTTGTCATTTCTGTCAAAATATTTTATGTTTATTTTTTAAATCGTAAATTTTGGCTCCACACGTTGTGTATTTAGCCAACCAGTGTCAACTATTGTAATATTTCAAATAAAGTCAAAAACATAGTTACATTACTTGAAATTGTCTAAATACACATGTGGAGCCAAAAAAAAAAGAGAAAAAAAAGGCACACGTACATTTTTTTGTCTTTCATGTCTTGACAGTGACAGGAAAACCTCAAGGTACATCTAACGCCATCTATTGTACTTTTATTAACAGGTTTTTATTTATTTTTGGAAAACGCCTCATTGACGAGATAAGTTTACTATGAAAACTGACGTGGTTTTGTTTCGACACATATTGTTTTAATAAAACGGGAATACTCACGCTAAATTGACTTAGTTAACCGACTCAAATTAACGTGAGTATTCCCGTTTTATTAAAAACAAAATGTGACGAGGTAATCATCGAAAAAGTATTTGTATTTATTGAATAAAAATATCAAAGCACACGAGCATTTGGTACTTTTGTTCAACATGTTTTGTTTATTCGACACAGGAGGAGGACATCCCTGCGACAGTGCTATGACGTCGAAAAAGCTAAGTCCAAACAAAACTGTTGTTTTTGTGGCATTAGCGATATTTCACCGCACTTGTCACTCCATCCGCTACCTTACCTACTCTATCATCGCTTATCACTGATTGCCAACTGAACAAAACTAAAAAAAACTTCTTTCGCCTGCTTGCCTTAACTTTATCAAAGTGCATAAGACCAAAGATCTTCTATTATGATTTATACATACATTTAAAAAAATAAAGCATCTACTTTTTTTTTGTTTTTTTTTTAATGTAGACTTTTGCAAAGTTGAAATGGAACCAAATTGTTTATTGTCGTTTTAAAAGTGTAGTTTGTTAATCTATGTATACCTTGTTTAGAGCAATAATCGATTTTATAGTGAAACAACACTCAATGTCTATTTTTATCTTGTACCTAGTCAAATATACTAAAGTTTTTACAGCTTCGAAATTATTTATAAAGATATTTATACAAAATAATAGAATATGTTTTAGGGCATATAAATTACTTTTTGTTGCAAAATATCCTGTAAATGCATATTTTTTTATGTCAAGTCGGTATGACGGTTGGAAATAACAGCATTTATGGATATTTTGAAACAAAATAACGCAGTGAATTAGTAGTTATAAATACCTGTTTCATTATTAGTGTTCCACCATAGGTGATAATTACCTTAAAGGCCTATTATGCCCTGAGTTTACTAGGTATCAGGGCTACGAAGACCTAAGGTATATAGTACCTATACGTCATGATTTAGTAAATAGACACTGATGTTAGAACTTTAAGTTTAAATTGACAATAGTGAATATTGCGATGTATAATTTGCAGCTATTTCTTGCTATGGAATATTTCACAACAAAATTTACATATCATGCACAAATTAAAAATTCACGGAAAGCTGTCTCTTGTCGGCATATCATTAAATAATATGTCCTAGCTTCTTACTCATTGAAAGTAATAGATAATGTTGTTACTATTTTTATGAGACAAAAACGCTTATTCAGTATCGAAAAGCACTGCCTTACATGCTAAGTATGTTTTTGTGGTGCGATTGAAATCGCGTTGCCACGTTTCAAGACGACCGATCTCTGTGACTGCTGACGTTGAATGAGGAAGGCAGCAAAGGCACGCCATGACGTTTCCGTTCAAGGCAGCCACTCGATTCATGACCCATCGTAATTTTTATATCGTGAGCTTTTTATAAATAAGCATTTTACAAAACAGTATTGTTGTGTGATAAAAAGCTGGTGTCTAATCCTCAATGTTTTTTTTCCCTCGTTGTTGATAACCATTGATTACAAAATAATAAACATACATAGTTAAGTAAATTATAAGTCATTTGAATGAAAGCTTGTTGCTGTTTTAAGCAATTGTTTTTATATTGTAAATCACATACATTGAGAATCGCTGTCGAACATCGAGCCATCTCATTTCTTACCGTAACTATTACTCCTTATATCTAAGAAAATATTCAGACGGTGGACTTTATAAATCTACGATCTAGATTAATTTGAACTTTTCTCAAGGAGGCGTTTTCCAAAAAAAAAACCTAGTAATAAAAGTACCCAATAGATGGCGTTAGATGTACCTTGAGGTTTTTCTGTCTCTGTGAAGACATAAAAGACAAAAAAATTGTAATATTATAATAGTTGACACTGGCTAAATACACAAAGTGTGGATACAACATTTACGATTTTAAAAATATTCATAAAATATTTCGACAGAAATGACAATGACAGGTAAAACGATAGGACTATTACGCCATCTAGTAAGTATTTTAGAACTATAATTTATTTTTTTGAAAACGCCTTATTTGAATGATTTTTAAGCATTAGCCGACTACTGTCCTTTTTGTAAATTGACCTTATCCAAAGTTTTCTATAAAAAGTTGTTTATTTGATCACCTTTTTTTAGTGTTGGCAAGCTTGGACGCTGGAGTAGTGTTGTATGTAGGAGGGTATAGAATATGCTGCAAACGTTTTGTGAAAACTTGTTTATCGATTCTATTCAACTCGATTCCTTCCAGTTAACGATTTAAATTCTATTTCACGTTTTTTTTAATGTTGCAGCAACTTTTTTTAAAGTGTTTAGAAGCGTACGGATCACAATAATAATGGTATTACATTAGTTACTTGTTATTGTAATGGTATATAAATATAAACAGGTATTGTTTGTCACGTTGTATGACCGAAGTTATGCTGAGATAAAAAATACATGTTCTTTGAAAATATAATATCTTCATATACGGAACGATATAGTTTGTTTCAATTTACCCGCTTATATGTATAACTAGGTGCGCCCCGCGGTTTCATCCGCTATTCTACAGAAACCGAATATTTTTCCGGGATAAAAAGTACACTATTTGTTAATCCAAGGTATTAGCTACCTCCATACCAATATTCATAATAAGTAGCGCTTTTTCTCCGTATAATTACGAAAGTTCCATTATTTCATCGTTGTTGCTACTGCAGTGGAGCCACTGTCTTAATTTTAACCCCGGACGCATAAATAGGGATTAACCCAGTCAAGTTACGGGACTCAGGCGACTCATTATGGAGAACCTGGAGTTAATTCATAGCATAAATATTAAATTGGATTGGTACAATTTGCTGACGTAGAATCAATATTAAGTTAAATTAAACAGTCTGGAGGTACGGAACATAGAAAAAGGATTTATGCTTGACATAATACATTATCGTTGCCGTGGACTCTGCCATGCTTACGATCGTCACCTGAAATAGAGAGTCTATTTCAGGTAACTTGGCGCAAATAGAGACGATATTGCAAAATGTAAAATTTGTGTCAGGTCCGGATACGCATCATACTTAATTATTGTATATTAATATGAGATTTTGGTTCTACAATACTATACCGAAATAAAAATCCTGTTATTAATTACTTCCGGGTCTTCAAATTGGTTGCTCGAGATTATTCTTAGCTAGTGGAAAATAATAAATGCGAAAGGTTTAGGTGGCTTTTAAAATTAGAAGGTTCTCCTGTAGCTTCCTGAGTTGATGGACCGAGCGAAGCGAAGGTCTCCTATAAATTATATGGACCAAGTCGGCGTTTGTATATTTGATCGACGATAGTTTTCGTATCATTGATGTGTTCATACATTGATGTGATCATTGATTGTGTTCATACAAAAACCTTTTTTAGTTCAAAAATTTTAATAGCATAATTGGTTGAGAGGTTCTGATGATAGATAATTGTAGACGCCCTATATAGATTATACAATATTCACAAAAATCTTGGCTCACCGTTTTTCTGTTTTTCGAGTCGATGTTTCTCTTAATACTTCAAATTACAATTAGGAATAGATCATGTAAGCACTTAGATCAGCTTAAAACGGTATTATGAGTATATTAACGGAATTAGAGATTATGGATAGTGGTCGGTAGGTATGTCTGCATGACTGCGGCTTTTCTGTTTCCAAGTCGTGACCTATTTCGGTGGTGCAACCAGCGCCATCTAGTGCGCTGGTGTAACTACGCAATCATCAAATCAAACTGAAAATCAGCTAAGTTGACCGCCACATGCAACTATTTCGGTTCTTTTTACGGTGATTTTTTTTACAATAAATAACATATGTTTAAAACACGCATTGCAACTAACTAAAGATAAATTTGATAAAAAGTTTCACAGTTGAAATCGCTTCAAACGTATTTGTATTTTAAGTGCCACCTAGCGTCGAGTAGCCATACCACTACAACCCCGGTATTAATTCCAACTTCCAATTGTTTTACTACTCATTGCTAGATGGCAGGAGATGTTACAAAAGTGAGAATAAAATTCTATTTTTTTTTGCAGTACCTAGTTATTTACAAAATTATTATTTCACACTACATCGACATTTTGCAATTCTTATTTATTTTCGTCTCTATATATATTCAGTAAATATCGATCGGAACATTTAATTTTAATAATAATTTCCGAACCATCAAACTAATCCCAATTTAAATCTTGAACAACATTCCGATCGAGTTTAGCCTGTGTTCATTGCTGGGTTGTGTTTATCCTAATTGTATAATGATAGTTTGCTGCAGGCCAGCGTCGAAGCTATGGGTGCCTTATTATTTAGGAGCTGCTTGGGAACTCGTTGATGATGCCGCGTCGGATACCGTTTCGATTTTTCATGCGTTCTATACACGAGAATGGCGCAAACTGGAGTTTTGGCGGGAACGTGAAGAAGTCTTGATAAAGAAGTCGAGCTTAGTGTAAAAACTATGAATTTTTATTAATTAAGCGTTCGTGAAAATGAACGAGTGTTGGTGGATAGTTACAATGTCGTGAAACGTGACTTTACGTGTTGTTTCCAGCCACCACTTTACTGGGTAGACCGACTTCTTTTTGTTGTAAAATATTGTGATTCACTAGAAATATTCAAAACTTGACATGCACTAAATGCACAACGTGTGTAGCCAAAATTTAGGAGAGAAAAAAAGGCGTATTTATAGAAAAATAATGTGCTATACACTTTCGCGCGCAACGCGCAGATGAAAACAGATGCAAAGCGCGCGCTAGTCAAAAAAACCAGATCATTGCTAATTACAACTAAACCAGGTAATCAATCAAAATTCTGTTCGATGCTATCCTAGACATTATTATAACCTCACTATTAGTGTAATAATCACTTGAATATACACTAGGGGTTCCGAGCGCCAGCAAAAAATGTGTAAATCGAGGTCTTTTCAAGGTTTTTTTTTTTTTTTTGTATTCATGTTTTCCCGCCATGCCAATGCCATGCCATGTAGATGACAGAACCAATAAAACATATCTCAAACTATGATTTTTAATCTACATCACTAATGAGGTACAAAATAGAATAATCATATTTTTATCAAAGGGAAGTGTAGGCCGCAAACTTGATAAAGTTTGTATCTAACGCAACAACCTTTACGCGATTATAACTAAACTTTGTCCAGAGGTGGACTAAAGAGCTATCATTGTAATTTTTTTACCGAGCGATTTGAACGATTGTAAATTGTATAACAATAGGTTTTGGACGTTATAACGATTGTTTGGAATTGCATAATTTTAGAGTCGGGTAATTGGATGTTAGCGAAATTGTGTCGGAAGGTATTTTATTTGTGTTTATAGGTATCTGTCTGGACTTGGTAATCCTTTACCTTGGTTTTTGAAAACGCCTCATTAGAAGAATCGCCACATGAATGTTGCCATTTCGAGTTCGACGATCTTTATGGCTTAGTGCGTCGGCTTTATGGACAGGACGTTCCGGGTGATTCCCGGCCCGACAGATTTAAATTTAAAGTTTAAATAGTTGCCAATGTTATAAATCAGTTTTTTATATTACTATATTTTACTTTACAAAAAAACATTTTTGTCGAGTTCGTTTCGAGTTTCCATCTCCTTCGCCAAAACCAAAAATGAAAACGCATGCTGCTAAAGAAACGCATGCGTAGAGACAGCCAATAAAATTTCCCTTTCGTTCTACACCCGACTACAATAAATGTGCGCAAGCTCCGCGTCAGTACACAAGCACAGATAATGGACAAACAGAAGGACAAACTGAGACGAAGATGAAGTGG
Organism: Apocheima hispidaria; assembly: GCA_947579745.1. Taxonomy (NCBI): domain Eukaryota; kingdom Metazoa; phylum Arthropoda; class Insecta; order Lepidoptera; family Geometridae; genus Apocheima; species Apocheima hispidaria. The sequence goes on from OX388169.1 coordinate 2,761,422, forward strand.
CGATGAATAGCGTGAGGAGAGGTGTGATTGGAGCAGCTTGTGGCCGCCTCGCGAATTTTCTGGGTATAATGAGCAGTGCGGAGCATTGTATAGCTGCGGGATATAAGCGACAGGTACAGATAACTATGGAGCTCCATGTTTAAATCGCTCATTTGATATTTCACACGAAAATATCATTATAAATTTCTGACTTTTGAAAGAAATCCTAAACAAAGGGCACACTTTTTAAATAATAATATCTCTCCCTAGCGCAACGTGTGTGTTTGTGGTTCACTCGAATTTCCTTCTATCACAGATGAAGCTTCTATCAATAGAAATCTTGAATTTCGCAAGAGATTGTAACATTTTAACTTTCGCGATTTGAACACTACGACGATTTTGACGTTTCAACCATGTTGCAATGGCTGCCATGACGTCGAGATTTTTGTGTGAAATGTCAAAAGAGCGATTCAAAAATTGAGCCCCTGAGTTTTGGCGGGAACGTGAAGAAATCATGTCGCCTCATTTTATTATTTTCAAGTCAAGTCTAAGTCATGCCCCAGTAAAGTGGTGAAAACTTTACTAGAGCCTTCTATAGAGTTTTGGAAAGAACACGAAAATTCACGTTTCACGACATTATACCATTCACCAACACTCGTGCATGTTCACGAACACTTAACGGGTAAAAATTCACCATTTTTACACATTAACACTCGAAATAACACAAGTTTTGGAAAATAATAAAAAGACGCGACATGATTTCTTCACGTTCCCGCCAAAACTCTGAGCCCCTGTTCTTTCATATTCTATGCACACTTGCACAGTGGTTGCACTATTATCTATTCTGTGAAAGTGGTGCCAGTAGTACACCTGCATCCGGTTCGCTTCCGGCCACCACAGCTGGTGCGGGGCGTCTCTTTGTGCGTATCTTTTATTTATTCTGTGCCTGTAGGAGCTATTGGATTTAGTTACCTATAGGAATACATATTTTTTTTTTGTTATAAAACGGGAATACTCACGTTAAATTGAGTCGGTTATTCCGACTATAGTTTCGATCACATTCCGATGACCCGATGTCGACCCTCATATCAGTCCTATATAAAGATCACCGAAAGTGATCGAAACTATAGTCGGAATAACCGACTCAATTCAACGTGAGTATTCCCGTTTTATTAAAACAAAATGCGACAAAACCACGTCAGTTTTCCCAATTAGATATTTTTTTTTATTCATGACAAAATTATTGTGTCACCCGACCCATAGAAGCACTTAGTTGGCACAGCACACAGGCACAGAAATACTGACTTATATTACCAAAGAAACATATCAATAAGGACAAGGCAGTAATGGCATATTATGGAACTGAAACATGGATCTTAACTGCTGGCCTTCTGTAGAAACTCAGAGTCGCACAGCGGGCTATGGAGATACCTGTGCTCGGATTTTCTTTGCGCGATAAAATGTCGAACGAGGATATTCACCGAAGGACCAAAGTCCGACGTAGCTTTCAGGATTTGCAAGCTGATGTGGCAATGGGCATGCCACATCGCTCGAGAAAAGAAAGCTTCTTGGGTGGCAACCACGAACTGGAAGACGCAGCGTAGGATGGACTCCCACTAGATGGATTAACGATATTCTGAAAGACGGGAAAACAGGTGGACGCAAATGGCACGTTGTCGCTCTAATATTTTCAGCAGTAGACGTCTTCGGGCTGATGATGATGATAATTATGTAGGAAACAGTATATTATTAACGTTCCTATCTATCTATCCAGCCGCCATGCGCCAGGACGAGTGTGGGTGTCTGTGTGTCTGTGTGGTGATAAGCTGATGTCATCGCCTTGTTTGGAATGCGGAATGTTGATCTAGTTTTATAATGTCGCATTTCTTATATTTATCAACCGAAAACAAAATAAGATGACAACTACGGACCGCAGACCAACGAGAGAAAATAAGAGGGTAATATATTTATCTTTTTCCCTCTCATCTTTTATATCATCTTTCCTGTTTGATCATCACATAAGTAGCAGTAAGCTCTTCTGCAAAGCCCTCCTGGAGAAGTACCACACCTTTGCCATTTATTCAACCGCCAAGCAGTAGTGTGCAAGCAATACTGTGTTCTGGATTGAATTGCAGTGTCTCCAGCGTAATCACTGGCCATAGAGTTTTAACATCTAATATCTCTGACGAGCGCAGTGCATTGCCGCGCATGGTTTTGAAATTCAGAAATCAAAATTCTGGGTTGCACTGAACTGTTATGGGAAAGGGTGAAGCTGCGCGACCTGCTGTCTCGTCACCAAGAACAAAAAACAACTATTTGGCGAATTACAAATCATCATTATAACAATGTTTTGCTTAGTTTATGCCTAAAGAAATTATATTTGAAAAAATTTCGTTATCTTTTTTTTTTTGAACTCTGATCAAAGTGTTAAGAAATTAAATTAATCAATTATTATTAATTAATAATGTTTATTAATTAAATAATTCGTCAAAATACACGTTCTCATAATTATTTACAAACAAAAATGAAATTCTTTTTTTTTCTTAATGAATTAAATATTTAAAACTAAATAACTCAAATAACCCACCCCTCACTGTAATGTATTAATTAATTAAATATTATTACCGATGGGAAAAAAAGGTTCTTGAGTAGCGACCACGAACCGGAAGACGAAGCGTAGGCAGGCCTCGCACTAGCTGGACCTACAACATTTTGAAAGTCGTGGGCAATCGGTGGAGGCAAGTGGCACATTGTCGGTCGGTGTGGCGCTCTAAGGGGGAGGCCCATGTTCAGCAGTGGACGTCTTCTGGCTGATAATGTAATGTATGTAATGTATTTAATTAAATATTATTACATAATTAATTAATTAAACCTTTCCATTAATTATGAGCGAGTAGCTAACGCCCTTATAAATAGGGAATTCATTTTCATAAATCCTATACAGGTGCTCACCTACCTCGGTAATATATTTTTTTGCTGGGACAAAACAGCTTCAGAATTGCCCTGGCACCCCTGAGGGGGTGTGCCAACAGATGAACCAGATACCTCGTCACGCGGGTTTTGGTCCGACCAAAAATCACCAAAGTTTGACGAAAGCATGGGGTGTAGGTTCAGGTTCTATTTATCTGTGGGTGTGCCCTACGGCTTAAGTAAAGCTTATTATTATCTGTTTGATTATTTGGAGGGAGTCTAATCGATCTTCTGAGAGATCCTGGTTCTTCGACTGCGCCGGCGAGGTCGGTAATGATTGAGTGTCTTTGGTGACCGGCACCAATACCAAATACTTCCAACTTCCTGTTGGAGGCAGCTGTCAGATTGAGTTACTCGTTACTCGTATGGAACTTGCGTGAGAAATTTCTTATACTAAACTAAAAATTTACTTACTAAAAATTAGACTTTTAGCCAAGTATAATCAATATTCAGCGCCTGGTACAATGCCACAGTTTTAATAATAGTTTCAGTAATGCTATGCAAGTTTATCTGTCGTGAAAAGTATATCGTAGCTAGATAGAACGGACCGTGGCGAGTGGACACGAACTGAGGGGTACTACGCTGCAGATGTCTTGGTAATTGAGATATAAATATTTTAAATATAATTCGTAATGTCTAAATGTATAATTGGGGCAAAGCCGTGTAGTCATAATTATCACTCGCTAACGCAACGACTATCGCATGATATTTTGGTGCAAAATCAGACGAGCGATTCAAAAATGGAACCCCTGTGCCAACATCCTAGCCATTAGTAGCCATGTGGCTCAGTGGGAGGATTCCCACGCACCTCCTGAGCTGTAGGTTGTGGGTTCGATTCCCACCCAGGACAAACATTTTTAGTGATGGATGATTGATCTTTGTCTGGGTGTTTATATGTATTCTATGTATGTATTTACAAAAAAATAAAGTATTTATGTATTCTATCAGGTATCTGGCTCCCATAGTACAAGCTTGCTTAGTTTGGGGCTAGATGACGCTGTGTGTGAAAAACGTCCACCAATATTTATTTATCCATTCTGACAGATGAATGCAAATTTTGCCAGTTGTTGCAAAGACTTGAAGACTTCGTTTACTTCGGTCGCTGGGTCAATAAAAAACTCGAGAAAATGCAAAGTATCAAGACTGTTTAACTGATATAACGGGCCGAGGCGACACGCACGCATGCACCATATAGATATAGACCTATCTATGCATTATGCAGATAGCGACATACCAACGTATGCATAGATATAGCGACCGATAGATACACGGCCATTTTAATTACTGGAGTAAACTGGACACTGCAGCGAGTGGAGCCACTAACGTATTATCTGAACAGAACCGGTAGCCTTCCGTGGAAATTTCATACCACATGCTCGGGCCACGGTGCGAATCGTCAAAGTGCTCTAAATTAATTGGGTCTTTCGCACCGCGGTATGAATCGCCTAAGGTTGTTCTAATACTGGGTCCATTCGAGCCGCGTGGTGAATCGCATATATTTGGTAATTCTCACCACCGCCAAAAGCTTCAGCTCTTCCCGGGACAGCTAGCATCTGTCCTGAGACGTCCTACAACAGCGTCATCCACTCGACGCTGTCGTCCTCCCCGGGCTCTCTTAGGTAGAAGGTTAGAGTCCCACCTCTAACGACCCCCGAGCCCAGAAGTCTCCTTTAAGTAGGCTCTTGCTACAGGCAGGGGATACCAATGCCGTATTCTAGTGGCCCGCCATCAGGGCAATTGCTAGCAGAATTCCTACCAGAAAGTACCACCACCATGTTATGGTTTCGTCACGAAGTTTCCCTTCACCAGTAGCTCAGGCTTGTTGGGTTTTGAACCCAGTCTCTGCGGCGTGCGATCCGAACGCGCTAACCGCTGAGCTTTCATAACAAAATTACATATATACAAATATTCTATGTCCGTTACTTGCAATTGGGTAATTCTGACCACCGCCATTATTGATGAGATTAGTTAATCTCATCAAAATCGTTTCAGCCGCGCAGCCTTATAAATTTCAAATTCAGACTCAAACAACAAAAAAACTTTAATTTATTTATTGTCATTTTTCTTCATTTTTTTTGTCTATTACTCTATAAGGTAAATTACTATTTGTTATTGTTCTACTGCAAATGTTATAGACAATACAGGATTATAAGGAAAGGGTATGCTGAGGGATATAAAAGGGCTAATAGTACTCATCAACTTCTGTTGGGGATCCATATTCTATAAAATAAAATAAAAATAAAATAACGTGAAAAATATGGTTAAAAAAAAAAAAAAAAAAAAAAAAAAAAAAAAACAATATGAACAACTCTTACTGTGGGACCAACCCTGAAAACGAGTAAAAAAACAGCAGTTCCATACATTTTGTCGAGTGATATTGACATTATTATATGGAACGGTAGATATATTTTTATCGATTTTAGCGTTGGTCCCATAGTAAAAGTTGTTCCCAATCATGAGAACTATGAGCCCCTTTCGACTTCCGCGGCGCTCACAGTCAGGTAAACGAACTGATTTACCCAATTACATAAAAAACACAATTATAGTTACTTTGTTATCGTAACGAGGGGCGACCTACATGCATAAAATTACATTTGTAAATTACGTCACGGCAATATGGGTAATATTGCCATGACGTAATTTGCAGACGTAATTTCACCCGCGTACTGACCGAAAAAGCCACGTTATTTAAAAAACCGTGTTCGTTACAAATTTAAATTCGAAATTCGGACTAGTTCCGTTACTTTTACATAAATTGACTTCAACTGACAAGTGGCCTCGATTCTGTTTATTTTGTTTTAAACTTTTTATACAATTCTAAGACTGCCGTCTTTGTTAGAATTATATAAAAATGAAAGCTGCAGCTTGACAAGGCGTTTGACCACAGCTGAACTGACAAAACAGAACAACAGAATCGACACCATTGGCTAAAAATTAAATATAGATGCTACGGCTACATTTTTTATTTATTTAGCCAGTGTGAAAAAAATAACATTCGGCTAAATACGCCAATCATGTGAACCTAAATTTTAAAGAAAGAAATCGAAGCAATAATTATAACAAATCACGTGAAAGAATCGTGTTTTTTTTCTATTTCGCATTATTCGCATATTGTTTTGAATACAAAGCAGGATAAAAAAATATTAAAACACAAGTTTCAATATCCACTGGTTCACGGATCAAATTTAAACAAGTTTCAATATACACTGGTTCACGGATCAAATTTAAACAAGTTTCAATATACACTGGTTCACGGATCAAATTAAAACACAAGTTTCAATATACACTGGTTACGGATCAAATTAAAACACAAGTTTCAATATGCACTGGTTCACGGATCAAATTTAAACAAGTTTCAATATACACTGGTTCGCGGATCAAATTAAAACAAGTTTCAATATCCACTGGTTCACGGATCAAATTTAAACAAGTTTCAATATACACTGGTTCACGGATCAAATTAAAACACAAGTTTCAATATACACTGGTTCACGAATCAAATTAAAACACAAGTTTCAATATACACTGGTTCACGGATCAAATTTAAACAAGTTTCAATATACACTGGTTCACGGATCTGGTTACTATTTGATACAATCAGTCCTCCCACAGATCCAACTAACTAGTAACTAGTAGTTCGCGGCGAACTGAGACTTCGCGACCCCTGGACCGATTCAGCTCATATTCGAACTTAAAAATTGTATTGAAATGAACTACTTGCCTACAAAATTTCATGAAGATCGGATCAACGGTTCGCAAGTTGTCATCGGACAAATATACACGCAAACATACAAACATACATACAAATGCCGATTTGTCCCAGTAAACTCTGAGACCTTCGCTTCGCTCGGTCAATAAGGTGCTACTCGAATTTCTAATGTACCGAACCAATGACGTTTATGTTTCGTGATTAGCTTTACTTTTTAATTATATTTCTAGGGCTAAGACGGACGTCTGAAGCTCCCAAGCGAAAGAAACACATACCTAAGAAATACCTACTGTATAGCGCATGAGGGCTACGAAAGTTACTGTTATCTTGGCATATCCTCTCTAGGCGAGACGCCCATAAAGTATTCAGTTTATTATCTCAACGTTCTCGAACAACGGTTCACGGTACTTGATGCGCGCGCAGCTCCCCCCTCTCTGCTATTGTTACGTAGCGCCCATCAAGTATCGCATTCGAGGCGACGAATATTTCTACCTCTGGTGTAAATTTCAATCTAAATATACTCCAAAACTATATAAAAATTTGCCAAAAAAACTACATAGAATGAACGAGCGAAAAATCACGTTTTTTTTCATACAAAGTTTGTGTGTCAAAACTCAAAATTTGACCAGTAACTATGGTGTTTCAATAAAATTCCTTATCTCTCTGGCGGGGAATTTAAATGCGGAGCTTTATAGACGCGAGCGTTCATGTTGGACCGTATTTCTGAGGCGGTGCGATCGAAGCGGGGAATCCGGTACTTGACTGGTCTCGGAGCAACCCTTCGTCTTATTCTCCGTCCTTGTCTGGCACGACGTCGACTGCTCTGCTCTAGGTAAAGGTGGTGTTCCGGTTTCTGAAGAATTTTGAGGGAAAAAAAACACAAGGATTCGATAATAGGCTATTTGACTGTATTCAAAATATTCTGCATATTGACATCATCCTTAACAAGACATCGCGAAAAAGCATATATCACTGATTTAAAAAAAAAATATGCTCGCTTCCTGTAAAAGACGCAATTAAAATAATTAAATCACGTGACCGATAACGGCCTGTGATGGGTTGCACTCCCTGGTGACGTCACACATAAGTCCACAGTATCAAAATTTTGTTGTCTTGTTGCATTTGTTTACTTATGTGTGACGTCAATGAGTCACGTGACCGGCGCTATGCGTTATGGCGCGATGTCAGAAAATATTAATGTAGTTATATCATTAAATTATATCAAACAATAATATGCAACAGTTTCCCAATAATAGTCAAAAATTAAAAAGCCTATTCTAAATGTCTCGCTTTTACATTTGCTATTTATAAGTGCCTTAGCAAACCTTAGCTTAGCCTATAAGCAAAGCATGTACTTTTACCCGACTGCCCAGGAAGGTGCGTAATGTTTTGTGGTGCTTATGTATGTTTGTTTATTCCTATATTACGGAGGTAATATAGGCAATAGGAGTATAGCCTTAACGGCTTGACTGATTTTGACGATTGAGGTGTCGTTCCTCTTTTGTCCGGAGTGACATAGGCTAACGAATTTTGCAGTCGGGTATTTCGTTTTTCTTTTTTGAACATACGGACAGCTTAAAGCTGAATCTGTCTGTATGTTGGTACTCGCGTACAGCGCCCGTACCGCGAGGTACTTATTGCGATGATTGTTAGGCTCGACCTTATCGCGCGGCGATACGGTTCGTGGTCGCGCAGCGTCATCGGTTGAACCTAACAATCATCACAATCACAGTACGGGCCCAGGTCTAATCTAAGTAATTTTGATAATCTTGATTCTTGATGAAACTAGATATACAGGTTCTACAATTTCATAGTATTTTTTTGTCGTTTTTTAATTCGAGGTATATTTTCCTCAAAAAGTGGGAAGTTTGCTGCGGCGCCATTTACCGGCCAATTTTGATAATATTTGGAATAAACATTTGGTACTCAATTCTAAACAAGAATTTCGAATATGAGACAAAGTTTGTGCTCGGGAGATCTACTGTTCGTAGAAAGCGTCATCTCACACCACATGTTGGTCGGATAACGATGCGAATCTCCCAAGTGCTCTAATTTATATGAGTCTTTCGCACCGCGGTGTGAATCTCCTACGGTTTTTCTAATACTGGGTCCATTCGAATCGCCCAAGTATGTATTTTCCATTGGGTAATTTGGACCTCCGCCAAAAAGTTAAAATAATATTTTACCTACTCGTTAACACTTTAAGCTTCCCTATTGTCGGGCAATGGGAGTGATAGATAAAAAAATCTGTAATGTAGTTATTTAGGGAGGAAACAGGAGACAAAGCTGACAAATCGGGACCTGGAGAATTTCTACCTCTTACATATAATTATATCAACTTTGTAACCCAGGCTCACAGGCTAAATAAATTGAATTTGAGAATATACAGGGTTATAAAGAAAGGTTATGCTAACCCGAAAAGGGCTTATAGTACTCATCATTATGAACATTTACTATGGGACCAACACTGAAATCGAGAAAAATATATCAGCTGTTCCATACATTTTGTCAGGTGTCATTGACATTTTTCATTGAAATCGATAAAAATAAAAATAAATAAAAATAATATTGATAAAAAGTTGTTCATAATGATGAGTACTATGAGCCCCTTTCGGCTTAGCCATACCCTTTCCTTATAATCCTGTAGAATTAGATGCCATCTTTTAAACATGACTTTTAAGTAATTTACATCACAGCTGGAATTCTTGAAAATCACCGACCAGCGAGGCATTTTGTCAAAAATTTCGATGAAAAAATTATTTTCTTAAAAAAATATTCGGCCAGTTTAGATCGCCGCTAGCCGTTTGCAAATTAATTTTATTCTGAGCCCTTGGCGTGGCTTGGTCTATAGAATCTAAGATGCTATGTCGCTTCAATACCTTATGTACCAGGGACCCTATTCGGAGATATGACATTTTATCTCGGTCACTCTCACTCCCATTAAATTCTAAATTAGAGAGACAGTGACCGAGATAAAATGTCATTTCTCCGAATAGGGTCCCAGGCGTTGCGTCGTTTATAGGATGCAGATAGGATGCTATGTCGCTTCAAGACCTCGTGTACCAGCTTGTTTAGAGTAGCATAGCGTCTCCGAGCCAGTGATCGCAACCCTTACTGCCGTCCCGCGCCTACGTAGTTATGGCGCGAACGTATATACTTTTGCCCACTTTGAAATACGGCGCCCGCCGCGAACAAGGACGTAACTTGCGTAACGCGAGCTTTACAGGCTTGAACTCTTGAAGTAAGGAATAATAATAAAAGGTAGTGGACTTAGGTAAGTAATTAAGGGGTAAGTATATATGTGTAATCGTGCCGCAGCTACCTTACTCGCACATTGACAAGTTTTTGTAAAAGGATTTAATGAAATGTTGTAGGCAAGTAGTTCATTTCAATACCATTTTTATGTTCAAATTTGAGCATAATTGGGCCAAGGGTTATAAAGTTATACAGATGTACAGGGAGGTCTCAGTTTCGCGCAAACTCAGTACATAATTGAGTATTATTTAATTATGTAACTAAAAAAAACTTACCCAAACTTACTTTTGTTCGTGATTTATTTGTCTGAGATTTTTATTTAAACGAAATAAAGCTGCAATAATTAGGAAAATCGGTGTTGTTTTTTTCGTTTTTTTCAGCGTGTGCGATTTACTTTTTTTATATACCTACCAATCTTTACCAAAGATGTGATTATAATAAATATCTCAGTTAATTTTACTATGAAAACTGACGTGGTTTTGACACATTTCGTTTTAATAAAACGGGAATACTCACGCAAAACGAGGTCGCGCGCGTGTCACGCTTAGCGTTCCTTCATAAAAGTCGAAACTATAGTCGGAATAACTGACTCAATTTAACGTGAGTTTTCCGATTTTATTAAAATAAAATGCCTCGGTTAATTCTTTATTTTTTTAGATTTAGCTATGCGCTTTTTTAACATTGGAGTAATCGAAAGAAAAAGTTGCAATTTTTCAGTTCCGGCCTCGTCCACGTCGCGCTGACGTCTGTCTTGGAGCGGGCGCTTTTTATTCCATCGAGAGCCCATCCGAGAACGGAAAACAAAAAGGCTGGATTTATACATTTTTTTATTATTTTATTTATTCCTTTTAACTCTGTATTTTATTTTCGCAAAATTTTTGCATATCGTTCGAGCAATGCAAGCAAAGCTATTGTTATTAGGGATGTGAAAATAATTTTGGCATTGGTTTGTCCTTCCTAAGTAGATAATTATAGTAGGTGGTATAATGTGTGATATGTAATGTAATGCCTATTTAATTATATCTCTGCTTTGAGTCTATCTTTTATTTAGCTTTTACAACTTGGAGCAACTAACTTATAAATAATAAATTAAAAAATTATAAATTTAAGTTATAAGTCGTATAAGTTTTCTGTATTATTCTGTATTTCTATATTTATTAATAGGTAGTTTTACTTTTTTAGTATGTAGCCAATAATAATGTTTGCAACACCCTATAACAGGGTATAATGTGCAATTTAGTACATTCTGAAAAATGTTAACATTACGCATTATGTGGTACTCATATGTATTAAGTATACTTAAATGAATACTAGGAAATGCTTCGCGAGAAAAGAATTCGTGCTTTTTTTTTTCAAAAACCGGTAGCGGCAAACCAAAAAGCAAATAGATTTTTTTTCTCTCTCTTATGTTGGCTTCACACTTTGGGTATTTAGCCATTATCAAGTTTTGTACTATTTCAAGTGAAGTAAAATATTTCACAATTGATACAAGTCCAGGGGCATACCGCCGTATCAGCAGTATCGATGAAATGGGGCGCCCGGGCTACAGGGGCCCGGAACGTTGCTTCTTTTGTGAAAAATCTTTACCCTTCATTTGGTACAACAAATTTTGATACAGGGCCCGTCTAAGGCAAGCTAATAGTCAAAGCCAAAGAAAATTAGCCACAGTCAAGTCCAAGTCAGTGTCCAGTAAAGTGGTGGAGACTTTACTGGGGTTTCTATGGAGTTTTGGAAACAACATGAAAAGTCACGTTTCACGGCATTATACTATTCACCAACACTCGTGCACTTTCACAAACACTAAATGAATAAAAATCCACCGTTTTTACAAATTAACACTCGAAATAGCACAAGTTCTGTAAAAATACAATGACGCGACATGGCTTCTTCACGTTCGCGCCAAAACTCCTTGCAGATAGTTCCATGATGTCTGAAGCCAAAACAAAAAAAAAACTTTTAATGATGGGATACATTTTTGTAAGAAATACATTATGTCAATGACTTGTCCCAGTCCTGAATTACGGAGTGTCCCGGGAAAACTCGTGTCCCAGTTTGGCTTTGAAACCAATTTTCTTGATTAAAAATGTACAGATATATAATATAATAGGTGAATAGCTTTACCTACTAAATATGTCGGTCGTGTCGTGGTATAGTTATTAAATTAAATTAAATTAAATTTATTGAGACAAAAACGACATAATCAATTCCATTTATCTCACAATGAAAAGCAAAATAATAATAATAAATTCATAATATAAAAATAAATAAAATTAAAATAGCACAAGAAATAAAATAAAAAAACAGGTTTAGGTCAGGTTTTAAAACTAAGTTTAGTTTAAAAGCATGTTCGAGAAGATGTCTGTCAGAATAACAGTAGGTAAGATTTTTTAGGGTTCCAAACCCAGAGGGCAAACGTAGCCCTATATTGCAGTCGCTCCTCCGCTGTCCGTATGTCACAAATCTCCTAGTTACTAAACGAAATACTTAATAAAAAAATATTTAAAAAACCAATATGTGCACATTTTTTTGGCATTGATTTTGCAATGTAAAGCTTGGAAACAATAAACATATTTCATTTTATTCATTTATCAAACATTTTCAAATTTTCTAGCGTAAATTCAATCAGCTGATCACCCTTTGCAAACTTCGGCCCGAAGGCACGATATAACTCTTATTTAATCTGTGCCCGGGCCCTAAAAACACATTCCGGGACTGAGGGAGCGAGGCCAAAGAGAGCGTGATAAATCTGTAGATACTTGCCTATAGATGCCACAAGACATGGGCGTGTGAAAATTTGTTTTCAAACAGACTGTTTGCTTGGCGGTGAGCGCTTATATTGCCATACCTTTTCTGTCAGAAATATATATAACATACTTAGTAACGCCGCAGTTCCGCAGTTTTATGCGCGATTTGTTAGTTTTTTTTTTTTTCAAAAATAATTTTATTGTTTTCTGATGATGTTAGACTATAATAATTTATAGTTATTTTTCAAACATCAACTTTATTAATCCAAGATTTTTTTAGTTTTTCAGCATTTTTTCAGTATTTAAAGTATAGGGGAGGTCCGGGCAAAGTGAACACCTTAACGTTTGATGGGCTATAGGAAGAGAACCAATATACATATAAATAAAAGAAATGTTTTATGAGAATCATAATTTATTAAAGTTTTTAATATAATCAATAAAAATTGCTTAACAGAAGTACTTTAATTGGAATTAATAAAAATATTACAACATGTGCCGCTATCCACTCTGCCCAATGTACCGGGTAAAGTGAGTAGGATGATAGGGCAAAGTGAACACAAATACTTAGCATAGTTTTAAACTAATCAGTGCAGATATCACAAAGAAATACGCCTATTCCTTCATAAGCCGTGCATTTCTTGTGACTCCATTGCTTACATTCATCACACTGGGTCCAATCATCAACTGGTTTTTTATTTATTTCTATATAGTTCTCCCCGCAAAAATAGCATACATAATTTTCATCCTCATTTTCCTTACCATTATTCTTAACTTTATCTTTATTATTGTTTATATTTTTGGTCCTTGTAGCATTTTTCTTAGTAGCAGTCTTTTTTTTCTCATTTAAATCTTTATTTATATTTTTCATTGGTTTGGCGTTTACTTTTATAAATCTCTCCTTTTGTTCTCGCTTCACTGGCGTGCTTGTTAACACCTCAGATTTTTGAATTTTCCTTTTACGACTACCCACAGGAACGTGTGGCATTGGAAGTGGTCTTATGTCTTTAGGGCTGAAATATGCTGATGGCAAAGCAGTAGATGGTTCGAGTTCTGATATATTATTATCATTACTTCCACATAGACCGGATAAGTGATATTATTACGTTTCGCGTATTCAAAAACTAATGCTTTAAAATCCTCTCGGGTCAACCCATAAAATACACTATCCATTTCATGCAAATACGTTCGAAGGTCTCCCTCTTGTTCATCGTTGAAAATTTTACGAAAACGTCCAAGCTGAACAGTCGAACTACCTTTTTTCCAATGCCTGTATAGAGTAGCGTAAGGAAGGCCATACTTTTTTGCAGTTGTTTTCACAGGAATCCCAGAATTGCAGTCTGCTATTGCAAGTATGACAGTATGTGTCTTCACTCCATTGGGCTTGATTTGTCTTTCTCTTTTATTTTTACACCATCTAAAAAAATTGTTCAAAATTTAATGATTTCCAATAATCCCTTCATCAATTAGATCATAATGATGATGATGATTATGATGATATCAGTTTTGCATTCTACACAGTGGTTCTTTTCATTTGATACCAAACTTGGGTATATTTGAAACCATTCGATTATTCATCCCCATTTTCACCCCCCATATCTTATAAACAACTAAACCGATTTTAATAAAACATGTTTAAGAACCACAGCTAGACAATCTTCTTTTATTTAAAATAATAATTGCATTCAAATCGGTCCAATCGTGTAAGAGCTACGGTGCCACAAACATACACACAGATACAGAAATAACTTTCGTCCAAAAAAAAAAAAAAACAAATTCATTCGGAAACTAAATTGCCTCAAACTAATACACATGTACGCAAATACACATTACAGTTTTGTAACACACTCTTTACAGACGGGGGTTAAAAATAGGTCGATAAATATCAAAATGTCTTCTAAGCCAACCAGAGCAAAGCGAATACCGTATCCACTTTGCCCGTGATCACTTTGCCTTATACCTAGTTGTTTTATTAAACCCAACCTAAAATCAAAATAGGTAACGACAGATTAGCAAAACTCTCAGAATGCTTACTTGAAAATATGCTACTAGTGGACACAATTGTAAAAAACAATATGGTTAAGTTATAAATGAGTTATTAAAGTATTACTTACATTGAAAAGTCGTAAGAAATCTCCACTATTTGTATTTTTCGATTTTTCTCTCGAACGCGACACGACACTCCGCTAGCTCTGTTTGCATGCGACTGAGGGGGAACGGGGAAGTATCATGGCGCAAGCCATGCATGCAGCGACGTGTTTTTGACGAGAAAACGAGGGTATTCGCTTTGCCTGGGCTATTCGCTTTGCCCGGACCTCCCCTAATATGCCCATGCTCATGATGTAGACTACTTCCTTGGCAAATTTCATCAACCTTAGTTAAGCCATTTATACAAGATGAAAGTAGATGTAGACTACTTCCTTGGCAAATTTCATCAACCTTAGTTAAGCCATTTATACAAGATGAAAGGGTAATCAATTAACAGACAAAAGAAACGGCCAGCAGACAGATAGCAGTATTTTTAGTCTAAGAATCTGTGTATAACATTCTACAGGAAGGTACAATAGCTATGGATTAGGATAACATTGAGTGAGTTTCATAATTTCTCAGGCACTGTTATACCCGAAAAATGTATAACCCCAACACTACTGAGTTATACTAGCATTGCAATCGCCATCTTGTTTTTGGAATGTCAGTTGTCACTGTCAGCGAGTGACGTTTGCAGAATGGCGGGAAATGCTTTGTGGTGTGTGGTCCGCAATCCGCAAAAAGTTTGATCATCGAGTTTATGTAATGTTTTTTTTTTGTTTTCATTTTGAGAATGAACGTGTTTTACCTACCAATAAAACACATATTAAACCACTTACCTGATTCGAAGCATATAAACAATATGAGAATACGTACACTTTGCCTCTCTTTCTTTCCTGTTCATCGTGTGTATGTAGCTGTCTCTGTCGCACACCCCTCCACATAGCCGGGCCCAACGGCGCTGCCGTGCGGGTTTCGTTTTGTCATTTGCGCTCATTTGTTTATGCCAGGCAGCAATTTGTTATGCTTCGAATCAGGTAAGTGGTTTAATATGTGTTTTATTGGTAGGTAAAACACGTTCATTAAACCCCTGTACCGTGATTCGAAGCATATAAACAATATGAGAAGTGTTTATTATCGCCTGGCTGTGGAGGACGCCAATGTGACTTGTATTTGTATGTGGCAGTCAGGTATCTGACGAGTAGGTATGTAGGTACCTATAACTGATATGTGCTACATTCCTGTGCAGTACCTACATTGTAGGTGTGCGACTTTCCTGCTTAATCAATCAGCAAGGAACTGAGATTTAAAGGCAGGCTTAGCATTATGGGTTCCTGCCTAACAAATTATTGATTACAATTATTAATTAGGAAAAATAAAATAATTTGTTTTTAGATTCATTAGGCTTTCATTTATTTAACCTTTGATAAATCAACCTCGTTACAATCAAACTTAATAGTAGGTAGAAGTGTGTAATAAGTGGCAAATTACACACAGACAATTGCTTTTTAGTAATCACAGAAACATTAATGATAAGAATGCTAATTTAATTTACTGATTCAAATAGTCTGTTGATTGGGTTATGTTGAGAAGACATCACCTGGCGTCTATAAAATCTAGAAAATGTATTCCCAGCCCGCCAATTGCCACGACTGAGGATTTCGTCAATTGGTACATTGTTAATCCAATGTTTGGACGCCACTGCTGCTCTGATACTTCCTGGGGTAGCTGATACGCCTGCTGACATAAGGACTGACTTAATCCAGCCCGCCAAGACAGTTCTCGACGCAGCCTTCGGTTTCCCACAAACATTTATGAATAAATTATTTACCTTGGCAGTTTCTCGTCTTTTTTCTGATAATATAATTAGTTTATTTATCCAAAACACAGGATCTAGCTGCTGGTTATCTTTGTTGGGTAGTAATTTCCATCCGGACTGCCGATACGTAGCTGAATCTGTCTTAGATCCAAACTCTGGCCAAAAAATTATGTGGTTTTCATTAATTATGCAATGTTCTGCGTCAATATGCAGGAGTGTTAAATCATGTACTCTTCTGCCAGAACATAACAGCAACAGTGTGGCTACATGTCTTGAGGTTTCATAGTAACTAGTGGTGTTTGCATTTGCTCTCTTGAGAAATTTTACCACAACATCAATATCCCATACTGGTGGTTTGCTTGTTTTTGGATGTTCCAATGCAATTGCTTTTAGGGCATGTTTCACAATATTATTTTCGGATAATTTGGTCGAATTTGAGCTACACATAGTAGCGACTACTGATTTGTGCAGCAGTATTGTGTTGTAAGCCAGTCCTTCCTTGATATGGAGATCTATCAGAAACCGGGCAAGTTCTGGTCCCGTCGGGCTGTAAGCATTTACGTCATTAATGTTTGTCCATGTGACCCATCTCATCCATGGTGGCTTATAAGTGCGTAACGTTGAAGGTCTCCATGAAGATTTCAGAAAATCAAGTTCCTGTTTTGTCCATCCAGTTAGTTCTTTTGCCCACCCCCACATCTCCAGATCTCCAGGGTCATTTCCTTGGCCTTGGGTAGGGGCCGACCTGTTGTCGCATCTATTAGGACTTCCTGGAGATTCCGAATTGTAAATGGCGGGTCCAACGCTCGATTCTTGATGTCCGGTCTCCAAAACACGCGATCCCACCTCGGAGCCACTATAAGATACACGCCCTTTGCTTCGTTCAGGTGATTCAGAACCCTGGGTATCAGACAGGGGGGTGGAAATAACCATGCTAGATGGAAGTCCCATTTGTGGGCAAATGCGTCGTGAAGTGACGCTTCCCTGTCTGTTAGGTCTATTGAACAATACGGTTTCACCACATGAGCTAGTCTCGAGGCGAAGAGGTCGATTGTCGGGACTCCCCATTTGGCAAATATTATTCTGGTCGCTTCCGGTAGTAGATGCCACTCGGGTGAGGCCATTTGCCGTGAGAGATGGTCTGCTTCGCTGTTGTATATTCCCGGTATGTGGTGAGTAATTAGATGTATGTTGTGAACGTCCAATAGTTGGTAAACTTTGTAGGTCAGTTTCATGAGAGCTTTCGATTTTGTTCCCCCCTCGTTTCGGAGATATGCGAGTACTGATCTGTTGTCGGATTGTAGAAGGATGGTTTGATTCGAAAGGTCGTGACCCTTCAGTTTCAGAGCTTTCCACACCGCCAGTAGTTCTTTCTGGTTGCTGTGGAGATTTCTCTCTTGAGGCAACCACGTTCCGGAAAGGTCCATGTTGTTGAGACGAGCCCCCCAAGCTGTCCGTGCTGCATCGGTTGTCAGGAAACAGGTCGGTGGGTCGGCATGTATCTTTGATGGGTTTTCGCAGTTCTCTAGCCACCATCCCAGTTCGAAATTCACTTCGGGAGTCAGTGGGTATCGACGATTGTTTTCTGGTAGAGTGAGGATGTGTTTTTGTAGATAGCGTATGTGTAATCGTCCTCGTGGCACTGCGAAACTGCCGAAATTTAGAAGTCCCAGAACAGAAAGGCCTTCCGCATGACTCATTTTGTTGCAGTCTATGGTTCGTAGAATTGTTTCTTTTACGAATGTAGTTTTCTTTACGGGCAATTTTTTCCGATTGTTCCACGTGTTCCAGGTTATGCCTAAGTATTCGATTTCTTTTTGAGGTTCGATTACTGATTTGATCATGTTGACTTGCCAGCCTAAATATTGAAGTAGGTAAATCGCATGTTGCGCCTGATCGATTAGGATCGATCGGGTCTGGTGCGCCAGCAAAAAATCGTCGAGATAAATTATGACTCGATATCCTTTGTCCCTTAGTATTTGAGCTATCCATGCAGTTATGGAGGCGAAGGCACTTGGAGCTGAGCTCAGCCCGAAAGGGAGACACGTCATCTGCATCAGTTTTTGATTGTAGATCAGGCCTAGAAATTTCCTGTGTCTTTCCGATACTGGAACGTGAAAATAGGCCTGAGAAATATCGATTTTTACGAGCCAGTCCTGGTGCTGAAGGAAGTCTGGCACTTTGTACACCGAAATCAGGCGGAATTTTGGTGTGTGTACATACTCGTTTAAACCTTTCAAATTGAAAATCGGCCTCCATGAGCCGTCTTCTTTTGGCCTTAGGAACATCTTTGACAAAAAACACGGGCCCCTTTGGGCGCCCTCCAGCACGAGATCCGATTCCAATTGGGACATGATTGCAGTCATTTCGGGAGTGTTTGGGGTTTGATATGCAGAGCTGGACAGGTGCGGATTTGTTAGCGGTGGTTTTGCTACGAACGGAATGCGATATCCCGTGATCATTTGTAGGATATGTCTCGGTGCTCCGAGTTTCTCCCATCTGTTTTTGAAGTGCTTTAGTTGTCCAGCTCTGAATGGCCTCGAGTCAATATTTTCGGCGTTTATATTGTGACTCGCGGCTGGATGGCGATGCTCCACGTTTTCCCCTTTGCGATGTTGAGTATCTCTGGCCTCCTCTTCTACCACGAAAATTACCACGGTCATTTGTGCGAGTTGCGACTCGAGGGTAGTTTGAGCCGTGGCCATGATGTACATGCCCCTGCGCGGAGCTTTGTTTTTGTTCATGACAACATGGTTGAGGCCTGGCCCTATTAGAACAATCGTTCATGGTTGAGTTGCAATGTTGTACATTCCAGCCTTGCGCAGACTGTGGTTTGGGGTTATTAGCTTGCGCAGCTATTTTGTTTGGTGGCTTTGACCAAAAAATTTTCCTAACACCGCCAGCCCTGTCCAGAGCATTCGTGAATTGCTCCGCCGCAAACAGGTTATGACATGACGGCGGTATTTTTCGCAACACAGTCTTAACTACGGGGTCTCTGACGTAGTTTAATATTTTTGATCTCCTTTGTTCCACTAGGTCTGCTCGGTGTCCACATGTTAGTTGCATGATGTCGTTCGAAATTTTGCAATACTCACCTTTTGTAAAGATATCATTCACTTTTTCGCAGAGTTTGTCGTGCGTTAGATTTTCTGGGCTGCGCGCCCAAGATAATAGGTTACGGAAACCTTCTTGAAAAGCTTCCTGTTGGTTTACAATAGCCAATGTCAAGGCGGAATAAGACTTCTCAGCGTAGGATAAGTCTATCGCGCTATCAAGTGAAGCAATTTCGTCGTTGCACTCTAGATTAGTGTAGCCGGGCGAGCTAAGATATTGTTTTTGTACCTCAGCAAATCGGATCTCATTCCACTCCGGAGTATTAAATCTTTGCAACCGATTTATTGTGCTAACGTGATTAGTACTTGTCTTAGGAATCGCATTTTCTTTTACAGAAGTACCCACATCTATAGTGAAATCATTTTGGTTGCGTTCACCGTCGTCGTTACAGTCACCACAGAAACTCTCGTTAGCATTCAGCTCTAGTACATCCGGTTCGCAGATGTCTTGTGGGTTATGGCCACGTGCTGAATTGCGTAATTCGCTTACTTCGCTAAGCAATGTCTCAAGAAGGATCTCTTGACGGTTTTTACTGTGTCGCCTCCGTGCCTGCTTTCTTTTATCGCGGCCCCGGCGAGGAGACGGTGAAGATTCGGAAGATTCCGAAGATGAAGAACGTTCTCTATCTGACCTTCTACTAGGTCCCGGTTCGCCTAACTTATCCATATTTTCAATCAAAGTTAGCTAAAACACACACATTAAAATTTTAAATTTCCGAACGGTAAAACCGTTAAGTTTTATTATAATTATGATTTAAATAATTATGATGAACCTAGGAAAGCGTGCACCGATATTGATAATTAGATAGTATATTGACTATAAGTAGGTACCTGTGAGCTGGTAGCAGACGTGTGCACTCGGCGAGGCAAAGGACGCCAATGACAAAACGAAACCCGCACGGCAGCGCCGTTGGGCCCGGCTATGTGGAGGGGTGTGCGACAGAGACAGCTACATACACACGATGAACAGGAAAGAAAGAGAGGCAAAGTGTACGTATTCTCATATTGTTTATATGCTTCGAATCACGGTACAGGGGTTTAATAAGGAGAATTCTGTGATTTTGAAATTACTCATGTGAAATACCCGTAGAAAGATTGCTATTCTCTTTCTACGCAAACACCAGAGAATCCCAAAAGGTCTATCATTATATATTAACGAATTTTGTCAGAAGTATTCGGGCAGCCTGAAAATGGACACTAGGTCCAGCCACTCAGTCGCAGACTCGCCTCAACGATCCAACATGCGGCGCTCTAGCGTTTCTCCCGACGAATATCCAGTTTCACCGAATTTTAAATTATTTTCGAGAAAAAAGAGAACGTATTCTGTGATGCGTTTTTTATTTTATTTAAACTTTATCTTTGTTGGTACGTCACAGTCATGAAGAGTAAAAGATAGTTTTCATTTACATTTTTAACCGACTTCCAAAAAAAGGGGGATGCTCTGAATTCGCCTGAATTTTTTAATTGGAAAATTTTACCCACCGTTTTATTTATTTTTCTGAAAAATATTTATCTTGTTTTGTTGTTAATTATTTTTTGTTGAACTTCATCAGAATCGGTTTGCCATAGCCGTTAAAAATGAAACAAAACAGCTCGAAAATGAAATAAAACAAAAATTCTGACTTTCCAAACAACTACGTCCATTGTCCTGTTAACATTACATAATATATATATAATTATATACCTACATAGTATACCTATGTCCATTGTACTGCACAGCCTCCCTAGTCTCTACCCTCTCAATCATTCATTCTGTTTTCATTTTGCCCGCTGTATTGTTCCTATACATTTAATTATGCAGAATTGTGTGTTTTTAGCAAACACGCTTCGGGTGCTCGACTCAGCCGTTCGTTGCAATGCACACTGAACTGTACAGAACGGAGCGTTTTTTTTTTTTAAAATATTATCTGTCAAGTGAGATTCAAGATCTTGAATCTTGAATCTCTCATCCTTAGTGTTTCTGCAAAATTTCAGCTTTATAAGTCAATAAATAAATATTTTTATATCAATTTTTGAAAGAACAATATTTTTTGGATTACTAATAGACCACAGATGAATAGAATCTGTGTAATAGACTTAATATTACTGATATAATTGGAACTATTAAAAATCACCCTAAAATTATGTTTTAATGTCCTATATTAGAAGTTTAAGCTTCTTCTTTTTAACTTCTTTTTTTTTTCTTTATCACGACTAAGCGGCTGAAAAGATCTTGATAAAATTTGATAAGGAATTACTGTATATCACAAAGATGGACATAGGATACTTTTTCATGTCCACGCGAACGAAGTTGTGGGTAACAACTAGTATACTATAGTTTATTTTCACACCAAGTTAGACCCTTGTATGTTTTAGCCTTTTTTCGTTTGAAGAATCTAAAGAATAGGTTTCCCTCTTCTGTCTGAACGACTATTCCGAATTGAATTGAATTTTGACTTCAATTCCGTTCGTACATAATATCTACTCACGTTTGTGGCTCGGCTCCTGAACTTCCGGCCGCAGTATTGCACTATAATGAACCGACTGCCCAAAAAGGAGGGTAATGTTGTTGGGGTGTATCTTACTATCATTTTGTCTTCCTATATCATCTGTAGCCTAAACGACTTGACAGATTTTGACGAGTCAGGTATCTTTGGATTCCTCGTTACGTCCAGAGTGACATAGGCTACATTTTGCAGTCGGGTATTTTTTCTTCTTCTTTGAATTGTATTCCTTATTTTCATGGATTATACGTTGAATCAGCGATGGCTATCTCCAAAAAAGAGCTCATAATATCCAAACCCTTTTCGTGAGTATAATTACGATATTTTAAACTATCGCTAAAGTACAACAACAATAAAACCAGTTCACGAAGAGCCTTTCCAACTGTACTTTTTCCTTCAGTTTTGTTGAAAGAGAAATTTCTGTTTAGACTGGTGGCATACCATTAATAGTTACTAAGTCAGGTACGATAAGGCTAATATAATTTGAACTGTTTTATCAAAGTTTGTGGTAAAGTATGGGGTTCAAGTTAAACTGGTGTTTTATAGCGTGCTAAGATCTACCGATAGGACATTATAAATTGGCCTGTCCGTCTGTCTGTCACAACACACGCGATGCAAAAAAGTTTGTTGTAGATGGAAGTCGGAGATGTGAGCACTTGCGTTTTGGATGTGACATTACATGGTCACACGTATATTATTTATGTTGTATCGAGTGATATGTTTTTTTTTTAATGCGACTTTTGTACTAGTTTTGTTTTTGAAAGTCAGTCATTTCGCATGATATTTTCATGAGAAATATCTCACGAGCGATTCAAAAATGGAGTCCCTGCCACTCGAAGATTTACACGATCGAAAATTCGAAGACTCGAAGATCTTTGGCAGCAACGAGTAGTGGTCAAATGCTAAGTGCTTATTACATCATCTCAAAGTAAAGTGTTGTTTAAATATACTTTAATGCCCGTCTGCACTAAACTTTGGCAACTCCTAACACTCTCTGGACGTACCTAACAGTTAAAAATGCGTTGCAGCAAACTTAGGAGGTTGCCTAAATGCGTAAGGGTGTCTACACATGGCCCGACCCGACATCGCTTGAAAGAGATGGCTATATGTAAGTTTCTGGGGAAGCGAAAGGGAGAAGATATAACCTTAATAGTTTGTTTCTTTTGCTCCCGTGAAATTCAAATCTAGCTGTCCCTTTCACACGATGTCAGGTTGGGCCATGTGTAGACACCGTAAGACATGTCGTAACTTTAAGACACCGATTTTGCATGTCATAAGGCTAAGCAAGCGCTTAACAAGTGTCAGTGTCAAACAAACTGTATATCCATGGATTTAGCATGATGTTTCGTCCAAGTGTATGTCATAGGTACCATAGAAATGTATCATTCATGCATTCATATCATTCAAACGTCAGTTGTAAGAGTCAGTTAACGTAAACCGTTTGGTAAAGTATTACTCGGTAAGTGTATTAGTCGCGAAATCCTACTATACCCTAGACGAATTTTTGAGAGATAAGATAATTATGGAATAGATTGACCCGCTCCGCACGATATTGCCATACCCAATCAGGGTCATTATGATTTACCTATTTAAAATATGCTAGTTAAGATCTGCATGTAATCCACATACAGATTGATGACTGCCCCGGTGGCTCAGTTGGTAGTGAACCTACCTACTGTGCTTGGGTTCGATTCCCATCTAGGACAAACATTCATGTGATGAATATTTGTGTTTGTTCTATGTCTGGGTGTTAATATCTATATAAGTATGTATTTAAAAAATATCTATGTACGTATATCAGTCTCTGGCAGCCATATTACAAGCTTTGCTTAGTTTGGGGTCAGATGACCGTGTGTGCAAAAATGTCCCAGATATTTATTTATTTACATAATGTTTGCAATAAATGAATTGAGTATTGAGTATTGAATATTAAAGTAAGTAAAGTAAATATTTATTTCCAGGAACATGTTTTACATTGATGCGTAATTTATTTACCAGTCTAATGTATACTCTTGTTATATACTAACTTAACAGTAGGCCCCAAACTCGGCTAAGCCGGTCTCTTGGTGACCCAGTGAGTGGTGCAGAGGAAGTTGATGCCTAAGTCAAACTTAGTTTTGACGATGCTTTGCAAAATTTATCTTTGTTAGTGCAGACGGACATAAGATTACTTAGTGCTAATGTGCGCATGAAAGTCCCAGCTAAGTTTCGTTTTCTTTAGTTTCTGTGATGGATAGCGCTATTACGACATTTTATTTATTTATTTATTTAAAGAAACACCAACAGTATACATATTAATTATCATCTATAGGGTAACACTTTTTAAATTAGATACAGTTCTGATATGTACACCAGTAACAGGTGTTTACAGCATTCACCGTTAAAAGCGTGGTTTGAAAAATAATAATAATTATATACACATAGTTTAAAACATAGATACGCAAGAAAAAGTCAGAAATTATTCGTTTGTGTTGTTTGCATTTAGATGTTTTACAATTTTATTTTTGAAAACTTGTAAAGAGTCGTGGAAGATATCAAGATCACACAACGAAGCATTAACTTCGTTGTATGTACGACATATTCTTGTTAGAGCAGAATTATAAGTATATTAAAATTATACATTTTAAAAGTATTATCTACAGCTACTTTCAAATTTGACCGGTGCGTATTTTACTTGCGACCAGAACCTCCGAGCTTCCTCTTAGTAAGTGATGAGCGGTCCGCGATCCCCAAGCCGGCTGCCAAGCGTGGGGATTATGCCCCATCCCTTTTCTAAGGCCTTTGATCAGCAGTTTGCCGGCCACTGTAAGATTTTTGAAGCCAAAGCCGCATCCATTTCTCTTTTCTACGTTCCCTCACGAGGTTTGTACCGGCACGTCACGTAACAGGCAATTTTAATTGTCTCCAATGAAAGGTGGGAATTACGGAAACAACCTTTCAAAGACCATATCTACCCTCGTCTTTTTTGGGTTCCGTACGTATAAAAGAAAAACCCATAAAGGATAGATAGATTAACTCTTTATTGGTCACACAACATTTTACATAATTTATAAACAGGCATTTTACATATTACATATTTTATTAAAAAAGTAGTGTTACAACTGGCGGCCTTATCTCTGAAAGCGATCTCTTCCAGCCACCATAGGATGAAGAGGATTCATAGAAGAGGTAGAAGACGGGGCGTGCAATGATGTAGATTATGTGATACTTATACTCTAATAAACCAATATAATTGTAAACATACAAACTAATAATAATACATACTAATAATTAAATTACTTATGATATCAGTTAGAGTCAGATAAGGATCAGTTCTCTGTCCATATAATCTGTCTGTAAAGAAACTTTTTCTCAGAAACGCAAGGAGGCATCTAGTTTGAAAAATACTTAGGTCTACGGTCTTCTTGAATCTGGAAAAAAATCAAGCTTAGAAGTCAAAGCAATCAAAACATACAGCCATTTTTATGCCGCATGTTTTGACACAAATTCTATAGATTAATTCACGTTCACATAGAATCATATTGGCCAAGAAGCAAGGCATTACAAGAAAAAAAAAAAAAATTACCACCTGCTTGTGTGTGTTGATAAGTTACATTGGTTTTGTGGTAAATATGTATTTGTTTTGTTTATAGTTAATTTTAAGAATTAGAATATATTTATTGCCAAAAACAAAATAAAAAAATAAAACTAGTTTGGCATTAGGGGTACGCTCAGCACTATGCTGCGTGCTCCTGAAGGGAGACACCTATGCTCAAAAGATGGAAGGTAAGCATTAGACGACTGCGGGTATTACAACATCAACTTATACTAGTAGTTCGCGCCGAACTGAGACCTCGCGACCCCTATATCTTCACAACCCCTGGACTGATTCGGCTCATATTCGAACTTAAAAATTGTATTGAAATGAACTATACTTGCCTACAAAATTTCATGAAGATTGGATCCACGGTTCGCAAGTTATCATCGGACAAATATACACACAAACATACAAATATACATACAAATGCCGATTTGTCCCAGTAAACTCTGAGACCTTCGCTTCGCTCAGTCAAATATAAGTGTTAATATTAGAGTACTTAAAGGTTTGTGTGGTTTGTTTTGTTTTACCATTCCGTGTGGTATGAGTGCGTGACGTCACAAACGGTTCCAGCGGAAGACCAGCGCTGGTTGTTCGCAACCAGTATTATGATGAGCTGGAACCGGTTTGTGGTTAAAAACATTGTGTATTATGTATTTTTTTTATCTAACTTTTTGTTATTGGTTTTTGTGTTCAATTAGTTTTTTCCATAAGTAAAAATGTGTCTATTGTCTAAAAGAAAATCGTTTAATTTTAGTTTTTTACACGAAAAAATCTTTGCGTATTACAAACTTACATTCGTAGGTAGTTAGAGACTTGACAGTGACGTTTATCGATGAATGAATCACTTTAATAAATAAATTAAGATAGTATTTTATTTTTGCAAATTGTGGATATTTTTTCTCAAAGGTATCAATAATTATTTACACCTTTCCCCTTATCTCGACGCTACCTACATTTTACAACGATTTACAACGCATTTACAACGTGTAAGTTGTTTAAGAGAAGATTTTACGATTGTAACATGAGTAGATATTGTGAGTATTGTCACGTTTCACGAGAAAGCTTATAAGTGAGAGTTGGTACCACATCAGTGGTTGGTACAGACCGACGAGAAAAGAGGAAAATATATTTCTTTCTCTTTCTCTGTCGTTTGTCGGTTGATCGGCTCCAACCAAGTAGTAAAAATAGTAGACTTGCGCCTAGGGCGGCAAATTTAGGGCGGCATTTTTTTATACTAACCACAAGTTTAATTAAGAAGAAACTGAGTCTTTAAATTTGTCGCCCCTTCAATCAGCCTCCCTAGGTTAAATCCTATTCAGCCTGCTGGTAAGTCCGCCACTCCCTATTGAGCACAATGCAGGGGCGTAGCTACCGCCGTATCAGCCGTATCAATGATACGGGGGCCCCGGGATGCAGGGGCCCCGAACGTTGTTTCTTTGAAAAATAGTGACCCTGAATTTGGGCCCCCCAACAAATTTTGATACGGGGCCTTTCTATGGCAAGCTACGCCACTAGCACAATGGTTATCCAGCAGGCCTAACACGGGCGCCGGGATAAAGTTATATCCACCCGTTTTGTCTTCGCGTCAACGTGACAAAGCTAGAATATACATACATCCGTCGCGTTCTCGCGGTATAAATATAGTGGTTTTTTTTTTTTATCCCTGCGCCCGTGCTAGGCCTGTAGATATGATATCCGTTATCTAGCCGCGAGCACACTAAGTCACACTGAGTCTATGGCGACAAGGTAATTTGGACATACTCTGGTTGCAGTTTCGAGTCCCATTGTTCTTTTGAAAAGAACCGGAACAAGTACCTACTATTACTAGCCTTGTGGCTCAGTGGTAGGATTTCCGACTTCTGAGCTGTAGGTTGCGGGTTCGATTCCCACCCAGGACAAACGTTTGTGCGATGAGCATGGATGTTTGTTCTATGTCTGGGTGTTTCTTTGTATCTATGAAGGTAAATACAAAAAAAAAAAAAACTGTCAGCTATCTGCTTCCCATAGTACAAGCTTGCTTAGTTTGGGGATACATGGCGCTGTGTGTAAAGCGTCCACCAATATTTATTTATTTATTATTAAAAACAAAAAACTTGATTGCGTCATATAGCCTGACAATCTAGACATAATTAAAGAGAAATCCAACACCTTACTCGTAAAAATCGATCAAGCGGTTTAGGCTAGATAAGGTAAAATAGGAACACACAAACATACAGTATACAGATCCCTCCTTCTTGGGCAGTCGGGTAAGAAAAGGTATTCTAATTCTAAGCCTACATTTATATACAAGCTACAAAGGTCAAGTCTCGTCATGTCTTCATCATCATCATCAGCCATAAGACGTCCATTGCTGAACATAGGCCTCCCCCTTAGAGTGCCACACCGACCGACAACGGATCACTTGCATCCACCGGTCGCCCGCTACTTTCACAATGTCGTCGGTCCACCTAGTGGGAGGCCTATCTACGCTACGTCTTCCGGTTCGTGGTCGCCACTCAAGAACCTTTCTTCCCTACCGGTTATCGGTTCCTCGAGTGATGTGGCCTTGCCCATTGCCACTTCAGCTTGTAAACTCTGAAAGCTATATCGCGACTTTGGTTCTTCGGCGAATATCCTCCTTCCGGATTTTATCGCACAAAGAAACTCCGAGCATAGCTCTCTCCATTGCCCGCTGTGCGACTCTAAATTTCTCCAAAAGGCCAGCGGTCAAGGACCACGTTTCAGTTCCATTGCAGTTCCATGTCTTCATTTTTCATTTGTAGAATAGACAAGGTTTATAAAATATTTCTATGGAAACCGTTCCAACAATGACGAAAAAAAAGAGGACCTGTTACAAGTCACGTCATTCAACTCCACCCCGTTCACTAGTGATTTCCTAACACAAAACATTTGAGTTTTTACAGCTAGCTTGGCTGGGATACAAAACATGGCCGACGTGCCGCAAGGCGGTCTCAAGTGACGTGAGCAAATACTTTGTGGCCCATCCGCTATAGTAGAGAACCCTTGCGTTCCAATAAAGCACGAGCTGTCAACAAAGCCAGAGCTCCGTATATTATCAGGCGAGGATTTAATCAAGGCGGGATGAAAAATGCCCGCGGGAGCCCCGACTTGCTGAGTAGCGTCGGCAGGGAAAGCCAAACGCATGTAGACTTTCAGAAGTGGTAAACAGGCAGACGAGCCGCCAGGAGGCAAGCGCACCGCGACAAAGCTACTCCGAGCATAGCTCTCTCCGTTGTCAGCTGTGTGATTCTTGAGTTTCCCCAACAGGCCAGCAGTTAAGGACCACGTCTCAGTTCCATATTATGTCATTACCAGCAACACATTGGCTGAAGACATAAAGTCATTATCAGCCAAAAGACGCCCACTGCTAAACAAAGGCCTCCCCATAATTGGGTCCTCGAGTGGTTCTGGCTTCGACCACTTTACTAAAGCAAGACTTGGACCCGAAAGTGACCGACCCTATTCAACTATGACTGTGACTGGTTTTTATTGTAAAATACTACGGTTTACTTGAAAAATTACAGAGCTTGGTAAAACCTTCTCTACTTAGTAAAAAATAAAGTCACTTTCTGTTTTTCCGCACATGCATGTTTTAATGTAGGTTTCAACACCAATTAGATCATTTTTCACGGAATGTCTAAGTATATTTAACATCATCATCATCACATATAATTTTTCTACATTACACCCGCGCGAACACGTGGAGACTTTAAAAAAATACATACTTATTTATAAGGAGAGTTGTGATACATACCTACCTAGATTTGCCGAGCTCATGTACAAAAAATGTATGTATGTGCCCGTTTGTGCCGACGCTACAGGGGTGGAATTGCAAAGGGTTGCAGTAATGAGAAGGATGAAAAATGGCGCCACCGCATCGGATCGCGTGGAATTTATTAAAAACTACGAAATTCTACGCTCAGCGAAATTATCTGCTGCGCGTGTGAGAAATACAAAAATCTTAAAAGTAAGGATCCTCATCTGAATTTGAGTAGATATCATTATGTCTAGTAGGTGAGTAATTGAACAAGTTATATCGTTAAAAGAAAAACAAAATACCCGACTGCAAAATGTAGCCTATGACCTATGACACACCGGACGTAAAGAGGAATCTAACGACACCTCGCTTGTCAAAATCGGTCAATCCGTTTAAGCTACAGGATGTCTTATAGGAACACACAAACATACTTAAATACACTCCAAATACTTTATCCTCCTTCTTGGGCAGTCGGGTAAAAATAATATGCTAGGGCTATCATGCTGTCCATCTGGAGAATTACCATACCTTTGCTATTCAGCCGCCAAGCAGTAGTGTGACAAGATTATTATTCCGAATTGAAGGGCAATGTTTCCAGCGTAATTACTGGGCGTAAGACAAGTTCAGTGCATGGCCACGCATGGTTTTGAACTGTTGAAGTTGAAATTCAGGGTGGCACTGAACCGTTATGGGCAAGTCAGGTGAGTGACTTCCTCGTCCGTCACAGAGTAACATAAAAAAAAATACAGGTAGGTAATAATAGGTGACTATTTTACTTTTGACACAGACCACTGGTCCATACATTAAAATCACGGCCGTCGGTCCTCATGACAGACAAACATACGTTTCCATGTCGGACCATACATTTAAAATGTCAACACCCCATCAAAGATGTCAGCTTCTTGATATTTCTGTTGGCGTGTATTTATGGCGATAGATGTACATATTTTATGCATTCAATATATCTTTTTCTGCTTTGGTGGTCTTGATTCCAGTAATAAAATATTTTATAGATAGGTAGGTCACGCTGAAAAATATAAAAGTGCTGATATAAATGTGTTTTTTTTCTCCACGCTTCTTTTTCTTTTTTTACAAGAAAAAAGTAATTCTTCAGTAAAGTGGTGGAAAATTTACTGGAAGCTTCGACGGAGTTTTGGAAAAGTTGGTGGAACCATAGACACCTTTTACTAGCATGGTCGTATTTTAAATTATTATGATATTATACCATGTAACTACAGAATTCTCCTTAAGGTGCATCGTTTCACTCATCGCGCGAAATTCAATTTTTCTTGCATTTTTTGTCAATAACAGCTTAATTACTCATCGTGGATTTATCGAAACCAATTTTGCGTCAATAAATAAGTTGTTTTAAGAAATTACGGGTAAAATGATTACCTAAATAACATTGGTTTAGCAACAAATTTCAATAAGCTGATTTTCATCTTGGTTTTTGGTTTAGTGGGAAATGTACTTATACTAGCTTTCAACTTGAATTTTTGGTTGGTGTAATTTCTTGAAACAATCTATATATTATCGCAAAATTGGTTTCGATAAATCCACGATGAGAAATTAAGCTGTAATTGACATAAAACGCAAGAAAATTTGAATTACGCGCCCTGAGCGAAACGTTGCACCTTAAAATATATTTGCATGTAACATACAGAAAAGATTTGTATGTAGCTCATATTGTAGGTTTTTTTCTCTCTTATATTTTGGCTCCACACGTGTAAACGTGTGTACACGTGTATTTAGCCAGTGTTAAATTTTGTAATATTTCATGTGAAATAAAATATTTCACAGTTAAAACAAGAGTCTGCCATCAAGCAAAGACACGATCAAATTTAAGTCATGCCCGAGTAAGATGGCAGAGACTTTACCAGGGGCTTCAATGGAGTTTTGGAAAGAACACGAAAAGTCAGGTTGTTATGTTGCTGTCCCCTTCCTAGCCACCTACAGTCCACCCGCAAAAAGCGGTAACTGCAAACTGCATCATAAAATTATTTACGGACTTACCTGCGCGTTTAACGAGAGCCCTTAAAGTGGGAAGTATTTTTATGTCGCGTTTACGATTTGCTTTCAGCCGGGCTGTAGCATGACTCATTCCTGCCAGTTCGCCGGACTTCGGCGAATTCCGTCGTTTCATTTGTGATTAAATTTTTATTTTTGCTGAAAACGAAATTGAGGTGATATCGTAAGGTGATGGAAACTTTTTTATATGATACTTCTAACAGGCTTGCGAATGTAACTTTTTTTTTTTTTTGTGGTTTAACGACTAAACGATTTTTTGGCAAGGAAATAGTGTATCATGCGGACGGGCCAGGATATTTCAAATGCGATAAAATGTAATATTTGAAAATCACTGTTTAAAAATGACTACAAAAGCCTAAAATATTCAGTTAATTGTAAGTAATCGATCAATAAAGGCTTTTCTCGAAGACGATTTGAAAAAACTAGTTCCTAAGAACATTCTACCGTACCGAACCGTAGTTCAAAAATAGAGCTCTATTTTTCTTAACTTTAAGGTGCAAAAATCAAAAACAATAATTTTCTTTCCACATCCTTTATATACAGTACAGAAAGTAATAGATAAATGACTTAAAAATAATTAACATTTAGCGCTACTTTTACAATGAGATAACACTCGATAAGATCAACGTTCATTTGCCTGAAGAACGCACGATATGCAGCAATCTATTTCACTTTAATTTTTTGTTCAGTCGGGTAATGTTTTTTGGGGAGTATGTTTACAACATGCTTTGTATGACGTCCGCTTAGTATGACGTGTTTGTTATTTCCCTTCGATGTCATTATAAACGGATTCCACTGTAGTTGCATAGTAAAAGAGCCGGATTCTAGTGTTTTGTTTTGATTTAACAAAGGTGATTTTTCTAGATTAGTTTATTGAAAGTTTTTTTATATTAATGCTCTAATGCTCTAGAGCTCCCGGCCCAGCAATCAATAAAAGACAAAAAGACAATAAAATTTAAAAAATTAACAATACAAGTGAAGTGCTACTGTTTGTGAGCTCATGTTTGTAATAAAGTGCGATTTAAAACTAATCGGCTATTTTTATCCCGCACCCATCTCGTTACAATATAGACATATAATTACTTAATTAACGTGATAAGCGAAAGCATATCGTATTATGTAATTGATACACATAAATAGTAGTAGTTTTTTTCTACTTGGGTACACGAAACTTAATAAAAGCGATACACGTACAAAATTTAACAATTTGACGTATTGCGTGAGCCGCAGACAAATGAACGTTCACCTCGGAATGTGCGGAAATTCCGCGACTTTGTACAAAAATATTAATTTCTTACTAAACGTAAGCAGAGACCGAAAACGCTACATATGCCTTATTAATGAGGTTACATTGTTATTAATTTAGATATTTTATTCTTGTCGTCACATAGTGACAATCAATAGATCGTATTTACCTAGAAAATTTAAAAAACGTTACAATTCTTATAAGTTCAAGGTTTTATCAATATTTTGTCAAAGAAAAAGACTAACTTTATCGACTTAGAATGTCCAAATTGTTCATTGATCACTGCAAGGATAGGAACTGCCTACTGCCGTCCAAAGGAAAAGTACCGTATGCATATGCCATTTTTAACAAGTTAAAAGTGAAACGCCTAACTTATATGAATAATAATTATTGGTACTAAGTAATCATTATCAAGTCTATTGTAAATGAGTGTGTCATCATTCATACTAAACTTGACTAGTTTTCTTTAAATTATTAATAATATTGAAAACTTGATAATTATTTTATTTTTGCCGTATTTTCAGGGCTTATGCTTAGTTGCCTTGCCATATTTGATTGGTTTTTAATTTTTTTAATAATGGGCTCTAAAAAATATCTGCATAAAATTTAATTCATTAGAGGTACTTTAGCTTTGGACGCCTATTGGTAACAATGTCAAGTTAATAATATTACGACAACTTCGTTTTTCTTTATTATCAATATTTTCATTGTCAAATGCAAAAAGTTTAAAAGTTGAAAAACATTTAAAAATACATAAATATGTTTACAGAATATTACTATAATTACAGCACACTTGTTTTTGTTATTCATACAATTTATTATACAAATTGATGTATACCTTTTAATTACAAGCATTTATTTATAATATAACGAATACTTAGCCAACAGTGTTGGACATTTTAAATCAAGCATCAATCAAGGTGTCGCATAGATCAGTAGTCCAATGACATTATCAATTTTTTTTTTAAAGTCATAGGTTGTAATCTACGAACGACACTTTACGACTGCATAATTTTACTAAAGTTGTTATAGTTTTTTCTAAGCTGTCTAAGTAACAGTACAAATCTAGCTTGCTCCTATGATGTTTTTATTAATTTACTCTAGCGATTATTAGTTCCTAACCATTCGCTAATCTATTTATTCAGAACAAAACAAGATTTAAGCAAGGTGAAACCGACACTACGTCAATAAATCGTAGAACGTACGTTTGAATAATTATATTCTTTTTAAGAATACGATAAATTGTATTTTTCTCCTAGAAACAATTGAAAAGAACATTTTAAATGAACATTGCAAATATTTAAGTAATTCAAATCAATTTACTCTGTAACCATTTTACAAATGGACACTTTTATTCATATTTTCTATCTAACGAGTGTTACATAGTGCTTTTTAATCTGTATAAAAAACTTTTATGAATATAAAGCAAGACTAAATCCAAAAACATATACAAAAAATACAGACTATAAATCACAAAAACACACAAAAGTTAATGAGACTTAAAGCTAAAATAAATACTTATTTAATGCATGGAACACAGATTTAGGGCTGCATGTTTTTTGGTAACCTACAATATTCTTATAAAACATTAAAAAATAGTTATAGAATTGCAATAATCACGAACGCTGTAAAAATTCAAAAGCAATGCTGAAGAACTCAAACTGAAACTACTATTGGTCGAATATCTACCGCCAAAAAACATAAAAAATAAAACCAATATTTGATTATTTATCCACAAACGAACGAGATTTATATTAATTTGTTTTACTCTTCATCTTTATTATTTTGTGAAATTTTGTAGGTCCACAAGATATTCGAGCGTGCTCCGATTCAACGCACTTGAAGTTTGACAGCGTTCGCAATCAGAACGCAGGTTTTAGGGAAATCTTATTCGAGATGATTAACAACACCTACATACCATCAATAGGTTTTGTAATTAAAATATGTGATATTTCAATCGAAGCTTATTTAGGATTAAATCAATAAATTCCAACGACCGACGTCTTAGAAACAACATTAGCCAATTTTGAAACTCGACACTTGTCTTCATCAAACAGTTTGATTTGAAAATGTGTTATCATAACTCTCGATCAGTAAAGTATACAGCCCTTGACGAAATAAGCTAGAATTCATTACACAGAACTTAAAAGCAGAATCAACTTAAAGGAAATTTTGCTAATTTAATTGTTTCTTTTTCAAAGGTTATTGTGTATTTATTACTCACATGAAGTTTTTTTTTTACAGAATTTTGTGCGTAATACTTCGTATTATTAATTATCCTATCGTTATTAAATAATTTACTTTACTTGTAGATAAATATGTTTTGTTTTATTAGCTTGCAAGTGTCATTAATTTTAAAAAAAAAGAAGTAAATAGGCATCATATTAATTTTTTTTTCCGGTGCTTATCTTTGTCGCAATAATAGATATATGAGCTAAATTAATACCAAAGTATATGCTCACAACTTGTTTACCTTCATTACTTTGACGTTGTTGCCAAAGAGTAGATCTCTTAATATTATTTAATAGAAATTAAAATATTTTTAATTAAACATTATGCAATTTGCAGTCCAATAGCCAATACAACAATTTACTCTAACCTATGTTGCCCTCATACCTGCATCCTGATTACGGTGTCTGTCAATAGCAATTAATAGCAAGTGGGATTACATGATTGCGATTGCGAATGACAGCTAACATAATCAGGTTGTCGGGCAATGAATCCCAACATTTTACAATTCTTTTATTATTTACAATAACATTTTGGCAGTGACCAGCTGGTCTTCGCTTTCATATTTACAATTCTTTTCCAATTTACAACTTTTATACGACAAATTAAATACCTACATCTAAATAAATAATTTATTCGAAGAATGGCATTACATAAAGCATAGTTACTATATCGAACATGTTGGAATAAATAAGTTCCGATTAAATGCAATCGGCTTTAGCAAATTAAGGTACATATTATTATATTCACAAGGATGTGATGATATACCCATTACCTATGAGATATAAAAATATCTTTTCCCCCTCTTATCTATCGATCTCATTGATGTGCCTACGCCTACATAACTTGATACTGTTGACACAATGATGGCTATTACCTATGCGAGACGAATACACAAACTCAAAAACTATAGCATCCTAACTTTTTTTCTTCATTATCTAAGAATATTTTTAGCAAATTATGTATTATCATAACAGAGCGCCGAATTGACACAAATTTTGGATCTTCTGAAACTTGTAAATAATTTTGTTATCCTTTAACTTAAGATTAACATAAAATAACTTAATGACGCGCCGGTAACTGGATATTAATAAAAAATCGCAAAAACGAAAATATGCGGAAAAGGCTTTTTATAATACCTTTAAATAAAAAGGTATCCTTTTCAATTCTAAGTTCAAAAATTTGTAAAAAATTAGGCGCTAACTTAATAGCTTTTAATGACTTTTTCTCTATTAAAGCGAATTTCAAATCAAAGCATCTTCAGTAGAATTTCTACCTATCTATACTTTTTATTTAAAAAAGCGCTAAACAATACATAATAATTATTAGTTTATGACTTTACACGTGTTATTATAATTTAACAAGTTAAAAATGTCGGCTGACAAGAAGAGTCATCGACGCGTATTAGTTGAAGGTCTCAAATTATGTTAATAAAACGCCGTCGAAGACTCAAAATATTTTAAACAGAATCTACAGCATTTTGCTTGAATTCAATTAATGTCTTCAGCGGTCGGTGACAGTTGACAAGTTTTGTCCTCAACAGGTTGACAACACCAACTGTCGTCAACGCGATCTAATTTAACATAGCAACTCTGCGTGATTTTTACTTGGTTATTAGAGTCGTGGATCGTACGCTGCACATCTTTTGAAAGTTCATCGTTGAAACTAGTTAGAACTGATTTAGTTAATTTATCTATGTCAACATTCAAAGGCAGTTGACAATTTGTGTTGTCAACGCGTTCAAGTTGAATAAAACATTGTGTCAGTGGAACCGATTTACTAAAATCACGTATATTTTCTAAATACTTTATATCATTGGGTTCCGACTTTAATTTATATTCAACGTTACTAGACTGCTGTTGAGAAGTGTCAACTCGATCAAGTCGAACAAAGCAAGAATGTATTGCAACTGATTTTTGTATTAAACATTGTTCCTGTTTTAAAGATTGTATAACATCAACTTTACTCATAGTCAGTTGGCAGTTTGTATTATTAACGGGTTGTTTCGTCGGTTCACAATTTGTGTCGTCTACGCGTTGTTTTAAAGCCTGTTGACTATTTATGTCGAAATCGCGTTGTTTCAAAGCCTGTTGACAATTTGTGTCGACAACGCGTGGTTTTGGTTTATCAGCATTCAGTTGAATATAGCACTGCGGCGTCACTAGATATCATGGTCTCGCGTCATTTGAAGATTCGACGTCGCTGGAGCTCGTGGAAATCGACTTCTTAGGTTTGTATTCTGTTATAACTACTGTGACTCCGCTTACAGTTACCTGGCAAAGAAATCAAAATTTCCTAAGAAACATCTAAATTAGGAACACACATTTTAATTTCCTACCTTTCTTACTAATCATAGCCTAGAGGCGTCCAGTATGCTACCTAACATTCGTATCAATCTGTAGACTCCATCCGTATCTCTTTAGACTCTTACCACTTACCTTTACTTCTTTAGATTGTACTTAAAACATCTCTATCCTGTATTCTGCTGTATAATATTGTTAAAGACCTTTATCCTTACGTCCCTTACCTCTCTCAACTGTACCCTTACCTCACTCTAGAATATTCGACTCCAATCTAAGCATAATTAAGTCCACGTTTCTAAAATCTCGATCATTTAACACGTTCAATCGCGAACATTTTTTATTACGCGAATTTGCTGAAAGTTGTTTGGTAGATTGATGCAAGACTTGCGATTTAATATCACTATGTCATCTCTCTTACGAGTGTAAGCCTCTTGCCTCTTTATAATATACTCCACCTGTTTAATCAATTTCTAGATCGTAATCTTACATTTCTAGAGGATACCCTTACCTCTCTAGTTTGCGCCGAGCTGCGGTCCACGTTCCTGAGCCTCGGTGGTCGTTTCTTCTTGAGCGAGTTGGCCGAGCGCGGCCGTTTCTGTGAGCTGGTTGGGGCGGTACCGGCTGCCTGTGCCGCCACCATCGCTGGGTTGATGCGGGGTTTGCGGGTCGATGTTCCTGTTGAGAATATTAATTTATAACTATGAAGGAAATTGCCACTGTACCTAATTTAAAGGGGCTTTTTTGGATTAAAAGTGCGTTGACTACAAATCATTTAATTTTTGGTTTACACGAGTTTTCTACCGGTTTTGACCCCATGAGTTCAATCACTAAAATTAGCAGCCTCCTTATTTTGGACGTTCCTGACTGTGTTAGTGATCGTACACGAGCGCACATGGTGCAAGTAAGTTGGAACGAATGGGATGGCATGCGTTCACAATTAACCTACATAATGAGGGTGTGGGTTTTTGTTAACTATCAATCGTATCAATCAATCGCACAATCCCGCTCGAGCGCAAAGTGTGGGAAAGATGGCGTGATTACGATCGCAATCAGACTGCTGGAAAAACTTCTTATTTTTTTCAGTACGTAACGGTACATATTTATAGACCCTAGACCCTAGACTAAGACTTAGACCAACTGTCACGCACCACCAAATGAGGGAGTAGGTAGAATAGAACACTTTCTCATCGCGCCGACCTCTAGCAACAGAAGTACAGTACGACCAATTTATATGTACAGATGGTCAAATAACTATCAATAAACCAAGTACTTTCTGCGGCTTTCTGCTTTCTTTTAACATTTATTTTTTGACAAAAAGTCGAAATATCCCTTTCGTAGGGGAATATGCCTTTCTGACTCGCACATTTGCAAGTTTTTGTAGATAGTGTGAATTTCCAAAACTGATTGAAAATTACTTTCTATAGATACCGCATTACGAAATCTTTGTTCCTACAAAAACGCACCAAAGTTGTAGGAAATTGCGGATTGCGGAAACTGAGTCCAAGCGTTCCCATAGGCTAGCCGAAGTTCCGTAAAAAAAGAACGATGGTGGCTCCTTTAAACTCTGCAAAAAAAGCTAGTGTCACTGTATAGTGAGTGACAGAAATTAAGATACGCGCTGACCATATTTGTAGCAAAATAAAATAATAGTTCAAATAATAGTGTTGCACTTTAGGAAAATGTTAACCAGTGGAAAAAGAGCCCTATCATTATGACATAGCTCTTATTATTATGTGTTACTTTTTTAGACATGACACAAGAATAAGTAAGTTATTTCCGATTCCTATAAGCTATTTTTAAAATTACTTTTTTGGTTTTACTATAACTTATACCAGGTTGATTTCCTTGAAAAATGACTTGCCACCCAAAAATTTGCTTTGTGAGCAATGCAAATTTTGGCGTGCTAAGCCGTGGGTTGCGCAATTTGCAACTCACGCCTTAGCGTTGCAAGCTTGCAAGCGCTCACCCGGATTCCCGATGCGCGGCTCCTGGCGTTGCGGTAGAAAAAAAATCCGGGCACACAATCTGAATCAACCGAAAGTTTATGTCGGAATGCCAATGTCTTTACTGTACCTATAAAATTTTATGAATTATAAACGCATTTCACATTACATTGATGGCGATTATTTTCCACCATTCTTTAAAGTAATCTTATCTGCGTCTATGCGTCTCTTTTTATTATAATAATTAATTATTATAATATGCGAGAAGAGAATGTCAACAATTTAAGAGCTATCAAATATTGTTTACAAAATAGTAGGTACAACAGAATCGACAAATAGGTAAATTGGATACCTCGAAAATTGTTATAGTTCCATTCTCACGTTATAAAATAAAGAGAGTTTTTTAAGTACAGTCAAATTTCCTTAAATTTAGAGAATGGTACAACAGAATTGACATCAATGTGACTCAACCTAAGGTAATGTTACAACACCGATGTCTTCTGCACTTACGAAGTGTTATGAATTACGAAAACTGTAACTAATTTAAAAACAACAAATATTTATAAATGCTAATTTTGTGATTGTTACCACTCATCTCCTTAACGGCTGGTCAGGAATGTGTACAACACTCTACTTTATATCCCAAAAAAAAAAAAGTAAGTCCAAATGACAGGATCCATTATAAAACCGAGTAAAACCGCAGGGCGCTGCTAGTGTCCTTCATTATGTTTAAAATATTCATAGTAACCAGGAGTCACAGAATAAATAATAATATAACCAGTACCTAAACTAATTCAAAGACAGATTCACGTTCCCATGTACCTATGACAGTCATGTAGGTATGCTTTGGCTATCATCAGTTCAATGACCCCTTGTCAGTACGTACGTGTACGTAGGTGACGTAATTATGTTGGGTTTACCTGCCTAACAAAAATAATGAAATTTTACTAAAATATCTAAGTGCTAACACGTAGGTCATATTTATCTAGGTATGTAAGGTGTAAATCCAAAAATTGTATTATGTACATTATGTAGCTATTTTAATTATAGGTACAATAGAAAGACGTCAACAATACACATTTTATTTAAATTAAAAATTAGCCTTTTCGAGAAAATGTTTTTGTATTCTTGTAAGTAAAAAACTTATTTGCACATACGACACTTTTCCTTGGGGCGCTCATATAGGTATGTATTGTCTAACATTCAAAAAGGTCAACGGCTACTAACCGATTTAATTAAAAAACACTTGAAAACCGGAAGTAATCACAAATCGTCGAGACTTCCGAACTCGGTAGGATAGCACCACCGATTGCAGCGCCAAAAGCGCCAATACAATGCAGCGGCGATCAACAACCTACCTACTAGGTCGGTTAGTTCGTGCCAATCAGAAAATATACTTTGTTTACATTTCAAAGCTTTTGTTTTTCAAATAAAGGTAACTTTAGATTGGAAGTTACATAATGAAACCTAGGTAGCTACTACGATAGAAAAGAAACGAAAATGTGTTCAAAATTATCTATAAAAGAAATTCTATGCAAAATGTGAGCTAGCATTAAGTACTTAGGTGTTAACTTTTATACTAAAATCAATACCTGTATTCGTTTAGTCGCTTTCGCAACTCATTCGCAGACTCCAAAATTCTTAATCAATATTTTTTCATTGTTCTATTTTAGAGGTTATAGTCAGAAAATTGCCTAAATTTTAAGGAAAAAAGGT
Source organism: Apocheima hispidaria (assembly GCA_947579745.1). Classification (NCBI taxonomy): domain Eukaryota; kingdom Metazoa; phylum Arthropoda; class Insecta; order Lepidoptera; family Geometridae; genus Apocheima; species Apocheima hispidaria. The sequence continues at coordinate 2,802,321 of OX388169.1, forward strand.
GTTCTGAGACTGCTTTTGGATTATGTTCGATATCCTAGAGTTGAGAGGGATATATTGTAACAAGAAATCGAGTAAAATATGCAATACGTGGCTTAAAAATTAAGCACATAAGGCAGGTAGGTAACATCTACTTTGGCAAGTTAGAGCGCACAAAAAGACTAGTTAATTTCTTGTTAATGGATTAAATTACCTTTTCTGACATCGCACATAGAGCATTTGAAAGCCTCCGCATTATTTCTGTACGTACAAACGCTGCAATCCCAATAATTTTCTTCAAGCACTTTGGACGGCCTCTTGGCTCTCCTAATGGCATTTTTCTTGTCCATTTTAAACTAAAACACGTTTGATTATTATCAACACACGTTTATCATGATATTTTAGAGTTTGTACAACAATTTCTAGAGCACCGAAATATAATATTACGTACGAAAAACATTATTTTTGTTTTATTGTACACAAAAATGTACACTTTTTCGCCATGACAGTTTGTCAATGCTCAATGGGTAAAACAGGGCTATGGCGCCACTTTCTCTGAACTGCTTTGCCGACGTGATATAGTTTGTTTGACTGTTAATAGATGGCAGCAATGTCAATAGAGCAGGAAAACTTTCAAAACTTTCAACCATTGCTGTCTTTTTTTTTTTAAATTAATGCTACCTATTTTATTCGCATTTTTTAAAATTCTACATACAGAAATATAATACAGAAAAAGGAAATGAATTATAACTAATTAGTAGCGGCGCCCTGCGGTTTTAGTCTTTATACTATAAGAATACATACATACATGCTTATACAGAATACAGAAAAATCAAAGTTACACACTTACGCACAAACTTTCGCATTTATAATTTTATTGTGAATAAGAATAAGAAAATATTTATTGCTAAGCTGTGTACAATGAGATGTCATCAAGTAAATTAAATTGTAAATGCACTGGTTCGCGGGTCTATGAGAGGACGATAGCTATTTTGATACAATCAGTCCTACCACAGATCCAAAGATTTATTACCTATTATAAAAACAAACTAACAATAATAATGGTACACACATATTTACTGTACCCAAGCAATGGCAAATAAATAAAAACACACAAAATTGCTTCAATGTTAGGCCCTAGCCCCAAATGTAGCCCCTAAACCTTTTCGAATCAATTATTTTAAAAACGATGTAGATACGACTTGTGGAAGCCCAGGACATGGCTTCCGTGCTAGGCCTACAGAATGTTCACATTTTACCAACACAAAAAACGTGGGAGACCGTAACACGATTTTCAAGCGCAGTCATAATACGCGCAATTTATTCCTACTTTCTAAATAAATTTTTCAAATTTCAGAAATGCGTTATCATCTTTATTCGTAGCATAAGTATCACAGGGACCCTATTCCTGTGCGCTCGAGATTATCTCGGTCACTGTCTCTCTAATTTATAATTTAATGGGAGTGATAGTGACCGAGATAATCTCGAGCGCACAGGAATAGGGTCCCAGGGGTTAGTCCAGCAGAACTGTAAACGGCCCTGCGGGCTTATCCGTAACTCTGAAAGCGATAGTGATAGTGCGCGAGCGGGACCGCGCATAGTGCAACTAAGTTGGTACGAGCGGGATGGCATGCCTCGCAATCGGAATCACGAACGTTTCAAAGTCAGAGGATAAGCACGCAAATTACGGCTTCCTTGCCCTCGATTCCCACGTGGCTCTTCACCCATTACAAGTCGACGTAGCAACATTGCTGTCCTTCACAGATAAATAGAACTGTCCTTATTCATTAAGATATTATTACTAATAATAGCTAAATATCTTTATAATGTATTTTAATTTTATTATTTTTACCTACAGGAGAATTTGAAAACACCTACTTTTACACCTTTTGTACTTGTAAGGGTGTCTACACATGGCCCGACCTGACATCGTGTGAAAGGGACAGCTAGATTTGAATTTCACGGGAGCAAAAGAAACAAACTATTAAGGTTATAGCTTCTCCCTTTCGCTTCCCCAGAAACTTATATATAGCCATCTCTTTCAAGCGATGTCGGGTCGGGCCATGTGTAGACACCCTAAGAATACCGTCGTCTCGTCCATACAAAAAGTGTAGTCTGATACCCACCCATAAACGTTATCCGATTTCGATGTTTTTTTTTATATGTTATATACACCGTGGAACACTATTCTTGTATGTTTGATATTTTTTGAATTTCTCAATATCTTCGTTGTTTGACAAACTTTTTGCGTCGAAAATACAAAGAAGAAAAGTAGTTGTTATTAAGAATGAGGCGTTTTCCAAAAAAAAAGAAATCCTGGTTACAAGAGTACCCAATAGATGGCGTTAGATGTACCTTGCGTTTTTTCTGTCAGTGTCAAGACATGAAAGACAAAAAAATGTACGTGTGCCAATTTTTTTCTCGTGTTTTTTGGCTCGACATGTTTATTTAGACAATTTCAAGTAACGTAACTATGTATTTGACTTCATTTGAAATATTACAATAGTTGACACTGGCTAAATACACAACGTGTGGAGCCAAAATTTACGATTTAAAAAATAAACATAAAATATTTCGACAGAAATGACAATGACAGGTACGGTAGGTCTGTTACGCCATCTAGTAAGTGTTTTAGAACTACTTTTTTTTTTGGAAAACGCCTCATTCCATAATCATTTTTTTTTTTTAAAAACGTAGCTTCATAGATTAAAGTTTATCCAAAGCATTGACACCGAAAACAAAAGATTTTGTTAGAGTGTCTACACACGAAACGATTTGGTCGGTCCCGACATCGCTTGAAAGAGATGGCTATATATAAGTTTCTGGGGAAGCGAAAGGGAGAAGCTATAACCTTAAAAACAAACTATTAAGGTTATAGCTTCTATGTATTTGACGCGTGGAGCCAACATTTACGATTTAAAAAATAAACTTAAAATATTTCGACAGAAATCACAATGACAGATAAAACGATAGGACTATTACGCCATCTAGTAAGTATTTTAGAACATTATTTTTTTTTGGAAAACTCATTATTCAACGGGGAAATGCTGCCAGTGTTCTGGGGACCCTGCCGCATGGTGGCGAACTTGACGGCGTGTTTGTTTTGTAGGTTAGATTAGTTTTTATTTGTAAATATTTTGTTATTGCTACATTAGATTATAACAAACTTTATCTTTCCTATGTATCTATTTTTATTATGTCTTTATAGTGGGCAATAGCAAATATAATTTCATTGCAGACTATAATTTTGTAGTAGGTACTTTTAATAAAACTGTAACGTATATAATAAAACTGTATACTGGCGTCAGTACCTGGAAGATAATTTTGACAAACATATATTTATTGGTGTAGATACTAGCTGACGCCCGCGACTTGTCCTGACTCGGTCGACTCGGCTTCGTGAAGCCCTTGGTAGGTATGAGGAACCTACATTTTTCGGGTTGAGGTCACCGTTTGGGCTAACCTGGAGAAGCCTTCGCTTGCTCGGGAATCAAACTCGGCACTCAGAAAAAAAAAAAGTTATACTACACTTTTTCGGAAGTACCGTAAAACCTTTTTTAATGCCGGAGAATTTATGTCGTTTCCGTTTTAAAAGGGGGGTGTCGGGCGGAAAAAGTTTATAAAAATGAATTTTGGTTAATATCTGTACGTAGATATATTATATACCTAGATAACTAGTAGGTACATACATGTCCATAGTACCTACCTTTTTTTGTTGTGGTAAGTACCTACGTATTATGTTTAATTATTGTGTACTTACGAAATGTTAATTCTATTATTATGTACAAAAAAAACTTGTTATTAAATTGTTCCGGGCTAGAAGCTAAATTGACTGGGCTATAGGCTAATACAGGGCTATCAGGAAAGGGTATGCTAAGCCGAAAGGGGGTTATTAGTACTACTGTTCCATACAAAAATGTCAATGAAACTCGACAATTTTTTCCCTCGATTTCAGGGTTGGTCCGATAGTCGAAGCTGTTCATAATTATGAGTACTATTAGCCCTTTTCGGCTTAGCATAAATACCCTTTCCTTATAACCCTGTATAATTATGTCCTTGTATATGTATATTATGTTTATTTTTAATTAGCTTTTGAATACACTACTGTAATTTCCTAATTAAACTGTCTTAATAAACTGGATTAACTTTACAACAATTAAAAACTGTTGTTTAATTAAAGGACGATTACACAATACATTGATTAAGTCACAATCAAAGTCATATAATTATACATTACTGAAAGGTGTGGCAATATTGAAGGGTATGTATATGTATGCCATTGTATGCAGTATTGCCGTCTTTTTTTTATGGAGAAAATGCTAAACTTTAGCGCCGATAATGCTAAAAATGTGCTAGTTCACATTTGAATCTGCTAAAAAAATGCCAACTGTCAAGCCTCGTTTAAATGAAATAAAACTGAAAATAGCTTGATAGTTAGCAGCTAATTTTATTAAAAATACAATGCTATTTTTAATTAATTTAGGAGGCAAACTGCTCTAGAATCAATCGTAAACTCGCCTGTGTGCGTGTGTATAAACATAAACAGCTGTGTTCAAGCACACAGAACAATCACAAAAGTTTATTTTCAAGCTATTATAACAGTCGTTAGTTGCAATTGTTATTGTCAGAATGAATTCGGGAAAAATTCATGAAAGAGTTACCACAATAAGAAATCAAAATGTCAAAAATAAAAATTGTCTATGGGTTTTTGGTCTATTGGGCTTATTTCAATCTTTTGCACAGAGTAAATATATTTAACAGAGCAATGAACCGCAATCTATTGGCGTCAACCTTTCCAATCCTTTAGAAAGAGTTGCTACCTATCGCTAACATGTAAAACCCGTAAAACGCTAAAAATATGCTAAGAACAAATTTTTCATGCTAATGGGGTCAACATAATGCCAAATGTAGCATTAAATATGCCAAAACGGCAACACTGTATAAGGCCCTGTGCAAGGGAGAGAGTGGAATAATCATGCAGCTCTTGCGCACACTGCATGGCAACATACTGCCCACTTAGCAACTTATAAAATATATATTTTATTGTACATAACATTTGCGACGGTAACCATGATTTTTCCTGATGCAGCTTGTCATTTCTAATAATAGCTAGTTTTAGTGGGAGGAACATTAGATGGGCTGTCGGTATTCATTGATATGGACTTTTCAATTAATTTCCATGTACTATCCGATTATAAGCCCAGTCAAGTTACGGGACTAACCCCCGAATACTGAAACGTTTGTTAACTTTGACGACAGATTAAGTCTATTGCTGCCTTTGTCATTTGCTTAGTGCCAGACAAAGGCAGTATTAGAATTAATCTGTTGTCAAAGTTAATAAGCGTTTCAATATTTGGGGGTAACCTCGGGATTCTTAAACGTTTGTTAACTTTGACAACAGATTAATTCTAATACTAATCTATACTTTGACAATAGTCAAATGACAAAGACAGCATAGACACTTAGGTCCTGACGATGGATAATTTTGACAGCTATTTATAAGCGTTGCTTAGCCGCTTCTTAGCGCTAAGACGCGTATACGAGTGAGATTCTGGCTAAGAAGCTGCTCAGCAAATGCATAAAAGTTAAGAAACGTTTATGAGTAAGGCTCCTAATCTGTTGTCAAATCCCGAGGTTAGTATGGAGGACACGGACATAATTCATAACATAAATATAAAATTGTGATTGGTATAATTTGCTGACGTAGAAACAAAATTAAATTAAACAGTCTGGAGGTACGGAATATAGAAAAAGCATTTATGCTTGAGCCATAATACATTATCGTCGCCGACGGCTCACTGCCGTGCTTACGATCGTCATCTGAAATAGACTCTAAATCAGCGCAAATAGAGACGATATTATAAAATGTAAAAATTGAGTCTGTTCCCGATATACAATTTATTTAATTATTATATATTAATATGAGAGGTTGGTTCTACAATTATGTACCAAAAAAAAAATATTCTGTTATTAATTACGTCCGGGTCAAACGTTAAATTGACTGGTCTGAAACAAAATATTTTCTTAGTGACTACAAAACACATTTTTTTAAAATTATTTTTATCTATGGATGTCTAATTGTAAACCTATCTAACTAGTAATATTTTTAAAACAAAAACAAAATAACCGGCTGCAAAATGTAGCCTATGACACTCCGGACTTAAAGAGTATTCCAACAACACGTTACCCGTCAAAATCGGTCAAGCGTTTAGGCTACAGGAGGTAATATACATACTTACTTATGTAACATTGGGTAACATACTCGCATACTTACCTCACATACACCCCGAAAACATTACAGCCCAAGAAGGGATTCTTAGACAGTCAGGTAAAAAGACAAGAGCCAAAAAGAGCAAACTGCAAGTGTCGATCCCAGTTACGAGAATGATAAACACGGTCCCGTTTTTGTGCTGTTTTTCCCGGTTGGAATCGGCGGGATGGGGGACTGTAACGTTTGGCGGGAATCTTTGGGGACGCACAATGTGGGCTACTGAGTTTTGGAATATTTTTTATTATGTATTATATTCATAATTTTTATAATGAAAAGTAGCTAATTTGCATAGGCATAAAGTGAGTTCAGTTCACTATCCGCGGGTAAAGTATTTACTAATATACTTTGGATTCAAACTAAAATATGTTAATTATCCTGCTTCGTTCAGAGACGCAATCCGGCTATAAAATGACAACAAAATGCGCTTTCAAGCTACAATATTTTCTAAAATAATGAACCTTGTCTTATTGAAGAATAATAAATGATTTGCTATGTGAGGCCAGCCTTGCACTACGGCCTTTTTACCCGACTGCCCAAGAAAGAAGGTAATGTTTTTGGGGTGTTTGTATGTATGTGAGTATATTTTAGTATTTATATATAAGTACATTTTAGTGAGTATGTGAGTATCCGTTAACCCGCACCGGGCCAGCTTGGTGGATATGGCCTAATCACCCTTCGAGGGTAAGCCGATATCCCAGCAGTGGGATGTTTAGAGGCTGATGCAGAGTGTGTAACTATGTTTGTGTTTTCCTGTAAGACGTCCTGTAGCCTAAATGGCTTGACCTATTTTGACAAGCGAAGTGTCGTTGGATTCCTCTGTACTTCCGGAGTGTCATAGACTACATTTTGCAGACGTGTATTTTGTTTTTCTTTTAACGATATTACTTGTGTATGGATTCGCCAGTGAGCCAAATCGCGATTGAACCGATTCGCGGAGTCCAATTCGATTTTCATTTTCATATTGCAATAGATAATTTCCAGAAAAACACTTACCTACAGAACAGTGGGCATCCTGTAAATCTGAAAGCGATAGCGAGAGTTGCGCACTATGCGCGGGACCGCGCATAGTGCGACTAAGTTGGTACGACCGAGATGGCATGCTCTCGCAACACAGTTCTATTCATCTGTGTCTCGCAATCAGAATCACGAACGTTTCAAAGTTAGAGGATAATAAATATATTTGTATCCATTCATTGTCGTGCAAAAACAGCACGGCTAACATAACAGGGTAACATTTTAAGTAGCCCGCAAATGCTTATCACTCAATCAGTATCGTTAATAGAACATATTTAACTAATAATTATGTTTTTGTGCTTTTATTGATTTATTGACCACAAAATGTCGGAAGACCTAAAACAATAATTACCTACCTACTTCCCGCTGTAGCGAGCGAGCAGAAGCGATGTAGGTACCTACACGTATCGTAGGTGTTCGTAATACAATCACGAATAGAGGTGGTAATAGCAAACCAAGGTGGGTAAAACCAAAAAATGTGCAGCCTTTATTTTTCAACAATCTTTAAGTACACTTTGGAGTTTTGGCGGGAACGTGAAGAAATCATGTCGTGTCATTTTATTATTTTTCATTACTTGTGTTATTTCGAGTGTTAATGTGTAAAAACTGAATTTTTACCCGTTAAGTATTCGTGAACATGCACGAGTGTTGGTGAATGCTATAATGTCGTGAAACGTGAATTTTCGTGTTGTTTCCAAAACTCCATAGAAGGCTCTAGTAGTTTTCACCACTTTACTGGGGCATGACTAGGACTTGACCATGACTTGCTTTGCTCGACTTTGACTGTGACTATGACTTGTTTGATATTATTTAACAAAACTTGAAAATATATAAGTATACTTGACACTGGCAAATGCATAAGACGTGCGACGCCAAAATCCTCTCAGGAGGAAAGAGAAAAAAAACAAGTACACTTTGCGCACTGCTTAAAAAATATCCTATTTATCTCTTTTCCCACGATATAAAGAATAGAGAAGATTTTGTCGCGGTGCGCTACTCAAGGCGATGTCGAATAAATCCGAAACATGTCGGTCCGCGGTTGTACGTCCTACGCTCCACTTGTTGCTTCTCCCATCTCCAACTGTTATTGTCCCGAACAACTTTTAAAGATGAATGTTGAATTGAAGATGTCTGAGGTCTCTTATTTAGTCTGAGTATCTCTGGAATATAACAGTTACTGAAGTACGTTACGTTCCGTATTACTAAGTAGTAATGACCTCATAATTTTCATACTAATATTATAAATGCGAAAGTTTTTGTGTAAGTATGTGAGTAGGTAAATATGTAAGTATGTTTGTTCCCATTCCTGAACTGAACTGAACTGAACTGAACGGATTTGGTATGGTGGTAGCTTTTCACCCTACATTAACATAACGCTACTTTTTACCCCTGAAAAATAATCGGTTTCTGTAGGATAGCGGGTGAAACTGCGGGGTGTTGCTAGTCTTGAATATATAAAAGAACAAGCCTTTTTTTTAGGAACTAACGCATTCCAAACCGCATATGACAGAGCCGTGGAATTTGAACTCAATACTCACCAAATGGTCTAGAGAATAATAATTAGACGAACGGATTTTGCGAAATTTCACTTATAAAGGCAATTTAAAAATTCCGCTCTTAAAGGGAATTTAAAAAATATATATATTTAAAGGGAATTTATTTAAGATTGTAAAATTAACCTTATTATTAAGTTTTTATGAAAATAAAATATTTTTTCAAGCTAAGCCAATGAAACTAAACTGTTTATTAAAGCATAAAAAATAAAGAAATTCAAGTCTAGCTGTCCCTTTCGAACGATGTCGGATCTGTGGGCTCATCCCGTAACTCTGAAAGCGATAGCGAGAGTTGCGTGAGCGGGACCGCGCATAGTGCGACTAAGTTGGTACGAGCGAGATGGCATGCTCTCGCAATCAGAATCACGAACGTTTCAAAGTTAGAGGATAACCCCGCAGGTGATGTAACGAGGCCTATATAGAGTGGCCTCCTGCCAACCTACCATAGACAAAAGATAGACGTAGTTTAAGATTAGAAATGTAGTAAAAACGAGTTTCCCTTCTACGACGAAAGAATTTTAAACCAGATGACTGGCCCCCATACTACATATATGCACCTCGTTTAACTTCAGGCTGTCGCGCCGTCTTGTTAAGGGCCGCAGTTTTCTCTCTCTCTCTATCTCTGCGGTAAGTTTTGGTTCCTGTCATAGTCGCCATTTTTAGAGCCAGGATTTTTACTGGACACCGGCACGTTTATTTTGTAAGTATTTCAGGTCCTCTGATTTCTTTCGTCATAGGTTCACCGTTCTATCGTAGTTTTTAATTGCCACCGCTCCTATCTCCTAACAAATAGAAATCCGCTTGAAACAAATAATCCTTGGAACTCTTGGAAGCAATCAGCCGCAGGGCAGACCATAGATAGAAAAATATTCTAGCGGGGCGAACAAATGTGGCCATTTCAAATTTCATAGAATTTCTTACACTACTGGTCCACATGTACTGCACCTGCAAAGGACATGTACTGCAGCTGTATGTGGGCAGCCGTTCGTTACCCTGCTTTTACAGAAACAGAACAGAATTTGTAGTGGTAGGGCTCTTCTGCAGAGTCCGCCTAGGGCAGTACATTTGCACGTTATTCAATCGCCAAGCAGTGCGCAATCATTACTGTGTTCCGGATTGAAGCGTAATTACTGGGCATAAAAAGATTTAACATCTAATATCGCATGGTGACGAGCGCAGTGCATTGCCGCTTATAGTTTTGAAGTTCAAAATTCTGGATGGCACTGTTATGGGCAGGCGTGATGCTTAGCATCAGGTAAGCGACTTACTAGTCTCGTCACCAAGTTACATAAACAAAGTAAAAAAAAAAACGCAACTGACCTAGCTCTGTTCCATTTTCAGCGCGCGTTGCAGCCATTTTTCACCTGTTTCCCTGTTACCGTTCGTTTTCTACGCGATCTATCTCCAACCTGTGTACGTGATTAATGGGATGCATACATACGTCTTTTTGACGATCAACAGGTGGCCCTTTTCGAATGTTTATTGGAAAAATGGGTGAAATTGGTGGAGGGCCATTCCAGTCGTTGTGCTATTATGTTATACAGGGCTAGAAGGATCGGTAGTACTGCCAAACGGAGGTCATCCTAATCCTAACTAATATTCAAAGACATAATTTATAAGGAGAATTCTGTGCTAATATTATAATTCAGAGGAATATAGCCGCAAAGCTTCGTGGTATAAACGTCAATACGTTCGTCTCGAGGAAAAAACTTCGCTTGTGCGATTCAGAACTCCCTACATTACAACTGTCAGTCTAAAAAATTTAAGCGAACGGTGGACTGTATTATGTGGTTTAAAATGAAGAAGCACGATGGCGGTGAAAAGTGGTATAATATCGGATATTTAAATATAAAAACCAATGCACAATTACATGGAAACTTCTGTCGCACAAGGATTCTGCCAAACTGACATGCTTAAAGAATAATTACAATTTTTAAAATAAAAAAGAACAAAGCATTAATTCAGCCCACAGAAGAGAGATAAAAAGAAATCCTCTTCTGTGATTCAGCCAGTCGCCAACATTCGTAAGTAAAGTAAGTCAGTCAGTAAATTAATTATATTATAATTATTATTAGCCCTAAAGTGCAAAACTGAAATTCCTGACCACATGTCAAACCCCGTAACACATGGTCTCAGCTGGACATCGGCATTTACGCACACATACACAAACACTATAAATATATGAGAGTAGACATGCAACGTAGAGTAAGACAAGTGCAGATGTAAAACTGCAAAGAGAATCTTTTTTTTAATTATACTGAGTAACCAAGACGAGCAATTCGCACACCTTACGTAGAAGGTATTTCGAGAGAAAGATCATATTACACTAATATTATAAATGCGAAAGTTTGTGTATAAGTAGGTAAGTAAGTAATGTTGTTCCCGTTCAAATCCGTAACGGCTGAACGGATTTGAATGAAATTTTGGTATGAGGTAGCTTATACCCTGGACACAGATGAACCAGATACCTCGTCACTCGGGTTTTGGTCCGATCAAAAGTCACCACAGTTTGAGGAAAGCACGGGGTGCGCGGAGCGTGGCAAATTATTCCCATTGGCTATCATCAAGGTTACGCCCACCACTGTACCGAGTTAGTACGTTCCGTAGTGATGGGGTAAGCAGTAGGCTGTAGCAGTAGGGCAACATTATTAATCGGTACTTACCTAAGTTGCGAACACTTGGGTCGACTGCCGATGCCATAGTAATCGCACTCACTCAACTCACTAACATAACATTACTACACAACACCATTAAAGTACTAATTCTTCCTCAGTGTCGTGCACTCGCGGATTTTTCGAGATCGAGCTGTAAAGTCGAATGTTTTTTTCGAGGTCCCTGCTTTCTTTTGCGCGTTTCAATAGAATGTGTTATTCTAAAATGTGACCTTTTCTCGAGATCACGCGTTTTGTTAGGTCCGAAAAATAATGTTAGTTTACCCAGAATCAACTCAGTTACTTCAATTCATCATCTAAAAATCTATTTAGCCGGGAATCGAAATTAACAACTGAATCATACACCTAATAAAATTGAAATACTTACGACGTATACTATAGTCTACTGACAAAATTATTGCCAACTATTATTAATAAACGCCATTATTGTTTACCAGAAAAACGCGGGCGAAGCCGCGGGCAGAAGCTAGTAACGGATAAAAACTTCAAACATCCTACGCACCTACGGAACCCTACTAAGCATGGCCCGACATGCTATTTTCTCTAGTCTCACCACAGTCTCACGCACATCCTAGATGCTGCCGGTCGATTCTATCGTGATTTCGTTGCTTGTCGAGTTTAGTCCAAGCAGAAGGTCCCGAGTGCACAGTTTAGTTAGTTCATCAGTGTTCGAATCCCTTTACGGTATGGTGAAAATCGAAAATGCAATTCTGCGTTTTGTTTAATGAGTCACAACACTACTTTATACGTGCGTTCGCCAGAAAGGGACAACTGCATGGGATATCCGCAATGAGGAAAAGGGATAAGTGACGACGTGTCCATTATACACGGAGCTCAGCTATGTCTTGTAAAACTGAATTATTTTACTTACCGATGAAAAGTTATTCCGTCTTTTTTGTAGTTTGAGTGCGCGGATGACTTTCCACACAATTTCACTGCACAGATAGTCATTTTTGTTTACTGTTGGTTGTCAGGAAAATAAAACAACCGTTTTATTTTGTAAGCCGCACGCACGCACGCACAGCTCTAGCACTTGGTCGGAACTGAGGTTCAATGTTTGGGGCGGCGTCTTATATAAGTCTTATAAAACTTATGTGTTGCGCGCTAGGCTCGTCCTAGACTAGGTATCTAGTTCTATTCATCTGTGACCCTGGATTAACACATAAGCTTGTTCGGTTTCTGTAGAATAGCGGGTGAAACCGCGGGGCGCAGCTAGTGTGTACAATTGTATATCGCGTGCAGATGAATAAAGATGGCTTAAGCGCACTAGTCAAAAAATGATGATGATGGTGATGATGATTTAAGCAGTCTGCGGTGATAAGCTGCAAAGGTTCGAGTTGTCCTACTGTAGGTTTCTATCCTGAACCTACGTAATAGTGTGTGTGATACGTATTACGTACGCGTGCATGTTTCCCAGTGTGTGTGTCGGTGATGTATGGAGCAACCCCTGCTGTGCTTGCCGTAGCGTGACTCCAGACATTTTAGGGGTGTCTCTTGTAACTTCTTAGGCTAGGGTAGTTTATAAGGCTGAAACTATTTCAAGAGAAAGTTAGTGCTATACACTGTCGCACGCAGATGGAAAGAGATGGTAGTCAAAAAATATATAATTTGCTAATTACAAAGAAACCAGGAAATCAATTAAAATTCTGTTCTATGCAATATATTATAATAACCCCAGTTTAATAATCACCTGAATATACACTAGGGGTTCCGAGCGCCAGGAAAAATGTGTGTAAATCGAGGTCTATTCAATGTTTTTTTTATCGAGAAAATGTTATGTAATCCTCTTTTCATTCTTGGCTGTACTGGACAATAGAAACATTTATTTTTTTTAAATCTTTTCCCGCGTTCGACTGCGAAAGCGTTCCCGTACCCCTACAATGGGAACAAAGATTGGTATTTGGAGGTTGACGGCCGTGCCCCGCTCCTTCCCTAAGTTTTTTTTTTCACTTTCCTCCTAAGAGGATTTTGGCGTCGCACGTCTTAGGCGTTTGCCAGTGTCAAGTATACTTCTATATTTTCAAGTTTAGTAAAATATTATCAAACAAGTCATAGTCACAGTCAAAAGCGAGCAAAGCAAGTCACGGTCAAGTCCAAGTCATGTCCCAGTAAAGTGGTGAAAACTTTACTAGAGCCTTCTATGGAGTTTTGGAAATATCATGAAAATTCCCGTTTCACGACATTATACCATTCACCAACACTCGTTCACGAACACTTAACGGGTAAAATTTACCGTTTTTTTACCACCATTTTTACACATTATAACACTCGAAATAACACATGTTTTGGGAAATAAATAAATAATAAAATGACGCGACATGAATTCTTCACGTTCCCGCCAAAACTCCCTTCCCAAAGTTACGAGGCACGGAAAGCTGAACTAACAAGGTTGTTTTTTTAAAAGTACATTCAGTACAGTGCGTATAACCGTATACCTACTGTTGGTATTATTGAAGGTCAACATTACAAAACAGTTCTTGCCTTCGTTAAAACACTTTTTTGTTACAAAAATTAAGGTTGCGGTTACCTTCACAACCTTCAAAGTTACCAAACGATGACGTCACACTTTTTTGCTCGGCTTTTGTTGCGGGGTCACTTTTAACAGTTTATTTATAAGATCGAGTGATTTCATGTTTTTTTTTTTCTCTTTCCTCCTAAGAGGATTTTGGCGTAGCACGTCTTATGCATTTGCCAGTGTCAAGTATACATATATATTCTCAAGTTTTATTAGATATTATCAAACAAGTCATAGTCACGGTCAAAGTCGAGCAAAGCAAGTCACGGTCAAGCCCAAATCATGCCCCAGTAAAGTGGTGAAAACTTTACTAGAGCCTTCTATTAAGTTTTGGAAACAACACAAAAATTCACGTTTCGCGACATTATACCATCACCAACACTCATGCATGTTCACGAACACTTAACAGGTAGAAATTCACCGTTTTTACACATTAACACTCGAAATAACACAAGTTTTGGAAAATAATAAAATGTCGCGACATGAATTCTTCACGTTCCCGCCAAAACCCCCCAATTTCAGGGCTTAAAAGGTTTGACCTGCACAGAGCAACAGATACAGAGTTTTTAAAAGAAACTTTACACTGGCTAAATATGGAGGAAAGGTTGGACCGATTTTGACGATTTCTTTTTTGTTGTGTTCGTAATTGGAAAAAAAATTTAGGAACAATATTTTTTATTGAAACTGTTTTTTTTTTTTTTTTCTTTGCATTGTAATGAGGCGTTTTCCAAAAACAAAAAAGTAGTTCTAAAATACGTACTAGATGGCGTAACAGACCTATCGTTTTACCTGTCATTGTCATTTCTGTCGAAATATTTTATGTTTATTTTTTAAATCGTAAATTTAGGCTCCTTACGTTGTGTATTCAGCCAGTGTCAACTATTGTAATATTTCAAATGAAGTCAAATACATAGTTACGTTACTTGAAATTGTCTAAATACACATGTTGAGCCAAAAAACACGAGAAAAAAAAGGCACACGTACATTTTTTTTGTCTTTCATGTCTTGACATTGACAGAAAAAACTCAAGGTACATCTAACGCCATCTATTGGGTACTTTTATAACAAGGTTTATTTTTTTTTGGAAAACGCCTCATTACGATTGCCCGTTTGTGTTGAGAAATAATCGGCTAATGGTGATATTTTTTTAATGTGATTGACCGATTGACCTTTATTATCCCTAGCATGACGTCTATATATATAAAATCCTTGCTAGACATATCTAAAAAAAAAATGCCATGGAAAATATGTCATTATAACAGATAAAAAAAGGTTTTCAACAACTTTGGCAACGCACATTTTTAAATTATGCCAATGCTGACGACGTCGCGTGTATGTTCCTTTTTTTATTATTTTAAATATACCGACAAATTCGTATCTACAATTGTACATTTTTGTTAATAATATAGATATAATTATAATAATAATATAGTTATAATATAAATAATGACCCTAAAAATGTATATTCAAAGTGACACGAATGCAAATCCAACTTATGATTATTTTTCTCTTTATTATAAAAAATTATTAAATATTAAAAAATTATTATATTATTATTAAATTATTATTAAAAAATTTATTATTAAAAATATTGTTCCTAATTTTTTTTTCCAATTACGAACACAACAAAAAAGAAATCGTCAAAATCGGTCCAGCCTTTCACTTGATGAACTTGAGTATGAACGTGACCAGGAAAAGTAGGGGTTCATTTAATATATATAAACCAATATAAGGAGAATTCTGTGATATAGACTTACTAAAATTGTCTATTGATATTTGGCACTTTTGTTAGTGAAACAACAACAGCGATAAGGCGCCACCCTATTCATCTGTGGCGCCACCTAGCGTAAAATAAGCAGTGCGTCTCCACAAAAACAATCTATTTCCCCTCGTTACGGGTTTGTGTTTATTAATTTTTTTTACTCACAAACCGAGTTTCATTGCCGTAGCATGAAAAAAAGTTTTTATTTTCAAAAAAAAATTGGGTGTTTTTTTTGTTTCGTGGCGACGGTACATTTTACCCCTTTAGGGGTGAAATATTGCAAAATCGGTTCTTATCAATGAGGCGTTTTAAAAAAAAAAAGAAATCCTGGTAATAAAAGTACCCAATAGATGGCGTTAGATGTACCTTGAGGTTTTTCTGTCACTGTCAAGACATGAATGACAAAAAAAAGTACGTGTGCCTTTTTTTCTCATGTTTTTTGGCTCCACGTGTGTATTTAGACAATTTCAAGTAATGTAACTATGCATTTGACTTTATTTGAAATATTACAATAGTTGACACTGGCTAAATACACAAACTGTGGAGCCAAAATTTACGATTTAAAAAATAAACATAAAATATTTCGACAGAAATGACAATGACAGGTAAAACGATAGGACTATTACGCCATCTAGTAAGTATTTTAGAACATTTTTTTTTTTTTTTTTAAACGCCTCATTAGATCAAATTTTAAGAGAGTCCAAATTTCACCTTTATTATCATAAGTGGTTTGGTCTGTGCGTTGATCCTAGAAAAAGGCTTGTTATTTTATATACTCAATAGATAAAATACATTTTCCTCGCTAGCGGCAACCCTGTTAAACTCCACTTTCGCCCCTTGCACGTCATAGGTACTCACGCCCCCAGCAGCGAGCAAGTGCACACGCACACAAACATACTCACACAAGCATACAAATTGACAAGCCATAAATTAAAAGAACCTGTTTCGTAGGGTAGTCTGTTATTAAAAAACTATGAATATGTTTCCATAATTTAGACTTTATTGCAAAGGGATAGAGCTGCTCAAAAATGCATGGGAGATCATGGTGATTAAATTTTTATGATTTACGAGAAAATGACAGATTGTCTATGATAGAATTGCATTTTCTCTTGGCATTTTCTTATGGCTTTACTTTTTTTGCTCTTCTATTTTGACTCCACACTTTGTGTATTTAGCCAGTGTCAAGTTTTGTTATTAGCAAGTAAAGCATAGTATTTCACAATAAAAAAATCTCAGTCATGGTCCAAGTCAATTTCAGTCGCTGTACAGTCCAAGTCATGCCTCTGTAAAGTGGTGGAAGCTTTACTGGAAGCTTTTACAGAGTTTTGGAAACAACACGAAAATACAGGTTTCACGACATTAAACTATTCACGAACACTCATGAACGATCACGAAAATCTCCCGTTTCTTAATACATGAACACTCGAAATAACACAAGTTTTGGAAAATAGTACCTACAATGACGCGGCGTGACTTCTTCGCGTTCCCGCCAAAACACTTGTCATGGCTTTACTTTGTCTAATAAAGCAGTATTTTTCGAAATAATGCCCGAGCGAAGCGAAATAATAATAAGTACCTAATAAACATCAATCTTCTACATTGAGTGAGAGCTCTCAGACTTTTTCCAGCGAATAGTGTAAGAAAAGGTCGGAAATTCATTCGGTTTTTGTAAATATACTGGTTTCTGTGAATTATGCGCTCTGCTGGATATTTATCTTGTTTATAGTAAGTGTAGCACGCTGTGACGCATTCCTAAGGTTACGAGCATGCCTTCATTTCGTTTTTCGTAGAATCAATAATATTTTTACTGAAGATAGGTTTTTACCTTCAAAATGGCGCTCTGAATTCGGCTCTGCTGCAGTTCTAAGAAGATGCGAAAATGAGTTTTGGCGGGAACGTGAAGAATTAATGTCGCGTCATTTTATTATCTTCCAAAAATGTAACGTTGGAGTTTTGGCGGGAACGTGAAGAAATCATGTCGCGTCATTTTATTATTTTCCAAAACATGTGTTATTTCGAGTGTTAATGTGTAAAAACGGTGAATTTTTACCCGTTAAGTGTTCGTAAATATGCACGAGTGTTGGTGAATGGTATAATGTCGTGAAACGTGAATTTTCGTGTTGTTTCCAAAACTCCTTAGAAGGCTCTAGTAAAGTTTTCACCACTTTACTGGAGCATGACTTGGACTTGACCATGACTTGCTTTGCTCACCTTTGACTGTGACTCTGACTTGTTTGATAATATCTAACAAAACTTGAAAATATATAAGTATACTTGACACTGGCAAATGCATAAGACGTGCGACGCCAAAATCCTCTCAGGAGGAAAGAGAAAAAAAAAAAAAAATGTAACGTTCCCGCCAAAACTCTTTCATATTCTTTTCGTTGGTCGGTCGGAAACTCAGGACACGGCCCAGGGACCCTATTCGGAGATATGACATTTTATCTCGGTCACTCTCACTCCCATTAAATTCTAAATTAGAGAGACAGTGACCGAGATAAAATGTCATTTCTCCGAATAGGGGCCCAGAGACGATCTCAATAATAACTTGTTGCCAGTATTACCACACCACGGACGCAGGACGAGGTAAATAATCGCGTTATTCGCGTTTGTAAAAATATGTAAATAACTATTATAAGTTGAACCACGGAACTTACCGAATCCTTAGTGCACAAGGCTCAGCATAAGATGTTTTAGTTTATCTTCAGAGTTTGTAGAATTAAGCGATGGGTTAACAATCAGTATTCTAAAAAATGGTCTTTGTTGTCTTAGGCTTTATAACAAACGTTGTTTCATTAAAATCGGTTTACGGAAACTGGAGATATTACGTAAGAACGTTGAGTACCTTTGCAAAGCAAATTTACTTCGGGTCACCAATAGATGGCGGCAGGAGCCTTCCGAATCGCGGTGACGAGTATTTATTCCTGATTTGGATACTGTTTCGGAGATTTATCTGTTCTGATCAGTATGTTCTTTTTTCTAAGAACAAATCAAATGAGTGAAATGAACTACTTGCCTACAAAATTTCATGAAGATCGGCTCAACGGTTCGCAAGTTATCATCGGACAAATATACATACAAACATACAAACATCCAAACATACATACAAATGCCGATTTGTCCCAGTAAACTCTGAGACTTTCGCTTCGCTCGGTCAAAAATGAAGGTCGAGAAATTTTGTCCCCATTATCGCAATAAAGAGTTCACGGTACGGGCCCCGGTCGCATTACCTATTAGGACATGAATTAGTATAATTAAACAGTTGTAAGTATATTGACTCCGAACGAGGTTCAATGCGTCATCAGATTAGCACACAATTATTTGAACAATGGGCAAGTGCTTATTGTGCGTACTGTTTTGTTATTTTATCTATGGTTATAGGAATTTTATTAACATTTCTAAATAGGTGCCTATATAATAATTATTATGTCACAGATTATTACCATAGGCTCCGCACTCGGGACGGTGCACTGCACAGTGGTTCGTCCACGTGCAAAGGTGCTGCAAAAATCAATGTCATAATTACAGCTGTGCGTCCGCTGCCTTAACCGGCTTCAATGAACTAATGGAACGGCTGCCGGAGGTACGACCAACCTACTGTCATTGGACTCAAATCTGTTACAAGAAGAGTTTCCGGTTTGTTATAAAAAAAACCTGAACCGGTTCTGTCACCGAAATAATTTTTATTATTAACCTACCTTTATCAGAGTCGGTTATACCACACCAGAACCGTTTTCTGGTCGTCTTAAAACAAAATGATTACCTAATCTACAGTTATCCGACTCGTAATCGGGATTTCTCCGGCAACCGTTCCAGTTGCCGGCTCCGTCTGCGAAGGCACTTCCCGTAATTTTACAAAACTAAATACCTACACTATTTGATTCCTGTATCAAAAGGAAATAAAAGATCAGAACGTCTTTTGAGATTGGAGCTAGTTTAGGAAAAAAATACTGTTTTTCATGAGTGGATATGATTCATAATCATAAATATGAATAATTTCGTGATTTTGCCCCATTTTCATTTTGGGAGTTTTCGTGCACTTTTTGAGACACGATGAAAAGTATGAAAAATTAGATCTCAGTCTTAGAATTACTACCTTATACTAAGGTCTCAGTGAATCTTTGTCACCATGCATCGGTCAAAAAAAACACTCGCATTGGTTCATTTCTACGTGCTATATCCGTAATCTTGATACAGCCAATGGTATCGCTTGGTCGCAGTCCCCACAGTCCGCGCTTTCAACTTTGATGCGTTTTTGTCGGAAGCAGAACAATGATCTCGTAATGCCTTATCTATAGGGAGGTATCTGTGCATAATGTTATGTGTGACGTACACACTTAGGTAATGAATTTAATCAATGTAAAAATTTCAATTTCAATAATCCTACTGCACTGCATAATACTAACTGAATACAGGTTTACATGGAACGATGGTTCTAAGCAGGGTCGTAGCTACCGCCGTATCAGCCGTACCAATGATACGGGCCCCCCGGGCTACAGGGGCCCGAACGTTGTTTCATTGAAAACAGTGACCCTTCATTTGGGCCCCCCAACAAATTTTGATACGGGGCCCTTCTATGGCAAGCTACGCCACTGGTTCTAAGGCAAGATGAGGTATTTGGTACAATACCTAGTGAACTCATCATTATGAAAATCGTTTAGTTATATAGGACGAAACCCGAAATGGCGAAAAAACTTTGTTGTTCCATAAATACATTTTGTTGGTTACCCTATTTACATAGGTCGTAACTACTTGGTTGGCACCGACCGCGTTCCAACAAAAGAGAGAGAAATATATTTTCCTCTTATTTTTTACTTTTTCCCATCGAATACGATTTCGTACCTTTTTATGCTTGAGACTTACCCCCGAATACTGAAACGTTTGTTAACTTTGACGACAGATTAAGCCTATTGCTGCCTTTGTCATTTGCTTAGTGCCAGACAAAGGCAGTATTAGAATTAATCTGTTGTCAAAGTTAAGAAGCGTTTCAGTATTCGGGGGTTAGGGTGCATTACCACAAGAAATGAGCGAGTTTTATTTTTTTATTATTTATTGGCTTGCGTTTGACTGCCATCACGTCTGATGTTAAACGAGGATGCAGCCTACGATGGAGCACGCTTGCCTAGAAGAAACCGATTCACTCGCGACTTAAGACACTCAGATTATAATCATCAGGAAAAACCCACTCGGGCAGCGCATTCCACTGTTCAGCAGTTCGAATAAAGAAAGTGGAAACAAACCGTCTCGTTCGAGTTTTTGGTATATCAACAATGAAACGGTGACGCTTTTACTAAGCGGTGGGCAAGGAAAACATTGCCTTCAAGGCTTTCAAATTAAAGTTGGTTATCCTATTGGTTGATTTTTTCCTCGCATCGCCTCGCTTAGCTAGCTCGCACATCTCTGGCGGAAACGCACCCTTATAATGTCGTGAAATGTGACTTTTTGTGTTGTTTCCAAAGCTCCATAGAAACAGTTGTTCCATAGTCTCCACCACTTTATTGAGACATGAATTGGCCTTCCTCACAGAAAAGAGAACTCTGTGGCCTTGCTTGCTTGAACTTGCCTGAATTAGACTATGACTAAGAATTGTACTAATTATTGTCAAATATATTACATTAAATAGTTCAACACTTGACTTGTGGAAATAAAACCAATGAGATTATTTTTTATCGAGCGAAGCGAAGTTCTCAGAGTTTACTGGGACAAATCGGCATTTGTTTGTGTGTATATTTGTCCGATGATTACTTGCGAACCGTTGATCCGATCTTCATGAAATTTTGTAGGCAAGTAGTTCATTTCAATAAAATTTTTTAGTTAAAATATGAGCTTAATCGGTCCAGGGGTTGTGAAGATATAGGGGTCGCGAGGTCTCTGTTCGCCGCGAAAAAAATGCTTCCAGACCGCACCAAAAAACAAAAACACCTCAAAGCCGCCTCATCAAACTAAGCCTTGACTTGACTGACTGATTCCCGCCCGCCCTTTCGAAGGATCGCGAGGTCTCAGAGTATACATTCATCTATGGGTCTCAGTTCGCCGCGAACTACTAGTTTAAATAAATAAAAAAACAAGAATGTACAGAAACAGCGGCAACGTGTATAAAGAAAAGAGTTCGTGTATCGTGCGATACAGATTTCTCGAGGAAAAAATTTTACAATAAAAAGGTAAAAATAAAAGAGGGAAATATTAAAAAAAAGGAAATAAAAAATTGGACAGGCCCGCCGGCGGTCCCGGCCTTCATGTCAAATGAAAGAATAGACATACACGTGGTAATATTTCTAGAGATATATTATTGACCGAGCGAAGCGAAGGTCTCAGAGTTTACTGGGACAAATCGGCATTTGTATGTACGTTTGTGTGTATATTTGTCCGATGATAACTTGCGAACCGTTGATCCGATCTTTGTTGATTTTGTAGGCAAGTAGTTCATTTCAATACAATTTTTAGTTCGAACATGAGCTGAATCGTCCAGGGTTTGTGAAGATATAGGGATCGCGAGGTCTCAGTTCGCCGCGAACTACTAGTTTAAGAATATTTAGTTGAAGGGTGAGCGGACCACAGCTCGCCTAACTTTATGAGGTGTTTATGTTTTGTTATGAGAACTTTATGCAGCAGGCAGGGTTACAAAATTTTTGTATAAACCTATAATTTTACTCAATAAAATATTTTGTATTTTTTTGTATTTTTTGTTTCTGATGAACGTCTAATCTGCCTAGCATGAGACCACATATTAGAAATGAAAATTAAGAACCTTCCAGTTCTCAAAATGCCAAAAACAGCTTTTTTCGGCCGATATGTTATAGCACGGAGGCTATGTGTGTTACGGAAATAGTGTTTGTAGGCTACATAACATTTAACATCAGTTTTTGTTTTTGTTTTAACAATAATACTTGATTTCCGACGGTATAATATATGTATAGTAAGTATGTTTGTGTGTTCCTATTTATAACATCTTACCGCCTACACGGCTTGACCGATATTGAAATGCGATACGTTCGTCTTTATATTCCACTAGCAGCCCGCCCCGGCTTCGCACGGGTATTTAACAAAAAAAAAATATGGTATAGATTTAAGGTATTTTTTTTACATCTTGGGTTACACTAATGGAGTTTTTACATTACATTAATTTAGTAAGGATCCCTAATTTTTTTGAAAATATAACATGTCACCCGGAGATGGTCTAGCTTCCCAACAGCGAAATATTTTTTCAAATCGGTTCAGTAGTTTCGGAGCCTATTCAATGCAAACAAACAAACAATCAAATCTTTCCTCTTTATAATATTGGTATAGACAATGTTTTCCACAACGAATATTTATCTCTTACCAAGAACTTAAGAAAACGACCTGTTTCTATCCTTCGATATATCCACTCCGTTCCAATCTCTTCTGTATCATGCAATCCGGTATCGTTGCACGCCGTCGCACACGGGTCCACTGCCGTGTCAAACTACTGACTTAACATCGCTTATATTTCAAGCCAATATCTTCCTTATCACTTGCTGGTAAGGACTACTTCAGTAGCTTCAATAATTTTGTGAACCAACACTTTCCGCCAACTTTCATACGAAACCCCGTTTAACCAAACTAAGATTTATCTCGTAGCGATAGAGCTTAAAACAAACGCATCTTGTTTTTTGTTGACAAAACATCTGTGATTCCCTTGATAAGGATTATTTTGTATTCTATATCAAAGGCACAAGGCTTCAAATAGCTTGTTAATCAGGTTGTTTAAGAAATGCTGCCATACCACTTTTCACGATCCAAATAACGGGAGGTTTTCCACTTTAATACGAACGTTATAAGGTTTTTGAATGTGTTTTAGAATATTTTGTCATTTGATATCTACCTGGATTTTTTTACCGATAGACATGCATTGTCTACTCGAACGGTCTCGTGCGTCTTGTAACTTGTTTTTTCTGGAAACCATGAATAGGCATACGAAGTGGTTACCGGGTTAGTTTGCCGGTTTATGGAATCGCAATTTATCGTTTGAATATTTATGGAGATACTATTTGATGCCCGCAACTACGCGGCGCTGCTCGGACAGCGCGAGTTGTATTATTTAATAATAACTAGTAGTTCGCGCCGAACTGTGACTTCGCCTCTATATCTTCACAACCCCTGGACCGATTCAGCTCATATTCGAACTTAAAAATCGTATTGAAATGAACTACTTGCCTAAAAAATTTCATGAAGATCGGATCAACGGTTCGCAAGTTATCATCGGACAAATATACACACATACATACAAATGCTCTCTGAGACCTTCGCTTCGCTCGGTCAATTATTATTTTATACAAACATTTGCAACCGGCTTCAATCGTCTTGGTTTGACTTTAATCGCTCTAATATTCTGATAAAATAATTCTCTGTAGATCCATAATGGATCTACAGAGACATTTTTCTCTTGGATCCCGTTTTGAAATCATGGTTGCCATAATCCACATGCTTGGCTATATTGTAGTTATTCTACTTCTGTCCTTGATTACTAAACTTGTAGCCTGTGACACTTCGGAAATTAAGACGATTCTATCTAAAAGCACATTACATTTTCAATATCGGTCAAGCAGTTTATGCTTATGAAGGCCACATAGGAACAGACAAAACAACCCCAACAAGTATTATTATAAGAAGAACAAAGTACCCGACTGCAAAATGTAGCCTCTGTCACTTCGGACGTTCGGACGTAATGAGGATCCAATCTGATGACACGACACTCGCCATAATCTGTCAAGCCGTCTATGCTACAGGCGGTAATAGGAACCCACAAACGTATACATACATACACCCTAAAAACATTACTGCCCTTCTTGGGCGGTCGGGTAAAAACATTTTTCGTATCGTTTTTGGGAAAAACCGAAACTAAAAATGTTTATAAAAAGTCGATAAAATACTCACTGGAATACACAACTTTATTAATTTTAAGTTGGAGAGAAAAGCTTTTTATATTCAGAGTCAAGAAAAACAACAATACTATTTAGATACATTATTTTAATCCATAATATAATATATTTTGTTTTCTGTGCCACAGAATCCTACAGCTATTTTTCTCAACATCCTAAGTGCTTCTATTTGAGTAACAGCCACGCAAAATATATAACACCTGTAATGGTCACAGCACACATATCGGCTCAGCATCGGGTCGCCCTCGCCTCATAGATTCGCCGTCAACCAGGCATCACAAGCCAAGTCAATTTAGCGTTTGACCCGGAATTAACTAATAACAGATTTTTTTATGTACATAATTTTAGAACCAGCCTCATATTAATATACAATAATTAACCAAAAGGCGTATCCGGAACATACTCAAATTTTACATTTTGCAATATTGTCTCTATTTGCGCTATACTAGAGTCTATTTCAGATGACGATCGTTAGCGCAATGTGAGTCGTCGGCGACGATAATGTATTATGGCTCAAGCACAAATGCTTTTTCTATGTTCCATACTTCCAGACTGTTTAATTTAATTTTATATTGACTCTACTTCAGCAAATTATACCAAACACAATTTATATTTATGTTATGAATTATGTCCGGGTCCTCCATACTAAGTCTCATAATTTGGTTATCACGCAAGCTTTAAAAGCGTTAACACGTGTAACAACATTCACGGTGTTAACTGCCGTCTAACAAACGAGAGTGTAAAAGACAGAAATATATTTTCCTCTATTTTCTCTCGTTGGTCTTCGATACGTAGCCATCAGGTGCGTTTGGGGAACAGTTAGGTGTCTAGCCGGAGCGGCTGAGACTCTGTTAAATCGCATCTGTTTCGTGGTCGAGACTACGCCAACTTAGCCTTGTCTTTGGTAGCCGCGGTGAGGCGTCGAGGCGATGCCGTAATGATGACGATTAGTGTGCGTTATAATATGAAAAAAAAATTTGAACGGCTCGAGTTGAAGCAAAAGCGATCCGTTCCCGAGTGTGTGCTGCGACCAAGAGTTTAAAATAACTAAAGTGGTCAACCTATTTATAACAAGGTACAGGTATGAGTGAAGAAATCACGAATGGGGTCTGTCCGTGCTCAAAAAAAATTATACTATTTTACGATTGTGACAAAATATTTAGATTGAGGCATCTATTTCTTTATATAATCTAAGTGATTATCAAATCTAATCTATGAAACACCACGATTTTGAGTTTTTGGCGGGAACGTGAAGAATTCATGTCGCGTCATTTTATTATTTTTCAAAACTTGTGTTATAAAAACGGTGAATTTCTACCCGTTAAGTGTTCGTGTACAAACACGAGTGTTGGTGAATGGTAAAATGTCGTGAAACGTGAATTTTCGTGTTGTTTCCATAACTCCATAGAAGGCTCTAGTTAAGTTTTCACCACTTTACTGGGGCATGACTTGGGCTTGACCGTGACTTGCTTTGCTTGCCTTTGACCGTGACTATGACTTTTTTGATAATATCTAAAAAAACTTGAGAATATGTATGTATACTTGACACTGGCAAATGCATAAGACGTGCGACGCCAAAATCCTCTTAGGAGGAAAGAGAAAAAAAAAAGTGGTCTACCTATTTATAACAAGGTACAGGTATGAGAGAAGAAATCATCACGAATGGGGTCTGTCCGTGCTCAAAAAAAAATATACTATTTTACGATTGTGACAAAATATTTAGATTGAGGAATCTATTTCTTTATATAATCTAAGTGATCTAATCTATGAAACACCACGATTGTCTTAATTATCAGATCTAGATTCCGAGTTGCTTCCAAAACTGAGGTATAGTTCGTAGCGTGTTTGCTTATGCATTTGGTTCGATTCCCGGCCGGTGCTTGAAATATCTGCTCTGGGTCTAGGTTTTAGTTGTTCGTGTCTTGTGTGTTTCACATCCTCGACACAGAGAATATTAGTGTGTAGTTGAGTGTGATCAAAAAATAAAAAAGTTAGTTGTAGACCGTCTTCAGTAGTGCGAAGTATGACCAAGAGCGGCTCAAGATCTGTAAGAAAAAATAAAGTGAGTACAGTTGTCTCGCTCGTTCATTTGACGAACACCAACAGGATAGCAACCATCTCTCATGGTCAAAAGCATGTCTAGCAACTACCTATTCACTAATTAAAACTCGGAAAAATTCTAGTGTCCAGCAACTACAGGCGGTGGTCAACGGGCACTTACTATTGTACCTGTTCGGGAAGACAGACTCAGGTGATGAGTTCCACACCTCTGGGCCCGTACCGTGAGGTGCTTATTGCGATGAATGTTTGGTTCAGCCGACGACGCTGCGCGACCATAAACCTTATCGCGCGGCGATACGGTTCGTGGTCGTGCAACGTCGTCGGCTGAACCTAACAATCATCGCAATAAGCACCTCACGGTACGGCCCCTTTTCACTCATCGCGCGAAATTCAAATTTTCTTGCGTTTTGTCAATTACAGCTTAATTACTCGTCGTGGATTTATTGAAACCAATTTTGCGCCAATAAATAAGTCGTTTCATGAAATTACGGGTAAAATGATCACCTAGATAACATTGGTTTAGCTACAAATCTCAATAAGCTGATTTTCATCTTGGTTTTTGATTTAGTGGGAAATGTACTTATACTAGCTTTCAACTACAATTTTTGTTGGTGTAATTTCTGGAAACAATCTATTTATTATCGCAAAATTAGTGTTCATTTTCAACTTGAATTTTTGGTTGGTGTAATTTCTGGAAACAATCTATTTATTATCGCAAAATTAGTTTTCATGAACGTACGATGAGTAATTAAGCTGTATTTGACAAAAAACGCAATAATTTTCGCGCGCTGAGCGAAACGTTGCACCTTAAGAAGAAAAACAAAATACCCGACTGCAAAATGTAGCCTATACACGTAAAAAGGAAACCGACGCCATCTCACTCGTCAAAATCGGTAAAGCCGATAGCTGGAGGTAACATTGGAACACCAAACAAGCTTAAATGCCATTCTACCTGGTAATGCCACCAGCATGCTGGGTACGCTGCCAACTGGTACTGGGCTTGAACATTTGGATTAGGTATCTATAGACCTTTAATGGTCTCTGGATAATTGAACTGTTATTTTTATGTAGTAAAAAGTAGTTTTGTTTGTATTTTGCTTATTTAACGTGTACAACAAGAACAAGATACAAGTAAGTTCGTGATTGCAACTTTGCTTACCGTACTGAACGCTCGTAAGTTGAGGTCCGCGAACTTGCTCGCAGTCAACTTGCACGGCTTCTGGGCTCTGAGAAATCAAACAAAACGGGCTTATCCTCTAACTTTGAAACGTTCGCGATTCTGATTGCGAGAGCATGCCATCTCGCTCGTACCAACTTATTCGCACTATGCGCGGTCCCGCTTGCGCAACTCTCGCTATCGCTTTCAGAGTTACGGGATAAGCCCACTGGAATCAAAGAAACGGGAACACTTGAGTACTACTACTAGTTGAGCCCCGCGGTTTCACCCGCAGGAACCGGGATAAAAAATAGACCATTATAGCTATCATGCGCACCGCAACAAAATCTTCTCTATTCTTCATGTCGTGAAAAACGAGACAAACGTATACATAATAAAAAATAATCGTCATATATCTTTAGAGTACTATTGCCAATATTTTGTAGCAATTTTCACGTTTCTTTTTGGCGAGGGAGAAGGAAAAAGCACCGAAAAGTTGTTTTTTTCTTTTTTGAAAGAGAGCGAACGAGTGCTTGTTTCAGGGGAGCGCGACCCGTTGTGGTCAGTCGGGTAGAAATGTACAAACCTGATTACTATAATAAGTACAGCCTTTTTTTCGATCACATTGAAATCATACCAAGGACTCTTGTAGATGGCTCCACTCACTTCTGTGCTCTGAAAAATTTACATTATTTTCAGTATGTTTTATTTTTTGACACTATGTACAGATTGGCTCAGGACCGAGGCAGATGGCACAGCAAGAGGCTTATACCCAGCAGTGGGATAAGGAAGGCTGTGGATCATGACGATGATGATGTACAAAGACATTTTTTTATAAACTAAAAATCATCGAAAAAACCTATCAACTAAATTTTTACACATTTATATATCAGTAAATATTATTTGAGATATTTTTTTGCCTTTTTTTCTATTCGTTTTCTGTTTATTTGAAACTAGTAGAATAACAACATAAACAAAAAAGGTATACTTTTCAAGATAAAGAGGCTACAAGGCGCTAGTTAGCGTGGTTAGAACATCGCGTCCTCCGGCCGACCCGGATCCGTTTTGCCGGTACCCTCGTTGCTCCAAGAAGGCTATAATCATGAAGAAGTACTAACCGACCGCATTAGTTTATCCCCAAAGAAGCACAGCAGAGACACCTGAGAGAAGCTCAACAGCAGAAATGTCACGAATGCAAACACCGTACCAATCTCCTCTGCAACCTGAGACAAAGGCAAAACATCACGCATACCAACAGTTCAGTGCCACGCTGAATTTAGAACAGTTCAAAACCATGCGAAGCAATGGACTGCGCACGACACCCTGAGCTGGACGAGTCGATCGCTCGCTTGAGTAATGGTCAGGCATGCTCCACAGTGTGGTGCCATAAAGAATTTGGAACTTCAACGGTTAAAAACCGTGTGAGGCAATGCACTACGCTTATCACCCTGCACAAATAAGATTTTTAATCTGTGTAATTTATTTTTTTATTAAAAGCACTAAAAGACCGAGTGACGAAAAACCAAGGGTTCAAGTAATCCTAATCCTAACTAATATTGTAAATGCAAAAGTAACTCTGTCTCTCTGTCTATCAATCTATAACCCCCGAATACTGAAACGTTCATTACCTTTGACAACAGATTAATTCTAATACTGCCTTTGTCTGGTATTAAACAAATGACAAAGGCAGCGATAGACGTAAGCTGTCGTCAAAGTTAACAAACATTTCAGTATTCGGGGGTAATTCTGTCTCTCTGTCTGGGTGTTTGTCGCGTTATTAAGCCTAAACGGCTGAACAGATCGACCTGATTTTTGCATAGATATAGCGTAAGGGTCGGAGACTGACATAGGCTACTATTTTTTGTTGGTCCACGCGAACGAAGTCGCTAGAGGATAATGAATAATATAAGATCTATGAAATAAATATATAAAGAAACAATAAGACAGAGGGGCAAAAAGATAATTAAGAGTTTAAAAAAGAGAGATGATCAAAACGACGAGAGTTTCAAAAAGACAGACGGACAAAAGATACTTAGTGAAAGACAAAAAGACAGAGAGACGAAAGGACGGGTGCTGAAAAATTCATCAAAAGACTGAAAGATAACAAGACAATGGGATAGAATGTTTTTTAATTTTTTTATTTATTCTTTTATTCATTACACAGTTACATTCTAGTTTTAAAGAAATGGAGCACCGCAACACTACAGGAAGTTTGTCGCGGTATCCACATTCGCAACGCGCTGCCACATAAAACACAATAACATAAACAATTTGAGAACTGACATACAAAAATTAAAATTAGATAGATAAGCATTTAATGTTTGCACACTACTGCTTAGTGGTTGAATAACTGTTAAAGAGTGACAATTCCCCAGGCGCAAGAACCACATATGTAATAATATGAACTAAATATTTTGTAAATGTGACTTGGCCAGTATAACTACCAATGTTATAAGGCCAATAAACGATTCTATTCTATTCTATTCTATTATTGATAGACTAGATATCTACCGTTATATTAAAAGCACTGAGGCAAATGAGAAAGGAGCTGCTGACGAAGTGGAGCAGAACTGGTTGAGAGAACAGCACTTCAGTCTTCTCGACTAAGCTGTAACAAACGAAAGCATTTCCTTTGCAAAACAAGTCTACACTTTCACTTGTAAAGATAACTTTAGGGATGAATTACTTTCTTACCGTCTTCCAAAAAAAGGAGGAGGTTCTCAAGTTGACTGTTTTTTTTATGTTTGTTACCTCAGAACTCCGTCATTTATAAACTGATTTGGTAAAATATTTTTATTTAGAAGGATATACTTTCAGATTAGTCTGAGTTCTGATGGGTTCCGTGTGGAATTGAGGGAACTCCCCAAATGTTATAGGCGTACATAGCGATTTTGGTATTTTCATCAACAAGTCGAGCATCTGATATAACTTTACTCACCCTATCAGCAGTTGATGCCTCTCCACGGCGGCCACTAACGCCTCTTGGGTTCTGAACCCTGGTCGAATACCCTCGAGCTCATTGGACAAGATGCGAAAATGCATCTCAATATACGTGCACAGGGAGTAGAACAGTGTCTCCGTCGCAAATATGTTCTGGCACACAATAACAGCTGAAAATAAACAATTTTCTAAAGGAAAATGTTTCTAAAATGACCGATTATCAGAATAATTTCCATCAAACTTCACTAAATGGCGTTGATAATTCAAGATTCTCATTTTTTCCCTTCAACTGACCAGCAGGGCTAGCATGCGCACCGCGACAAAATCTTTTTGTTATGAAGGAACAGGACACGGCTACGATTATATATAAGTTTGTCTGATTCTTCACGACATGAACAGTAGAAAAGATTTTGTCGCGGTGCGCATGCAAGCCCTGCAGAAGAGAAAAAAACATTGGGTTGAAAGACGTAAATAACACACAAATAACGCATTGCCGCCAAAATCTAACCGGCCAGTAACTTCTTCATACATTATGCGTTCAATCTCTCTTCTCAAACTAGTCAACCAAGAGTTTATTAACAAACCTTTTGCTTGCCAGTCACAGCACGAACGCGGACCAATCAGAAGAGAGAAACTCAAACTCCCACGGGAGCAAAATTGTACTTTGCTCCCGCCATCCTCTAGACAATTGTTGTTGACCGAGCGAAGCGAAGGTCTCAGAGTTTACTGGGACAAATCGGCATTTGTATGTATGTTTGTATGTTTGTGTGTATATTTGCCCGATGATAACTTGCGAACCGTTGATCCGATCTTCATAAAATTTTGTAGGCAAGTAGTTCATTTTAATACAATGTTTAAGTTCGAATATGAGCTGAATCGGTCCAGGGGCTGTGAAGATATAGGGGTCGCGAGGTACAGTTCGCCGCGAACTACAAGTATTTAGAATAGATAAATTAAAAAATGTTTTATTATCCACTTACTTGCCCAAGCCTGTTGAAAGTACAACAAAGGCCAAAACTTGACTTCATACGCATCAAACCAGTACTTCACTGAAAATGGATACATAATCTTCATTATTCCTGTTTTGTGATATTCCCATCTTATCAATACCAATGGTGCTAAAAGGAATGTTACAAGAACAGCTACACTGATACTTGATAATATAAATCCTACTAATTTTAGCAGTTTGACTGATTCTTTTGCTAATTCCTCGCTGGTCTTCTGTTTCTCCGTTGTTTCTTCGAAATCAAGAAAGTGTTTAGTGCCAGTATTTTTGTCTTGTTTCTTTTTTAAGCTGTTATTTTTATAATCCGTTTCGTCAGGGTGGATTTCTTTTAGGGTTTCGATGATTTGACAAAGAAGGTCTCTTTTGAAGTACAAAGGTACAGTTTTCAATGTGGTTAGAATGCTGATTGTGATACATGGCGCTGTCAGGGACATTTCTACGAAATCTCTGCCGATTTGTATGCCGTCGACCAACCAGTATATTTCTGCGAATATAACGGAATATAATATTACGATGTTAAAATAGTAAAGAATCTTGTTTATGAACATTTCTATTATTGGGTTCCATTGCGTTTTGTAGATTTGTATGCCGGATAAAAGTAAGCATATTTTCATAAGTTTGAGAGTTTCGAATTGATTTCTATCTGTCATTTTTAAGTATTTTTATAATCTGTTTTTTTTTTTTTAATATTTTTGGTTTCTAAGCGTCGACGTTCAAAAGTCAAATGAAAAGCGTTTTCTTTATTTTCCTAATTTGTGAATACGAATATTAATTACAGCGAATATCTTTTCTTTTTATGTTTATTTAAGTACATGTGGTGTTCAGACATCAAAGACTAAGTAAATACTAAAAATTAAGTTAAGAGAATTATTAATGCTAAATATCTTTGAGTCGTTTAATGTGTTAGAAAAGAAAGAATTAGTAAATAGATAATTATCTTGTAAATGTAGCATTCGTTAGTCATCGCAGATTACCCTCTAGAATCCGCACTTAGGACGATCAAAACCACCCATCGGTCAAAATACACCTATAAACATTTACTCACATTAGTTCATTGCTAGGCGCGTAACCTTGAGATAGTCAATAAGAAAGCTTGGTAGCAGTCCCCATTACCCGCAATTTCCTCCGACTTTGGTGAGTTTCTTGGGAACGCCTTAACTATATGACATTATGTGCCAAAAAAAAGTCACCCGGTATACATACACACATATACAAACTTTTGGTCTGATTAGGTACTACCACGGTAATACCCAATAGTTGATGCTTAATTTTAAAACAGACAGAAGCGTACTAGAAAATTTAAAAAAAAACTTTTGGTCAGGCAAGTTCACAGTTCAAAAGAAATCCATTACTATTAGTACTCACGGGATATTTTGTTTAAATAAATCCAATTACCAAAATTAAAGAAAATACCACCTATTCTTCAGAACATACTATGTCTGCTAGTTATAATTAAGTATAAATAAATAAATCGATACAAACACACACCGACGAGAATTAAGCGCCAAGCTGCCAATCAAAAAGGTCGAAACCAATAATTTCGCCATTTTCAAAACTACTTCGCAGAGCTTTGATCCGTTCCCAAATATTCCCGAGACTTGGCTACATAGTAACTATTTTTTATAAGTGCTGCACAGAGAAGAAATTTCTAACAGAAAGTCAGGTATTAGTAGGCGAGTAGTATAGGGTGTATAATTGTATTGTGGCTATGGATCTTTGTAATCCGAAATAAAGTTTTATTATTATTATTATATGTTTTAACTTTGTTCTCTCGTGAGACGAGGATTTTAACCATTTTCGCGAGTCCAAACGAAAAATGGGGTGCACTATTGGTTTTGTGATAAGAATTTCCGAACGATTCGGCAAGTGTTCGAAGTGTATTGTAATATTTCAAGTGAAATCAAATATTTCACGTTTGGTGAATAAGCAATTCCGTGAAAAAATATCTAACTTATAGTGAAAACCGCATCAAAGTCCGTAGTTAGCGGATATACTGAGTGGCAGACAGACGGGAGAGCGACTTTATTTTATACTATGCAGAGAAATTACATAACATATCCGAACATTGGAAACTCGGAGTTTCTCTGTTAGGTTTTTCTGCTCTGCGTCCAAGGATCATACGAAGGGCCCATTTCGGTCCTTGGGGGCAAAAAAGGCGGCTTGACAAAGGTGGTTTTGCCTCAGGCAAGGGCTTAAGCTAAACTTAAAGGAATACTCATGAATATGGGGCCTTTGGTACCGTTAGGTTGGGCCCGAACCAGATTAAATAAGGTGTTACCAGCCAGCGCTACCTGTGCGCCAGGCCCTGAGATATTTCGGCTTCGGTTTTTAATATTGGTGTCTATTCGCGCTATTTTCTAAACTAAACTTTAATTGGTAACTCTAAAATTATTTTCTCCCATATTGAAATTAAAAGAGATGCAGATAATTTAAGACCTGTCTGATTAGTTTAGTGAGTGGTACAGCAGAATCTTTTTTTATAAGCTAACCAAATAATATTCGTTTGTGTCATTTCTGTCTTGGGCCCAGTATACATACATCCTATATAAATAAAGAATTTTGTATTTGTATTTTGTATTTTTTGTATCTAATATTATATTGAAATTTGAAAGTAACTCTGTTTATCTGTCTCTCTGTCTGGGTGTTTGTCGCGTTATCACGGCTGAACGGATGGAACTGAATTTTTGCGATTTTTTTTCACAGGCTAAATTTTTTTTCGTAGGTCCACTCGAACGAAGTTGCGGGTAACAGCTAGTATTATATGTATATCTGAGAGTTTTAGTTACATTTTAGTAAAAAAATATATAAGCTCACTAAAGATGTTATTTTTTGCGATTTCAGTGTTTGTCCCATAGTAGGTAAAAGCTGAATAATGATGAGTAGGTAGAAGTACAATGCATTTTACCCTTCACACTCACTCAGTGTGGTGCTCTAAAAAGGACGCCTATGTTTAGCAGTGGACGTCCTTCGTCTGATGATGATGATGACACTTGTTATTGCTACCCACAAGGATTTCCTGTGTCGGCGATACCATGTAACACACACAAAGACACGGACAACTATCGCCCAGCCCCAGAACAGATATTTAAATCCATTATTCAAACATCTACCCGACCGGGAATAAAACGCGAGACTTCCTGTTTATAGGGCAAACGCATTACCAATTAAGCCACGAGGGTCGTCAATAATATATTGGAATATATCCGTCATCTAACCTAGCCTAATCCTAACTAATACTAGTAGTTCGCGCAGAACTGAGACCTTGCGACCTTACTGCGAAACCCTTGGACCGATTCTGCTCATATTCTAACTTTAAAATTGTATTTAAATTAACTACTTGCATACAAAATTTAATGAAGATCGGATTAACGGTTTGCATGCTATCGTCGGACAAGTATACACGCAATCA
Source organism: Apocheima hispidaria (assembly GCA_947579745.1). Lineage (NCBI taxonomy): Eukaryota > Metazoa > Arthropoda > Insecta > Lepidoptera > Geometridae > Apocheima > Apocheima hispidaria. Next base: position 2,837,556 of record OX388169.1, read on the forward strand.
TAGACATGTACAAAAATTCATTATAAATGCCGAATTGCTTCAGTAGACTCTGAGACCTTCGCTTTGCTCGGTCAATTATAAATGGCAAAGCAACTCTGTCTCTCTATCTCTTTGTCTGGGTAATTGTCGCGCTATCATGGCTAAACGGCTGTGCGGGTCGACCTGAAAGGTAGGTAGGTAGGTACATATAAATGCCGAATTGCTTCAGTAGACTCTGAGACCTTCGCTTTGCTCGGTCAATTATAAATGCCTAAGTAACTCTGTCTGTCTATATCATCTGTGGTATGGGTATTTGTCTCGATATCACGGCTAAACGGCTGTACGAATCGACCGGAATTTTTTCATCGGACACGGACATAGGCTTCTATTTTTTTATGTAGGACCACGCGAACGAAGTCGCGGGTAACAGCTAGTACAGTATAATATCGTCATTATGCAATAGTTATCTTATCATAATAACTATTGTATAAGTAGGTCGATTCAATAGAAACCGTCTCATTCAAAATGACTTTGATCATTTAAGTTTGTAGGCCACCTCTCGTGTCAAGGCCTGACATCATGACTAATGGCTGACGCCTACAGCACCACTGCTTATGTCGTCTAGTAAAGCATAGAGGGAAAACATGATTAGATAATGACATTTTATTTATTTTAAAAAATCATAGAAAAAAAACTCGATCTATAATTTTCGATAGCTCTCCGAACCCCTAGAGAGCCCTATAATTTGCAATTTTTTAATATAAAAAAAAAAGCAGTCGTAATTTTTATGTTTGACGAAGGAGGAGGAAAATGTCATTTTTTCGAGTGTTTCGAGTCCAAAAAAAAAATCATAACACTAAAATTGTGTTAAAACATTCAGATTGTTATTCTAAAGAAAATGAGTGTTTTTTTTTTCAACTCAATAGTTTTTATGTTTAATGAAGTGTAAACGAGATAGTGATATGTAATAAAAATTATGAGATATCATAATTTTTAGGATAGCATAGTACAGAATTTTAAAAAATATATATTTTGTGATTTCTTGATTAGCGCGTTTTTCATCTGCACGCGAAATAGGGAAAATTCAGTTGAAAGATATTGCACTGTTATTTAAAAAAAATCTCTTCGTGTCTGTTATAGCGCTATCTTTTTAACCAACTTCCAAAAAAGGAAGACGATCTCAATGATATGTTTTTTATAATGTTTGTTACCTCAGAACTCCCTCATTTATAAATATATTTTTATTTTTGAAATGATATACGTCCAGATTGGTCCCATTTTTATCAAAATCCAGTTCTGATAATGGGATCCATGAGGAATTGAGGGAAGAATATTTATGGTCGGTTTTTTTTTTATATAGTTATTCTCGAATTTTTCGAACACCGGCCTTCACATCAAGGCCTTTGTATTAACGAGACACTAAAAACAAGAAAAAAAAATGCGTTATAAAGTCCTATTTATAAAAGCAGTTTATATTTAAAGCTCTCTCTTCTCGTCTGGTCGAAGCAACACGTGACCAAAATGCTGGTCTATCTATATCTATTTCCTATATATATCTATTTCGCCCAAAAGTTGAGCATTGCAGTACAAAGTGGTAATGAGGCGTTTTCCAAAAAAAAAAAAAGTAGTCCTAAAATACTTTCAAGATGGCGTAACAGACCTATCGTTTTACCTGTCATTGTCATTTCTGTCGAAATATTTCATGTTTATTTTTTAAATCGTAAATTTTGGCTCCACACGTTATGTATTTAGCCAGTTTCAACTATTGTAATATTTCAAATGAAGTCAAATACATAGTTACGTTACTTGAAATTGTCTAAATACACATGTCGAGCCAAAAAACACGAGAAAAAAAAAGGCACACGTACTTTTTTTTGTCATTCATGTCTTGACAGTGACAGAAAAAACTCAAGGTACATCTAACGCCATCTATTGGGTACTTTTACAACCAGGATTTCTTTTTTTTTGGAAAACGCCTCATGGGGCCAGCATTTTGGGAACAATTCCCACTGGTAGCGGTCTTTTAGATTAGTTTATTTTGTTTATTATTACTATGTAATTTTAAGTCATATTTAACTGTTTTTTCAGCTTATCTTAAAATAAATTTGTTGCATATAATTAAATCACAATGTTTTATAGTTAACTACACTTTTAACACAAGGTGCAATTTGAAAAGTAATGCCTATAATAAAACCCTTATAAAATCTTTTTGTTACACATTTCGTTCAAAGTTGTTGTTAAATTTGTTTACCGCTATAGGAATATTTTGTTTTGCCGACTTTTAATGATTCTCCGTTTAAATGACAAAAACCTTTGTTTTGAAAGTTCTTTTGTTTCGTTTATTATTATTGTTACAGCGTCGTTATTATTATTGTCAACAATATTATTATGTTTGAATAGTTTTGAATTTTTTTACAACCTTTTCTCCGGATTGAGTTTCAAATTGTTTCAAACACGCCGCATATAATTGAAAGCTGCCGCTAGGTTTTGGCGCAGTAGGCATTTGAAAATTGTATTGCTGTTGCTCTGTTGCCCGTGCGTACGATAGAGTTAGTGAATTTTCCTTTTTAAATATATTTTTTATTATATTATCTACTAGCTGTTACCAGTGACTTCGTTCGTGTGGTGCTACAGAAAAATAATGTAGTTTATGTCCGTCTCTGCCCTTAAGCTATATCTATGCAAAAATTCAGCTTGATCCGTTCAGTCGTTAAGCCACGATAATCGACAAACACCCAGACAGAGAGACAGATTTACATTCGAATTAATATTATTAGTTAGGATATAGATAAATATATATATATGGTAATATATAATGGTCTTTTAGTTTAGTATAATTTTTATAGTTATTTTTAGGTTTTAGTTCTTAGTTAGTATTTTTATGTTTTCTTTGTCTGTTTTTTAAGTTGTAAATAAATATTAAATTAATAAATAATTAAATATAGGTATTTTTTTTAATAATATAATAATATATAGATAATATGTATAAAAAGTAGTTTTTATTTGCATTTTTTTTTAATAATTTGACAATACTTTCAGAGTAGAATATTATTTATCCAAGTCATTGATACAAAAAAGAAAATATTTTGATAAGATTTACACCATAAATCTTATCTTATATCTTATATAAAATCTTCGTGATTAATAAAAATTCTATTTCACAAACTATAATAAAAACGGAGTACAGTCGCACGCAATACAAAGGAAATAGCGTACAATAAAGCGATTTTGCTTGTCTTATAGTTATGACTTTACAACGCACTAAAAACTAAATCAAAGTAAAGTTTGGACGAGAAAGTTGCCGCGTTACAAGTTGACGATAAAATAATTTTATTGGACTGAAAAAGTTTTTTTACAGGTTGTTTATTTTACCATTACTATGGGTCCATCCGCGGTGTAAATCGCCCAAGTATTTTGTTGCCATTAGGTAATTCGGACCTCCGCCAAAAAGTAAAAATTGAGTGCGGTTTAAAATGTGCACGTAGTTACCATTTGCACTGTCAGCGTGCAAACAGTCGGTTTAAAATGCGCATGAGTGACGTCATTTTAGCGTGCTCACGGTGCTCACAAGAATTAGGTAGTGCACTGTGTGCGCTAATGTCAAATTCAAATTGTCATCTGTGAATTCCGATATCCTCTGTTTTTTAAAGAAAAAAATGGATGTAATGCAGGCCAAATACTTCTGTGAAGACAGAAATGAAACTGTGACCATCAAATTATGAGACACTGAGACCGATAACCTGAAAAATGAAACTATCTGGCATAAGCACGCTAATGAACGGTTTAAATTGTTGGCGCGCTGTGAGCGTACTAACAATTTAAACCGATCGTTAGCAGTATATGTGGTGTTTGCACTGTGAGCGCAATTTAAACCGCGCTGAATGTTGTCGGCGGAAACATGCTCACACACCACAGATAACGGCCTCGCTACATGGCCTGACCTGACATCGTTTGAACTAGATGGCTATATATATAAGTTTCTGGGGGAGCGAAAGGGAGAAGCTATAACCTTAATAGTTTGTTTCTTTTGCTGCCATGAAATTCACATCTAGCTGTCCCTTTCACACGCTGCCAGGTCAGGCCATGTGTAGACACCCTAAGACATACCACAGGTAAAATTCATCTGTGTCACATAACTGCTCGTTTGCAGTACAGTTCAGTTGAACTGTTCGGATCGCGAAATCTAGTGCGTCGATGAGAATGTCTTTCGTTTCACCCAGCGCAGTCTACATATATGTTTTTATTTAGGTGGAGCCTACAGCCTTGGTGCTTGACCGAGGGCTCCGGAAACTCCAAGGGAACGCACCGGAGCCCTCGGCACCGCGCTTCAGCTCCTCCCGGGGCAGCTACAAGCTGTCCTGAGACGCCTCCGCCTACAACAGCGACTCGACACTGTCCGGGCTAGTTTTCAGTAGATGGTTAGTGGTTATTGCCCCACCTCAGAGGTATCCTTTTAGTAGGCTCTTAGGTACAGGCAGGGGATACCGAAACTTTTTGTAGAGCTCCGGCGTTAGGGCGATAGGAGCCTATTATTATATCTAAAATGTTTTGCCGGACCCCTAGTGATGTGAGTTTTTGTTAAACGCCATAAAAATAGAAGCCTAGATATTTTGCGATACCTCGTCTCAGGGCCTGAATTAAAGCTGCGGAGGCCCTGGGGCAACAAAGGAGTGGAGGCACCTATTATTTTTTTATATAGATATTTTACTTATAGGATTTCGAACTTCGAAATGTCGCTTTGAATTCGACTCCGCTGCAGTCTGTTTACAGCTCATAACCTAGCAACCAAGTTTCGCCAGAGTGCGAATGAAGATGCGAAAAATAAGAGAGTAAAAGAGATAGCTATAATGAGATCAGTCAAGACAGTTTTTGCGGGGCCATTTTAAGGGCGCTAAAATCGAATCTCGAATAAAGATCACTGGGTTAAATAATATTTTGATTACAATTGTTTCATATTACCGGCGGGCTTATCCCGTAACTCTGAAAGCGATAGTGATAGTGCGCGAGCGGGATCGCGCATAGTGCGACTAAGTTGGTACGAGCGGGATGGCATGCTCTCGCAATCAGAATCACGAACGTTTCAAAGTTAGAGGATAAGCTCGCAGACCAGCGCTGGTTGTTCGCAACCAGTATTATGCTGAGCTAGAACCGGTTTGTGGTTTAACCAATGTGTATTATGTATTTAATTTTTTCTACCGTTTTGTGTACAAATTGTTTTTTTTTCATAAATAAAAACTTGTCTATTGTCTATTACGAGACAAATTAAATCTTTTCACCTCGTCCCCATATAGTTATGTGCATAAAGTGACTTGAATTCCTTGAATAGATACTGTGAAAAAGTCGTCTTTAGCTTATCAGACAAGATTAGATGATCACCTTGCGTTATCTGGGATTTAATTATAAGCAGTATTTAAATTGACTCACGAGTCGAGAAGCCGCTTGATTGGTGGTTACGTCAAATTTATTTGTGAAATTGACATTTGAATTTTTATTTAAACTAGAAACAGTCAGTTTGTATAATATCATAGATGAATGTATACGCTATATAACGTCAGAAATTGTATGTATTAGATAAATCTGTATAAAATCAATTAGTATATTTATTTATTTAAAACTTTATTGCACACACATACAAAGTATTTGGTACAACAGGAGGACTTAATGCTAAAGCATTTTCTACCAGTCATCCCCGTGGTTGAAGAAAAGGAGATGTGGGCGTGCATCAAAATCAATATACATATGAATTAAATTAAGTCAAAATGATTATGTTTCCAACTAGGAAATAGTCACTGACATTTTGGGAATGCTGCATCCACAATTCCACATACGGTTTTTTGGCAGGATCGTGAAGAAGTCATGTCGCGACATTGTATTATTTTCCAAAAGTTCCAAAACTTGTGTTATTTCGAGTGTTCGTGTGGAAAAACTGTGGGTTTTTATTCGTTAAGTGTTCATGAACGTGCAAGAGTGTTGGTGAATAGTATAATGTCATGAAACGTGACTTTTCGTGTTGTTTCCAAAACCTCATAGAAACCTCTAGTAAAGTCTCCATGACTTTGCTAGGGCATGACTTGGACTTGACCGTGAATTGCTATTCTGGACTTGGACTATGACTGAAACTTCATTTTGTTGTGAAATATTGTGCCTCCCCCTTAGAGCGCCACACCGATCGACAACGGGCCACTTGCAACCACCGGTTGCCCGTGACTTTCACAATATCGTCGGTCCACCTAGTGGGAGGCCTACCTACGCTGCGTCTTCCGGTTCGTGGTCGCCACTCGAGAACCTTTCTTCCCCATCGGTTATCGGTTCTTCGAGTGATGTGGCCTGCCCATTGCCACTCTGAAAGCTATATCTGTGACTTTGGATCTTCGGCGAATATCCACGTTTCGGATTTTATCGCGCAAAGAAACTCCGAGCATAGCTCTCTCCATTGCCCGCTGTGCGACTGAGTTTCTCCAAAAGGCCAGTGGTCAAGGACCACGTTTCAGTTCCATATGTCATCACTGGCAGCACACATTGGTTGACGACCCTTGTCTTCAGGCACTGCATGATTTTGGACGAGAAGACATCACGCAATTTCCCTAGTTTTTCGCAGTTTTTGTACATAGTTAAAGAAATGGTTGAAAGAATGAGAGTTGTGAGTTGTGTAAAATCACATTAATAATAAACACGTTTTAATAATTGCTGCAACGGTTGTTAATCATTTTTAGATTTTAATAACTCGTCTATCAATAAACAGGAAAATCAAATTTTTGATTTTGGCTTTGATTGTTTATTACGCTTTTGACACCTAATTCATGAATATGACATATGATAGGTACTCTCCCACATCAGACTTGGTTCCTAGCTAGTGTAATAAGCCAAATATATGAGGGATAAAATATGCCCAGGAAGTTTACCAGGGAGTTTTGGCGGGAACGTGATGAAATCATGTCGCGTCATTTTATTATTTTCCAAAACTTGTGTTATTCCGAGTGTTAATGTGTAAAAACGGTGAATTTTTACCCGTTAAGTGTTCGTGAACATGCACGAGTGTTGGTGAATGGTATAATGTCGTGAAACGTGAATTTTCGTGTTGTTTCCAAAACTCCATAGAAGGCTCTAGTAAAGTTTTCACCACTTTACTGGGGCATGACTTGGACTTGACCGTGACTTGCATTGCTCGCCTTTGACTGTGACTATGACTTATTTGACAATATTCACCAAAACTTGAAAAAATATGAGTATACTTGACACTGGCAAATGCATAAGACGTGCGACGCCATAATCCTCTAAGGAGGAAAGAGAAAAAAAAAAAGTTTACCAGGTAACCCATGGCCATTGTATTTATTTTTCGTACTTTTAAAATTTAAATTTCCGTGTATAAAATCGTTGTAGTCAAAATTCTCTTTTGAACCAAAACTGGTTTGTGGTAAAGCAATTCTGTAGTTAAGTATATTTTTTTTTATTTTTAAGGAAGGAGGTAACAAAATAAAATCTCAAAGTAAGTTTGTAACATACGATGACTTTTAATACACTTTCTCCTATTTTAAGGCCTCGCTACACGGCCTGACCTGACATCGTTTGAAAGAGATGTCTATATATACGTTTCTGGGGGAGCGAAAGGGAGAAGCTATAACCTTAATAGTTTGTTTCTTTTGCTCCCGTAAAATTAAAATCTAGCTGTCCCTTTCACACGCTGTCAGGTCAGGCCATGTGTAGACACCCTTACATTTGTTTTGTACAAAACAACGTATCGGTGAAGTATACAACGTACAGATTTTTATTCGACCTTAAGCAAAAATCACAATTAAACGATTAAATTCTAAATAATATCAAAAATTACGTATAATAATCGAGATCGTGTACATTTGGGATTACAAAAAGGTAATTATTTAATTGCACGCCAAAACAACGTCCTTTGAATGACCCAACAAAGTATTAGACAGGATAGATAAAACGAATCAAACTGAGACCATTTTGTTTTAATAAAACGGGAATACTCACGTTAAATTGAGTCGGTTATTCCGACTATAGTTTCGAACACATTCGGTGACCTTTATCAAGGAATGCTCAGCGAGACACGCGCGCGACCTCGTCTTGCCTTGCACTGCGGGCTGCGGCGCGTCGCGCGCGTGACGTCAGTTTCATAGTAAAACTGAGACCAACCTCTATTTAGGAGGGCCCTGACTTTTGGTAATTTTTATTTGTATAGTTATTTGGTATTATTGGGGATTTCTAGTTAAGTTTTTATTAGTTAGTTGTAGTTAAGGTGCAACGTTTCGGTCAGCGGGGGAAATTCAAATTTTCTTGCGTTTTTCGTCAATTACATCTAAATTATTCATCGTGGGTTTATGAAACCGAATTTTGCGACAAAAAATAGGTCGTATCAAGATATTACGGTTAAAATGATAACCACAATAATATTACTTTAGCTACAAATCTCAATAAGCTGATTTTTATCTTGGTTTTTGGTTTAGTGAGAAGTGTACTTATATTAGCTTTCACCTTGATTTTTTGGTTGGTGTAATTTCTTGATATAACCTATTTATTAGCGCAAAATTCATTTTCATGAACCCACGATGAGTAATTAGGTTGTAATTAACAAAAAACGCAAGAAAAATTGAATTTGCCGCGCTGAGTGAATCGTTGCACCTTAACTTCAAGATCACAAAATTAAAGAAGTTAAGGACACACTCTCTAATCACAATCGACATTTTTATCTATATAAAATTACGGAGGATAACTTTCAAAAATGTTTTGTAATAATTTTCTTAGCATAGTATTTAAAAAGACATCATTTTGACACTTACAACTTTTCATTTATTTCAACGAACAACAGGATGTTTTCTCTATTGGTAAGTTATTTAGCTTAAATCGAATTAATAACTACGCCAAAACTTGTTAACTTGTTATTTCATGTAGTCTGCACATATAATTGTGGTGACGTTTAGCCATTGCTTGCCTCCTTTGTTACAATGACGTACATCATGTTGGTGTCTATTAAATAAATAAATAAATAAATGATGTTATAAAGAAAATTATAAGAAAACATTTTTAATGACACCCTCAGAAATTGTGTAAATGTTGTTTGTGCGAGCGATATTTGTAACGTACCCTTTAGGAAGTTTAGGATAGTTACACACATCTTGTTGCGCTGCCTTCGAGCGCAAGCTGAAATGATTTTTTGAACCCAGAATCTGATTTTTATCACAGAAATTCTCTTTTCTAGAATCAGATAGCCGTATCCGATTACCGACAGCAAGCATAGTTTAATTTTATAACGTAACATTGTATTTCTGACGTGCAATTATATAAACATGAGCCTTACAAAGTCTTATAAAAAACGTTTACTTATCAACTTGCCTTGACTGTACATGAACTGCTTATCGCCGAGACACAGATAACATTTATGGAAGACGAAGACACAATAAATCGTGGAATGTTTTTGGCATGTTTGTTTCTTGTGACTATTTTAAAATAAAGGTTGAACATTATTTATGACAAAATGAATAGTAAATAAATTCTAGATCTCAGATTTTCAGAAACGCTTATATTTTGAGATAAACATAAAAAAAAACGAATTTCAGACACAGCTTCCAAATTTCAATATGAATCAGCCTTTTCAGTATTTACTTTTGTATATTGTTTAATTCCAAATTATTTAACGCTTTTACAATATAACGTAGTCACCTTCTTATTACAAATACGATTTCCATGACAGAAATATTTATGAATTGAATTTTTATTCCAGTGTTAGTTATTTAGTTTTTTTATTAGTTATTTTATTCAACATTTGGGATTATAATAGAATATTTCTGATATTATAAACCGTATCATAGTTATTGTTATTTACGTTTTTTCTTGGCACGGCTATGTACCTATCTCTCAATTTACGTCGACAATAAGATTCACAACCTAAGGTATGTTACGCGTCGCAAAATGAAATCGTTCTAAATTCAAAACTCTAGTTAAAATTTTATTTTTAAAATTCGATTATTCATTAGGTAAACGTAACTTGGTTTATATAAATCATTTATTTACCTGTTATATTTTGATCGAATATGCGTTGATTCGTTATTTTAGACTTACTTTACATAACTATAAATACAAAACATTACAATTTATACTTAGATGAGTCTTGTCATGCTGAACGTTTTCAAACAGTTACCAAGCTCACTTAGTTTTTCAAGGTAATTTTCATAAAAAGGTAGGGCCTACTAAGTAGTGTTTATAACTTTATTTATTATTTTTTAAGACACTACTGATCCTGTCGCGATAAAACTTAGTGTGCATAGTAATATTTAAAAATTCGCAATTTGACTTTAAGAGTATAGTTTTTGAACACTTTGTTCGGTGCTTTTGTCATTAAAATTCGATTTAATCGTGTTCAAATACTTTTTAAAGTCATATCACTAATGTACACCAAGTTTCATCAAGATTGGACGAGAAGTTAAAAAAACACAAATATGTACGTTTGTATGAATACAGCCAAAATCTTGAATGCTTGAGATAACTTAAAAGCCTACTTCCCTCTTAAGCTATCTTATTCGCTTTCTTTAAAATAACAACGCCAATGCTTTAAAGTAATTTTCATTTTACACATTTTCTATATTGACAAAGAAGGAAGAAACAGTTCTTCCTTGGCTTCTTCCCCAAAATAAAAAGTATATTCTCTTATTCAAAAGATTATTATTTGACTTGAATTGACTGTTTTTTCATTTACAGACTATTTTCTTCAAACATCTTGAAAATTTGTGAAATGGGTATATCTGGCCCAGGATTGCGGCCTTCATAAATGGAAAAACTAAACATAATAAATCCATGTCTCCTTACAATTCACTTAAGGTCGAATAAAAAACATTATAATTTGAAGAATGGCTAAATATCTATCTAACTAATGGAGCAATAACATAACCAGACCATTTCGACATTAGTAAACTTGTTCTTAATCACAACGAAAAATCAACAGAATTACGCAAAACCAATGAAATAATTAATAAATCGTCCAAAAAGTCTGGTGCAACATTGCGACTAGGCATTGGGGTAACTTTCTTTAAATAGCAATCAACAGACAAAACTTAGCTTTTTTATAAAACAAATGAAACTTGAATCATTATGCGACCAACAATATTAATATTAACGAAACGAAAAAAATATCGCACAAACCTACCTAGATACAAAACATTCCTTAATGTCCCAGCAGAATCACACAAATACACCAAATAAAGCACAACAAAACAAGAAATTATAATTATTAATATCCAGAAGGCTAATGCCATATAATTAGCCAGTAAAGTTTATCCTAATTCTGGCTTTCTGGCATATATAAGTAGTAAGTGGATATTTTGATGAAAACATTTGGATGAACGTTAATTCTGATGTGGCATTATTTGTCCTTAACAAATCCGGTCCAAACAAAACTCAAAAGAAAGCCACCCCATTTCCTAAAATATAATTCGATAGTTAATATCTTAAAAATTGGTTAATTCTTGTCCCGAGTATACAACCTTGGCGCTCCTTCACTTCAACATGGCCGTCGCACTCACACAAACAAAAGTTCACACAGACTAGTGCATGTGTGGTCACCGCACATGCCAGAGACCGAGGTTAAGAACACTCAGTCTAGGCAACTTTACGATATCGTCCAAGCCTTGAGGCGTAATGCACGTACACCCATACAAGTCTATTGCTTTCAGACTGAGCAAGCCTTCGCCTAAAGCCCGTAAACCCCTATCGGTGATCCGCGTGCATTGTCCTATATTTAATGTTTCCAGTTGCGATAGCCTCGCGACCCTTTCTAGCCCTTCATCGGTAAGGCGGCAGGCGCTTAGAGATAACGAACGCAACCCAGACAGGCCCAAACTAGCGTGAGACAACGCTTCATCTCCTACTTTATCACAGAACGACACATCCAAAGCTGTGAGTCTACCGCTTTCCGCCAAGTAACCCACGCCCATGTCAGAAACTCCATCACATGCCCTCAAATTGATGTCTTCTAAAAACTGCAGTCGCGACAAATGCCTCAGCCCTGCATCAGTGACGGCAACACAGAACGACAAGTTTATAGACTTTAGTTTTGGAAGCCCGGACGCTACGTGTTTCAACGCCTCGTCTGTTAGCCTTTGGCAGTCTTGAAGTCCTAAATGCTCGAGTTCCGGAGTGCCTCTAGCTTCTCCACCCCCGCATAAATGCGCTATTCCTGTATCGTTCACGTACCAGCATGACCTAAGATTTAGACGACGAAGCTTTCTTAATCCCCAAGCGATTAGAAGCAATCCTGTGTCCGTTATACTGTAGCATCCGCCGAGCTCCAATTCTTCCAAATTTTTGAGGGACTGTGCTATTCTACCGAGCGATGAGTCAGTCAGTTGCTTGCATAAAGATAAATCTAGCCTTCTCAGTGACGGCATATCAGAGGCAAATGCACTAGCTAACGCTGCATCGGTCACGCTGTAACATCCGCTCAGAGACAGAGACTCTAATCCAGGTAAAGCGCCCACTGCATCTCTAAGACCCCTTCTGAGCGACAATATTTGTAATTTTCGGACTCCTCGTCGCGCTAGGGAAGAGAATAACACTGGAGCAGGTCTTTTCAAGTGTAGCGATGCTTCCACTCCACGCCAGACTGACCGACGATCAGCTGCATCCCGCCAAGTGCGACAAACTTGAGCCGCTCGACCGCGGTCTCTTATCGACAGTCTCTCGAAAATCAACGCCAAGATTTCCGGGTAAAGTCTTGAAATGTGCGTCCCAGAGACTTCCGTCGGCGGCTCGGGCTGCGCCGGCAGGAGATGCGGCCGGTGAAGTTTGTATGGGGCACTACGTAGTTTCCTTCTATTGGTACTTGCGGTAGACAGGTCGGTGAGACCTAGTCTGTCGTCCCGCCAGGAGAGCGCTTCCTCCGTCCACGCACTCATAACGAACACTGCACTATAACATGTGATGCATCGGACCGGTTTTCGGAGAAACTCGGGATGAGAGCGCGCGGCGTGCGTCCGTCCCTGCCGGCGTCGTCTAGTGCACTGGCGAGTGTGGAGGAGCGGGAGGGACGGGTGCGCTTCCCCTCGCCCCGCAGCTGCCACCAAGCACGGCGATTGGTCGCCGCCGGCGGCACGTGACGAGCTCCGTATCGATTCGGAGGCTCTGCGGCGGCATTTTTAAGTTGGCGAGCCGAGAGCCCGCCTTTGCCCCTCGCTGCTCCCCGCAACCGCGCTCTAGATTAGACGCACGAAGAATAAACAGAGTGCAATCTGAAAAGTACCATAATTAATTTTTGGTGCTATTTGATTGGATGCCAAAAAGGCTATCTATATTCCTACTGTTTCAACAAAAATGCTAACTATCATAATCGAGATATGATTTTAGCACCCTTAAAATGGCTCCGCAAAATATTTTATGATAGATTTCACTGTCGATATCTTTTTAGGTACTCTCTTACTTTTCGTATCTTCTTTCGCACTCCTTGGCGAAACTAATTCTAGGTTTCAATAAAAAAGACCGCAGTGGAGCCATATTCAAAGCGACATTTTGCAGGTAAAAACCTATAGACGTTCCAAAAGGTCTACTTTTAAACGCACGCTTGAGTATTTTCATGCGAAATGATCGACTATTGAACGAAATTCCAAAAAGTCGCATTTTTTTAACAATCACTTCATTAACGTAACGAGTGGTTAGCTAGATTTTGTTGCCTATCAATAAAAAAGATATAAGTTGTGTTATTTGTGAAATAGTAATTATGGCTATCTTTAATTATTGTAGACTTCCTACACCCAAACTACAACAAAATAGTTTTGTGAATTTGTGGCAATAAATTCAATAGTGTTAAAATAGACATAACGGTGAGCATGAGCATATCCTGCTAAATAAGTATTTACACGAACTACGGATTTTGGTCTGTTTTATTTTTAATTATCGCGAGCACCCGACGGATGCTAATATCAGATTGTCGTTCAGTGTGGCGCTAAGGGGAAGGGAGGCCTCTGTTCAGCATTAGACCTCTTTTGGCTGATAATGATGATACATATATTCATACATAGGTATTTAGCTAGATTTTTATGCAGACGAAGATGATAGGTATGTTCAGTAATTTCTAAGCTTACATGTAGACAGTAAACAAAAACTCCTTGATATTATTCAATTAGTAACAAAAGCTTCGCTGAAGCATTTCAAACTTAGGCAATATTTTATTTGTATATCTGTCATTATTATTCTTTGGACCGAGTGATAAGGCGGCAAAACAACTCGGCGCGGCGTATATTTTCGTTCGCGCTGCACTTGCCGTCGACTTGCGACCACTTTGCAAAGACACTTGTCAACTCCATCTTTGGTCTTTAACTCGACGGAGCACGGTAATAAAGAGGCTAAGAAAGAGGTCAAGAGATATTGGTTGTATGATAACACCAGCCAACTATTACAAGGGCGACCGGTCGCGGGCGTTCCAAATACGAAATTCGAATTGAAACGTGTTCCAGAATGGAACGCGGGCCGCGTTGGTAGCCAAGCACTGGCCGCTTAGAAATAAATAATACTATCTGCGCCACGCGATTTCACCCGCTATCTACAAAAACTGATTATTTTTCCGGGGTAAAAAGTAGCCTATGTGTTATATTAATCCACGGTGTAGCTACCAAGTTTCATTCCAATCCGTTCAGCCGTTTCAGAGTCGAACGGGAACAAACACACTTACCTACTAACATACTTACACACACACAGAAACTATCGCATTTATAATATTAGTGTAGTGTATATGTTTATTTTTTTATTTATTTTTTATTTTATAGCCTTCTGTGCTGGTCATTTAGATATATATATTTTTCATTATTCAATAATGTCAAGTTTTCCTTATTGTCCAATTAATTATATTTATTCGTATTAAATATTATATCCGTATTATTATTATTTCATTATCAATTTATAATTGTTATTTGACATCGGCTCCATTTCTTAATCCACTTCCCCAGCTTGCCTTCCGGCATAGGCCTCTTCCTGGGACTTCCACTCTTTTCTCTTTTGGGTCAATTGTTTCCACTGTGTTCCAGCTACTTTCTTTATTTCATCCTCCCATCTTATACGTTGTCTTCCTTTGTTTATTTTCCCCTCTCTTGGGTACCACTCTAACACGTCTCTATTCCATTTTCCTTGTTTGTTTCGTAACATATGACCAGCCCAAAGCCACTTCTGCTGTTTAATGAGGCGTTTTCCAAAAAATAAGAAATCCTGGTTATAAAAGTACCCAATAGATGGCGTTAGATGTACCTTGCGTTTTTTCTGTCACTGTCAAGACATGAAAGACAAAAAAATGTACGTGTGCCTTTTTTTTCTCGTGTTTTTTGGCTCGATATGTTTATTTAGACAATTTCAAGTAACGTAACTATGTATTTGACTTCATTTGAAATATTACAATAGTTGACACTGGCTAAATACACAACGTGTGGAGCCAAAATTTACGATTTAAAAAATAAACAAAATATTTCGACAGAAATGACAATGACAGGTAAAACGGTAGGTCTGTTACGCCATCTAGTAAGTATTTTAGAACTACTTTTTTTTTTTTGGAAAACGCCGAATTACATAAGTTACCTATGTTTTTAGTCTTTGTCTTCAACCTACCTAGGTAGGTTGCAATTTTATTATCGTAAAACCAAAGTTAATACCTACCTTGGTAAGTCCCTTAGCACGGAGCTAACCAAGTTATTTAAAAAATGTTACTGCCTTACTGGGCCTTAGGGTGCCTATACATGGTCTGACCTGACTTCGTGTGAAAGAGATGGCTATATATAAGTTTCTAGGGGAGCGAACGCTATAACCTTAATAGTTTGTTTCTTTTGCTCCCGTGAAATCCAAGTCTAGCTGTCCCTTAAAATGTGAATTAAGTAGCATACCTAAAAGTGTCTTTAAAAATATTTTCACCAATGCCGAATGACCAGAATGCCAAAACTTAGCATTGCCATTCAGCGTGGCAACGCTGCCAGCATTCTGGCCACTTTCTCATCCACCACATGGCTTGTAGATTAGGTTTTTGTAGTTATTTATTTTTGTATATAATTTAAGTTGTTTTAATTTTAAGTAGGTATTATAAGAAGGTAGTTTGTTATAATTTATTGTAAATATGTAATTTAAATACTTTTTTTTTTAGATCAATTAATTAAATTATTTCTTACAGATATACTTAAAAGGTTAAATTGACAGAGTTATACGAATTTATTTTTTGAATGAAAGAATAAATACATTTTTCACCAATATACTGTATTTGTGTTCTTATAACACTTGATCGGAGAAAGTGTTGTTACGCCATCTATGGGTGAGTAGCTATGAAATCCGGCATTAACATCTAGCAGTGACTAGCAAAACTAATGAGGCGTTTTCCAAAAAAAAAGAAATCCTCGTTATAAAAGTACCCAATAGATGGCGTTAGATGTACCTTGAGTTTTTTCTGTCACTGTCAAGACATGAATGACAAAAAAATGTACGTGTGCCTTTTTTTTTCTCGTGTTTTTTGGCTCGACATGTGTATTTAGACAATTTCAAGTAACGTAACTATGTATTTGACTTCATTTGAAATATTACAATAGTCGACACTGGCTAAATACACAACGTGTGGAGCCAAAATTTACGATTTAAAAAATAAACATATAATATTTCGACAGATATGACAATGACAGGTAAAACGATAGGTCTGTTACGCCATCTAGTAAGTATTTTTTTTGGAAAACGCCTCATTGTGTGAAGGAAGAGTTTTCCGGATATTCGATTCGCACACAAAACTGAAGGTTTTTTTTTTTTTTCTTTAGTTTTAACTGTGGGCGCGGTCCCGCTCGCGCACTATCACTACCGCTTTCAGAGTTACGGGATAAGCCCGCCGGTAGCTCGCGGTTTACGCGACGTTGCCAGCTTGCCAGTGTGCGTGTGTGAGCGAGACGAGTAGTATTCTCGCATCGCGGCTCCGATGATTATTGCATTGCAACATTGCGAGCAGTGTTGCCGTTTCGGCACTTATTTTGCTAAATTTGGTATTATTTCGAACCCTTTTAGCATGAAAAATTTGTTATTAGCATATCGCATATTTTTAGCATTTTTCGCGTTTTACATGTTTACGGTAGGTAGCAAATCTTTCTAAAGGTTAAGAAAACATCGACGCCAATAGAGGGTGGTTCATTGCAAATGTTTACTCTGTGTAAAAGATTGAACTAAGCCCACAATCAATATTTTTAACTGGAATTTTGATTTTTTATCATGATATCTCTTTTATGAATTAGGGGTTTTCCCGAATAGAGAACGATGTTTGGTTTTCCATGTACAAATGATGTAATGTTTTGTTTCATTCAGACAATAACAATGATTATTGCAACTATCGACAGTTATAATGTCTTGAAACCTGATAGTGATTGTTCTATATGCTTGCATACAGATGTCTATGTTTATACACACGCACACAATAGACGAGCTTATGAGTGATTCTAGAGCAATATGCCTCCTAATTTTGAATAGACAGATTACAAGTAAAAAAAAAGTGATTAAGTGATAAAAACAAAACAGATTTCAGGAGAAGAGAGTCGATTGTGCTGCGCGCTGCCAATAAGTATTGATTTTTCAAGAAAGCCTATCTACATCACAACTATCACAAGCACAAGATGAAATTTATGATATTCAAATATTATTCAATGATTAAATATCTTAAAAATAGCACTGTATTTTTAATTACATTACTAAACAAAAAAACAAAACAAATATTACTACTTACTAAATAAATATTTTCGAAAAATTATAGTTAATTTAAACGAGATTGGCATTTTTTTAGCAGATTCAAGTGAGTTCTAGCACATTTTTAGCGTTATCGCCGCCAAATTCTTGCAGTTTTTTCATAACCAAAACGGCAACACTGGTTGCGAGATTCGTTGTCTGTGCGCAGTGCAGTGTTTGAGTTGGTTTATTATTTAGGTATACCTAAATAGAGATAAAAGGAACTATTTAGTAGGTGTAAAGTTGTTAACCTAGTAACTTACCTATTATGCAGCAGACATCATCTCTACGTTATAGCCGCCATCAATATTCTGGCCCAAAAAAGAACAGGAAACATGTTCGTGCTCAGCTAAAGTATTATCATGGCGAAGGTGTTTCGTAAGTACCTACGTAATTTATGAATAAGAGATGTAATAGGTATACATATAAATATCGAAGTGCCTAATTCACTGAAACCTTGGAGGAATGAAAAGACTGCAACCAAAACCAAAAACATAGGTTACCTACACCTACTATTTTTTTTCTCTAAAGGCCTCGCTACATGGCCTGACCTGACATCGTTTGAAAGGGAGAAGCTATAACCTTAATAGTTTGTTTCTTTTACTCCCGTGAAAATCAAATCTAGCTGTCCCTTTCACACGAAGTCAGGTCAGGCCATGTATAGACACTCTAAGAGGATTTTGGCTTATATATTTTTAAGTTTTGTTAAATATTATCAAACGAGTCATAGATACAGTCAAAGGCGAGCAAAGCAAGTCACGGTCTAGTCCAAGTCATGCCGAAATAAAGTAGTGAAAACTCACAGATTACTTACTAATGAGGCGTTTTCCAAAAAAAAAATAGTTCTAAAATACTTACTAGATGGCGTAACAGACCTATCGTTTTACCTGTCATTGTCATTTCTGTCGAAATATTTTAAGTTTATTTTTTAAATCGTAAATTTTAGCTCCACGCGTTGTGTATTCAAGCCAGTGTCAACTATTGTAATATTTCAAATGAAGTCAAATACATAGTTACGTTACTTGAAATTGTCTAAATACACATGTGGAGCCAAAAAACACGAGAAAAAAAAAGGCACACGTACATTTTATTGTCTTTCATGTCTTGACAGTGACAGAAAAACCTCAAGGTACATGTAACGCCATCTATTGGGTACTTTTATTACCAGGATATATTTTTTTTTGGAAAACGCCTCATTATCTGTGTGAAAACTTTACTCTAGTAAAGTTACAGAACTAGTTCGAAATAACACAAGTTTTGGAAAATAATAAAATAACGCGACATGAATTCTTCACGTTGACGCCAAAACTCCCTACACCTACTTGGCACCTTTTTTTTTTGTAAATGCATATTGTTATAATATTGTTTTAAAATGTAAGTTAGGGAGTTTTGGCGGTAACATGAAGAATTCATGTCTCGTCATTTTATTATTTTCCAAAACTTGTGTTATTTCGAGTGTAAAAACTGTGAATTTTTACCCGTTAAGTGTTCGTGAACATGCACGAGTGTTGGTGAATGGTATAATGTCGTGAAACGTGAATTTTCGTATTGTTTACAAAACTCCATAGAAGGCTCTAGTAAAGTTTTCACCACTTTACTGGGGCATGACTTGGACTTGACCGTGACTTGCTTTGCTTTGGGAATATGTATGTATACTTGACACTCGCAATTGCATAAGACGTGCGACGCCAAAATCCTCTTAGAAGGAAAGAGAAAAATATTTTTTTTAGTTATTCTAGAAATTATTAATGTTTACAAAAAGCGCTAAGTATCAGCCAAGCCTTCACAAATCGAGAGTGGTCTTCTAAAAATTTTTAAAAATCAATATACTCAGTAAGTAAGTATATCCTTAAGAATATTAGGTAATGTCTGTAACATTTTTTGTGAGTAATTAATTCCTCTATCGATTTATGAAGGATTGGTACGATTTTGCGATTTGTTTCAAATGGGAGACCTGTCATGTCGGTATGGCAGGCCCTATATTAAAATGCTAGATCCCCTTGGTACAAGAGTAAGCATGGTACAAATGTATAATAAAGGGGTGCCGACTTCTAGATAGGACGAAAAATATATACAGATAGGTACTATATAACCTAGATATCAGCTAATAGTAAAAAAATAGGTACTATAAAACCTATCTATCCTTTTTACTCCAATCTAGCTATTACTACCCATCTAGCTAGGTAAGTACCTACTACCATTGAATCTTAGTATTTTTTTATTTGCAGAAGGGAAAATATTTGGCGGAAAAAACCAAAAAACAACAACACGGAGAATCAACCCAGTATTTCAAGGTTAGAAGTGTATTTCAGGCGCGGGTGTCGATAATGTACAGCCCAATAATGTACGACCGATAATTGATGTACTGGGCTGCCAATTATCAGGTCGTACAATACAAGCCGTACATTAGGGTGTCTACACATGGCCTGACCTGACATCGTGTGAAAGGGACAGCTAGATTTGAATTTCACGGGAGCAAAAGAAACCAAACTATTAAGGTTATAGCTTCTCCCTTTCGCTCCCCCAGAAACTTATAAATAACACCTTTTTCAAACGGTGTCAGGTCAGGCCATGTAGCGAGGCCTTAATCAGCACGTGCCAATAATACAAAACCAGGGACCCTATTCCTGTGCGCTCGAGATTAGCTCGGTCACTGTCTCTGTAATTTAGAATTTAATGGGAGTGAGAGTGACCGAGATAAAAATGTCATTTCTCCGATTAGGGCCCCAGGGCCCCTATTCGGAGAAATGACATTTTATCTCGGTCACTGTCTCTCTAATTTAGAATTTAATGGGAGTGAGAGTGACCGAGATAAAATGTCATATCTCCGAATAGGGTCCCAGGAATGTAGAACCAATAATGTACAGCCGATAATCCGCGTACATGAGAAAAGTACACGTTTTATAAACTTTACGCAAAAGACAATGAACGCCCTACGCGTGCAATATAACAACGCGTTCAGGGTGTTGCTGAGACTGCCTTGGTGCTGCAGTGCATCAGGTATGTTTGCTGACGCTCGGGTAGACGGCTTTCATGCCATAATGCGAAAACGAGCCGCCTCGATGCTCAGCCGTGTTCATGATGCTACCAACAGCATCCTACGCGTTATAGCAGGCTGATTTGACTGTCCTGGGACCCTATTCCTGTGCGCTCGAGATTATCTCGGTCACTGTCTCTCTAATTTAGAATTTAATGGGAGTGAGAGTGACCGAGATAATCTCGAGCGCACAGGTATAGGGTCCCAGGGACCCTATTCGGAGAAGTGACATTTTATCTCGGTCACTCTCACTCCCATTAAATTCTAAATTAGAGAGACAGTGACCGAGATAAAATGTCATTTCTCCGAATAGGCTCCCTGTACTTAATCATGCGGTTAGGTTACTTGTTAGTAGTAATAATTAATTGAAAGATTTGACATAGTTGACATTACTTAATTTTACATTTCAAAATCATAATTTACTTTTTATTTAATTTAATTTGACGTTATTTTATTTTAATTCAATTTTGTATTTGCTGTTTGACAAAAATTGTTTTCTGTTTGTTTCTGTTGTGTGTTACTATTGACATGTAGGACAATATATATATATATATATATATAATATAATATAATTTAATAATTTAATTTTGTGTTCTAATTGTAATTGAATTTCTTTTTATGTGAATATGGACCTTTGTAGTCTGAATTAAATGATTTGAATTTGAATTTATCGGACACAGCAAAGATTTCCGAGTAGCATTAAAAAAAAACGTAACCTACTAACTGTAATCGTTATACATATTTTTAATCTGTCTTATTTTTACTATCGCGTTCAAACGAACCACGAAATCGTTAGATGTCATCGACAAAGATAATCTCGGCGTGTTCTCAGCCAATATTATCTGATATTCCATGTACCGGTACACCAATTATAAGGCTGTACATTATCGGGTCGTACATTATCAAGTACGTAAATCCACAAGCATGGATTTAAGGCCTCGCTACATGGCCTGACCTGACATCGTTTGAAAGAGATGGCTATATATAAGTTTCTAGGGGAGCGAAAGGGAGAAGCTATAACCTTAATAGTTTGTTAAGTATGTCGGGTAAAGATCCTGCGGGCTTATTTCGTAACTCTGAAATAGTGCGCGAGCAGGACCGCGCATAGAGCGACTACGTTGGTGCGAGCGGGATGGCATTCTCTCGCAATCAGAATCACGAACGTTTCAAAGTTAGAGGGTAAGCCCGCAGATCCTACAGCCGAATATTTCTCCGTGGTTTCTCCGAAATGGCGTCGTTTCCGCCACAGGAAATAGTGTTGTACTCATTTAGACGATAGTACCCTTCTACAGCTTCATGATATTACCCACATCGATTTAATGATACAAATAATTATGCATTTGTGCACATTGTTCTAATAATTATCGATCATGACAACTCTTCGCAAGTATTTACGAACAATAATCGGTATATTTTGCTGTAATCACTCGCCTATTTCCAACCGACGCAATACGTAAGTGCTTATGGATAAAGGCCTCGCTACATTACCTGACCTGACATCGTTCGAAAGGGACAGCTAGACTTGAATTTCACGGGAGCAAAAGAAACAAACTAATAAGATTATAGCTTCTCCCTTCCACTCCCCAGAAACTCATATATAGCCATCTCTTTCACTTGATGGTAACTTAATGTCGTGTCAGGTCAATAATAGCTACTTTAAACGATTATTCTTGATACACACTCAAGTGCGTTATTTTTAATTATATTTTATTTCGTCCACAGCTATTCTGCTCGTACATTTCAAGATCGAAGAAAGTTAAAACTGGCCGAACTCACGGATGATGAGTGAGTATATAGTTTACTAGCAGCCCGGCCCCGGCTTCGCCCCGGGTATTTAACAAAATATAAAAATTATAATACACACACAAAAACCCTTCTTTTGCGTCAATTTACAAAAAAAAAAAAATTGTATAGAACGCTAAAAAGCTACCCAACAGCGTAATAATTTTTCAAATCGGTTCTGTAGTTTCGGAGCCTATTCAATGCAAACAAACAAACAATCAAATCTTTCCTCTTTATAATATTGGTATAGATTATTCTATCATCATCAATAGTTTTCGCAGCGCACGCAATGTAAAGAATATTTTAGGTATTTTTTTTACATCTTGGGTTACATTATTGGAGTTTTAGTACGGATCCCTATTTTTTTTGAAAATATAATGTCACCCGGGGATAGTGTAGATTCCCAACAGCGAAAGAATTTTTCAAATCGGTTCAGTAGTTTCGGAGCCTATTCAATGCAAACAAACAAACAATCAAATCTTTCCTCTTTATAATATTGGTATATAGATTTGTGCATAGGCATGATACAGATGCGTACCCTACGACTCAGTAGGGAGTACCTATGTTCATAAGACAATTCATCAAGGTAAGGCCTCGGTACATTACTGACTATACATGACCTGACATCGTGTGAAAGAGATGGCTACATATAAGTTTCTGGGGGAGCGAATAGGAGAAGCTATAATAATACTTTGTTTCTTTTGCTCCCGTGAAATTCAAGTCTAGCTTCCCTTTCGCACGATGTCGGGTCATTTAAAAAGAGTGGCTATATATGGCCTGACCTGACATCGTGCGAAAGGGACAAACTACTACGGTTAAAGGCCTCGTTACATGGCCTGACCTGACACCGTGTGAAAGGGACAGCTAGACTTGAATTTCACGGAAGCAAAAGAAACAAACTATCAGGTATATATCTTCTCCCTTTCGTTCCCCCAGAAACTTATATATAGCCATCTCTATCACACGATGATCATTGCTCCTGAACTGTGTTTTTAATAACATTATCTGCCTACTATGAAATTATATACATTTTTATTTCATTTAAACGAAACGCTTATTTTTAGCATAATCTGCGCCAAAATCTAGCATTTTTTTCAAAAACAAAACGGCAACACTGATCTAGCTTTTTCTTCAAAAACAAAACGGCAACACTGATGGCACCGTTCTCTAGATTGCGTTTAACTGTTTATTAGATTGCGTATTTGTTACTGAATTACTACAAGTACATACTTAAATTACTATTTTAAACGTGCAAGTAACACAGCTAATCATCCGCTTTGTGAAATGTGAACGAAACAGCCTCTCACTCGTGTAAATAGCTGGCAGAAACCAGCAAACTAGTGGAAGAAATTTCAGAATCGGTACATAAATTCTAAAGGTCTTCCCTTGGTCTTCCGATACAAACAAAGCCAATTTACCAAGATCACCTCTATAACCATTCCCATTTCATTTCAATATGTGAGTAAACCATGGCAGCTATTTTAGAAATGTCAAAACTATCTCGTACACTGCAGTAAGTCCCGATAATTTAAAAATTAATTTTACAAATGTAAATCATCACAAATGTCTTCAGGTTTTATTCGAAGCCGACGTACAATAACACAGACAATGCAGCTCGAGAACCGCTCTTTAATTATTCAGCTTAACCTCTCCTGTGTTCAGTGGCGTAGTGTGGACACTGAACATATAATAATACTACGGCGTGGATTAATGAGCGAAGTCGCTTCAGTGAGGCTCTTTTCTTTCAGTACCTATTTCTGAAATTGCAGAGACCTTACCATATTCTTACAAGCTTTTATTTGACTTGCAATGTTTTGGATGTATGTATGAGTGTTAAGGTCAAATCTTGCTACTAAATTTTAGATCAGTGGGCTTATCCCGTAACTCTGAAAGCTATAGCGAGAGTTGCGTGAGTTGTACCGCACATACTGCAACTAATTTGGTACGAGCGAGATGGCATGCTCTCGCAATCAGAATCACGAACGTTGTTTGATTTCTTCTTACTTTCCACACGGGTTCCTACTCCCAAAGATAATTTTAACTTCTTACCTGACCGCCCAAGAAGGCAGGTAATGGTTTTGGGGTATGTACCTGCTGTAGCCAAAAGGCTTGACCGATTTTAACAAGTGAGGTGCCGGATTCCTCTTTACTTTGTAGTGACAGGCTATAATCATTTATTTAAGACCAATACAATAATACAAATTAATGAACATAGATACATTTTATAAAACAGCCAATTATACTATAAAAATTTTTTAAATCACTACTCATTAATTACTAAACAAGGTTGACATACAAAGTGCTTCAATAAATTTAAAAAAAAAGCATATTTTATATTACTACAACTACTACTACTACTACTACTTTAAAAATTAATGGATTATTGCAAGACCCACGAACCACGAACACTCAGTAGTCATTAGTAGTAAAGTCAAGACAACACGGGGTGCGTTGCGTTGACCGGGAACTGATAAAGGACGTAGCACGCGTGCGTATCTCCGTGGTACTTTTTTCGTGCGAACTGAACCAGGGTTTGCCGATATATATCAATTGATTTTTTCCTGTCTTCTGAACTAAAAATTTTGGAGATTTATGTTTACCCTGGCAGCACGTAGCGAAAAACTACAATTCAGAATAATTTAGATTGTTTCCCAAAATGGCAACCTCATTTAAAGTTGGGAAAATCCCCTTTTATTTTACGAGGTAGTAAAAAATGGGGATTCCCTGGTGCTCCTAGCGTTAATAATTTTCACTTTCTAGGGAAAACTTGCTTCTTTTTCTTAGCCTGGATAAGTATATATCTTAGTTCTCAAGTCACCCGAATTTTTTAATGGCAAAAATTGGGTAACAAGCGCAACAAAAAAAAAAAAATACGTCAATTGTGTGAAGAACTTGGAAAAATATTGAGAGAGCCAAAGTAAGTATCAATGTAACTTCTTATTTTTTATCAATAAACTATTGTGTTAGGTATGTCGGTAGGCTACCTACCTACCCGTACTACTGACCATACTGTGCTAACGGGGTGCTAACACGCGTCTTGGTTGGCGCCGACGACGGCTGCCTATCAAAATAAATAAAATCACATCTATCGTAGTCCGTGGTTCGACCGGACCATGAAATTTTTTTTTTTAACGGACTAGGCTTGCGTTTAATCACAATCTCACCTGATGGAACCTTCGACGATGTGGCCGAAGGTGTAGCACGCTTGCTTAGACGGTACCTATTCACTTTTTTCTTGAACCACCCCGGATCGTATCTGATCGGAAAGACAGACGCAGGTAATAAGTTCCACATCTCTGCTGTTCTTACTAGGAAGGTAGATTGGAAATGCTTAGTGCGTCTGAACGGTATTTCCACATAAGATGGTGTCTCTTTTTTGTCCGTCTGGTAGTGTTGTAGAAGAACGGAGATGGCAGGATTAGTCGTTTAGATTATGTAATTTAATATTACCTGTCTAAGAAGGATGGTAATGTTTTTGGGATGTTTCTGTATGTGAGTGTGTGAACTTGGCACCCGACTTTGGAACAACTATTTTTTTTTCTGTTCGGAAAAGTTCGGTATGTAGTGGATAGTAGTAAAAATATTTTCGTTAGTAGTAATTACAAAAATAAATAAAAATATGTATGACCCCCGAAATTGAAAAAAAAACAAGATTTACCAGTTGTTTTTAACAGACAAATAATTGTTTGTTTGATTGTAGTGTAATTTGATTCGTAAGTAATAAAACGGGTTCTTATTACCACCTGTAGCCTGACCGGCTTGATCAATTTTGATGAGTGAAGTGGCATAGGATTCCTCTACGTCCGGCCTTAGTGACACAATTATGTATAGGCTTCATTTTGCAGTCGGGCATGTTCTTTTTAAAAGCTTTTATTTAACTTGCAATGTTTGTTTGTTTTGTTCCTTTTTTTTCCCTCTTTCCTCATGAGAGGATTTTGGCGTCACACGTCTTAAGCATTTGCCAGTGTCAAGTATACTTATATATTTTCAAGTTTTGTTAAATATTATCAAACTAGTCATAGTCACAGTCAAGGGCGAGCTAAGCAAATCACGGTCAAGTCCAAGTCAAGCCCCCAGTAAAGTGGTGAAAACTATACTAGAGCCTTCTATGGAGTTTTGGAAACAACTCGAAAATTCACGTTTCACGACATTATACCATTTAGCAACACTCGTGCATGTTCACGAACACTTAACGGGTAAAAATTCACCGTTTTTACACATAAACACTCGAAATAACACAAGTTTTGGAAAATATTAAAATGACGCGACATACATTCTTCACGTTCCCGCCTAAACTCCGTATGTTATGTTTGTATATATGTTAAGGCTGATATTCTCAAAAAAGAAACCGAAAAAGCGTGCCATTGAAACCACATTTTGACGGTATTTACAGAGTTAATATTTTTCCAAAAAATAATTCTACATCTATGGGATATGAGTAGTAATTTTATTTTTTCAATATTAAGAACATCCAAACACCTCTAAATTTTACAGTTGGAACCACTTTAAACCTTCAATTTAAACAAAAATAGCACCAAAATGTATTTACTTGTTAACAATATTATTTATCATGACATGGTTTTGTTACTTTTAAAAAATATATTGTATTATCTTTGTAATAAATTAAAAATGCATCTGATTCTGAACGTAATGAATGGCATCCCCCGCGTTCGCCCAAAATATCAGTGCGGGGCGAGTCGTGTTGCTAGACGGACCTATGTCGCTTTGCGTGAACTCAGAATATTACCCCGCGAATATTCGAATTTTATATATATATATATATTATAAATGTGACAGTGACATTGTGAGTTAATGACTCTATATTAATCGTGTACATATAGATAGTAAATTAGTAATTGGTGTAGTTTTATCTCTGATTGACAATTATTATAAGTGCTTGATCAAAAATGGGAAATAAACAGAGGCGGCAGAAGCGTGGCCTCAAAAAACGCTTCAAACAAAGAGGCTACAATATAACCAAGTGAGTAACTACTAAGTTTCATTATTTACATTTAACATCTTGTAGTATTATCTCCTTATAATATATAATATAGATATAGATATAATATAATAGAATACCAATTCATGACTCACTGTCAAAATATGTGCCACAGTGTAAAAAATACAGCAAGTTATTGGTTAGGTACTCTATTCTAAAGCCTATCATTAGGCGGACAACCTGTTCACTTACTTATTAGGTATATCTAGTGCTATCGTCACACACCAGTGACACAGAGGATAATGTTATAAATAAAACATGTAAACTTAAAACTTTGTTTGTGATTTTGTTTTTGTTGTTCAAAACAAATATTATATATCTACCTGACTACGTTAAAATTTGACTACGTATAGTACTATTATCTGAGTAACAAAAATATCTGAGTTACAAAATATATTTTTAATCGGGGAGTAAGTACTTACGAGACGAGGTAAACCTGATGATAAGCGCCATGTCTGCCTGTAACAATTGCATTGCCACCCAGAATTTTCCTTGCAAAATGTTACACCTCACCTACAAGTGAGTTGCAAGATGCAAGTTGCAAGTGACGAGATAAACAGTTCATTCACCTCATGTTAAGCGCCACGTTTGCCGTAACAATTACAGTGCCACCCAGAACTTTGGCTTTCAAAATCTTGGTTTTTAAAGCCAAAAACAACAACAAAAAAAAAGTTGTTTGTAACAAAAATAGAAAGAAACCGGTCAAGTGCGTGTCTGTTAGGGTTCCGTAATCATGCCAAATATATGTTACTCAACAATGAAAACTGCACTGCAATAAGTCTACTTTATGAGTTAGAGTGGGGGGGGGGACATGCAACGAGAAGAGAATAAAGTTTAGAGCCATATGATTGAGGAAGAATAAAATTTTTTTTTATTCATCTTCTCTTTTTGTGTAGATACGGAACCAATCGAAAAAAAAATGTTTACATTATAATTTTATTTCATATAATTATATTGTATTTGCATGAAATATTTGTCTTTAAAATTACTCTACCTACTTAATTTATTTTTACTCTTTTTCATCGGTACTCCTAGACCTTTGCTTTGCTCGGTCAATAATAATAATATTTTTATATTATATATAATATCCGATATATATCCAGGCTAAGAAAAAGAAGCAAATTTCCCTAGAAAGTGAAAATTATTAACGCTAGGAGCACCAGGGAATCCCCATTTTTTATTACCTCGTAAAATAAACCTTATATGATATGAAGTTAAGTATAAAATAAATATGGGAAATAAGAGTGCGCGGAAATCAAGACCATCAAAGTTGTTTCTAAAACGTCAATCACGCATAGCAAATGCTGCAAAAACTCAACGAGCCCAGCGAATGCGTGATGATGCAGAGTAAGTACTTACCTACCTCCTATCTAATTTTTAATAATTGTCTAGCTAGGTAAGTACCTACATAAAAACTAATGTTTTTTTGTTCGTCATCGTTGCATGCCTAAACCGTTCATCCAATTTATGTACCTATAACTACAGTAAATGAAACACTCCTTATTTCTCTTCTTAAAATTTCTTAAAATCAATCAGTTTATAATAAATCAAAAATAAACAAATTTTTCACATTTATAATATTAGTTGAAGTGTGATCAAAATTAACTTGTATGTTTTTTCTTCATTACCATAAGCTCGCGTACTAAATTTTGGTTCAATAAAAAATATTAGTTCTCTTTTGAAGAGATGAGTCTGGTCATAACATATTCTGTAATGAAAACATCGAAACAACTCAGTAGGTATCTTCCGAGACGCCGGACCGGCCGCGCGCTATCTAGCCGCATAGAAGCGCTAATTCGATAGTAGGGTAGCGCGCCGCCCGTAGATGGCGCTCGTGCGGCGCCAAATGCCCAATTTAATTATGCATTACCCTGCGCCTTAACCTTGTGCACTAAGGACTCTGTATGTTCCGTCGGTCATCTTATAATAGACACCCTCATACTTTCCTAAATTGCGTCATAACTTTAAATATTTCTGCACCGATTTTGATGAAACGAAGCCTATGTTAAGGTCGTGCTCGCCAAATTTTTGCTCCATTTGAAAGCCTTCTTCTTCTCAGCGGATCATAATATGATAGTGCAAAAATGGTCATAACATATTCTGTAATGAAAACATCGAAACAACTCAGTAGGTATCTTCCGAGACGCCGGACCGGCCGCGCGCTATCTAGCCGCATAGAAGCGCTAGTTCGATAGTAGGGTAGCGCGCCGCCCGTAGATGGCGCTCGTGCGGCGCCAAATGCCCAATTTAATTATGCATTACCCTGCGCCTTAACCTTGTGCACTAAGGACTCTGTATGTTCCGTCGGTCATCTTATAATAGACACCCTCATACTTTCCTAAATTGCGTCATAACTTTAAATATTTCTGCACCGATTTTGATGAAACGAAGCCTATGTTAAGGTCGTGCTCGCCAAATTTTTGCTCCATTTGAAAGCCTTCTTCTTCTCAGCGGATCATAATATGATAGTGCAAAAAATATATGTTACTAATGAACATTTTATCAAAAAATTAAACGTTTAACTTTTCTGTTAACTGTTAAATTAGAAAATTTAAAAAAAAAAAACTGAAGTGAAGCTGTTTTTGTAACATATCTTTTCTCTTCTCCTCCTCAAAGAACAAGCTTTTAAATATAACTTTCACTAAAATGTGTCTCAAAAACTGTTCTAAAAATTAAACGATTGGGTTTTCAAAAAAAGTTTATTTTCAAATTTTTAACGAATTCAATTCGACTCCCGCGCAAGAAAAATCTTGAGGGTCCGCGCAGGTCAGGCGACGGGCGGCAGTACGGCGCTAGTTTTTAGACAGGGAACACGTATCGCTTGAGGACGCTCCGCTTGTAGTACTGTAGACAGTAAGTACTGTCTGCTATTAGAACCGACTCTAATTATTGTGGCGCGCACATGCATAGTGGTTTTTGTTGAAGGCTGTCTCTATACCATGACCTGAACTGATAACAGGCGAAAAGGTTAGCTAGATGTGGATTTCATGCAAAAGAGACAAACTACGACTTTATTAGTTAGTTTCTTCTGCCTTGAAATTCAATTCACACAAATCAGATCTGATGCCTGTGTAGAGGCTATAATAAGTACACACTTAGGTTCTGACCCATATTATTAATGTTTGGATTGGACGTTCGTTATTTATGTATGTACTTAGTAAGTAAATAAAATAATAATTTCATTTATGCTTTTGTGTGGCAACCATTTATTTTTGCTTTACTTACTGGACGCTTCATTTAACGACAAAATAAACTTCCTGCTGGGTGCTAGTGGTTTCATTAACTAACGTGTAGTTTTATTCTATTTTATAAAAAAAATCTGCTTTGGAAATGCCTCGAAGAAATAAAAGACTTCGACAATTGTCTCAGAATGGGCATCTTTTGAATCAACTACTGCAAGTATAACCTACGATATCTACTGCTACGTACGTATTTACTGGTTAGAAATTGAAAATACTGTGTAATAATACACGTAACAATTTGGTAGGTGCCGCAGTGTAACGAACGAGAGAGAAATATATTTTCCTCTTGTTTTCTCTCGTGGGTCAGCGGGCCGTCATTATCAAGTCTGTTGGTCACTTTGGTCAGCGCTCGAAGCGATAGGTTGTTTCCGGCCGCACTGTCACAAAAAGAAAATTGTAAAAATAAAATGAGGCGTTTTCAAAAAAAAAAAGAAAATCCTGGTTATAAAAGTACCCAATAGATGGCGTTAGATGTACCTTGAGTTTTTCTGTCACTGTCAAGACATGTAAGACAAAAAAATGTACGTGTGCCTTTTTTTTTCTCGTGTTTTTTGGCTCGACATGTGTATTTAGACAATTTCAAGTAACGTAACTATGTATTTGACTTCATTTGAAATATTACAATAGTTGACACTGGCTAAATACACAACGTGTGGAGCCAAAATTTACGATTTAAAAAATAACATAAAATATTTCGACAGAAATGACAATGACAGGTAAAACGATAGGTCTGTTACGCCATCTAGTAAGTATTTTAGAACTACTTATTTTTTTCGGAAAACGCCTCATTGAATTGGAGTGTGTGAGCTTGTCAATAGTAAGTTTGAAAGTAAATAATAATAATGGGGAATAAAGATAAACGCCTGAAAAAAGCGTTACTGCGAAAACGTAAGAGAACTAAGAAAAATGTCGGAATGTTCGGGTAAGTCGAATATCTATACTAAAAAGTAGTTTTATTTTTGTATATTTTCATTGATAATGTATTGGGAAATAAATGTTAACTTCCGCAACTTCTGTTAAGGCGCGGCTCCCCTGGCTCTCGCTATCTCGTTCTCACTTTTTAATTAAAAAAAAAAAAAAAACTTAGAGGAAATTAAAAAAAAAAAATGATCATTTAATATCTTTAGAATAATATTGCCAATGTTTTATAACAATTTTCGTCTATTTTTTTTTTTTGCGATTGAAAAAATCTATTTTTTCGAGGATTTTCCGAAAATCATCCCCTAATAAGGTGAAATATTGTGTTTAATATACTGTAGCTTTTGCGAGCAAAGATGTGTGGGGAAGCTATTTTATAATATTACTAGTAGTTCGCCCCGAACTGAGACCTCGCGATGTTCTGTGTTACAACATTTAATTTCACTTACCTACATAATGTACACTGTTCATAATGTATAGTTAGATACCTAAATGTTATGTTGTTATCCCAATCAAAATTTGTCATTGATTTTTCGATCACTTTCAACAGTTTCGATCGAGTTGATATTTAAGGATAAACGACTTTCATACAAAACTGTCGATGCCTTTTTAGGCGTCCTACTACGATTTTGAACTGGGCATGACTTAACATAGGTCTAATTTGGCCTCTAAGTATCGCAAAGTCGATAATTTAAAATGTTCATGGCTAGGAAATACCATCTTTCAACCCAATAATTACGACAAATTTTACGATTGTAGTGGTGTGTTCTTTACATGCGAATCATGCGATCATGGTGTGCGTGAAATATTGATGTGTGCGTGCGTCTTGCAAAAATCGTGTACACTGGTTGTGCCGCGCGCGCGTCACGCGGTTTACGCGATGTTGCCAGCTTGTCGGTGCGTGTGTGAGCGAGACTAGGTATCCTTGCCTCGCGGCTTAGTCCGCGCGCGGCCTTCGATAATTGCGACGTTGCGAGATTCGGTATCGGTGTGCAGTGCAGTGTTTGATTTGGTTACCTAATCTATCTATACCAATATTATAAAGAGGAAAGATTTGATTGTTTATTTATTTCATTGTTTGTTTGTTTGAATGGGCTCCAAAACTGCTGAACCGATTTGAAAAATTCTTTCGCTGTTGGGAAGCTTCACTATCCCCGGGTGACATAGGTTATATTATATTTTCAAAAAAATTAGGGATCCTTACTAAAACTCCAATAATGTAACCCAAGATGATGTACTTCGCGTGCACTGCGAAAACTATTCATGATGAAAGAATAGTCTATACCAATATAATAAAGAGGAAAGATTTGATTGTTTGTTTGTGTGCATTGAATGGGCTCCGAAACTGCTGAACCGATTTGGGAAATTCTTTCACTGTTGGGAAGCTACACTATCCCTATACTATACTATATTTTATTTAAAAAAAAAAATGGGATCCTTACTAAAACTCGAATAATGTAACCCAAGATGTAAAAAAAATACCTAAAATATCCTTTACATCGCGTGCGTTGCGACAACTATTGATGATGATAGAATAATCTATCTATACCAATATTATAAAGAGGAAAGATTTAATTCTTTGTTTGTTTGTTTGTTTGTTTGCATTGAATGGGCTCCGAAACTGCTGAACGGATTTGAAAAATTGTTTCGCTGTTGGGTGGCTTTTCGGCTTTCTTAATATTATTTTTTTTTGTGACTTGACGCGGGTGGAGGGGTTTTCGTGTGTGTATTATAGTTTTTATTTTTTTGTTGGGTGCCCGTGCGAAGCCGGGGCGGGCTGCTAGTAACCTAATAATAACGTACATAATTATAATAGAATGCAGCAGACATCATCGTTGCGCTATAGACGCCATCAATATTCTGGCCAAAAAAAGAGCACGAAACGTGTTCGTGCTCGGCTGAAATATTATCATGGCGAAGGTGTTTCGTAAGTGCCTACCTACCTAATTTATAAATAAAAAATATAATTCGAGACTTCTTGCCCATTTTCATGGCGATGGGGGGATTTCTACCCTTCCAACTGCGATTTTCATTTACGGTCATAGATTTTAAGGATCATCATCATCATCATCATCAGCCTGTTTCCTATCGTACCGAGATTTCTTACCCATTTTTCATAGCAATGGGGGAAATTTCTACCCTTCCAACTGCGATTTTCATTTGCGGTCATAGATTTAAAATTCATCATCATCATGATCAGCACGTTTCCTAACGTATCGAGACTTCTTGCCCATTTTCATGGTGATGGGGGGATTTCTACCCGTCAAACTGCGACGTTCATTATCGGTCATAGATTTTAACCATAATCATCATCATCATTAGCCAAATTGCTACCGTATGGAGGTTTCTTACCCGTTTTCATCATGCTCCTCCTTTTTTTTTAATTTTACAAGTCGACCTAAACGATCCAGCCATACCCAACTGCAGGACCGCCCCGCGGGCCGCTCGCGGCCCGCGCAGCCTCGCGAAATATATATTTTGAGGACTTTGACATAGGTAACCATTTATACATTTTTAGGGTTCCGTAGTACTACAAGGAACCCTTATAAGTTTGTCATGTCCGTCTGTCTGTCTGTCTGTCCGTCTGTCTGTTTGAATCCTTTACAGCCCGCACCGGCTTCGCACGGGTGTTTGACGAGGGAATGAAAATTATAATGCACACGCAGAACCCTTCTATTTGCGTCAAGTTGCAGAAAAGAAGGAAGTGTAAGGAGGGCTGAAAGGCTGCCCAGCAGCGGGGGGATTTTTCGGGTCGGTTCAGTGGTTTCGGAGCCTATTCAATGCGGGCAAACGGGCAGTCAAATCTTTCCTCTTTATAATATTTATTTTTGGTGTGACTAACTAATAACCTAAATGAAAAAATTCTGAAAAACTTCCTTCTTAGTGAAATAATAGATTTTTTGTAAAAGGTGCCTATATAGGTATAGGAACCTATAGGTAGGTGGTAAGGTGGTAGATAGAGGTATATGAAAATCTTGGATATTTCGTGCTGCGCGATTGAAATATGTACATAATACTAATAATACCTACCTACCTACCAACCAACCAACCAACCAACCTACCTACCTACCTACCTACCTACCTATTAGTTAGTTAGTTAGTTTTGTGTGTGGTGTTTGTTGTGTTGTTTGATAACTTATTCTGTAAAAAAATAGCACAAAAGGAACAAAAATCTACAAAAACAGTAATTTTCAAATGAGGATTCGATCCGGGGACCTTCGTCTCATTGATACACACTACAAAACGCATAATGAAAATCCGTCCACTCGACCGCTCGGCCAGTCGATCTGATAGGTGGAATGCCGAAAATCGGGTACTCAATTTCGTATTTGCTTGTAACCGTTTTGAATTCGCATGTGATTCGGTCATAGATTTAAAATTCATCATCATCATCATCAGCCTGTTCCATATGGTAAGGTGGTAGATAGAGGTATATGAAAATCTTGAATATTTCGTGCTGCGCGATCAAAATATGCACATTATACTAATAATACCTACCTAGCCACCAACCAAGCAACAAACCTACCTACCTACGTACCTACCTATTAGTTAGTTTTGTGTGTTGTGTACACACAAAATAACAAATAACAAACAACAGTACCTACTATGGACTAAATTAATCTAACCCGGGTCTAAAATCCATATTTTTAGTCGCAGAATAATGTCTATCGACGCGGAAAACACAACATTTATGGGTATTGCATATTTCATTAGGTCATTTCATTAGGTATTAGGTATGTAAAATTCGAAATTAATTTGAAAAAAACCGAAAAAAAGTGAAAAATTTGTTCGGAAGGTACCAGACTCGGTGCCTTTAGAACCCCCGATATGGGGTTATTCCAGGGACCCAGTTATTCAATCGTCAAGCAGTAGTTTGCAAAACATCACTGTGTTCCGGATTGAAGGGCAATGTTTCCAGCGTAATTATTGGGCACAGAGATTTAACATCTAATATCTCAGAGTAATGAGCGCAGTGCATTGCCGCGCATGGTTTTGAACTGTTGAGGTTCAAAATTCTGGGTGGCACTGAACTGTTATGAGCAAGCGTGAAGCTTAACATCAGCTGAGTGACTTGCTCGTCTCGTCACCAAATAACAAAAAAAAAAAACTTACATGCTTACACACTTACACACGAACTTTCGCATTTTAAATATTTGTGTGACAATATTAGGTTTATGTAGATATATACTTTTATAAGTTTCGTTACTAATTTTGAATAAGTTTGTTTGTCAAGAAACCCACAGCAAAAATTAAAATAAATAGTATTCTCGAAATTAAATTATAAAAAAATAATACTACCTAATTTTAGGGGTTTGAACCCGGAACCTCACGAGCGATACCTAATCAAACTGATGACTTCGGCCACCGAGACGATATTCAGAGCAACGAAATTTCGTATTTGCTTGTAACTGTTTTGAATTCGCATGTGTGCGTAATGTTCATGCGTGCATACAGGCGTTGAAGATTATTTAAATTTTCAGTCGAGTGCAGCTATTAATGGGCTCTATTATTTTTGAGATGTGTTTATAACAATAGTAAGAGGTCGCAAAGTGAATTAAAACTGGGGCAGATTACCTCAATTGAGTTTTCAACGACAGCGCCATCTCTTGGCGCCTACCTACCTAGCGGACTCAAACGAAGCACCTTAAAGCATATAACAGATAGGTAATGCATGGTTCCTATGACAGTAAATGATTAATTGATTATGATGAT
Source organism: Apocheima hispidaria (assembly GCA_947579745.1). Lineage (NCBI taxonomy): Eukaryota > Metazoa > Arthropoda > Insecta > Lepidoptera > Geometridae > Apocheima > Apocheima hispidaria. The sequence continues at coordinate 2,873,950 of OX388169.1, forward strand.
GCTATTTTTTTTGGTAACTAATTGGTCGTAATATTGTGCAACGTGACTCTTCGTGTTGTTTCAAAACTCCATACTCCATAGAAACCTCTAGTCGTATCCACCACTTTACTGGGGCATGACTTAGACTTGACCGTGACTTACTTTGCTAGACTTAGACTATGACTTGTGAAATATTTGACTTCACTAGAAATATTACAATAATTGACACTAGCTTTATACACAACGTATGGCGCCAAAACATAGAAAAAAAAAACTCGCTCCCGTGTACCACATCTTAAGATGAGGTATGCTTCAAATTTAAAGATTCATCCTCACGAATATTTAAAACTAGACCTTTGAAAACTGTAAATTGACATTATTTTTTTATGTGCAATTAAAGTTCACAAAATGCTTTATACAGATATGGTTGCCGATACACGATTAAATAAATTTGATTCGATAGAAAAAAATCGTAAACTTTCCCAAAAATCACCCTATTTCACATTCTCGTCGGTGGAATGAATCAATACCATTCAGTTTCTATCCGCAATATTATTACAAAATAAAATATGTGTAATCAGAACAAACATTAAAATCCTTCAGTGAGCTCAGTTTTTTGTGAAAGCGTAATATTAGTTTTAGAAAAAAATGTTAAATAAACATTGAAAATATTTGAAAGCGCGCACGCTGAGTATGCAGGCATTACCATGATTCCCGACCCCCGCCAGTCGGCCGGAGTGCATTGTCGAGAGTAGACGTGTACAGCTTGTATCAAACCTCCAGCACGCCGGAAGATCGACTTCATTTAGTCCTTGTCAAGTATTTATAGTCGATAATTATATAGAATAGGTTTGATAAGTAGCCTACAAGTGAACATGGGAAATAAAGATAATATGAAGAAGAATAAATCTGCCCGGAATTACAAAAGAAACAGATTATTGAACTTGAAGAAGACTATGTAAGTACCTACCTACCTACTTGTTTTCATTCATTGCCTTTGCGTAGGTAAGGACCTAACCACTAATACTTCTAGTGTATCTAGTATCTACCTACACAAATCAGTATCAGTATGTAGTATGTATGCGTAGTATGACAAAATATTTTATGATGATGAAAATAAGATGACCAAAATAATGATTTATTCTTGGTTACGTAAAAATTCCAATAATAATATGAAAATATTCCTATTTATTCATATTCGTATACCCGGCTTTGTCCTATTTGTACGCCTGTATTAGGATTTTCTTACATTTTATATTATTTATATGGACGGATTTACCGATAACAGAAATCGATTACATTTATTTTTATTTTTACAGACCCCCGAACATAAATAAAGATTTGTCTGGGGAACAATCCCATGACGATAATGCAGAAGCAAATTTACCAGAATCTTTGGATGTGGTATACGAAAATCTTAGACCAGTTACACCGAGTTTCTTCGGGTAAGTTATTTATTAAAATTAATAATAGTACAAAATGTATTATTAGGTTCCTGTCTCATAAATTTATATTCACTAATTATCGTCAGAAATTATACGCACATATACCATCTAATTTCGTACTCAATAATAAGCCTGTTATAGAGGGCAAACATACCGGTTTTATTATAACCGATATTTTCATTCATACATACCGTGTGTTTTACTATGACTATTTATTTACACATACCAGTTGTTTTACTACTACTATGGATTCATTATTTGTATTTTCTAGAATAAGTCTGTTGTAATAGGGCAGACATACCGGTTTTATTATAACCGATATTTTCATTCATACATACCGATTGTTTTACTATGACTATTTTATACATACCAGCTGTTTTACTATGACTATGGATTCATTATTTGTATTTTCTAGAATAAGTCTGTTGGGCAGACATACCGGTTTTATTATAACCGATATTTTTATTTATACATACCGGTTGTTTTACTATGATAATAGATTTATTATTTTTACGTATTTTCAGCCTGTAATATAGAGCTGACATACCAGTTGTATTATAGTGGTGTTTTTATTCTGACTTACCAATTTTACTTTGACTACTTTACTGTGACGGATTCGTTATTTGTATTTTTTGCTTATATTAAAATTATATACTCGTATCTCTATTGTTCCAGCACCCCAGAAAAACAGCCATACTTGGAGAAAGCGGAAGGTGAAATAGTTACACGGGAAATTGTGACTCCACAACCAAGTGCGTCTGAGTAAGCCATCTCCATCAATATATATTTAGATTTAATTATTATTATCGCAAGAAAAGTATTTTAACAGTACACATATCTTTATTGTTGCAGCGCTCCAGAAAACCTGCCTTACGTAGAGAGGGCAACACTTACGCGTGAAATAGTGACTCCAACTGTGCCTGAGTAAGCTAGCTTCATAATTTAAAAAGGGACAGTGAAAATATCGTAATGAAATCTTCTCATAATACTACGATTATTCTTGTTGTTCCAGCATCTCGGAAGACCTGCCGTACTTAGTCGAGCTTGAATGCGAAACAAAATCAGCATCAGATATTAGCGGTCGGAGAATCGTAGACATAGCACACTTTTTAAATCAGTTGCAACAAATGAAGCACGAATCTTTATTTAAATGTGGTTTCAGAGACTTGAGATTAGTTACAGAAAAGCGAACTGGACTCATTTCATATTTGACATTTCAATGCGAAATATGTAAAGGAACTTTTAAAGTGTGCACTGATGATCCAATCAGCGAGAACGTTGATATTAACAGTGCAGCAGTATCTGGAATAATAGCATCCGGAATAGGGTATTCGCAATTCGAGGAGAGTATGTCTGCCATGGATATTCCTATTTTTCGCGAAAAATACTATGCCAAAATACAAGATTTTATTTTTGACGAATGGGAAGCTACGGCGGCGGAAGCAATGGAACGAGCAGCTGCTCGTGAAAGGGAAGCCGCCTTCCAAGACGGCAGAATTTTCAATGGCGCATACCTGTCATAGATGTGTTTGCGGATGGTGCTTGGAGTAAACGCTCTTATGGGAATAATTATAATGCAATGTCGGGAGTTGCTGCTATTGTAGGACGAAAATTTGGGGAAGTACTTTTTATTGGCGTTAAAAATAAATATTGCCTAATATGTGCCAGAGCAGATAAAAATAAAAAAGACCCCAAAGAACACATTTGTTACAAGAATTATGAGGGTACAGCCAGTGGCATGGAGGCCACGATCATATGTGAAGCATTTAAAGAGTCCATAAACATGTATGGCCTCATTTATGGCACCATTGTTGCCGATGGTGACTCTGCAACATACGCGAAAATATTGGCGACCAACCCGTTCCCTGGATACGTGGTTTCAAAAATAGAATGTCGAAATCATGTATTGAGAAACCTATGCAATAAACTGCGTGCATTGGGTAAAGATACGAAATACCCGAAATCCCAAAGAAAATATATTACAGATGAAAAAGTAATGAGTATTAGAAAAGTAATAACAACATCAATAAAAAACAACAAAGAGGTTTCTAAACACATTGCCATAAAGCAAGTGCAAGAAGATATAAGCAACGCTTTAAATCATGCTTATGGCGATCACAAGCGGTGCAAAAATTATTGCTGCGATAAAGAAAAGGCAATATTGGCATCAACAGTTGCAGAGCTTCAGCATACCTCTTTCTGGTTTCGCATCAAAGTCATTTTGAATTCAGCGGTATCTAAATCGCGCAGCCTATTGGAAGACGTCGACACAAATGCCGTCGAGCGATTCAGCAGCATAGTTGCTAAATTCGTCGGAGGTAAGCGTATCAATTTTTCCCAAAGACGGTCATACCAGTCTAGATGCTCAGCAGCTGTTGTATCGTACAACACGAAAAGACCATTATATACATTACACAAGAAAATATTGGGCAAAAGCCCTAAAGGCAATTAAAAAAAATTTGAAGAAAGGAGACAGCACCAGAGAACGAAAACCAATGCCGTGAAAAGGAAAAAAAATAGGATTAAGAAATTGCAAAAGCAATTCGACTATGGACCAAAAGTTGCTGCACCAGACATGTCTGATGATGTGTACAAAGAAGCATCTGCTGGTTTTATGTCAAACCTGGAAACATTGGTGAGTGATCGCAAAGGACTTCAAGAGAGAACTACGCAGCAACGTGAAAGCAATGAGTGGTTACAGATTAGGAGGTTACTGATAACCGCTTCTAATTTTGGTTCTATAATCAAACGAAAAAATAAATTCGGTGCCCTGGTTAATAGCATATTGTATAGAAAAAATATTTCCTCAATCGCATCAGTGGCTGATGGAATAAAAAATGAAAAATTTGCACTGCAGCAGCTGGCCACTCAAGAAAATGTATGTATAAAAGAATGTGGTCTTTTTGTAGACCATGAGTTCCCTTATATGGGTGCCACACCAGATGGAGTCGTAGCAGATAATACAATCGTTGAGGTGAAATGCCCCGTTGCTGCTTTCAAAAATAGCGTGGAGAGTGCTATAAAGCAAAACAAAGTTCAAATTTTAAAATACAATAAGAAAAATGACCTAATTACAATTAACAAAAATAGTAACTGGTACTTTCAGGTCCAAGGCCAGTTACGGATGACAGGGAGACAGAGATGTCTATTTGGAATATGGGGAGGAGAAAATGAGAAAATGGAAGTCCTGTACATCCAAAAGGATGATGACTTTTGGATTAAAAAAATGCAGCCCAAATTAATCGAGTTCTACAACAGTCACATGCTACCAGAACTAGTAGATCCTCGTCGAGACCGTGGCATGCCTTTGAGAAATTCTGAAAAGTGAAATATTGCATCACTATTTAGAATCACTGAACAAAACGGGAAATGAGGGGCAGTATCAGATATGTCTGATGAAGACTACGAGGCTACGACTACGGATTTAGTTTGATTTTAAGACGATAATAAAAAGTATTTGGAAATACCGCTATTTTTTATCATACCGGTATTTGATAAAAAAAACTGAGCTGGCTGGGTCAAATACCGGTTTTCCGTGTTTAGTCCTAGCTTTATTCATAACATGGCCCAAGGGTTTTTTTTTGGTAGGTGTGTCAAAAAGTGTTGTCTTTAGTAAACAAACCTGTACTTATTTATATACTAGCTGACGCCCGCGACTCGTGCTCGTGGAAAACTGACTGACGATGATAACTTTTTTCGTGACATCCGATTTTAATAAAACAAAGCCTATATTCTGCTCCCAATCATACTCTATCCACCTATGAAAACTACATGAAAATCCGTTCAGTAGTTTCGGAGATGTGCTCTAACACACAGACAGACAGAAAATAATTCTAAAAATCGCAAATTTTTGTTTTGTTACTCTTCTTTAGTCACCCTCTTCCTTTTTTACTACTTTTCTAGCAATGTACGGACACACCGGGTTCTACTCTTTTATTATATGTTTTGATTGTAAGTTGTTTGCTTAGTAACTATTCAAATCACATTGACATTGTCATAATCTTTACACCATATTGCAAGAATTTGCGTAACACGTATCAATTTACCTGACAATTATATTATCAATCAGCATCGGCACAACCACGAAAGAACTTTCTTCCATGCGCACAATACGTAGAATACTATCAAGTTCTATCACGCGCCGCGGGTGACTAAGCTGGCTAGACCTCTTGCTCCGCCCGGCGATCTACGTCTGCTTCACCTCCTCAAAACTGTGCAACGTCTCTCCCATGTCACCTTAAGCGTCACGCTTGCCCATAAAAATTCAGTTCAGTTAAGTAAATTTTGTATTCTTTTGTTTCAGATTGAGAAATGCTGCTCTACGTACAGGAGGTCTATCATCTAGCTCTGATGTTCCAAACGTGAGTAGATTCTTACAACTTTAAAAAAAAAAAAGAACCAAAATATACACGCACTTTACGAAGGTGCAGTCGTCAAACATATGTTCCCGACTTCCTGCTGACAACTCACCGCCAAGTTGGCCACCACTGGTGGCCACTGTACTGTGGACTGATATGTATCTTGTTTAATTTTTTTAAATGGGGGTGAATGCCGGGTTCGCCGATATATATCAATTAATTTTTTCCTGTCTTCTGAACTAAACATTTTGGAGATTAATGTTTACCCTGGCAACACGTAGCGAAAAACTACAATTCAGAATAATTTTGATTTGTTCCCAAAATCACCACCTCATTTAAAGTTGGGGAAATTCCCATAACTTACCAGTACGGCTAGCTTTTTATTGAAATTCAAAACTTAACTTCATATCATATAAGGTTTATTTTACGAGCTAATAAAAAAAGGGGATTCCCTGGTGCTCCAAGCGTTAATAATTTTCACTTTCTTGGGAAAACATTTCTTAGCCTGGATATATATCGGAATATAAAAAAAACTTAAGAGCATGTCGGGCCGTGCTTAGTAGGGTTCCGTAGGTGCGTAGGACGTTTGAAGTATTTATCCGTTATTACCGCATATCTCAAAAAGTAGTTAACACATGTTACCCGAAATAATTTTTAAAGAAAGTTTTTACTAAGATCTATCAACATGGAAGATTACAAGTTTCTGAGATGCATAGTTTAGAAATGGCAGGGCACATTGCAAGCAACTTTGTCGGCCCATATTTCGCAACAGTACGTTTGGTCAAAAAAATGGTATAGGAAACCTTAACATCATTTTAAAAGACCTATTTAATGATACCCCACATGCGGGGTACAGGCGATTTTTTTTTATCCCCTCTTTACATGTATGACAGCCACCCCATTAATATAAAATTATGCTTTTTTTATTCTGTCAAAATGGCCACCTTACAAAGACTTGTTAAATTACACTCAACATAATGGGGTGCAGCGAAATTTTTTTTTTTACCCCCTCTTTACATGTATGGGAGCTGCTACCCTTATTTTACAAAAAAAAGTTTATTTTATTTTTTGATAGTGTACGTCTTTACTTAGACTATCGTTTTATGCATGCATGTAAGTTTATAACTTTGGAAGTTATAAGGCTGTAAAGGATTCAGACAGACTGACGGACAGACGAACACGACGAACTTATAAGGGTTCCTTGTAGTACTACGGAACCCTAAAAACGGATTTTTGATATTTATTATAAAAATCGGATTTTTTCTAATCCTTGGTGAATGTAAGTACGTCATTGGGATTTGTGTCATGTGTTCAAAAGAAAATCGCATGGGGAGAGATCGTGGCTGTAAGGTGGATGGGGTGGGTAGTAATTGGACACCCGTAGTGGCTAAAAAGTTCATTACCCGAGCGGCCGTGTTATCTTAATATAAAATAAGTTTTTGGGGAAAAATATATTTTCCAGACGAGCTTTTAAAAACCGTTATTGGTTAGTTGTTGAGGAATTTCGTTTTCCACCTACCGTCTCCATCATCAGATCAGCTCGCTCTCATAATATTGTATTGTCATCGGAACTTGACAGGCATGCAAAATTTCAACTCAACTGAACAAGGGGAACTGGGGCCGTTTCACGTAGCTCTGGTGGCGATGGTCTTCGTTTGCTATCCTGCTCACACGCATCGTGAGAATAAGTTGGCGCGAGTGGGACGGCACGCGTTGACCACCAGAGTTACATGATAAGGCCCCTGGTCTGAAATTCAGTTGTGAATTTGACCCGAACATACTTACATACATACAAAATTGCAAGTTAAAAAGCCTGTAACAATGGGATATTGTTGATCAATGACGAAAATCGAAGCATTGACGTATAACATAATTTAAAAAAAAAGTTGATCGCTACTAATGGCCATGATTTTTCCCAAAAAGGTTTACGTTAAAATTTAATTAAATAAGTGTAAAATTTATTAGGTGTTCGTTCATTTTTACCTTTAAATTAAAAAAATAAAGATACCCAACTGCATGAACACTAAAAAGATTCAAAGTAATTAATAAATTATTTATATGAAGACCTAACACCTAAATCTATCGATACTATTGCAAGTCATCAATAACGTTCTCAATTCCGTACTATCGATACTTTCGATAGTATCGATAGAAAACCGACTATCAAAAATCGATTCTATCATACTTATGCAAGCAATATTATTGTTAATTCCGTACTATAGTTGATAGTTCTATCGATATTTTAACTATTGTCAAGGTATCGATAGACTAGCGACAGTAGCCTACCTATGAAAATTTATCAAAATCTCTTATCTAGAAATTCTTATAAAGTAACGTTGTAACGAACCCGAGCTATTGCTGTGTATTTATTTTATTTAATTAACCGCAAACCATAATTGTTTCAGGACAGCGAAGCTAAATCAACAACAACGGAGAACAAGGACCAAGACTTATGCAAGCAGATCAAAAATAGCTTAAAAAGGCTCCGTCAGCAGGAGACTGGTGAAGCAGAATCAGACGATGAAAATAAAGAGGAATCGCCTCTTTTAAATCTAGAAGTATTCCCAGACGAAGCAGAACATCCGGGCGATACAAAAGAAAATCTAGACAAGGAAGAATCGGATTCAGAGTTTCATGACGAGTCGCAGACACAGGAGCTAAGCCCAGCCAAATCCGAAATCGAAAAACAACAAATTAAGCCACTAAAAAGAAACCCACGACGTAAAGTAGTTATCGAAAAAGAAATAAAAAAATCATTAATAGATGCTCGGAATGCTCCCGCTTTAGAGAAAGTTTACGTGAATGCTACAAAGAAATCTGAGAAACAGGAAACAAAACAAGGTAAGGATACCAAACGAGCTCGCTTGGAGACCTCCGAAATTCCTTCTCATTTTGACCATAAGGAACAATTGTACGAATTTGGTAAATACGTCGCGGAACAAATGATGTGTTTCGATGAGAAAGACGTTCGTTTAGCACAAGCAGAAATAAAGGAAGTTCTCTCAAAATTTAGACTGAAGTACAAAATAATGAACTGCTTGTCAAAACCTAGTAACGGAGAGGCAGAAGCAGACACAGATAGACATCTTACAGCAGTGACACAAAAGAAATCTGCTGGACGAGCAGTGACCAAATCAAAGCCGGGAGTTCATTCTACTGGTCGACCAGTGACTCAGACTGGATCGCAAATAAATCCCACTGGGAATTTGGTGACTCAATCTGGATTGCCGCAAAGAGTATCTGTTGTGCCATCATTGAATGAATTAGGAATGTTGAATATGAATTCTTCATCAGCGATGACTCCATTAGGCTTTATTATAATGCCAACAATGAACACGCCAAGGTTTCATATAACAACGCAGCGTATGGATACCTCCGGATCGATAGTGACCCAGCTATTACAAGGAAATTCTATAGGCTCATCACTGATCCAGCCTGGGACTTCACGTGTAATTTCGACGGGAACATCAGGTATCCAATCTGGACCTTCACATGTAATTTCGACGGGAACATCGGGGATCCAACCTGGGTCTTCACATGTTATTTCGACGGGAACATCAGGGATCCAACCTGGGTCTTCACATGTTATTTCGACGGGAACAGCAGGGATCCAACCCGGGCCTTCACATGTAATTTCGACGGGAACATCAGGGATCCAACCCGGGCCTTCACATGTAATTTCGACGGGAACATCAGGGATCCAACCTGGGTCTTCGCATGTTATTTCGTCGGGGACACCACTGATCCAATCTGGGCCTTTACGAGTAATTTCGACGGGAACATCAGGGATCCAACCTGGGCCTTCACATGTAATTTCGATGGGAACACTCGTGACTCAGCCCGGGTCTTCACATTTAAGTTCAGCTGAGACATCGGATACCCAGCCAGTACAAGCGTACTCCGTCGAGGCTACGGTAGAAAAACCAATGTTTTCACAAGTGAATATAGTCGAGTCTTTAGTGACACCAGCGGGGAATTCTGAGACACCAACACCACCAGTTCCAGAAAGTCATTTTGTAGGCTATATTCCATGTAGTGGTTCACCAGAAACGGTAATTGTTAAATGTGAAACGGAAAGTGATGAGGAAACGTGAGAGATAGATAGTGATTTTCTAGGACAAAGTGCGGATATAAACTACGAAGTGATTTAGTTAGCGGAAGGACAAAGACAAAGTGATATTGACGAAGTGTGAGGCGTTGGATTTACCAGCAGGCTAGCCTAGGGCGGCAGATTTTAGGGGCGGCAGTTTTAGGGACCGACATATTTGCCGCCCCTAAAATTTGCCGTTTTTTGCATGAACATATTTTTATTTTTTTTTCAACGAATTTACTGATCTTGATAAATTTAGTAGGCACTGACAATTGAGGAGGTGTAGATCACAACTTCGTAGATCCACTTTCATTTTTTTTTTGTTCTTATTCGACATTTAAACACTGACCCCTGAATACTGACACGTTTGTTAACTTTGACGACAGCTTAAGTCTATTGCTGTCTTTGTCATTAGCTTAGTGCTAGACAAAGGCAGTATTAGAATTAATCTGTTGTCAAAGTTATCAAATGTTTCAGTATTTGGGGGTTAGACATTTAAAAAAAACGAAAGTGTCAAAAGTGGATAAATGAGGTTTTGATCCTTACCTCCTCAATTGTCAGTGCCTACTTAATTTATCAAAATCAGTAATTTCGTTGAAAAAAAAAAAATATGTTCATGCAAAAAACGGCAAATTTTAGGGGCGGCAAATATGTCGGTCCCTAAAACTGCTACCCACCTACTACCTACTTAATTTTTCAAAATCAGTAATTATATGTTGAAATTTAAAATTTAAAAAAATTGATGTTTTAGATTTGTAGATTACAAGGCGGCAAAAATTTAACAGCCTATAAAAAATGTGTAAATCCGCCACTGGTGTGAGGACGGCACTGAGACTATTGTTGTAACTTTTAAGTAAGGGCCTTTTATAAACGCCTCTCAAAGATAAGTATATATCAATTGATTTTTATCTTGGTATGCAGGTTTATAAGGAAAGGGCATGCTAAGCCGAAAGGGGCTCGTAGTACTCATGATAGTGAACAACTTTTACTATGGGACCAACCCTGAAATCGCGAAAAAAATATCAGCCGTGTGTGTGTGAGTGCCATTGTCATTTTTCTATTTTCTGATATTTTTTTCTCGATTTCAGTGTTGGTCCCATAGTAAAAGTTATTTATAATGATAAGTACTATGAGCCCTTCTCGGCTTAGCATATCCTTTCCATATAACCCTGTATATCAATAGATTTTTTCCTGCTGTCTTCTGAACTAAACATTTTGGAGATTAATGTTTACACTGGCAACAAAGCGAAAAACTAATGAGGCGTTTTCCAAAAAAAAAAAAACCTGGTAATAATAGTACCCAATAGATGGCGTTAGATGTACCTTGAGGTTTTTCTGTCACTGTCAAGACATGAAAGACAAAAAAATGTACGTGTGCCTTTATTTTTCTCGTGTTTTTTGGCTCCACATGTGTCTTTAGACAATCTCAAGTAATGTAACTATGTATTTGACTTCATTTGAAATATTACAATAGTTGACACTGGCTAAATACACAACGTGTGGAGCCAAAATTTACGATTTAAAAAATAAAAATAAAATACTTCGACAGAAATGACAATGACAGGTAAAACGATAGGTCTATTACGCCATCTAGTAACTATTTTAGAACAATGTTTTTTTTTTTGGAAAACGCCTTGATTGTGATTGACATTATAATTTCTTCCCGTCTGTAAACAAGACAACAATTCTTACTGTCTGAACTCTGAAGTAAGACAAAATAATTATTTTTCCCGTCCTTAAAGTGCGACTGAAACTGAAAATACATTTATTAGTTTTCTATGTGATGTTTTATTTGGCCTCAAATAAATACAGTGGAGTCCGGTTATAGCGACGGCATGGCACGGGGTCCGGCGACTCGCAAGTGTACAGATATTATTTTTATCCGTGGTGCGATCCATCCAACTTATTTGTAGATTTGAATGAGCGACCACTAACTAGTATTTTTAACCGACTGCCCAAGAAGGGTAATGTTTTTTATGGAAGTTTTTATGTGTGACCTATGACTAGTAGGGTCACCGGTTTTTTCTCATACTAAGGCGCACCACGCACCACAGACAAATTTCGTAAACCACACAACACATTTATCGTAGACCTACATTCAAATACGAGTGCGCTAACAACACACACACAAGTGCCACGTAAACAAATATCGTACAACACATATGATTATATGGCTTTGGTGTGTGATGCGCCTTAGGCCATTAAGTCTGTCATGGGAATCAGACAAAAAACCTAAAATTGAATTCTAAGCTAATAGAATTTAAGCTAAGCGAAGGGATAGCTAATTAGAAATTTGAGCAGGAAGTGAAAATGGGCTAGGGCCATAATTATACCCGTTTTCACCAACGAACCCCTATTTATGGGGTCATCTAAGAAACTTTAAGGGATTATTTATTAAGTTTATGGGTTTAAAGGAAAGTTTGTGCTATTTTTAAGGGATCTTAGACCTTAGGTATCAACTAAGTGATGGTGAGAACGAGGTGATCTTCGTTGGTGAAAACGGGCATAAGACAGTGTTGTAGACTAAGCTTTGCCACATTTTTTTTTTTTATCCGGAAATCAACCTTTGTAATAATCGTAGAAAATATCCCGTAATAAATAATAATTTATAGGACAAACTACTAACACTGTCATTAGTTTTTTTAACACAAAATTCACGTCTAGCTATACGTAAATAAGTACATACCTACTTTTCGAAAACATCAGATCAGACATCAGACCTTTCCTTCCTCCTCAGACCTCCTTTCCTGGATCAGACTCGTGTGTTCCAGATCTTGATCCTCGACTCAGGCGGGGAATAGAGCTATTCGTATTCTGTGGTATCAGTTTATGTACAATTTTGTATTCTGTAGTTGGGTGTGCCATCAAGAGTGTTGTTTACATTTTAAAATTGCGTTATCGATTACTGCAAAGCACAAGCTGGCAACGCCACGCCACAGCACCGTTGTTGAAATTAAACAGCGCCACTGTGCTATTATTACTACCACAGAAGAGGAAAATTTTTTACCTCTCTCTTCTGTGATTACTACGTAGTACTCCGTAGTAATAATAGTTCAATGAACAGCGCGCGGACAGCAGACCAACGAAAGAAAATAAGAAGAAAATATATCAATTGTTTGTCTCGCGTTTGCTGCGGTTCGCGCTGTTTTTTTTCCTCCAAGGCGCAAACTATCTCAAATTCTCAATGCCATCTATCGTAGTAGCTAGTTGAGCTAGTATCTAGGTAGGTATACTAGCACAGGCAGAGCCCGTATTCGAAGATGTAAATACATAATACGCGCTCTCTCACTCGCACAGTTAACATATTTAATTATGGAATATTTTTTAATGCAATGCAATCAACCCTGATTGCATTAAAAAATATTCCTATCAAAATCAAATTTTAATTAAATCAAAAATCAAAATCATATTTTTTTCCTATTTCTCTCTACGTACTTCATTAGTATAATAAAAAAATTTTGAAAAAGTGCGAACGAGATAGCGAGAATCAGGGAAGCCGACCCTAAGAGGAAATATAATATTTTTTTGTTTTTACAGTAAGTACTTAGGTATGTACTTACTCTAAATTATCAGGCCGTACAATGTTGGCCCATTCTGGCCCTCAAAATTATTGGAACGTGTGGAAATAAAGCACGACAAGGAAAGCACAGTCAGTAATAATAAATAATAATAATAACGAACGATATTCCGAGAAAAGTAGGTAAGTAATTACCATGGATCTTGTATCGCTTCGTCTAAGGTAATTACCTATGTATATACTTAGGGCTGGTCTTTATTGTGCCGTCTTTTATGGCGTCGCGAAAACTGGCACGAACTGACAAAGAAGGTGCGACCGATAATGTACAGCATGATGAAAGAAACACCTGCCCTAATAAAGTCGTAAAGCGTACACAGATTCGTATTCAGGCTCTGCTTCTAATTTTTTGGTCTATGTGTTTGTGGATCGATTCAATGTTTGAAAGAGATAGGTACATATAGTTTTTGACGCATCTAAGCAGCTAGCGACACTACAAGTCTACTTCGCACCATTGTGAACTCAGTCGCTTGCGGATATCGTTGCGAAGAGGTCGCTGCTCGTTGCGTCGCTTCAAAAATACAAAAATGCCCAGTTGTATCATCAACGAATGCTTAAATCACGACAGAAAAGTGAATAAAGAAAAAGACGGAGTTTCTTTTTTCCGGTAAGTAATTATGTTTTTAGCAAGACTAAGACTACTTACTTAAAGCATGAACGCACCTGGAAATAACGGTAAGCGGACCAACGAGAGAAAAATCAGAGGAAAATATATATCTATCTCACTTTCACTAGATTGACGGCGGTCCGCGAGTACTTAGTCCGCATGTCTGTGCTAACATATTACCCGCCTGGCAAAGAGGCCAACAGCATGGCCATTCATAAAAAAATGCTGTCTAAAGCCAAAGGCACCTGAAAACCACATAAATACACGAGAGAAAATAACCAAAATAAGTTTACTAAAGAACGAGATTTTAGACCATGTTTGTACGAGGACAGGCCGTTGGCACCTGGCAACCCTTTTAAGCACCATTGTGAACTCAGTCTCGTGCGGATACCGCTCTGGTGCAGACGTCGCGCGTTGCTCCGTACAAAACGCCATAATGCCCAGTTGTATTGTTAATAATTGCATAAATAATGACAGAAATGTGAACAAAGAAAGAGACGGAGTTTCTTTTTTTCGGTAAGTGTAATAATTTTTTTGTTTTTAGCATTTTAATCAATAATTTTCTGTTTGATTAACATAATTACTTACGCCCCTTAAAGCATTACCACGCGTGAAACGCCGGAGCTGCAGATCAATGAGAGAACATTAGATTAAAATATAAGAGACTATTGACTACTATTGGGAAACTGTTGCACATTATTGTCGGATACTACTTACATTAATATTTTCTGGAGATCAGTCGTATTTGCGATAAAAATCGTTGCTAAAGTTTGTTTTACAAATATCGCGCCATAACGCATAGCGCCGGTCACGTGACTCATTGACGTCACACATAGGGCTGCCATCCGTCCGGGTTTCCCCGGAGTTGTCCTAGTTTAGAGGGCAGCCGGGGAGCGTCCGGGCGGGGCTTCATTTCTAGTCTGGGTTTAAACATTTAAAGTCTTGGGCTGCCCGCGCCACACGCACTGTGCCCGCACGCCGCGATCAACCTACGAACCGACTCGCTAAATTCATCGTACCCCCGCCCCTCCCGTCGCTGTTTAAAAAAACCTGTTGACATGTCCGGGTTGTGGGCTCTAAAATCCGGGGTTTTCACGCGTCTTGTCCTGGTTGCCAAATTTTAGAGATGGCAACCCTAGTCAAACATAAGTAAACAACTGCAGCAAGACAGCAAAAATTTGATACTGTTGACTTGTGTGACGTCACCGGGGATGCAACCCATCTCAGACCGTTTTCGATCACGTGATCAAATGTAAAAAAAAAAAAAATTGCGCTTTTTTACTTAAAGCAAACATATTTTTTTATAAACTTAATTTTATTATAAAACTAATGAAATATGCTCTTTCACGAAGTCATGTTTAAGGATGATGTTAATATGCAATATTTTTAATACAATCAAATAGCATATTCTCTCTCGTTTGTTAAAATGGCGGTGTTATGATGTCTACACACGCATCAGATCGTATTTGTGCGCAAGGGGTTGAATTGAATTTTATAGAAGTAAAAAAAAGAAAGTAATAACTAAGAACGTAAAAGCCTTTTGCTCCCATGAAATTCATTTCTAGCTGTCCCTTACACCTGATATCTGAACCGTATTTCGTGGTGGTGATTGCAATCGTTTGCTATCCCGCGCACGCTTTCCGCGAATGGAACGGCACGCGATGACCATCGCCACCTGGGCCGTGTTCAGTGCAGTTACAAGTATGCTGCAAATGTCATCCAGGGTCGTCGGACTTACTGAACAAGGCCCAGAGTTACATGATAGGGTTACATTTTCGCCCCTCCGCCCCTGCTCGGACTTGTGCGGTTTTTTATTTTAATATTAATAATAATAAACTTATTTCTCAGTTTGCCCACAGAACCCAAGAGGCAGGAGGAGTGGTGCAAGTTGATCCGGGTGCAAAGAGCCGATCCATACTTTAAAGGAAAAAAAAACCATAGAGTTTGTTCGGCTCATTTTGATGAACATGATTTCACTATCAGTAAATCGGGCAGGAGAAAATTGAAGTGTTCGGCAATTCCTCATCTGTTGGTAAGTCTTAAAGTGGCTTTCGCACGATGTGACATCGTACTTTTATTACCAGCTTTTTTTTTTCATAACGCCTCATTCTACAATTCCATAGATTTTTTTGCCGTCGGTTATATTTGATAGGCGCCGACTACGGGCCAATTTTGATAATATTTGGCATAAACATTTGGAACTCAATTCTTCCATCCAAAACTACACACTACGACGATTCGTTTTCCACAAACGTGCAAAAAAAGTGTCCGCACCAAAACTAGGCGCGCGCCACGAGGACATATTGATATATGTCCTCGTGGATATATTTATACACAGTTTATACAATAACGTTTTTCTGATTCTGATTCTGAGGCTTAAAAAATGCTAAACCAATTTTGCACGCGAGTATTCCTCTTTATTGTTTAAAATGTAATATTTTATAAATAAATTATACTTTGCACTCTGATGATTGATTTGATTGTGTATATTGTTAGTGAAATCTGCTTACCACCAGTTACTCTTTGAATTGGTTATATTTTCGGTTTTCACTTCCAGTTATCTTTGTCTTTTTGTTTCTGAATCCGACTCTTCCGAATTGGTAATATTTTCGGTTTTCACCTCCAGTAATCTTTGTCTTTTTGTTTCTGAATCCGACTCTTCCGAATTGGTAATATTTTCTGTTTTCACCTCCAGTAATCTTTGTCTTTTTGTTTCTGAATCCGACTCTTCCGAATTGGTAATATTTTCGGTTTTCATCTCCAGTAATCTTTGTATTTTTGTTTCCGAATCCGACTCTTCCGAATTGGTAATATCTTCGGTTTTTACCTACAGTAATCTTTGTCTTTTTGTTTCCGAATCTGACTCTTCCGATTTGGTAATATTTTCGGTTTCCTCCTCCAGTTGTTTTGTTTCTGTATGTAATTCCCGTAAATTCCTTTTCCGGGGTGCGTTCTCTGATAAAATGTCAGTTGACTGTGTTGCTTGTGAAGACTGTAAGGTAGCCGGTATTTCAACAGATTTTTGTAGTTTGCAGGGGCGCTAGTCTCGACTTTTCGCTACAGCACTTTGCGACCGAAGTTGATCGCTATGACGCAAAAATTCAACAACGAACACGAATTGTTAACGAAAAAACGCAAACAACAACAAGCGTTGAATTTTGCGTCATAGCGATCAACTTCGGTCGCTATGACGCAAAATTCGACGACGAACACTAATTGTTCTGAAAAAACGCAAAAATAGCGTTGAATTTTGCGTCATAGCGACCGAATTCGGTCGCAAAGTGCATAGCGAAAAGTCGAGACTAGCGGCCCAGGTACAACACAACAACGTACTGTCATCGGTTTGAGTATATTTTGATGTTTCAGTCATGTCGTTCAGCTGTGGTAGAAATAATACAGGGACAGCATCTCCCTTAAGATATTTCTTGGGGCGGTCGAAATGAGAAAAATGAAGTTCGCACACAAAATAGCTTGTGTAAAGTGTTTTTACGCCTTTACTCTCCAGTGGGCATCCCGTAACTCTGAAAGCGATAGCGAGAGTTGCGCGAGCGGGACCGCGCATAGTGCGACTAAGTTGGTACGAGCAGGATGGCATGCTCTCGCAATCAGAATCACGAACGTTTCAAAGTTAGAGGATAAGGTCAGGTCCATTCGACCTATCGCTTCAAGCCATTGCCTGCACCTAAAAAAAAACTAGTATTAAATTAAGGAAGTGGTCTGATTTCATACATTTAAGTCGTATGATATTGTTTAAAAAAACAAGCACAGCCTAAGCACCGTATAAAATTGGGATAATATCATACAAAGTTGGCAGCACTCTGCCCGAACGAAGAGTGAGTAAGGGTGTATACGTGTATACACATGGCCTGACCTGACAGTGTGAAGAGACAGCTAGATTTGAATTTCACGGGAGCAAAAGAAACAAACTATTAAGGTTATAGCTTCTCCCTTTCGCTTCCCCAGAAACTTATATATAGCCATCTCTTTCAAGCGATGTCGGGTCGGGCCATGTGTAGACACCCTTACATATGAAGTTGGACAGTTGACTGAGACGTAGGTATACTGATGGGGAATATATTTTTCAACTACAAGGCATTGAGGCATTATTATAGTAACAACTAGCTGCACCCCACAGTATCACCCGCTATTCTACTGAAACCGAATATTTTTCCGCGATAAAAAGTAGCCTTTGTGTTAACCCAGTGTGTAAGCTGCCTCCATACCAAATTTCATTCAAATCCGTTCAGCCGTTACAGAGTTCGGGAACAAACATACTTACCTACTTACACACAAACTTTCGCATTTATAATATTAGTGTGATAGCTCAATGTACAAAGGTAAGTTTGTCCTTGAATCCGACTTATCTTTTCGTTACAGCAACGTTCGGTGCATTCATTTTAATGCATATATTTTTATTACGTAAAAAATGTTGTACGGAACCTACATATGGCCTGACCTGACACCGTGTGAAAGGGACAGCTAGATTTGAATTTCACGAGAGCAAAAGAAACAAACTATTAAGGTTATATAGCTTCTCCCTTTCGCTCCCCGAGAAACTTATAAAAAGCCATCTCTTTCACACGATGTCAGGTAAGGCCATGTATAACCACACTAATATCGAAATCACACGTAAAAAAAAAACAGAACTTCACATACCTCAGTTTATTGGAAGGAAAACGAAAAAACCTCCGATTTTTATTTTTTGATTTCGTATTTTCTAAACATCCACCCAAACAACAATAACGAACCATCTTATTATTAAAAATAATTATCAATGCTGTCACAACATGTAACTAACTATTTTCTATGGGTAGGTACTATTGCGTCACACGCACACACATTACAGCATTCCACAGAAAAAAACTGTGCACCATTCGCAGCGAGTGGTGCCAACCGAGTGACGTCAGCACGGGAGTACCAGACTGCTAGCCGTACTGCCAGTGTTATCACACCAACTAATTTATTTGAAGATCTACCTATTTCGTTTCAGCCTACCACTTTTAACATTTTTTTTTACTGACAACACAATTCCATGCGTGTATCGGAAATTCGGAACGTAGCTGTGTTTGAGAGAATGGTCATAGTGACTGTAGCCATTTTGCTACAGGGACCCTATTCGGAGAAATGACATTTTATCTCGGTCACTCTCACTCCCATTAAATTCTAAATTAGAGAGACAGTGACCGAGATAAAATGTCATTTCTCCGAATAGGGTCCCAGGGCGAATTTTCTAAAGTATTATTCGGTACTTAGTTTACTTATTGTCCACAAGAAATTTTAGGCATTCCTATTATGACAAAAACGAGTATTATTTTGACGAAGGAAAAGGAAAAATTATTCCAATTTTTTTAAATTTAAGTATCTATGAAATTAACTTAATGCGAAACACAAAATTGTTATTAATCTGCAACAAATTTGTATCTACTGAGGTACTCGAATCGATACAATTAGCGCTTTAATTATTTAAACCGTAAATTTACTAAACAAATTATAATTACATTAGGTACATTAAACTACCTATTATTAATAATAGCTCATTGCCTAGTGAATTTAGTGCCTAGTGTAGAATTTATTAAGTTAGATTTTGAGTAGTACCGACTCTATGGATAAACCTCACATTTTTTTTTCTTAATTTAGATATTTAAAAAGAAGTTTTGAATGTTTATATCATATATTTATTTCCCAAAAACATGCAAAATTACCAATCGATTCAAAAGTTGCGATTATTTTTTACTTTTCGCGGGCAACCGCAACGTAACACTTTTCACTACTATTGTACCTGACCTGCGCAAACGTCAGCCATTTTTGTTCAACTTACGCGCCGGGGACTTACGCGGCTTCCGCGCGGCAGCCGCAAGAAAGTTTTTGCGTCGTCTGTTTGAGCCTTAAATCTTAAACTCATTTAATCTGTAACAAATATATCTACTAATATTATTTTTAATAATAATGAATACCTTTATAATATAATTAATTTTATCGATAACTATTTTTCTAACCAAGCGAGCGAGACCGTTGGCAGAATCTAGTACAATAAAAATATAGATAATATTTGTTTGAGACGCACGAGCTGAGCGCGACGTTGCCAGCTCGCTGCTGTTTCGCGCGGTTTTTGTTTTCTTGAATTTCGTATACTTGTGCTTGATTGGAGCTGCCTGGCTTGCTCTGCAGTCTAGGTAACAAGCACAGAATTCTCCTTATATTGGTAACAAGTAATATCGTTTAAAAGAAAAACAAAATATCCGACTGCAACATGTAGCATACGACACTCCGGACGTAAAGGGAAATCCAACGACACCTCGCTTGTAACACTCGGTCAAGCTGTATAGGCTACAGGACGTCTTATAGCAACACACAAACATACTTACATAGTTATACTAACACTTACACTTATATTACATACTCACATACTTATATACACCCCAATAAAATTACCCTCCTTATTGGGCAGTCGGGTAAAAATAAACGCAGCCGCCGAGGAGAACAGCAAACCTTAGAATATAGAAACAAAGTACCTTTTACATTCGCGGACTTTCGGCGGGAACGTGAAGAAGGCATGTCGCGTCATTGTATTATTTTCCAAAACTTATGTTATTTCGAGTGTGAATGTGTAAAAAAATATGGATTTTTATCCAATAAGTGTTCGTAAACGTCCCAGAAGTCCATAGAAACCTCTAGTAAAGTCTCCACCACTTTACTGGGGCATGACGTGGACTTGACCGGACTTACTTTGCTTGACTTAGACTAGAACTGACACTATTACAATACTTGACACTGGCTAAATACACAACGTGTGGAGCCAAAACATAAGAGAATAATAAAAGTACATTCGCGAAATGCACGCGAAATGTAAGCAGTTCAATTGGTGCCATAAATGGTACCGTACGACGCTCGTACGGTCAGTGCTCTGAGTCAGACGATAGAGTTAAAAGCTCCCAAAATTTTTATTTAAAATGACAATTTGCGCGGTGAAATCGTGCCACAACAAATCGGAAAAGCAGCATAAGAGTTCTGGTGTAACATTCCACAGGTAAGCCATTAATAATTTTCTTGCTTAAATCGTCTAAAATACAAAAAAAAAAAAAAAACTAATATAGGCCTCGCTACATGGCCTGACCTGACATCGTTTGAAAGAGATGGCTATATTTAAGTTTCTGGGGGAGCGAAAGGGAGAAGCTATAACCTTAATAGTTTGTTTCTTTTGCTCCCGTGAAATTCAAATCTAGCTGTCTCTTCACACTGTCCGGTCAGGCCATGTGTATACACGTATACACCCTTACTCACTCTTCGTTCGGGCAGAGTGCTGCCAACTTTGTATGATATTATCCCAATTTTATACGGTGCTTAGGCTGTGCTTGTTTTTTTAAACAATATCATACACTGTGTTTTTTTATTACTTCGCGACTGCACAAAAAAAAGTATTGTTTTCAAGAGCTCATGTATATTGTAAAATAAGTATGTTTTTTATGTTAGTGAGTTTCTTTATTCCACAGTAACTTCTAAACGCCTTGACCGATTTAGATGTGTCCTTAGAATCCTTACATTATTTGGGGATCTATAGTATAAGCGAAATATAGAAAAAGTAAAAAAAACAAAATAATATGTATAAAAACCATTATACAACGCAAAAAAGAGGTAAAAAGATTTAGAAATTTGATTGCCGCAGACGGAGACAATACTCAAAACTAGAGTAAATAACTTTTGTCCCTGCGTTAATCAAAAATCTTTTTAACTCCTTTCAGTTTTTTTTGCAGTAGTGTTTTTTGTTTTTATTAGATATAACTTAGTTACCAAATAAGTTACTATCATACTTTTAGCCCATTTGACAGTAATGTTCAGTTGTACCCTTCCTACCCCTCGGTGGTAATCCTGAAGTCCATCCATCGTCGTCCATCTAGAGCGGCTGGCGCGTTCAAGGCTGCTGTATTTATGTGTAACCAAATTAATTCTACCCTAAAAGAGCGGTGTTGTGTGTTATGTTACTTTCTATGTGGACCTTATTCATCAATAATTAATCAGCCCATTTCAAGAAGTTTTTTAGGTTTGTGTACCGTAGAAGGAAAAATAAACCCTCATAAGATCAGTCACAAGTTTGTCTACTACGTACTATCACAGCTATTGTTTTCGGAAACAACGTTTACAACGTTTCGGGGTCACCACTTTACCGATATGATTATGTAGGTATATAAGTTCTAACTCCTACCAAGAGATGCACAATAAAAGTCACAAATCTTTCACTGGTATTTTCTTTATATTATCATAAAATTGCTAAACTACGTCTACCTATCGTGCTTGGTGGGTGACGACTGATCTACTCCACTCGCGTCATACATCGCATTCCCCAGAGTCAGCGGAATTCGATGCAAGTGCAATATGTGTCGCTACAAACGTAAAGTAGGATTGTGAATTTGGCACATTGTTTGAAATTGAATGTATTATCTGTCACATTAACAAGCTATTAAAATTACACATTTTTTTTGTAAAATTGTAAAACCTAAGTATCAAAGAATTTCGCGACTTTAATGCCAGACCTAATTTTTTTAGTTCAACTAGTATTGAACACTGTGTATTTAAAATTATTCTTACAGATTTCCTAGTAGCTCTATTAAAGCCAGTCTTTGGATAAAAACCCTTAGGCTTTGTCGCAAAGATGAATTTTGGAATCCAACTACCAGCACAAGAGTATGTTCTAAACATTTCGAAGAAAAGTTCATGTATACAACCAAGGGTGGTCTACGTAAATTACACAGTGACGCTGTACCTACGAAGGTACCTTTTAGAATTTGTATCAATCATTACGGTATTATTTTTGTAACTATCAAGGGAAAATTGGCGAACCGAAAAAAAAAAAAAAAAAAAAAAAATTAGTAGATACGTTACGTGGAGTCCTTCTTGACAATGATGCAATTTTATGTTTGTTACAAAATTATTTTTGGAGATAGAGAAAAAAACACTGTTACCTAACGTAGATGATTTTACATGCGATACCTTCTTTACTATGTAATTTATTAATAATATTATGCGAGTATACAGCCTTGAGAGTGCATTATATATAGAACTAGATGATGCCCGCGACTTTGTTCGCATGGACCCACAAAAAAAAGTAGGCTATGTCTGTTTCCGATCCTTACGCTATATCTACAGACAGAGAGATGTTGATTTTATTTGTGTATATTTGCAAAAAAGAATCGTTTCTAAACGAGTTTATTTATGAACGGAATAGAACCGCCATCTTAGTTTTGTCTACTTGACTTCCAACCGTCACCTCTGTGAAAATCAGTTTTTGCATCACTTCCAAAATATAAAATAAATAAGGATAATATATTGCAAACTAATTGTTAATCCTTAAATACGTGTTTCATTCTGCCCACAAATAATAAATAAACTTTAGGTTATGGGCCCAGGTTTACGCGAATAAAAAAAATTACGTACGTTTTGATAAGGAAAATTCTGTGGTCGGACATTTTTATTCAAAATGGAAAATTCAAAAATAAAACGGAATATCAAGCCCTTTAACGGGGAAAAATACAGTATCTGGAAGTTTCGCATACGTGCATTGTTAAGTGAATTGGATGTTTTAAAAGTAATTGACGAAGATCCGTTATTTGGCAACGATCTGTGGGAGAAAAACAATCGGATGGCGAAAAATATAATTATCGAATATCTATCTGATTCCTACCTTGGTTTCGCAAAAGAAGATAGTTCGGCGAAGGATATTTTAAAACGTTTAGATGCGTTGTACGAACGTAAGAGTATGGCAACACAGTTGGCATTACGAAAAAAGTTATTGGCGCTAAAACTACAAGGTGATGTACCACTAATAAAACATTTTGCTACATTCGATGACCTCATTACCGAGTTGCTTGCTGCTGGAGCAAAATTAGAGGAAACTGACAAAGTTGCACATTTGCTACTAACACTACCCTCAACTTACGATGGAGTCATAACTGCGATCGAGACGTTGTCGGAAGATAATTTAACATTAGCATTTGTTAAAACGCGACTCTTAGACCATGAAGTGAAATTAAAACATGAATCTGGTGATATGAGCGCGAAAGTATTGCAAGTGGAAATGAAAAATGACACATGGAAGAACAGAAAGTTTGATAATAATTCTCAACAGTCAAATAAGTACAATAAACAAAAGAAGAAGAATTTAGACTTTATAAAATGTCACCACTGTGGGCGTAAGGGACATAAAAAGAATGACTGCTACTATTTCAAAAGAATGCATTCACAGAAGGAAATCTACAGAAATAAAGACAGAACAAGGACTGTTCAAGCAATAGAGATCGGTCAAAATCAACCATCAACATCGAATGATTTTTCAGGCTTTGCTTTTATGACCGGAGATTATCAAGATGATGACCAAGGAAAGAAAATAACATTCTTATTGGACTCTGGCGCATCGGATCATATTATAAACAGAGAAGACTTGTTTATTAATTACACCGATTTATCAACACCGCTAAAAATTTCAGTTGCTAAAAATTGTGAATATGTTTCAGCTACAAAAAGGGGTACAGTACAGGTTACCAGCAACATGGGTGTCCAAGGTACTCTGGAGGGCGTGCTGTACTGTCGCGAAGTTCCCTACAACCTTTTGTCGGTATCGAAGATGCAGCGAGCAGGGTATACAATTATTTTCGACCAGGAAGGTGCTCATATATCCAAAAATGGTAAAACCATTATGCGAGGTAGGTCGCTAAACAACCTAATTGCTGTAGATTTTGTGGCGTCTGTAAACGCGAGTCACCCTGTTTTCCAAGCATGCACTAGGGATGAGAAAAGCTATAAATTGTGGCATGAACGCTTA
Organism: Apocheima hispidaria; assembly: GCA_947579745.1. Lineage (NCBI taxonomy): Eukaryota > Metazoa > Arthropoda > Insecta > Lepidoptera > Geometridae > Apocheima > Apocheima hispidaria. Next base: position 2,898,816 of record OX388169.1, read on the forward strand.
GGACACATGAGTAAAAATAAATTTTTCGAAGTAAAACATAATCAATTGTTTGAAGACATGAATCAAATTGATTCAGTAGTACCGAATGATGATATATGCGAAGCGTGCATAAATGGGAAACAGAGTCGACTGCCGTTTAATAAAGCCAAAGACAAAAGTCATATTAACCGACCATTATTTGCTGTCAGTTCTGACGTCTGTGGACCGATCACTCCTACAACTTTTGACAATAAGAATTATTTTGTAATTTTTATTGATCAGTATACTCATTACTGTGTTACGTATCTATTGACGTACAAATCAGACGTATTCGCAGCATTCAAAGATTTTGTTGCAAAAAGTGAGGCTAAGTTCAATTTTAAAGTAGTTCATTTATATTGCGATAACGGTGGAGAGTACTTATCTACTGAAATGAAAAGCTACTGTGCTGAGAAAGGAATCTCTTACCATTTGACAGTTCCGAGAACACCACAGCAAAATGGTATTTCCGAAAGAATGGTGAGAACTGTTACAGAGAAAGCTCGTTCTATGCTAAATGGTGCTAAACTAGATAAAGTTTTCTGGGGTCAAGCAATCTTGACTGCTGTCTATTTAATAAATTTGACACCGAGTAGGGCTCTTAAAGTCTCACAAACACCATTTCAAATGTGGCACAATAAAAAACCTAAAGTAAAGTATTTAAAGGTTTTCGGCTCTACGGTGTACGCACATGATAAAACTACTAGAGCGAAGTTTGATGATAAATCGTGGAAAGGTATACTCATGGGTTACGAACCAAACGGCTATAAAGTTTGGAATCCTGAAAGCGACAAGCTTGTAGTGGTCAGAGATGTTATAGTGGACGAGACAAATTTTCTGAAATCCAGGCCTAATAAGCCTGAAGGGAATACTGAAAATTCTCATGATAAAACTGATAGTGACAGTAGGTCAAAATCTGTGTCGGCAAAGTCTCGCGACTCTGACTGTACTAAATCAGATAGCTCTAAATCTGGTGGATATGAGTTACCTACTAAAATGAGAAAAGTTAACCACGATGTAGAATCGGAGCATGCAGGCGATATACGTTCTGATGATATCTTACGGGACAGTACACAAAACACAGATATAAATACCGAACTTAGACGGAGTGATAGGATCAAATTTCGTCCCCCTGTGTCTTATAATGAAATTGACAATGATGATTATTTGATGTGTGCTCAGTCTGTTTTATGCACAGTGCCAAAATCATTTGATGAAATTAAACATCGAGACGATAGAAGTCAATGGGAAAGCGCGATTAGGGATGAACTAAATTCATTACATAAAAACAAAACATGGGCTTTGGTACCACGACCTGAAAACAAAAACATTGTTGATTGTAAATGGATTTTTACAATTAAAAATGATGAATTTGGAAATCCTCAACGATTCAAGGCGCGTTTAGTGGCCAGGGGTTTTAGCCAAGAGTATCTTACAGACTATAATGAAACATTTGCGCCTGTCGCAAGAATAGCTAGTTTTAGATTCATAATTAGCTTCGCGAATCAATTTAATTTATTGGTTCATCATTTAGACGTAAAAACGGCCTTCTTAAATGGTCATTTAAAAGAGGAAATCTATATGAGGGTTCCTGAAGGTGTATTAAGTAAAGAAGGCTATGTTTGTAAATTACAGAGAGCCTTATACGGCTTGAAACAGGCGGCTAGATGTTGGTTCGAAGTTCTTGAACAAACATTAAAACAAAGAGGATTTCAAAATTCTTCTGTTGATCGATGTATTTACATACTAGATAATGGGGATGTGCGTAAAAATATATACGTGGTATTATATGTCGATGATTTAGTAGTAGTGTGCAATGAAATCGAGACGATGAATAATTTCAAAAGATTTTTAATGAGTAAATTTGAAATGACCGATTTAAATGAAATAAAATTGTATCTGGGTATTAAAGTTACTAAAGAAGGTGATCAAATGATTTTAGATCAAAGTGCATACATAAAAACAGTCTTGACTAAATTTAATATGCATGACTGCAAACCTGTATCAACCCCCTTAGAAAATAAACTAAATTATGACGCATTGAACTCTGAGGAGAAATATAACGCTCCATGCCGAAACGTTATAGGGTGTCTGATGTATATCATGTTATGCACTCGGCCCGATCTAAGCGTCAGTGTAAATATACTGAGTAGATACACCAACAAAAATAATAAAGAATTGTGGCAATGTCTTAAACGAGTACTCAGGTACTTAAAAGGCACGATTGATTTGAAGTTGTGTTATAAAAGGTGTAAATACAATAATATTTTATGCGGGTACGTAGACTCAGATTGGGGTGGTAATGATACACATGATAGAAAGAGTACAACTGGGTTTTTATTTAAACTCTTTGACCAATGCACAATAACCTGGAATACAAGAAAACAAGCTTCAGTAGCAGCTTCATCCACTGAAGCTGAGTATATGGCATTATATGAAGCAGTTAGGGAAGCATTGTGGCTTAAATCTTTAGCTACTAGTATAAAGATACAAATTGATAAACCTATTATCATTTATGAAGACAACAATGGTTGTATAAGTATAGCTAACAACCCGACGAGTCACAAACGGTCAAAACATATTGATATCAAGTATCACTTCTCTCGAGAGCAGATTGAGAAAAATGTAATTCAATTAAATTACATTCCTACAGGTAAGCAGCTGGCCGACGCCTTGACGAAACCGCTGCCTGGTGTAAGCTTTCAAACACTGAGAAGCAAAATGGGTGTGCTTTAACAGTGTGGATATAAATGTATTAAAGTGTAATTTTTTTTTTTTGTGATATTCATTTATTATTGAAATGAAATGGTCTGGTTAGGGTTTTCTGGGTTTTCCCTAATCCTTGCAACAAATGTTGGACCATATTGTATTTTCCCAGTAAATACTTGGAAGTGTATGCATTCTGTTTAGTTAACTTCAATTGATTTTAATTTTGTATAATTACTAGTGATTCATTTTTGAGGGGGCGTGTTGATTTTATTTGTGTATATTTGCAAAAAAGAATCGTTTCTAAACGAGTTTATTTATGAACGGAATAGAACCGCCATCTTAGTTTTGTCTACTTGACTTCCAACCGTCACCTCTGTGAAAATCAGTTTTTGCATCACTTCCAAAATATAAAATAAATAAGGATAATATATTGCAAACTAATTGTTAATCCTTAAATACGTGTTTCATTCTGCCCACAAATAATAAATAAACTTTAAGAGACACAGTTACTTTCGCATTTATAATATTATTTAGGATTAGTTTTTTTTTCCACAGTATTATAACTCATATATAATATATAGAATTAGGACTATATAAGTATATTATGGAGTTGATTTAAAACATTCTGATAATTTCAGGATTTGCACATCTCTTGCACAAATGAGAACACTTGCAATCATGAAGAAACGCCGACCACGGAACTACTAAAACCAGTAAGGTCTATACTATCGAAATACCACGTAGTAGGTTATATTGCCGGGAACGACGTACGATATACCAGTAAAAAAATGCATCAAAATGCTTGCTCTCACATTAAACCCATTGTTACCACAAATTGGTGTCAATGAGAGACAATGGAAAAAAGTGTATTCTATTTGTGCCGTAAATTAATTTTTTTACGCAATTATATTCCACAAAATAACAGTTTAGGAAAGCTTCAGAGGCCAAACTTGCACTCGTAATAACAAAAAATCTCTTGGCCATAATCTCATGATTAAAATTAGGGGCCTCATGGATGTATATTCAAATAGAGTAGAACATGAAAATGAACTAAACCACGTCACAAATTTGGTGCGAATTATAGTAGAGAGATATCTACGCATTCGCTTCTTTTACGAGTCCACAAAAGACAACCTGGCCAGGAAAATGCAATTATTCCGAAAGCAAATATAAGTAACCGGCTTTTAAATTTAAATTTAAAAAATTTGTTTAATACTATTAAACTTTGTAATTATTATAATATGTCGAAGTGTCATCGACACAAACGGTCATCGACGAATTAAACATCGACGAGCCTGTCGGAATTGGACAGCCGTCCAATGAGGCGTTTTCCAAAAAAAAAAGAAATCCTGGTTATAAAAGTACCCAATAGATGGCGTTAGATGTACCTTGCGTTTTTTCTGTCACTGTCAAGACATGAAAGACAAAAAAATGTACGTGTGCCTTTTTTTCTCGTGTTTTTTGGCTCGACATGTTTATTTAGACAATTTCAAGTAACGTAACTATGTATTTGACTTCATTTGAAATATTACAATAGTTGACACTGGCTAAATACACAACGTGTGGAGCCAAAATTTACGATTTAAAAAATAAACAAAATATTTCGACAGAAATGACAATGACAGGTAAAACGGTAGGTCTGTTACGCCATCTAGTAAGTATTTTAGAACTACTTTTTTTTTTGGAAAACTCCTCATTCAGGAACGCCAGCGTCATCGTTTGGCGCTAGACGGAGTCTAGGGCTGTGTTCAGTAAGGTCGTCCAACGACGCTCCATGACATTACGAGTATGCTGCAAATGTCACCGAGCGACGTCGGACGACCTTACTGAACACTGCCTGCGATACGACAATCGACTGGCGCCAGCGTTTCTCAATTTAGTTTAATTTTAGTTTCTTAATTTTGTGTTTCTTAATTTAGGATAATAATTTTAAAATTGTTATATTCTTCTTTTCAAAAATTTTTTTAAAATTTGAAATAAATAATTTGTAATATACTTCTTTTCTAAAAATTACATATAATTTAAATAAATATTAGGTAAAAAACAAACAATTGTTCATTATTCCTATTGTACTGGACGCGACGTTACAGCGGAAAGACACTACATATTGGTTATTTTTGACAGTTTGAAATTAAAATTACAATAAATCTGAAACTCATTAAACTTTTAATGAATCTCTAACAAATATACCTACAAATATTATTTATAATAATAATGACCTATACAATATAATCATAACCGAGCGAGCGAGACCGTTGGACCGACAATAAAAATAAAATATTTTGTTTGAGACGCACGAGCTGAGCGCGACGTTGCCAGCTCGCTACTGCGTCGCGCGCAGTTCTTCTGGGATTTTGTATTTGTGCTGGAGCTGCCCGTCTCGCTCTGCAGAATAGGTATAATACGCGGATATGCTGCCACTAGGGCTGCCACCCCTCAGGGTTTGATACAGAGGCTATGGGCGGTGGCAGCGAAGCGATAGCTGACCGACACGGACGGCTGACCATTAATGCATGCTTGAACATGGTGAATGCAAAGTTAATTGTAAAGATTAATTACAATAAGAATTGCCAAGAATTTTTGAAGTTTTTTGAGAAACCCTGAGCAAGAAATGATGCTAAAACAATCCCGCCTGAATTACAAATACTAGTAGTTCGCGCTGAACTGAGACCTCGCTACCCCTTCACAACCCCTGGACCGATTCAGCTCATATTCGAACTTAAAAATTGTATTGAAATGAACTACTTGCCTACAAAATTCATTCATGAAGATCGTATCAAGAGTTCGCAAGTTATCATCGACCAAATATACACACAAGCATACAAACATACATACAAATACCGATTTGTCCCAGTAAACTCTGAGACCTTCGCTTCGCTCGGTCAATAATTTTAAGTGTCAGGCTGGTCCAAGTCAGCCTAACGATAGCTAGGTTATTTAAATGTAAATTACTTGTTAAAAGCATGTTAAGCCATGCTTAGTAGGCTTCCGTAGGCGCGTAGGAAGTCTGAAGTATTTATCAGTTTTTTTCAGCTTATCTCAAAAAGACACTATCAGATGTTGGCCGAAATAATTTAAAAGAAAGTATATACTAAGATATATCAACATGGAAAATAACAAGTTTCTGAGATGGATGGTTTAGAAATGGCAGGGGGCAGGGGGGAAAAGTTACAAGCAAATCTGTCGTCCAATATTTCGCAAGCGGTACGTCTAATAAAAAGTGGTGTAGCAAACCTTAATTTCATTTTAAAAGACCTATTCAATGATACCACCCATGTGGGGGAAAGGCGATTTTTTTATATCCCTACTTTACTTGTATGACAACCACCCCATGATAATAGAATTATGTTTTTTTTTATTCTTTCAAAATTGTTTACTTTCGAAGACCTGTTCCACATGATGGGGTACAGCAAAATTACAAAATTATTCCCCCCCCCCCTCTTTACATGTATGGGAGCTACCCCTAATACCCAAAAAAAAGTATTTTTATTTTTGAAACTGTATGTCTATACTTAGACTTTCTTTGTGCAAAATTTCATACATGTACGTTTATAACTATGGAAGTTATAAGGCTACATCTACATCCTTATAGATTCAGACAGACATGATGAACTTTTAAGGGTTCTTGTAGCAAAGGTGGCAGCCCTAGCTGCCACGCTGAGGAGTACAGCAAGCATTCATTCGCCCCTCAAAAGTAGGCGTGGCATTTGAGCCAGGCATACGAGTGAACATTCACAATAACGTCAACGCACCGAATTCCGCTTGACAGTTTTCAACTGATTTCGAAAACGTAAACTGCTCTATCGGATTTATTCAAAATGCCGTCTTGCGCTATCATTACCTGTCGCCTAGCTAGCAAAGAATTTAATTTAAATAAAGGAATATCCTATCATCGGTAAGCCGAAATTTGTAATTGTTCGTAATTTTGTACTAAATTGAATCATGTTTTGATGGCAAGGCTTATGAGTTATGAGTTTCCGAAATTTTCTGTTATTTATAGTTTGTATGAATAGACATCGAATAAATTACAGTTTTCCTGGCGATCCTACTACTAGGCAAGGATGGATTGATGCAACAGGAAGACGAGATTGGATGCCTAAGAAAACAAGTACGATTTGTTCTAAACATTTTGTGGAGAATGACTTCTGTTCCACGCAACATAAAAGATATTTGAAGCCGCTTGCAACACCTCAAATAGAAATTGTATCTTTACATTCCGTGGTACGTGACATTATAATTTATCAGTCATTGGCCGCCATTCCACCGTACACTCACTAAAAGAAATTAAGCTATCGCTGTCTTATACAAAATAGAAACACAAGACAGGGATAGTATGAATTATAGTGCTGTCAAATTAGTCAGATCTTAGTTCCCCATACAAGTTTAGACCCTAGACGAGACCAGAACGGGGTCTAAAAACAAGTTTTGTGTCGCTGGTGTACGTTTTTCTTCGCGGTTAAATCGGTAAACTCGTTTGAAAACACTAAAATGCATTCTATTTACCTATTTCTTGTTTCTATTTATATTAGTAAAAGACAGCAATAGCACTAAGTTTGGTGTAGCGAGTTTTAGTGGAATCGACGCCATTGACTGATATTACGATTTTATTAATTTAGATTCTATTTAGGCAATGACATAAAATTAGTTTTTGACATTTTAGGTTAAAAATGAACCCACACCATCGAGTTCTAATTGTTCTCAGGGCACCTTAAGACCTTCTTATTTAAGAATAAATTAAAGGAACTGTTATTGAAGAAATGCTATTATACAATTAATGATTTTTTAATCAACGAATTCTAATTAATGATATATATTTTTAAATCTAATTTTGTATTTTTGTTTTGACATCGGAATTTTATTGAATCCTATTATTCTATGTTTTTTTGACTATTTAAAATTTTGACATGTATCACGTTTTGCATTATTTAGTATTATTCTTTTTGTAATTTTTTTGAATATTTGTACGAGCATAGCGCCATCACCCAGACATTTGTACGCCTAACCGGCACAGCATGATGTGGCCACTTATATTATTAAATTAACATCTTTTATGCATGTGTTGTATAATATTTCCCATGTTGTATGCAAATAAATAATCTTATCTTATCTTATCTTATCTTATCCTCATTTCAGTCTCCTAAGAGGGTATGTACCTTAGTTATAATATTTTATGAAAAACAAGTTTTTTTTTTTGAGGACGATATCCAGTACATACAGGGTGTTTTGTAGAGGGTTATACAAACTACCTGAGTTATAATATTTTATGAGAAACAAGTTTTTTTTTTTGAGGACGATATCCTGTACATACAGTGTGTTTTGTAGAGGGTTACACAAACTGAAAGGGCGTGTTCGGGGACCCATTTGGAAAATACAATTAAATACAAAAAAATCTGACATTTTAATTTTTTCTTTTTCTTATATGGTTTAATTCTTTGGTTTTTATCTTATTTTACCAAAATTATGCCAAATAAGCACCATAACTATCTTAAAATCTATTTTATATCGGATGTTTTTATTTGAATTTGGTCTTTGATACATCTTCAGGCTATTCAAAGCAGAATTCGATGCTGATGCTGGTCCAGAGCACATAAAATGAAAAAAAATAAGAAAAATTTGCCTAAAACTACAACATTCACAATGATCTAAAAAAAAAAGGAGCATTCCGAAAGATAAAATGATTTTAGAATCTCCTATAGTCATCACTCATTATAACAGCATACTAATAGTGATTTTGATTTGGTATAAAACTTATCAGGCTGTGGAATAAACGAGGCGAAAGGGAAAATCAAACAAAAAAAAAAAAAAAAAACTGTTTAATTTCAAATCTTGTTCGAACAGCTCCTCTATAACAATACACGCCCGTAATCTAAGGCGAATTTCGCTTATGGTAGTGCAGCGTCATTGCTCCTTTCATTTTAGATCCGATGAGGTTTCTCTCAATACACAATCAACAATCTGCAGTTTTGCACAGATGGGAATCGCAAAATCCTCGCGCGACTTGAAAGACATCACACCAACACTAATTGGTCAACGTTTGGGCAGGCGCGGTTGAGGGACCGCATCGGAACCTTCGACAAAAGTAAAATAATTGAACGGGCCCGAGTAAGGGAATGTTGAAGACTATAAGTGAGTGCCGGCGCTCACCTTGCTTCAGTCGCTCTCAGTCTGTGAAAAGTGCGCGACGTACGTTCGTCAATAATATCCGCAAAAGTATGCCTTCTTGTGCATTTCCGAAGTGCAAAAACACAACAAAAAACCGAAACAAAAGTTCAGGAATCACATTCCACACGTAAGTACATATTTATCGCTCTACTTTTTCATAAATGTAATTCAATTTCAATAAATCATAGCTTGGTATCTCCATTTTGTTTTTATCCCAAAGTTATGAAACAGAAATACACCAATGTACTAAGTGCAACAAGGATAGCTCACATTGTTCGACATAAAACCTACTATAACCTTTCCGAATAAAGGAACGAATCTAAAATGGCGCGCCGCTAATCATTACCTCTCACTCGCACTCTATTGATGTTTATTGTCACAATGACTTCACTGTATTGTCGCCGCCACTTTCGATTCGTTTTTTTTATTCCGTCGGCTTATATTGCCGATACGCCAGATGTACCGACAGCAAACTAGTTGTACAAATACCAAGATATTAAAATGTATAATATTTATTGTTGAATAATATTACAGATTCCCAAGCAACGTTGCCATTCATAAAAAATGGGTAGAAAATGTACGGGCAGCGAGACGAGATGACGAGTGGACCTCAAATAAATACAGCCGTGTTTGTTCCGACCACTTTGCACCCGATGAAATCTTTATGACAAACAACGGATTGCGCAAAATAAATAAAACTGCTATACCTCATAGTCAGGTAATAATTATGCTATGTATTAGAAAAATAGATGTGTATTAGATTATAAAAATACAGCGGTTATATTAACTTCTATTAGGCTCTAGTGGGCTTACCGATTGTGCCGCGATTGAGTTTTCGCGCGTAGTCGATAATGGCGGCTGTCGGTAACAGTCGTAGGTAAGTACTTATAATGAATTGAAAACTTTTTTTTTTAATATTGCCTTTTTTCTTTGTAAAATGGTGAAATGGGATATTTTTTTTTATATTTTCTGATAAAATATGAAAAATTGCAGAATTTCTAAGGGGATGGTGCTATGCCTAATGCTGCCAACCGAAACATAATTTTATTATGCTTTTTTGTGCCTAGCAGTTTTGGTAATTTTTATTTACGTAAAGAAAAACATATTTTTAGTAAGGACGGCGTTATGTCAAAGTGAGTTAGTTATAGACACGTTATAGACAAACGTGGTAGCAATACCAGGTATTGTTATATCTACTTATGTAGGTACATGTTTTATTTTCTGTTTATAATTTGTTTGTGCAAATCTTTGTACTTTACTATGTCCTTGAAATAAATATTATCTTATCTGTACTATACTACTAAATTGTAGTACAATGTTTGTATTATATTAATTTGCTATAGACGTGATTCATAATACATTTCAATATAGTTCATAATCCTGGATACATTTCAATTCCGAAGAAATGTTCCTACGGTTTCTGTAATACGGCGGTTGAAAACGCAGGGCGCAGCTAGTTGCTAATCGATGTCCTTTACTAACTTTAAAATACCTTAGATTTCCACAAAATCTAAATCAGAGACAATTATGGATAGAATCAGTTCGTTTAGAGAGACAAGAAAAGGAATGGTCCCCGAGCAAAGGCTCTCGCATATGTTCGGTTCATTTAAAAAATGGCGATTTTTACGCGTCCAAAAAAAAGGTAAAAAAACTTAAAGCAACCTTTGTCCCAGTTTGTACAACGGTAACATTGATTATTACTAGTAGTTATGCAAACAGTAGATCTCAACAGCACAAACATTTTTGCACAATCTCAATTTCTCCTCACGACCATATCTTGACAACCTTTTCGATATATTCCATCGATACAAATATACTGCGCATTGGATCCGACACCCACACTGTTCAACTGAACTGTACTGCAGTCCGTAACCTTACTTTAGTGTGGCTTCGACATTCACGCAGTGTGGGCGTGTACAGAGCGGCGCTATAATAAGAGAATTTGATTCAAAGTGTGTACCTGGGACATAAATAACAATTCAGTAGTCAAGTAAGTAACATTATTTTGTTGTTCAAGTGAATAATCAGGTAATAAAATCGTAATACCGCAAAAGAAAAAAAAATTTTCATTAAATGTCACGCCATCTAAAATCATAGCTAAAATATACAGAAGTTCCATTACAAAACGGGTTGTAGGTAAATCATTACTAGAGATACGATCTTAGCGCACTTAAAACGACCCCACAAATCTGTCCTTTCGGGCTGATTTTATTATAACCATCTCTTTTACTCTCTAACTTTTCGTATCTTCTTTTGCACTCTTTGGCGGCTGTAAGCAGACTGCAGCGGCGTATAAATCAGGGACCCTATTCCTGTGAGCTCGAGATTATCTCGGTCACTGTCTCTCTAATTTAGAATTTAATGAGAGTGAGAGTGACCGAGATAATCTCGAGCGCACAGGAATAGGGTCCCGGAGCGCCAAGAAGGTAAAAAGTCTGTAGTAAAAATATCTTTGGTTGTAAAAAAATATATGTGACTGAACACGGACTCGACGTGTTTTTTTTAGAAAGTGTTTTAAATTGTATAAGTATTTCTTTTCTAACCTGTTTGATGTTTTTTAATATTTATTTTATATTCTTACTTTTTAGTATAAAATATCAACTAATTTCTGTCCAAAGTCAGGAAATATGACGACGTGCGTATTTCGATACTGCAAAAATACATCAAGAAATGTCAGTGAATCATCAGGTGTCAGTTTTCACCGGTAAGTTTATAGATAGTGGGAAAAGTGGGAAAGTTTATATTGAAGTTTAATGATGCTTAAGTGTATATTTAAAAAAAAGGTAATACTCGGTACGCGAAACCTTGGGAACATAAATATTATAAACATACTAGATTCGATCTTGATCCTAAAGCATTTTTATATAATTTTTTCCTTGTCCTAAGAAGATTTTGGCGTCGCACGTCTTATGCAGTTGTCAGTGTCAAGTATACATAATAATTATATATTTTAAAGTTTTGCTAAATATTATCAAACAAGTCATAGTCAGTCAAAGTCGAGCAAAGTAAGTCACGGTCAAGTCCAATTCATGCCCCAGAAAAGTAGTGAAAACTTTACTAGAGCTTTCTATGGAGTTTTGGAAACAACACGAAAATTCACGTTTCACGACATTATACCATTCACCAACACTCGTGCATGTTCACGAACACTTAACGGGTAAAAATTCACCGTTTTTACACATTAACACTCGAAATAACACAAGTTTTGGAAAATAATAAAATGAAGCGACATGAATTCTTCACGTTCCCGCCAAAACTCCACGCATTTTGACATTCGTTTGCACTTAGTTCGATTTAAATTGGGTTCAGTTGATTTTGCATTATGGGTGATATTGCATGATTTTTACTGTTATTAAGACCTCGTCCCTCATTAACTTATACATGTATATATTTCAGCTTTGTTCACCCTGGTCATCCGAAAAGAGAAGAATGGATAAGAATTCTTCAAAAGGATAGAAGCGAAGAGACATGGCTTCCTACGAAATTTTCATTTATCTGCTCTGCGCACTTTCAAGCTAGCGATATTTATTCGACTAAAGTTGGAAAGCGTTTTCTTAAGAAGTCAGCTATTCCTTTTAGTAACCTTTCAGAATATGCTGTCAAAAATCCACAGTCTTCTCCAATGGAAAAGGTGCATATTTTTAACTCTGAATTAATTTTTGATATACCGCGAAAAATTAAGTTGAAAAAAGATTTAAAGAAAGCATCTGCTGCAAAGAAGGTACTCTTAAAAAAAAATATAACAACGGGAAAATAAATATAAACAGAAAAGAAGAAACAGAAACTTTACTGCGATTGTGTAACAATTGAAAGAAAAATTCGGAATGAAATGACTGGTTGAAAAAGCTGAAGTAGTAGAGATGGATTTGTCCCATCTGCCCCGGTGGCCCGGTCCGGTACCGGGGCGGCTGGGAAAAAAGTTCTCACTTGTATTTACTACACCGGCTGCTTATAAATACGTTCGCCATTTTTTTCAAAATGCTTTACCCCATCCTCGGACGAGGATGTGGTAAAGCATTTTGAAAAAATGTCAGCAAACGGTATGGAAGTACGAACGAACCGATCCAGGATTTACAGAGGAGTATTTAAAAAAATTAAAACTTAAATCTGATTCGACTTCCCTGTTTTTTGCTCTCTTGTTTTCGATGAATGTCAAAGCGCTTACGACCGCGAGCGATCGAGCGCAAAATTTGAGCTTAAAGTGCAACGTTTCGTTCGGCGCGCGAAATACAAATTTTCTTGCGTTTTTGTCTATTACAGAATTGTTATCAATTTGTCAATCATTTTGTCTCATCGTGGATTTATTGAAACCAATTTTGCGCCAATAAATAAGTTGTTTATGAAATTACGGGTAAAATGATCACCTAGATGACATTGGCTTATCTACAAATCACGATATGCTGATTTTCATTTTGGTTTTTGGTTTTGGTACAAATGTACTTACTTATACTAGCTTTCAACTTGAATTTTTGGTTGGTGTAATTTCATGAAACAATCTACTTATTATCGCAAAGTTATTTCATGAACCTACGAATTAAAATTAAATTAAGCTATAATTGACAAAAAAACGCAAGAAAACTTGAATTTCGTGCGCCGAGAGAAAAGTTGCATCTTGAAACAACTTGGTCATTCCATACATAAGGCAAATGCGAAAAACAACGAAACAAGTACTCCTCCATGCTCTGAACGTAAACCTGAAGCCGTGAAACCGCCTATTACTGGAACCGTCAAAAACTACTCTTAAATAGAGTAGTTTGATGCGCAGTCGATTAGCTACTTTGTAAACGTCGGATCACGTGACGTGTTTTACCGGTATCTTATTTAGTTAAATTATGACGTCTTGTGTGGTTCCTATATGTAAACATGCTGCTGGCGTCAAAAAGAAACAGGACTGGATCACATTTCATGTGTAAGTAGCGCATTCAAAATTGCTTGGACAATTTTTTTGTTTTCAAAATGACTTACTAAGATTTTTTATTACAGGCTAAGCAAACATATTCGCCTGTTAAATCAATATCCGATTTGGACTCTATATTTGATACGCCAAAAAAGCAAAAATAAGATTCCAACTACCCCGGTAACAGATACTGTCTGAGACACATGACCGACGTTCGAATACATTGCAACAAAGAAATAGACGTCTTGCAAAAAATAACGAATCTTTAAAGAGTATTCTGAGGAATAAAAAATACAATCATTATGTCAAGGATGATTTATAGGAAATACTTTCAACCTCAGAAGGAAACTTATGGAAATTACATAACTAGGAAATACGAGTGCCCAACTCCGGAACAAAACATGAACGACCTGGGATCTACCATTCTGAAATTTGACAATTAAACTTAATTGCAGGGCGTTTGAGGGCATTACCAACGCAACATAAAATGGCTGACCACCACGCGAAAGACGTCAAAAAATGTTTGATACAGGTTTAATAAAGATAATTATGTGGACACAGGCTTAGAAGATACAGAACTTCATTCATAGGTTTCCTTCTTCAGAGCTTTCAACAAATATTAGTAAATATTAGCAGCTGATATTTTTCATAATTAATGCTTTATGAAAGAAGAAAATTTTGTTTCTCCGACTCCTATACGTATATAATTTGACACCTGCCTTTCACACCCAAAACATTGTCTAGGTGGTATTCTTATATAAGCGGACAGTCTGGATTCTCATATGAATCTTTTTTAGAGAATTTTTATTGAAATCTACGTATTCTAAGCGCAAAATTATTTGATGTTTAATGGCCGATGAGATGTCCATTACACAGCAAAGTTTTTGAGATGGGAAAAAAATTGCGGATATGTAGACATGGGCACCGGTACTTCTGAAAATTGCAAAACTTTAGCCTCTGAAGGATACACTCTTTCATTAAATGGTGTTAACGACAATTTGTAATTACCTCTAGGAAATTTCTTGGTGCATGGTTTGAATACAGAACAAAAACAATTAAATTATGTCTCATCAAACGCTAAGACGCTGGTGTTAAAGCACCTTTCACGTTTGATGGGCATGCAACCAACATTACGGCACTGAAGTTACTAGGATGCAAAATAGACCATGAAAATGAAATAGAGGCCACTTTTAGTCACTCTGTAGACAATAATAATTCTGATGTGGCTGTTTTATTAGAACCGGTACACATGTTTAAACTTAAAAAAGAAATCATTTTGATTCAAAAAAATATATACTGGATGAAAATGATCAAGAAATAAATTGGAATCTACTATGAGATCTTAACAAATTTCAGGAAAATGGCATATAGTGAATACGCTTATACGTAGGCTTATGATGTTCCCTAACAACATCATAAAGGTTAAGCTTGCTAGTCAAGCTTTGAATAAAAGTGTCGCAACATTCAGCGTTAAAATTGTGTAGAGTGGATGCCAAATTGCAAACGCTTTTAAAAGTCCCAAAGCAACCTAAATGTTTTATGCTATACATTAACGATCTCTTCGATATATTTAACTCCCGTAATATGATACAATTTGATTACAAGCATCCTTTGAACAGTCGTAATAAAGAAATGATGTATAAAGTATTCTAAGTATGTAATATTTGAAATTCTTGTTTCGGATTGAGTACCTACGAAATTTCTTTGCCAAATGTGATCAAAATCAGCCGGTAAATGGCGGTGCAGCAAGCTTCCTCCTTTTTTGGGGGAAATAAACAACTTAGTCCTTCGTCAAGGTCGTCAGGGTCTAGATGTCTCCTCTGGCCCGCAGGACTTGATAAGGATTGAGCGAGGCGTCTTCCAGGGTGATAGTTGTGGTTTTTCCTAGCTCTGAATCCTCTCAGTACTTTGCTAAAGGATTCAGAACTGGGCTACTGACTTCGTAGGGGGTGAGTCATATCTCATCTGCTGCACCGAAACGCCAAGACTCGATGGAGTTGCTAAAAACTACAGAGGTTTTTGCAACGACATCAAGATGGAGTGGGAAAGTTGTAAATTCTCAGAATTTACAGCTTTTAAGGTACGTGTCTTCAATGACTGGGTATTGCCTCAACTGATATACTCCTTTGGCATATTGATGTCCCAATAATAAATACATGAGAGCCGTTTTGGACAGTGATCCAGTGGGAAATACCAAACTCGTGCTGGGACCCTATTCGGAGAAATGACATTTTATCTCGGTCACTGTCTCTCTAATTTAGAATTTAATGGGAGTGAGAGTGACCGAGATAAAATGTCATTTCTCCGAATAGGGTCCCTGTATGTGTACTTCGAATCAGCTGAAAGTAGACGAAGTCGGTCACTGCTGCCAAATCTGCTATCGTGGTAGTAGGTCCATGTAAACAGTTTATGGCGCCAGTCACTGCCGGCAATAGCTGGTAAAGCAGTATATCCAGAATATTTTTATCCGGTGGAAGAATAAATACTGAGACGTAAACCAGAAATTAACTACATTTTTCATGATTAAAAAAAATAAATATCAAAAATTGTTTCCATTATTTGCATGGTACAAAATGGTGTGTTAGAGAACACACGGCTACCTGTACCTTTCTCGATAAGTTCTGTACAAGTGATCCCTACGCACGCATTGTAATGCATAAAAATAAACATAGATGAACATAAAACGAACACTCTACCAAAGTATACGTTCTGTTCAGTGTAATATGAGGTCCAAAGATTATACTGGGCCCGTACCATGAGGTGCTTATGGCGATGATTGTTAGGTTTAGCCGATGACACAGCGCGACCGCGAACCGTATCGCCTCGTAATAAGGTGTATGGTCGCGCAGCGTTCTCGGCTGAGCCTAATAATCATCGCAATAAGCACCTCACGGTACGGGCCCTGGTCATTGATCTCTCCTCACGCAACTAACTGTACCGAGATTATATTTTTAAAATTTTGATCCAAATTTGTTTCAGATCGCTGTATCGGCAAAAACACAGAAAAAGAAGAAGACGAAGAAGCCACAATATGATCCATTCCAAGAATACGCAAACGACTCTACTGATGAGGAGTCGCCTGAAATGAAGCAAGAAAACTCTGACGAAGCAGAAAACTCAGATGCCGAATCAGAAAAAAGTACGCCAGATACAGAGAAAGTTTTCTTAAAATCTATAGCATACAAAGAAAAACAAAATCTGGATGGCCAACCTGTATCGAAGAGAGCTCGCTTGGATACCTCGGAAGGTCAATTTAACTACACAGAAGAGTTGTATGAGTTCGGTAAATTTGTCGCGGAACAATTAATGTGCTTGGATGTAGAAGACGCTCGTATAGCACAAACGGAGATAAGGGAAGTACTATCGAAATTCAACATGAACAAAATAATGCGCTGCTTGGCAGAGCCGAGTACATCGAATGCACAGCCATTATCAGACGAGCATTGTACCCAAACATTGTCACAAGTAAATCCTGATGCGTTTGCAAAAACCCAATCGCGGTCAAAAGTGAATACTGCTCGGCCATCAGTAAGCCAATCTGTGTTTACACATGTGAATACTTCTGACCCGTCCGCGACTAAATCAGGTTCACAAGTGGTTGCTGGGCCATCAAGAACTCAATCTGGGCGTAAATCAACATTTACAGAGATCTCGGTGGTAAATGTGAATCCGGAAACATCATCAATGGCTCCGTTCGGTTATGTTGTCGTGCCGCCAGCGACCGACACAGGGTTTAATTTGACAACGCAACTTGGGAATAGAGAAGGGCCATTAGTGACCCAGTCTGGATCTGAAACCTCTGTTGGGTCTACAGTAGCAGTAGAACCAGGGTCTTCAAGTACGATATTCTGTGGGACATCAGTAAAAACGGAGCCGGAGTCCGAATCTGAATCTTCACATGATCATGTAAACGTTTTTCTGCCTAGTACAGAAACAGAATCGGTTGTTATTAAATACGAGCCGAGCAGTGATGGTGAAACGTAAAAATGTCTTAAAACAATTATTTTGATGCGGTTTTGTCAAATATCGTGATAAATACAAGGTTCTGTTGTGTATTTTTTTCTTATTCTGAACCTTAGACGAAGCATCATACATTTTTATCGATAGATTCTGCACTAGTTTTCACTTCCCTACTCACTAAACGTCACAACAGAAAGTGGACACGCTGCCAAAGCAATCACTCTATCCAGTGCAAGGATCTTGTATCACACTGGATAGAGTGATTCGTTTGGCAGCGTGTCCACTTTCTGTTCGCGCGTTTAGTGAGTAGGGAAGTGAAAACTAGTGCAGAATCTATCGATAAAAATGTACACAGTGTACAAAACTAAGAATTTGTAAATTAAGAACACAATGTTTGCAAAAATATGTACTTTATTGAACATCGAAACTCGTAATTGCCATGTAAATAATACGAATATATATATTATATATAGTAACTATGAAAGTTAATAAGTATCTACACCGTCTCCTAGTTTCTTTTATTCTTCCTAGTTTTTTAATTGACAGCCCAGTCATAAAACTAGATTTTTCAAAATGTTTTCAACAAATTCGAGAGTATTTAGGTGGCTCCCAGTTTTCGCGCCTCACAGCCTTTATCCACTGATTTCTGATTTCCGGACATTTTGGAAACCTATAACAAAATGTTTTATTTTAATTAATTGTTTAACCATGACACAACATTGGTACAAATTATCATATATTTCAAGCCGCGAAAGCTTCAAAAAGATTAAAATTAATTATCGATAGAATACGTATCAAGCCGATTAAACGCGGAAAGGAATTAACAGTACATGTTTCACTTAATGTAGTATATGTAGGATATTACAAGAATATTATTAGATAAATATCGACCAAATATCGACAAAGTTTGAAACGTGCAGTGGTACTTCACTAGCAGGAACACGTAAAACAATGCATTTATTTATCTTAAATTAATGCTTAAATTCATTACTAAATAACACTGCGTGATAGATGTATGACTTCAAACATGTATATTCTTTAAGTGAAACGAATATTTAGCTTTGATTCTGGTTATTTTAGGTAAAAAACGCTAAAAAGACTTACGCATGAAATGATAATTCTGGATCTTTTACTCCCCCTTTCGTTGTTCTCGATGCACAATACACAGCACAACACGCCATAATGCCCCTATGTATAACAATATTAAGTATTCACAGCGATATTTTGATCCAATTTGCTTTTTTAGTAAGACGGGTCGCAATGTTGTGACCGACTAGTCGGTCAAAGTGGACACAGAGTGCGAGGTTGCCAATCTTACAATAGCTCTCTCGCTTACTCTATGCGACGACCCGTGAAATAAAAAGAGAAACATGACAATGTGAACGTCGGAGCGGCAACGTCTCATGGGTCTGTCCAGTATGATGCTTCGTCTAAGATCCAGTGTGATACAAGATCCTTGTTCTGAACTTTATGTGACAGCAGTGTTTTTTTTTCTTTCATTTGATTAGACAAAGGCAACTATTCTTTTTTTATCTTATATTTTGGCTCCAAACGTTCTGTATTTAATATTTAACCTGTGTTAAGTTTTGTAACTTTTCATTTCAAGCACGATACGTTTTGAGAACTAGATTAATTTACTATAGACAGGTTGTTGTACGATTGGGTCCTAAGTCGTAACAAAAAGCTACCATACGTAAAAGAAAAAACGAAAAAATTCATATTTGTCTTGCTCACTTCTTCTACTTACGTGATATGTGTCTATTTCTGTTCTTTGTTATTCAATGTCTTATCTGTGTTGCTCATTTTCTATCTACTACGCTGTCAGAATCTAGTTAGTACTTTGGTGTATTACCGTCTGCCCCCACTATTAGCCCCCGCAGGTACCTACTTAGTAGGGGGTAGCGGGTTGACCTTTGGTGACCTGGGTTGACCTGAACCACAGGCTGTGGTTCAGAATACACACTAATGGCTATCAGAGATCCCACATGTGAACGATGGGAGGTAAAAGAGACTTAATTACTACTATTATTAGGTACCGTCAAGTATTTTTTACATGCGGAGGCCGCTAGCAATAAGTAGGTTTACCTACCTTTGTCAACGCGTGGTGGCAGACAATAATTTATTATTAATATTATAAATATCTTTAAGTAAAACACTGATATACTGATGTTACTCAACTGTTTACTATATATAAACTGATATCATTGTTTTATGACTTAAATAATTACTTTTTATCCCAATGCACAAAGAATGATGAAATGTTTTGGAATGTATGACTGTATGTGTATTTGTGTTGTTCTATGTTAAAGCTGAATTTACACATGGACGCTGCCGCGACAGTTACTGTCCATGTGTAGTTTCAGCTTAAACGGCTCGACCGATTTTGACGAGCGAGTTGTCCTTAGATTCGTCTTTATTTCCGGAGTAACATAGGCTATTTGCAATCAGTTTTTCAGTTCATTTTTTTTTTGTTTTTCTTTAATCGTACTTAAACGTAAAATATCTAAAAAACTTTTTAACGTATTTAGCTTGGCAGGGTCTAGTACATCGAACGTACAGCCCGCGCCAGACGAACGTTGTACTCAAATATTGTCAAAATTGAATCCTGTTCGAGCTTCAATAACCCAAGCAAGGTCCAAAATGAATATTGCTGAGCGATCAGTCACCCAATCTATGTTCTCACAAGTGAATACTGCTCGGTCATCAGAGATCCAATCTAAGTTCTCACGTGTGGATACTACACGGTCATCAGAGACCCAATCTAAGTTCTCACGTGTGGATACTACACGGTCATCAGAGACCCAATCTATGTTCTCACGTGTGGATACTGCTCGGTCATCAGAGACCCAATCTAAGTTCGCACGGGTGGATACTGCTGGGTCATCAGAGACCCAATTAGGTTCACAAGAGAATACAGCCAGGCTGTTAGGAACTCATTCTGAGCTTGGATCGTTACCACAGTTTCCGATGGTGAATGTGAATCCTGGAGCGTCAACGGCTCCGATCGGTTATGTCATCGTGTCGTCGACAGGCCGAGGGCAAAATTTGACGTCACAACTTGAGAATATAGAAGGGATGCTAGTGGTCCAGACCGCGTCCGAAACGTCTCTCGTGTCTACAGTGACCCAGACAGGATCTTCTAATATGTATTTTTCTGGAACGTCAGTGAAAACAGAGCCCGAGTCTGAATCACAAAGTGATGGAAACATGATCGTCCCAACAGCAGATTTTTTGTGTGTAGCAAACACAGAATTGCTTGTTAAAAAAGAGCCGAACAGTGAAGACGAAACGTAAAAATGTAAATTATTATGTATTTTTATGTTACAAGACGAAGACAACGGTTCTGCTGTAAGTAATTTCGTAAACCTAACCTTAAGTGAAGTGTTAATAAATCGGTTGTTTGATATATTTGCAGTTGATGAGGATTAAAAAACTAATTATTCAGAAATTATCAGGGTGTCTCCAGCTCCACTCGGACCATCAGGAGGACCCAGTGTTGGAATCAGAACCTCAAAAAAATAATATCAATAAGTCTTCACAAAATTTCATTTGTTATTGAACGAATTCCACATCAATTGAAAATTCCTTATATTGTAGGGTATTGAAAATATTATAATATTGAAAAAACAAAAGGAAGGACCAGTAAATGTATGAAAATAAAATTATGATATTTTCGCGTACACATCATGAAATAATGGTAGAAATGTTATACTACGAAATCCAACACTGCTCGCAGCTGGGGCAAGTGCAGTTGATCGTCGGACGATCGCTCGACGACGACTGGCCGACTGGCCCGTTCAATAAAGGCCTCGCTACATGGCCTGACCTGACATCGTTTGAAACAGATGGCTATATTATAAGTTTCTGGGGGAGCGAAAGGGAGAAGCTATAACCTTAATAGTTTGTTTCTTTTGCTCCCGTGAAATTCAAATCTAGCTGTCCCTTTCACACGATGTCAGGTCAGGCCATGTGTAGACACCCTTACAGGCCATGTAGCGAGGCCTTAATGTAGCGAAGCCTTTTTTTTATGGCACACGGCAGCGTAGGCACAGCCCGATTTTGACCACAAAATAGTATAAATAGTATTTTTCACACGATGTCAGGTCAGGCCATGTATAGACACCCAGAATGAAAAGAACGATCTACCTCTACAAAGTAATATTAATATTATAGTTATACACAAGTGTTCAACTTCGATACAGTAGGAATAAAAAAAAACAATATATCTCATTTTATCCAATACGCAAATACATATGTACGAAAGAGACAGGTAATACATGGTGGCGGTTATGGCAATATTAATATTTTTTTGCTGACGTCACTTGGGACCGCCTCACGCTTGGAGGCAAAAAACAAGCGGCACGTCGGCCATGTTGTGTATGCCAGCCAAGCGAGTCCATTGGCTGTCAAAAACTATAAACAAAATATTCCTTCATTATTCCAACAAGATTAGTGTTAGTTGTGGCTGTGTGTGCGGACAGTTTTTCTGCTAAAGAAAATGACCCAATGTTGTGTGGAAGGATGTAAGTCAAATTCAAGGAAAAAAGAGCCCGGAATAAGTTTTCATAGGTTAGTGACGTTTTTTTCATTGAAAACTTGTTTTAGTCAAATGTTTGTTTACATTCAAGTTTAGGGATGGGTTGATCATGGTTATTATCGGCAAAATATATCGACATTTTATTTCAGGCCACGGTCCGAAATATACCAACAGCGCAATTGACGCCAACACTACGAATGAATGAGAACCGCTACGACAAAAAACATTTTTTTCGTGCTATCAAATCAAAATCAAATCTATCCCCCGAATACTGAAACGCTTATTAACTTTGACAACAGATTAACTCTAATA
Source organism: Apocheima hispidaria (assembly GCA_947579745.1). Classification (NCBI taxonomy): domain Eukaryota; kingdom Metazoa; phylum Arthropoda; class Insecta; order Lepidoptera; family Geometridae; genus Apocheima; species Apocheima hispidaria. The sequence goes on from OX388169.1 coordinate 2,921,411, forward strand.
CTGCCTTTGTCTGACACTAAGCAAATGACAAAGGCAGCAACAGACTTAATCTGTCTTCAAAGTTAACACACGTTACAGTATTCGGGGTTAAATGTATTTATGTTTATGTTGTTTTTATGTTGGTTCTTTTTACGCTGTTGTTGTCGTGGGTGCTATTGGCGTAATTTGAAAGGGTCCCTCTGTAGCTACTTTGACATACAGAGTAAAAGTATTTATTTCTTCCAGATTTCCGAGGAACCAAGTAGCAAGAAATGTATGGATTCAAAATATTGGAAGACGTAATTGGCGTCCTGGTCAAAATACATTTATTTGCTCTTTACATTTTGAAGAAAGTTGCATTAATCGCACTTTAGATGTAGCACGAGTTAAAGAAGATTGTGTTCCAACAATTTTCCAGGTGCGTGTATATTGTAAATATATTAATTTTGTGCATCAAATAAATTGAAAATAACTAGTATTTCTTAGGGTTCCGTAGTTCTCCAAAGAACCCTTACAACCTTATAACTTTCAAAGTTATAAACATACATGCATGAAATTTTGCACAAAGATAGTCTGACTATAGGTTTCTGTTTTTGTATAATAAGGGTAGCTCCCATACATGTAGAAATATGAATATTTTCTTTCCGCTCTGCCCCGTCATGTGGGATTTCATTGAACAGATCTTTTAAAGTTAACGATTTTAAAATAATACAAAAATCATAATTTCATATTAAAGAGTTGGCTGTCATAAATGTAAAGTCGGATACATTTATTTTTTTCCGCCTGCTACTCTTTTTGGGGTATCATTGAAAATAGGTCTTTTTTCTACACCGATTTTCCCTGTCATTTCTAAACTATGTTTCTCAGAAACTTATCTTCTAAGTTTATAGATCTTATTAAAAACTTTCTTTCAACATTATTTCGGGCAATATGATAATAGATTTTTTAGATAAACCGAAATACTTCAATCAAACGTCCTACTTCAAAGATTATTGATCTCAGAGAACAATGATCTTAGCAAATGATACTCCTGGTTTTTAAAAATCGTATGCATTTATGTTTCGAATATACGGGGACAAAAAAATTCTCTCTATTTTACGCGTTATCTAGCTTTCACTTCACGAAGTGGTATTAGTAAATATATCTAATAATAGGTAAATAATCTAAGAGGATTACGTCATTGTTTTATTTTACAATGCCAGCTTAGGGTGTTTACACATGGTCTGACATCGTGTTAAAGGGACAGCTAGATCTGAATTTCACGGGAGCAAAAGAAACAAACTATTAAGGTTATAGTTTCTCCCTTTCGCTCCCCCAGAAACGTATGTCAAGCCATCTCTTTCAAACGATGTCAGGTCAGGCCATGTAGCGAGGCCTTTATCTATGATTTAAGAGGTTAGGACATTTCCCGTAGGCAAGTGGCCTAGTGGTGAAACCTTCACCAACCGATAGAGCATGACTATGCGACAACTGAATGTTCTAGCATTAATCCCTTATCCGGTGGCAGGCGAAACCAATGCCGCCTGAATTTTGTAACGTTAATCTTGTATCTACTTTCTTTACTCAGAGACAATTAAAATTCGTTTTTTTGACTGAGCGAGAGAGAACTTTTAGGCGCGGTGGAAGACGAAATCTACGCCGATCGATAGAACATAACTATGCGATTTCTGAATGTTCTAGCACTAATCCTGTGTCTACTTTTAGTTTCTGAGATAATATACGAATTTCAGTTGCTTGTATCTCAGAAACGGAAGTAGATCGAAAGTAGAAAAGGATAGTGCTAGAACATTGAAGCGGGTTTGAAAAATAACTATCTCTAATAAAGTTGTAGTTCCTTGAACTTGCCACTGACGTGGCATTTGTTTAATTGGCTGAAATGTTCTAACTCCTAAGGCCTAACGCGTTGGCCCTAACTTACTATCATGACTGCTGATGATTAATGCTAGCCATGCCCACGTTGGCAATCATAAAAATACAATCAAGTAGTTGCAAAACAGTCGATAATTTGTGAAGTACCTTACGATAAAATGTTTTTGAAGTGTTAGGTTAGGACATCACTAGTGGAAAAGGTGGAGTCCGTGCAGTTGATTATAATTTTTCTTCATAGTACGCAAATCACGTGACTTCTTTTTTTTCCCTGCAAGTCGCTTGTAACAAAAACAAAAAGGAAGCTGTCAAAACAAAATCATAAACTTCATCTCAAAAAGTAAGTATTTAGTAAACATAACGATAGAACTCGATTTTTTAATTTTGTTTTTGTACGATATTTATGTATTGGTAACAGCTAAAACTATAAAATTATAAAAGGACGCGCGGAAAGAATTCGCTACTATGGCACTAAGGGAATGTTTCATTCCAAACTGCAAAAACGATTCAACAAACAGTCCAGGAAAAACTTTTGTTCGCATCCGAGAAGATTTAAGAGAAAAGTGGTGTCGCGAAGCAGAGGTGGAATATTATAAAAATTATACACAACACTGTTGTGAAGATCATTTTGATGTAAGTAAGTATCTCCTGCACATTTGATTTTATTGTCTTCTTCGAGAAGTGGAATTAATAATTGTAAACAAAATAATTGATTGTAAAAATATAGATGGGTTTTTTTTTGTGGAGTATTCAAGTGTACCCATACTTTTGGATCTTTGTTGTAAAAGTAAGAATCATGGTTTTCCCTACTTCTCCCTCTTCTCAAAATTCTCCCCATTAAATACGAATAGGCTTTATTCTCTTAAATTTTGGCTTCACACATAGTGTATTTAGGTGTGTGAAGTAAAATGTTTCACAGTTAAAAAAAAAAGCAAAGTAAGTCATGGTCAAGTCCAAGTCACGACTCAGTAAAGTGGTGGTCACTTAAGTTGAGGTTTTACCATAATTAAAAGAAATAGGTAACAGTACTTAATCTATGACTCCAACCCTACATTTCATGATTTTATTCTCATTCTCACCTATCCGAATCCTAACTAATATTATAAATGTGACCGTAACTCTCTCTCTTTGTCTATGTGTCTCTCTGGCTGAATGTTTGTTGCATTATCACAACTGAATGGATCGACCTGAATTTTTGAATAGATATAGCTTAAGGGTAGGAGATGGACACAGGTTACTTTTTTTTTATTGCTACACACAACTATAGCTAGTTCCTAATATAACAATAGTTTGCTATTTTGCAGCCTAGAGAAGATTTGCTCAATTATTATCAGCATAAGTTGATGAATGAAGAGCCGAAACTGAAGTCTACAGCTTTACTCCGAGCTATACATGAACCTTATACCAAGTCATCAGAATTGAGGAGATTGTTAGTGCAGCATCTTGCCCCGGCACCAGTAAAAAGGAACAATGATACATTTAATATACCAAATACGCCATATTCGACTTCTACGGTACGCACCACATGCTATATTATTCCCTTTGATATAAACTTACACTATATAAAACTAATTAATTTTTGAATCTGATTAATTGAAGGTCTCAGAGTCTATGGGAGCAAATTTGCAGTTGTATGTATGTTTGTATGTATATTTGTTTGATGATACTTGAGAACCGTTAATCCGATCTGCATGAAATTTTGTAGGCAAGTACTTAATTTCATTACAATTTTTAAGTCGAACTCAGTTCAGTGAGAACTACCAGTTAATTATTCTAATAATTCTAATTTTTCTGAGGATTTAAAAAATGCTGTCTCTCTCTTAAGGCTTCTCCTCTTTCTCTCTCTCTTCTCTGTTAATAATATTCTGCATCAGCCTTTAAACATCCCACTGCTGTGATATTGGCCTACCCTCGAAGGGTTAGGTTAGGCCATATCCAACATGCTGGCCTAGTGCGGGTTGGTGGATTCCCTGGAAATAAGCAAGTCGCCTCACAATTTTTTCCTTCAGCGAAAATCCAGCAGTATATCTATATTCATTTTTATATTTTATTTAGCATTCCACAATGTATATTGGTACTTAGTACATTTACATTTTGGTCACAATTGTGGACCCCATCAGCAATAAAACAGCTAAGTATGTAAGTTCCAAAACTCACTGGTTCCAGCCCCCCGGGCTCGAACCTACGACCCCACGAATGTGAAGCGAGCAAGCTCCCACTGACCTACAATGACTTTAATAATATTACTTGTTTGTTTTTATTTTATTTTAAAGTTGTGTGCCCAGATAATCTGCTTGCCACTCTCCGAGCCTTTAAAAAATACAGTAGAACAGCTAAAAATATAATTTTGTCTAATGTAGCCATCACAGGCCAATTGTGTGGGGCATAACGGGCAAGTGTGAAATGAACTTTTTTTAAATTCATGTGACAAGTTAATTGTCAAATGTACAAACACAACACTGCACACCACACATCCTCAGCAACAGAGTTGTTCACAACTGGAAAGTTGATCAAAATCTATGAATACATTTCAAAACAAGCTCGACACTTGGATAATTAGGGAGAAGATAAACTTGACTGACAGTAACACTGTGTGATACAGGCACATAACCCTATGCTGCTCACCTATAAAATAAGTAAATAAATGCTGAGAACTTATCATCATATACAAAACGGTTAGTTCTCTTACCTACCGTCATGTACTAGGTAAATTCCCACAAGTGCCCCGATAATAAAAAGTGGGGGCATATGGGAATCCAAGCAAAAAAATAATAAATAAAGTAAATAATCCAAGCAGGAATAGAATGTTAACTTTATATATTATAATTATCAAGCTTTTTTTTTCCAGATTAATACAATAGTTGCAATTGCAAATAATGGTGAAGTGAAGGAAAAAACTCATGATAGCTCAATATTTTTCCCAAAAGTAACATTCTATTAGATACAGTACCTACAGTAGAAATGGAAGGCAATATTTTTACAATGTGTTTGTTGTGCTTGCAATGTTAAAATTAAGTATGGTTATTAATTCTCGTTGTATGTCATATTTATGGTATAAATAAAAAGAGCCTACGTATTTTTGGCATAACTACTGAAGTGAGTCGGATTATTTTACCTTTTGCACAAAACTTCTCTGGTTGGCTCATACAGTTTATTGTTAACTCCTTCAGTAACTTGCTCTTGTAGGATGGGCCGCAAAGAATAATTATTTAAACTACAGAATAAACAAAAATTTAAGTAATAAGTCCACTTTACCTCCTTGATGATCAATATTGCCACCGACCGTATTGTTTTCATACATAATTCTGTCCATCCCAAGGCTATAAGGCCGCCCATTATACTACCGGTTTTCTATTATTGTTTATATTTAAGTTTAATTGTCTTTTGGTGTATAATAAAGTTATATTATATTGTATTGCTTGCCAAGCAGTGCATTTTTAGTGTTTGTCGAGCAATTTTGACCCCTCCCTTGAATTGATGACTAAAAAAAAAAAAAACAATAATGAGTTAAATAAGGTTCAAATCAAGGAGCTGGGTTGGCTCGTCAAGGAGCTGGGTTGGCTCGGGTAGACGCTGGCAGGGGGGAATGCACAATACACCCCATGCGGGACGTCAGTGCAGGACTCATCGCCCCCATCTCGAATAAGAATAAGAAGATAAGAAGAATAAGAGTTCAATAATAATTTTCCTTTGTTTCAGAATTTGTATGTTACAATATCAAAAAAGTCACAATCAGAGGAAGATCGAAATGATTCAAGCCAGAAATACGAAAATGACTCTGCTGGTGAGGAAGATAATTCAGATGAAGACGAAGTGGAAAAAAATGCAAAAAATTCTGAAGGTGGCAAAACTCGGTCGAAGCGAGCTCGCTTGGAAACCTCCGAAAGTCTATCCGACTACACGGACGAGTTTTGCGAGTTCGGTGAATTTGTCGTGGACCAATTGATGTTGTTAGATATAGATGACGCTCGTGCAGCTAAAACTGAGATACGAGCAGTACTGTCGAAGTACATCAACAAAATAAACCATTGCTTGAAAAATCAGAATAAATCTAAAAAACAACCAGCGACAGACGAGCATTTTGCTGTAGTGACCCGAACAGTGACACAAATAAATCCTGTTAAGTCTTCTGTAACCCAATCAGGGTCAAAAGTGAATACTGCTAGGACGTCAATGACGCTACCTGAGTTATCCCAAGTGACGCCATCAGTAAACCGACCTATGTTTTCACAACATGTAAATATTACTGTGACATCAGAGACCCAATCTGAGTTATCCCATGTGACGACTGCTGGGCCACCAGTGTCCCAACCCTTGTTTTCACATGTGATTACTGCTCGGCCATCAGTGACCCAACCTAAGTTCTCGGATGTGACTGGGCCGTCAGTGTCTCAATCTATGTTTTCACATGTGACTACTGCTGGGTCATCAATTTCTCAATCAGGTTCACAAGTAAATATGCCCGGGCCATCAGGAACTCAATCTGGGCCATTAATCGGGCCATTGCAAAAGTTAGCAATGTTAAATGTGAATCCAATTGCATCACCAATGGCTCCAATTGGTAATATTGTTGTGCCAACGTCTCCCACGCCGGAGTTTAGTTTGTCGACTCAACTTAGAAAAATAGTACCTGAAACTGGAACCTCCGTTGTAACCCAGTCAGAGTCTTCCCGTCTGATTTCTGCTCTGACATCAGTAAGCCAGCCAGGGACATCGAGTATGGCTTTTTCTGGGACCACGGTAAAAACAGAGCCCAAGTCTGAGCCAAGTGAGTCAGTTTCACGATCGCTAGGAATTAAATTTGAGCCAAGAGACAGTGAAGGCGAAACGTGAAAATGTAAGAAGTGTATTTTGAGTTAGTAATTATTAGTTGAGAAAACAAACATTGATTTGATGAGCTTTCTCAGCTAAAAGTAAACATTTGATAGCTATGAATTTATTCTCATTGTTATTTCCAGATAATCAGACAATTGCAAGACTTAGGGTGTCTATACATGGCCTAACATGACATCGTGTGAAAGGGACAGCTAGATTTGAATTTTACGGGAGCAAAGGAAACAAACTATTAAGGTTATAGCTTTTCTCTTTCGCTCCCCCAGAAACTTATATATAGCCATCTCTTTCAAACGATGTCAGGTCAGGACATGTAGCGAGGCCTTTAGTACTTACTTACGTCTGCTTAGTTAGATAATAGTTCAACCGGTAATCATTGGTGCAGTGCAGATTCTAGTATAAATTATATGTATTACTACCATCCAAAATAAAACTGCCATAAAGGCAAATGCTATGTCTTAATAATGAGGCGTTTTCCAAAAAAAAAAAAAAGTAGTTCTAAAATACTTACTAGATGGCGTAACAGACCTATCGTTTTACCTGTCATTGTCATTTCTGTCGAAATATTTTATGTTTATTTTTTAAATCGTAAATTTTGGCTCCACACGTTGTGTATTTAGCCAGTGTCAACTATTGTAATATTTCAAATGAAGTCAAACACATAGTTACGTTACTTGAAATTGTCTAAATACACATGTCGAGCCAAAAAACACGAGAAAAAAAAAGGCAGACGTACATTTTTTTCTTTCATGTCTTGACAGTGACAGAAAAAACTCAAGGTACATCTAACGCCATCTATTGGGTACTTTTATAACCAGGATTTCTTTTTTTTTTTTGGAAAACGCCTCATTGACCAGTGATCAATAAAACAGCTAATGTTCTTCTACAAGATAATCATAAAATTTTGACACAAAATGTGCGAGGTAGCTATGCGGTGAGTGAGCGAATATATAAAATGTATGTAAAATACTTAGGTGGAAATAGACTAAATTTTATGATATATGTAGAATTTATAAAGTTTTTTATTTTATAATGATGGAGTTTTTAAAATATCCTGCAACACCTTAATTATCAGCATACAGTACTTTTTTTAGGGGGAAATACATCCCGTTATCTTTCAGTAAAACCGGTGGTCGATCTTACTGAATACAGCCCTGGGAGTGTTTGGCAATTCTCATACAAAATCTATACTATACTCTATTGCACATAGCATGGTGCGGGTTACACATGGGTTTTTACTGAATTGCGGCCACCCCTCTGCATAATAAAGTGTGTGCATATTAAAAACATGGAATTCAAGTTCATGGTTAATTCATTGCATTGTTTTCATATCAGCTCTTAGACGTTCACTGCTGGACGAAGCCTTCCCATATTGGGGCATTGGGGATGGTTGCCATAATACTTACCCTTGGCTGTCGGCTTGGGGATCGAGTCGAATTACATTTTACCGTGTATTAATTACTTAGGTACGAAATAAAAAAAAACAACTGCATTTTTATCACAGATGAATAGAACTGTGATTTTTATCTAGGTAGTTTGTTTTGTTACCTACGTAATGTTATCAATGGGAATGACAGTGTGTATTGCTCTTGCGACCACGAGGAACGACCCCAAAATGTATCTATTTTACTAGAATATAAATTTACTAGGCAATTGAATAGCGGCTAAGCCTGTATTTTGAGGTCCAGTGGGGAGTTAATACTAAATATTTTGTCCCTATAAAAAGAAAAAAATCCTATAGATAGATACAAAATATTCACACACTTCATTGTTATAACCGCAACGGTGGTCGCAATTCAAGAAAAACCCACGTGTCACCCGCACCATGCTATTGTTAAATGGGTATAAAGGCTACCAATGAGGCGTTTTCCAAAAAAAAGAGAAATCCTGGTTATAAAAGTACCCAATAGATGGCGTTAGATGTACCTTGAGTTTTTTCTGTCACTGTCAAGACATGAAAGACAAAAAAATGTACGTGTGCTTTTTTTTTTCCTCGTGTTTTTTGGTTTGACATGTGTATTTAGACAATTTCAAGTAACGTAACTATGTATTTGACTTCATTTGAAATATTACAATAGTTGACACTGGCTCCAACGTGTGGAGCCAAAATTTACGATTTAAAAAATAAACATAAAAAATTTCGACAGAAATGACAATGACAGGTAAAACGATATGTCTGTTACGCCATCTAGTAAGTATTTTAGAACTACTTTTTTTTTGGAAAACGCCTTATTCCCATCTACCCATTATTTTTCATATGTGATAAAAGGGGGCAGATGGCAACAGTGCTGCCACCTTAGCCCTTTTCGGGCTAGATCTAGACCTTTTTACAGTGGTAGAACCCGTATTTTATTGCTATAGCCCGAAAGGGGCAATCTAGCCTTTTTCGACTCTGGTTAAAATGATTCACAAAAACCGGAAATATGATTTTTGTTTTAGTAAAACTGGAATTCTCACGTTAATATTGAGTCGGTTATTCCGACGATAGTTTCGATTACATTCGGTGACTATAGTCGGAATAACCGACTCAATATTAACGCGAGAATTCCCGTTTCATTAAAACAATATGTGTCAGCCACGGCATGATGATTTGCGCCGGAAGTGGTTCAAAATCATTGGGTCAGAAAACATCAATCCGCGACATAAAGAACTACGTGTGTGTTCATTACACTTCGAGGAAACGTCTTTCAACAAAACCCTGGATTTAGTAAGACTCCGTGATAATGCAGTACCCTCAGTACACATTGTAAATACAAATTGTAAAGCTATGCACAAAATCTTTATTATGACAATTATTAAGGACTAGTTGCGCCCAGCGGTTTCACCCGCTATTGTACAGAAACCGAAATATTTACCGGAATAAAAAGTATCAGCCTATGTTTTAATCCAGCCTCCATACCAAATTTCATTTAAATCCGTTTAGCTATTACTGAGTTGAATGGGAACAAACATACTTACACACAAATTATGTTTATGTTTATATTTTTTTTTAATTATATAATTATTTTTTATTTCATATATATTTTTACTTGTATTATTTGTAAACATATCATTTAGTTTATTTCTTTATAGTACCTATATATTAACACATAATAATAATACGATTTGTTTCTACCTACTTAAGTAATATGTTTAGACCTTTTATTGGGTGTACTATATGTTTGTTTAAGATTATTTTCATATTATGATTTTGTGCTGTGCATTTATAATACTAGTGTGACTAGCTGCGCCCCGCGGTTCATAAGTTTTAAGTTAAAATTTTGAATACCTACTACAGCGAAAAATATTTTAGCAAAAACTTTACAAATTAATAAGTCTGGGTGGATCGCCCGATCGAGATCAACGTTTTTGAGAGTGGAAAAAATATTCAAAGAAATACCTATTTTGGCGCCCCCTAAACTCGGCGCCCGGAGCTCGCACTCTGGCTAGAACCCCTCTAGATTCGGGCCTGTCTACAGGAGGTAATAATAGGAACACCCCACATCTGTGGAACACCCGTATTGAGTTTTGGCGGGAACGTGAAGAAAGCATGTCGCGTCTTTTTATTATTTTCCAAAACTTGTGTTATTTCGAGTGTTAATGTGTAAAAACGGTGAATTTTTACCCGTAAAGTGTTCGTGTACATGCACAAGTGTTGGTGAATGGTATAATGTGAAACGTGAATTTTCGTGTTGTTTCCAAAACTCCATAGAAGGCTCTAGTAAAGTTTTCACCACTTTACTGGGGCATGACTTGGACTTGACCGTGACTTTCTTTGCTTGACTTTGACCGTGACTATGACTTGTTTGCTGATATCTAACAAAACTTGAGATATATTATGTATACTTGACACTGGCAAATGCATAAGACGTGCGACGCCAAAATCCTCTTAGGAGGAAAGACCCGTACACAAGAGTTTATTAATTTATTTATATTATCTTTATTTTGGCTGAAAGGGATTATTGCACAAAAAGTCTAGAAATCCCCTTAAATAATTGTGAACACGGTGGATTTTTATCCAATAAATGCTGGCGATCATGCATGAGTGTTGGTGAATACCTACTGAATAGTATAATGTCGTGAAACGTGACTTTTTCGTGATGTTTCCAAAACTCCGTAGAAGCTTCCAGTAAAGCGTTCACTATTTTACTGAAGCAAGACTTGGACTGAACTTGTTTTGACCTAGAATATGACTAAGATTTGTTATTGTTGAGAAATACTATGCTTTACTTAAAAAAATAACAATACTTGTGTTAGATTTATTATTTATTCACATATTTCCATAAACCTTTTTATATTGTCGGAACATATTAGGAATTCGACTGGCAACACTATGATGACAAAGAGACATCCAAGTAGTGGCTTGGGTCATTCTGATTACGGCTTGCAAGGCAAACGAACGGAATTGTGAGTAATCGGGACAGACGGCAACGAATGTACCGAGTAACAACTTGTAAAAGAGGCGCGGGAAGCGTGTAAAAGTACAGACTACAGACTTGGAGGAATTAACTGATTGACGTTGGATTGATTGGAAGATAGAAATAAAACATTAAGGTAATTGTACAGTTCTGTTTATTATTATGAAATACCCAATTAGGTAACTGTAAGTTCATGGTTAGGTTAAATACTAGCTGTGACCTTATAATTCAGAAGTGGGATAACCTCATGCTTACCTACTGACTGATTGTTACCGATATTTGTATCAACAGAAAATGATTGAATACTTATTGTTGTTTAGGAATTTAGCTTAAAATCTGTGTTAGTATTTAATAAGAAAACAGAAGTCATGTCCCCTGTGTAAGTTTCAGGAAATGCAACGGAATGAAGATATCTCACCTCGGCACCGGCTTACGACGCCGGACAGCCGTGTTGTGCGAACGAGGGAAGAAGTCCAAAGGCCGAGCAGGAGTCGTAGCCGACTGGAGAATCGGGGCTACCGCAGTCGCAGTCGCAGCCCTATTCGACATGCGGAACGCAAGACTACGGGATATCTACGTGAACATCGACCGAGTGAGGGTTCACGCGGTCTAAGTCGCAGCCGCCTACCGAGCCGCGGCACGGATGAACGTGGGGCAAATCGAATCATGCGTGAACATGAGATGGACTTAAACAACACCGAGCATAGACGCAGCCTGCAGGATCGTGAACGTGAACTCGTGCAACACCGAGACCGTCTTCGTGATCTCGAAGAAGCAGTTGAACGAGAAAGAAGCCGTCTTCGACACCACGGATCTGAGCATCGAAGGACGTCGGTGACGCAGCCACAGCAGCGACACAATGATCGAGAGGATGTCATCGGTGCGACTTCTACTCCAAAATCAAGGTCACGTAGCCCAACTTTCACAACTAAAGATATCGCTAACATTATTAATTCTCTGAAATCTCAGCCGCCGACCGTGGGTACCTCATTGACATCATCACACTCAGTCAACCATAAAAATATTTTGCCGGAGTTCAATCCTTCCGCGAAAAATCAGCGAACTGATATTTGGCTCAACAAAGTCAATGAGTGCGCCACTGTCTACGGATGGGATGAACGTACTATAATACACTTCACTATGCAGAAACTCCAAGGACTGGCCAAGACTTGGTATGAAAGTCAAAATTCAATTTTATTCAGTTGGACCGAATGGCAGCAGAAAATACTAAGTGCTTTTCCGTGTGAACAGAATTATGGCCAATCCTTGGAGGAGATGCTACGAAGAAAGAGCAAATACAACGAGCCCCTCGATGTGTACTTATATGAAAAACTCGCTTTATTGAATCAGTGTGACATTTCGGGTAAGCGAGCGGTAGACTGTCTGATCCATGGGTTAAGCGACAAAACACTGAGGTCGAGTGCAAACGCGTTACGCTGCGAACAACCCGACCAACTACTACAATTCCTTATGAGTAGTCAAGATGTCACAACGTCCGCTGATCAAATCAGAGCAAAAGGTAGGGTTGTACCAGAGGCACTTTCATCACGTAAGCCTTTTAATACTCGATCCACAGTGTCACTTACATGTTTTAATTGCAAGGAAACAGGACACCCTTATTTAAAGTGCCCAAAGCCACTTATGCAGTGCGGTAAGTGCAATCATTTCGGGCATAAGGCCGAGACTTGTACTTTTAAAAGTTACTCACAAACTGAGCCGCGAAATAAGACAGACGCCGTCCCGAAAACTATGCGTATAACAGCTTCGGATTCGGGCTCAAAATTTATAAAGGATGGAACGATTAACGGAGTGGTTGTTAAGAGTTTTGTTGATTTCGGTAGTGAGGTGTCATTGATCGGTAAATCTACGGCAGAGATACTGGGACTTACTTGGGCTGACGATTCGTTACCTATTAGGGGTTTCGGTAATGAAATTGTTTATTCACTTGGAAAAGTTGACACGGATATAAAGTTAGATGACGTCAGCGCTAGGGTCACCTGCATGGTCGTGGAGGATAGTCTCCTCGATGTACCGTTACTTGTGGGTCAGACATTCACGGAACAGCCCCATATAGAGGTCTTTAAGAATGCTAGTGAGCTTCGTTTTCATGATACAAGTGTTGAGGGCGTATATCCGGAGGCTGAGCCACCTCGGGATTCAGGCATCACTTCTAGAGTGATTTCAAGCGCCCAAATATTTGGCCCCGTTACGATTCGAGCTCACACCGATTCTATTACCTACGGGCACGTTCTGCTGGACACTAAAATAATAGGACCACCTTATCATCAGGTGATGGTAAACGGAGGCGTGTATCAGGTTAGGGACAGTGTGATGAATATTGATATCACACCTGTGTCAAATAGCGTTTTTCTACAAGAAAGCGTTATAATAGCTCGTGGCTCTAGAGTACAAATAGTAAATCGGATAGAGTTACCAACTGCCGAAGTTTCTGCCTCTCATTGCAAAAACTTAGAAGTTGAGAAGGTTCGAATAGGGGAGACGGTTGACGAAATTCACAGACAAAAGCTAATGGCATTACTACAAAAGTATAAACATTGCTTTGCTTCGACTTTAGAGGATTTAGGGTGTACAAATTTGGCGGAAATGGAGATTGAGCTAAACAGTCGTAGACCGATTGTTTACCGCCCGTATAGACTATCACACAAAGAACGAGAACATGTTAGGGACATGGTTGCAGAAATGTTGGATGCGGGAATTATAAGAGAATCGACTTCGGAATACGCAAGTCCAATCATACTCGTGCGTAAGAAAGATGGTGGTCTGAGAATGTGCGTGGATTATCGATTATTAAATTCTATCACTGTCAAAGAGCGGTACCCTATGCCGGTCATTGACGATGAAGTAGCGCGGTTGTCTGGCCAGGCCTTTTTCACTTCGCTAGATTTAACCTCGGGCTATTATCAGGTTCCAATTTCAGAGAATTCCAAACCACTGACATCGTTTGTCACCCCGGATGGTCAGTATGAATTCAACCGCATGCCATTCGGGTTAGCAAACGCACCCGCTGTGTTTCAGCGGATGATTAATAAGGTGCTGGGTCCCGCTAGGTTTTCCGAGGCGACGGCCTACATAGACGATGTTTTAATATATGCAACAAATATAGACGAGGGATTAAAACGGCTAGAAAAGGTGCTAAGGCTAATAGAGGACGTGAACTTGACACTGAACCTATCAAAATGTTGTTTTTTGGAGGATAAAATCAATTACCTTGGTTATGAGATTAGTTCAGTGGGTATTCGTCCTGGTGATAAGAAGACTCAAAGTGAAATGGATTTTCCCCGACCCAACAATCAACACGCGGTTCGTCAGTTCTTGGGCCTAGTAGGTTATTTCCGAAAATTTATCAGAAATTTCGCAACTTTGTCTCACCCTCTGAATAGACTTCTTAAAAAGGACGTAGTTTGGGAATGGACGAGCGAGCAAGAAACAGCATTTCATGAACTTAAAAATCGACTGATTAATAGGCCAATATTGGCAATTTATGATCCAGCGGCACAAACGGAGTTGCACACCGATGCTAGTAAAATTGGTATCGGTGGAATAATTTTGCAACGATCTCACGAAGATGATCCGTTCAGACCGGTGGCGTTTTACAGCCGACAAACGTCGCCTGAAGAAAAAAAATTCCATGCCTTTGAACTGGAGACATTAGCGGTGATCTATTCACTAAAAAAATTTAGGGTTTATCTGTTAGGGCAGCCGTTTAAAATAGTGACTGATTGTAGTGCGTTACGTTCTACTTTTTCAAAACGAGATCTCATACCTCGCATTGCGAGATGGTGGTTATCACTGCAAGAGTACCAATGTACGGTAGAGTACCGTGCGGGCACAAAAATGGCGCATGTTGATGCCCTATCACGCAATCCAGTGGATGCTAATGACGATCAGGCAGAATTTGACCAACTCCCTTCGGTCATGTCAATAACTAGCGAGGACTGGCTGGTGACATTACAATTAGGTGATTCGGAACTGCGAAGAATCCGAGATATCCTATCCAGTGACATGGATGCTGATGGGATAAATTACATCAAAGAAAACTATCTCATCAAGGATAATAAGCTATATCGATGTCTAGACGGAGATCAAACGAAATTACGGTGGGTGGTACCTAAAGGTGCCAGGTGGCAAATATTGCGCAAGAACCATGACGAAATAGGACATTTTGGAATGGTAAAGACCTTAGAACGAATGAAAAGTATATATTGGTTTCCCAAAATGTCCCGTTTTGTCAAAAAGTATGTTCAGGCGTGTATTGAATGCGCATACTCCAAAAAAACCACAAACGTTGAGGGGCATTTACATCCTATAACAAAAGTGGATGTGCCCTTCCACACACTCCATATTGACCACCTTGGGCCGTTTGTACGTTCAAAACGAGGAAACTCTTACCTCTTGGTGATGGTTGACGCATTCACTAAGTTTGTTTTCATGAAACCAGTGCGCAATACTAAAACACAAATAACATTAAATGCTCTGAAAGATATCTTTTCCATTTTTCGCAACCCTGACCGCATCATCAGCGATCGTGGTACATCTTTTACGTCACATGCGTTTAAAAGATTTTGTTTGGATAAGGGAATTAAGCATATACTTAATGCGGTAGCGAGTCCGAGATCTAACGGACAGGTTGAGAGGTACAACCGTACCATTTTGGATGCGCTTAAAGCTCAAAACCACAATCAAGACGAAAAGGATTGGGACAATAAGGTGGGCACCATTCAGTGGGAACTTAATAATACTACACAAAAGACCACCGGAAAGACCCCAGCGGAAGTGATGTTTGGATGTAGTATGAAAGCAGAGATAGATCCTAGGCTGAACGAGATAGTGACGGAAGCTCGAGAAGAGACGGATTTTGTGACTATAAGAGAAACTGCTAAGGACAACATAGATATGGAACAGTGTAAACAGAAACAACGCTACGACAAGAATAGGCGTCCTTCCCGAGCGTATCATGAGGGAGATCTCGTCAAGATCACGAAAACCTCGTTCAACAATGATGGTAAAAGTAAAAAGTTGCTTCCAGCATATATCGGTCCCTATAAAGTAGTCGCGGTCTTGGGGAATGATCGCTATAGAGTCGCAGGTATTCCGGGGCTAACAAGTAAAGAGTATAAGCGCAAAACAACAGTTGCCGCTGATCGCATGTCACCTTGGATCCATATCGCAGCATTAGATGTAGATGATGATTCGGATGGAAATAACGTATCAGATAGCACAGAAGATGATTAAGAAAAAAATAAAAAAAATGATCTTAATTTAAAATTGATTATGTATTTATTCACTTAATCATCTTGAATACGTTATATCTGATTGATTTTAATGTCTCTTATAAAGCATTTGATTGATTTTATCATTCGCATTCTATGATTTGGATTGTTATCTTAACTACTATCGATTGTTTGGCAATATTATTACCGTGTGATTCAATATAATTGCAAGAATGATGGTTTGCAGTTGGTAGTGAATTAAGGGTATGTTAACTGTTGCAAGAAGAAAGGTTTGCAATAGTAAGCATACTTACTAGGGATGTTTGCAAGAAGAAGGGCTTGCAATAATAAGTATATTTACTAGGGAAGTTTGCAAGAAGAAGGGTTTGCAAACTGAGCCGTTTCATTGTCGTGAGAAGCAGGGTTCACTACAGTGAAGTAGCTCATAATTGATTAAGAAGTACATGCTGTTGTAAGAAGAAGGGTTTACAATTACATGTATTTTAATTATGCGAATGCAGATAAATATTTATAGACTTGAATGATGTTTACAGATGTATTATGTATTGAGATACATATTGTTGTAAGAAGAAGGGTTTACAACTTCATGTATTTTAATTTGAATAGCGATACGATAAATATAATCATCAGGAATGATAAATTAGATTCTACATATATTTTAGATATTTATTACGTATTAACAGTGTTAAGGTACATATTGTTGTAAGAAGAAGGGTTTACAACTTCATGTTTTGATTTTACATATATTTAAGATATTTATTATGTATTAACAGTGTTAGGGTACATATTGTTGTAAGAAGAAGGGTTTACAACTTCATGTTTTGATTTAAATTGCTATAACTAGATAGATAAACGCTACCTATGATAAGTGGATGGTTCAAGTTAATGTTACGTTTCCTTGTTTTGTTATGGGGAGGCATTGATGTACCATCGTTAATTAAAACAAGTACAATTGTAGTAAACACTTATATTTGTGTTGTGCTTTATGTTGTCTTTTATATAATAATTTATTCTTGCAAGTTTTGACCAGAATGAGCCAAGTGTTAGATAATGTGATGTACACTAGTGCATGAGGACATGCACGTGATCAGGATGGTCGAGTGTTAGATTTATTATTTATTCACATATTTCCATAAACCTTTTTATATTGTCGGAACATATTAGGAATTCGACTGGCAACACTATGATGACAAAGAGACATCCAAGTAGTGGCTTGGGTCATTCTGATTACGGCTTGCAAGGCAAACGAACGGAATTGTGAGTAATCGGGACAGACGGCAACGAATGTACCGAGTAACAACTTGTAAAAGAGGCGCGGGAAGCGTGTAAAAGTACAGACTACAGACTTGGAGGAATGAACTGATTGACGTTGGATTGATTGGAAGATAGAAATAAAACATTAAGGTAATTGTACAGTTCTGTTTATTATTATGAAATACCCAATTAGGTAACTGTAAGTTCATGGTTAGGTTAAATACTAGCTGTGACCTTATAATTGACACTGGCTAAATACACTATATGTGGAGCCAAAAAAACCTAATATAAAAAACACTCTTACCTCGGGATTCTGAAACACTTGTTCTTTGACAACAGATTAATTGTAATGATGTCTATGTCTGGCACTAAGCAAATGACAAAGCCAGCAATATACTTAATCTGTTATTAATTAACGAGCGTTTCAGAATCCCGAGGTTAAGGCCTCGCTACATGGCCTGACCTGACATCGTTTCACCCTACGATGATATAAAAATGATACCATAAACGATACATACTAGTCGATTTTTTGGGCTTATTTAATTTCAAATCGATTTTTTGTTTTGTGTATTATCATTTTTATCATGGTTACATCACTATGGCAAAGCTTCAAAAACCATCAGATGTGAGTGGCAAAAATAGCGACAAATGCTTAGACGAAGCACAAGATCCATGGACAAATGTGTCTTTTTATGACAGATTTCAATACGTCTCCGTTCAGTTAGCGTTAAGCTATCCAACGTAGCGTGTCTCCACACATTTTGGAAAATATGCCAGCCTGCTCGTTTAGGAACTGCCGTAATTACGATGGCAAGGCAAATAAAACACTTCAAGGCATCTCATATCACATGTAAGTGCAAAAATATTATATTATTTAGTCATATTCTAGAAAATGTCGATAAATTATTATATGTGACGTAACATTCGAAGCGCAGTTGCTTAAATATAGCTATCCCTTTTACTCTCTTAATTTTCGAATCTTCCTTGGCACTCTGGCGATTCCTCTACACTACACGACAGCTAAAATTTCAAGTCGGAGCTTTTGGCGATCTCTTTGTCGAAACTTGTTTGCTAATTTACAATGATCTTGCAACAATACAATGGTTGGTTCATAAATAAGGTTGGTTGTAATGTAACCTAGAAACCAAAATATGAACAGACTGCTGCGGAGCCGAATTCAAAAATCCATTTTAAATGTAAAAATCCATCCATTGTAGAAAACACGTACATTGTGAGAGAAAGAGATAGCTTGTCATGGGCGCGACAAGAATAGCAAGTGCTTGTCTCAAAGATGAAATAGTTTAGATGTGATTTCATTGACGAACGTACCTATTATTTTTAGAACCTTAATATCGTGTATAAAATATTTTTATACACATAATTATAATCAAAATATTATCAAAGGCATAAATTTAGTATGGAGAATTCTGTGATATAATTATCAACTATTTCCAACTCCGATCTGAATTTGTTTTAGTAGCTTTTGCGTGATGAGATTGTTCTCCTTCTTCTTATCTGTATTTACGATTTCGTAACTAACTACATTGTCGTCACGTCAGTCTATCTGTCTGTAAGTTTCCATTACATAATTAATGAAAACTTTTAATGATAGATTTCCTGCTAATGGGATCAGACGTCGCACGTGGACTGCAGTTGTCCGTAAACAAAGAAGAGAAGAAGATTGGATTCCCCTGAAAAACAGCAGAATTTGTAGTAATCATTTCAAGAGTGAGGACAAATATATATCAGAAAAGGGACTACTACTACTGAAAAATTATGCTGTTCCTCTTATACAGGTAATCAGGTAGAGTAATCATAATTGGGATTTTTTTAGCGGGCAGTTTATTTAGTATTAAGTAAGTTAAGTTTAGTATTATTAAGTAAGCAAAATACATACAAACTACAACTACTTAAACTACTTAGCCTACTACATAAAAATAACAGTTGGATTAACCAGCGACCATTAAAGGTCTATAGATAATCCATATGTTCAAGCCCACTACCAACGTACCCAGCATGCTGGCGGCATTACCACGTTGAGTGGCAATGCTTATGCGTCGAGCCAAATAAACGCCAGCATTTTGGTCACGCGTCGCGTCAACCAGGCGCTCTGATAAGTTTTTGAAAATAAGATGAGCTCCCGGTCACCTAGGGCCCAACGTCTCAACTCCAAACGGCTCAAATATGTATCCTCTACCTAGGTTAGTATATTTGCGCCGCATCTGCTGCTCCGCTGAATGAGCCGCCGCGAAGTCTCAGTTCGGGGCGAACTACTTGTATAAGATGTAACGAAATCAAATGGTGGCCATCCTTTCCTTACACATTTTAGTGTTTATACCATGGATGTAATGATGTTACGTCCATGGTTTACACCATTGTTTAGTGGGTGACTTCACTATTGTCAGCTGCAGGGCTAGCATGCGCACCGCGACAAAATCTCTTTGTTATGCAAGAACAGGACACTGCTACGATTATGTGTACGTTTGTCTCATTTTTCACGACATGAAGAGTAGAGTAGAGTAGAGAGTAGAGAGGTGTGAGTCCTCTCTACTGTCTCGCGGAAACACCATAGGGCAACTAACTGCGTATTTCTCTAAGCCCATGAAACTAAATGTATATGAACAAACGGCTCTTGTTAATCATTGTAAATAATACGTACGAAAGAGAAAGACTCTCAAACTACAAACATGTCAAAGTGAGACCAATTAATTTTTGATATATTATTCCAACAGTGCACTTGCTAGCCCTGATGATCAGTGATCAGGGGCCGTATACTTAGTATTTATATTCTCTTTGGTCTCCCCCTTAGACGATACAAGATCCATGGTCTCCCCCAACAGTGTGCTTAACCCTCCGGGAGCCAGAATCGGGTATTGTGGCAACACCGATTCCATATATCAACAAGATGTAAGCTGTCATCGTGGATTGTCATTCATCGACTCGTATAACTCCACCTATTCATCTGTGTATAACTCACACGAAACAGTTTTATGAAGTTTAAATTTAAATGACAATAATCGTCAAAAATGGTGCAAAGATGTGTAGTGCGTGGTTGTGGAAGCGAATGGCATAAAGGAACTCACGTAATATATCACGCGTAAGTGTTAAAATTGCAATTTTATCCAAATAAATTAATTCGAACGCTTTCACTAAATAACTACAGAAATTCTGTTAGCAGTGTCAAGTTAAGGACTTCTTAGCAGTTTAATTTGCATGTAGATTGAGTTTCTGTTCATTTTACATACAATTTCATTCATCTCGCAAAGATCTTATTCATTTTAAAATGTTGAGTAGGGTAGGGTAACCATAAAAAAGATTTTACTGGGAATTTCCAGAATTAATGTGCTCAGACACCGAGTTAGCTCAAGCGGAGTGAAGTCGGATGACATCATGAATTAGGATTTAAAGGCCGAGTACAACTTGCGGCATGATAATGGTTAAGCCAGGTTGACAACTTTGGGTGCGGTGCTGAGCAATAAAATATTTTGGGCAATACTTATAATACTACGTTTTAGGCAGCAAAATGTAGCAAAATAAAGTCGGTTGCAACTGTGGGTCATAATAATTATGCTTTATTTCATTAATTGCATTATTTAAATTTAATTTTTTCTTTTGTTTTTAGATTTCCCAAAAACAGTGATCGGAGGAAATTATGGTTGAAAGTACCATTCAAAACAAAATTTTATGAAAGCGCAAGGATTTGTAGCTTACATTTTAATGAAACTGATTACGGTATCACAGGGAAACATTTAAAGCTAACTGCAATTCCATTTTCTAAAGATGGTCCATCCTTAACGGAGGAGGTAAATGTTATGTTTAATGTTATCAAAAGGTCTAAAATGTATAAAAATATGTAAAGGTATAAAAATATGTAAAAGTATTTAGTAAAAAATATATTATTAATAAATAGGTATACTGTAGTCCGTTCAGTGCGACTTCACATTTTACAACCAACCGATATTAGCGATGTAAGTATAGGCATATGTTTGGTTTTAATATGAGCCACCATGAAAGTACATCGTTTATTACGACTCTTCTTTCAACGATCAACCACTTTTAACAATGGAATTTCAAATATAATTGTCCGGTTACAACGATAAGCGTTGACGTTTTTACAAATAATCGTAGGTAAGAAGCTATCTCTGCCCCGCGCACCTGTGCCTGCACATCGCTGATTGGAATGCAACTGTTTTTTTTACGACAGTACTTAATTTGCAGGTAATGAGTGAGTACGCGTTCAAAAATGGCTTCTACAAAACGAAAAAGTTTCTCTATTGCATTATAATACAGTCCGTACTTCTTACTATGGAAATAAAAACCAATTGGACTTTTTGCACTAGATGTTTCGTTGTTACAAAATTTACAAATTCTTAGTTTTGTACAGTTGTGTACATTTTTATCGATAGATTCTGCACTAGTTTTCACTTCCCTACTCACTAAACGCGCCAACAGAAAGTGGACACGCTGCCAAAGCAATGACTCTATCCAGCGGGGTTATCCTCTAACTTTGAAATGTTCGTGATTCTGATTGCGAGAGCATGCCATCTCGCTCGTACCAACTTAGTCGCACTATGCGCGGTCCCGCTCGCGCAACTCTCGCAATCGGTTTCAGAGTTACGGGATGAGCCCACAGTACACGGATGAACCAGTATGATGCAAAATCCATGGATTCGTAGGTATGCGTCGTACCTTTTTTTTGTAGGTATTTCCAGTCCATATATTTCCAAGTCGGAGACTTTTACCTACAGCTTAATGTCTAAACTATAAGAAATAATTATAGTATGTGAGCTTTAGAGCCGGATGCCGACTACATTTAAGGGTAAGGTCTATGTTCTGCAGTGGACGTCTTATGGCTGATGATGATGATGCGACTGCGACTGTAGTCCACACTACAGTCGCAAACTGCATTTAGCCCAGATTGCATTTTATTTGTTATTAGAAAAACAACGGTTACACAGTGACCCGGTGTCCGTGGAGTTTCACATTAAATAAATAATAAAAACTATTATTATAACAAATTAATTTTGTTTAATAAATAAAGTCTATAATATAAAAAAATAAACATGGTTTTCTTTTTCCATATCCGTATTAAGTAATCGCAGGTTTACTTAAGGTGGTATGTTCTCCATGCAAACGTACACAAAATTTATATAAATATTTAATTCAACTAACTCAAGCTTTTTAAGTAACACAAATAACTGAATTGTAGTTACAAGTTAAGAGGTTTATGTTCGTGAAATTAATACAAAAAAAAGAATAAAATGTTTGTTTTGTATGGAAGCTTTTGTTTAACTTGCAATTTTTGTATTAAGTATGTTCGGGTCAATCTTGCAACTGAATTTTAGACCAGTTCCCCTTGTTCAATTGAGTTGAAATTTTGCATGCCTGTCTAGTTCCGATGACAATACAATATTATTATTATTATGAGAGCGAGCTGATCTGATGATGGACACGGAAGGTGGAAAACGGAACTCCTCAGTAACTAACAGTCGATTGTGGACTCATTTTGATCAGCTTGCAGTACCAAACAGTACTCTAATACAATACTCTAATGTTTATTCAATAACGGATTTTATAAAAGCTTTTCTAGAAAAATATATGTTTCTACAAAAACTTTTTAGAACATAATATTGCTACCTCTTTTAGTGACGTACTGTTTTGTATTTTCTTCTATCGATTTACGCTACATCGATTCAACTAACATTCACAATGCCCGAACAGAACAACTGCGTACGCTATTACGGACCTTATGGATTTATTACATACAACTCAATTTAATAACGCATTCTTTCATTTCAGGTACCGAATAAATCGCAGTCGCAGAAGAATACTGAGGATAAAGAGAAGCAACAATTCGACCCATTCCGAGAATACGCAAACGACTCCACAGACGAGGATTCGCCTGAACTTACGCAAGAAAAGTCGGACGGAGACAGTTCAGATGAAGATCAAGCAGAAAGAGGAGCGCCGGTTACGGAAAAAGTTTTCTTGACGTCTGTACCGTATAAAGAGAAACAATCTGAAGATGACCACAGCCCGTCTAAGCGAGCTCGCTGGGACACCTCTGAAGTTTCATTTGATTACACAGAAGAGTTGTATGAGTTCGGTAAATTTGTCGCGGAGCAATTGATGTGCTTGGATGTAGAAGACGCTCGTGAAGCACAAACGGTGATCAGAGAGGTACTATCCAAGTTTTTAATGAACAAAACAATGCGCCGCTCGGCACAGCCGAGTACATCGAATGTACAGCCATTGAGAGACGACCATTATAACCCAACATCATCACAAGGGAATCCGGCTGTCTCTTCAATAACCAAATCAAGGTCAACTGTGAATACTGCTCAATCTGTCTTTACGCATGTAAATATATTTGGGCCGTCAGTGGACCAATCAGGTACACAGAATACTGCTCTCCCGTCGGTGACCAAATTAGGATCACAAAAGAATACTGCTTCCTCATCAATGACCCAATCAGGTTTACAAAAGAATAACGCTCCTTCACCATTGATATTAGGATCACAAAAAAACACTGCTCCCTCAGCAGTAACCCTATCAGGATCACAAAAGAATACTGCTCCCTCATCAGTGACGCAATCAGGTTCACAAATAAGTATTTCTGGACCATCAGGACAATCTGGGCTGATACTTCAGCCATCGTTGACCAGATTTGCGGTGTTAAATCCAAATCCTAGTCCATTATCAGCGGCTCAGTGCCGTTATGTTATCATGCCAGCGCCGACCGTTCCAGCATTTAATTTGTCGACACAAGTTGGGAATACAGAAGGAAAATTGTTGACCCAGATCAGATCAGTTGTGCCTGTTGGGTCTCTAGTGACCCACTCAGGGTCTTCACATGTGCTTCGTGCTCGGACACCACTAACCCAGTCGGTGTCTTCAAATGTGATTTATTGTAGGACTTCAGTGAAAACAAAGCCCGAGTCGGAGGGAAACGTTATTCCTCCAAGTGTAACAGAAAATGAATCGCTAATCATTAAATCTGAGCCGGACAGCGAAGAGGAAACGTGAAGTGTCTATATGTTAATTACTTGGTTATAAATACTTTTAAAACCCCCGAATACTGAAACGCTTCTTAACTTTGACGACAGATTAAGTCTATTGCCGTCTTTTTCATTTGCTTAGTGCCAGACAAAGGCAGTATTAGAATTAATCTGTTGTCAAAGTTAAGTAGCGTTTCAGTATTCGGGGGTAAGTTTGTCAAAGTTAAGTTTAATTTGTTTGTATAGTAGAGTTAAGGTTGATGGTCCAATGGTCCATGGCTGGGTGAATTGGGGTAAACTGTGATACCCACCCAATGGAAAGTAAATTATAAATAATATGCTAGGCTGTCAAGAGATGGCGCTACAGTCGTTATTTTTAGAGAAACATTTTAGTTAGTTTATTTAAATAAAATTTTATTTAATTATTAAAATATACTAATACTATGTTTCTATATTAACCATATTTTCATCAACGGTTTGGACATTAGCTGACTAAATACGTAAGCGTCTAGCAGATTTTTGGGGGTATACTTTTTTGTATGAGATTGTTATTCTTCTTGTGTAGATTTTCTTTCTATCGGAAATATCTTAGTCAGTATAGAAAACACGTGCGATACAACACACTGAAAACGCCTCCCCGCGCCACGCGCTTGGGTCCGCGTTCCATGCCCCGTCTGTTTTTCAACCTATATTTTGTTAAATATTTAGGGTCTCTTTCACCATCTCAAATTAAAATGTTAATTAGCTACTTTCCAATTAGTGCCAAATTTTTTTTTAATTACTCCGATTAGAAGTAGAAGTTTCAAGTAATTTTTGTTTCTGTTTTGTTTGTGACGATTAGTGTTACTACAGTTTGAAACTAGTACAGCACAGTTACTTGCCACTTGTCAGCGAGTAGCTTACTTGGGACTATACTCGGAGGTGACGAGAGAGGACCTAAGTATCAAAAATATGACGTATAGTCGCCGATAGTGTAGAAATCGCGGGGTGAACCATCAGAATAAACTATACTTTTGTTTTGATGTGATTTTAATAAGTTATTAACATAACAGAATCGATAGACTATAGTTTCATCATTTGACAGAAAGATTTTCGTTTTTACGTTATGTCAATATATATATATATATATGTAAATGAACCCCTAATTCTCCTGGTCACGCTATAACTTGAGAAAGGCTGGACCGATTTTGATAATTTCTTTTTTGTGTTCGTAATTGTAAGTACAAGATTGGTATGAAGAGTTTAGCGAGGCCGAAGGACGAGCTTCGCGGGCATCAGCTTGTAGCGAAATACATTTTTTAAATTTATACCTAAGTCACGTGTTTTAATTCACCTGAAAGTAAAATGAGTACGTATGTACCTACCAAAAACCTCCTTTCCAAAAACTTTGCTAGAAGGTTTAGGTCATAGACCCCCGAATACTGAAACGTTTGTTAACTTTGACAACAGATTCATTCTAATACTGCCTTTGTCTGGCACTAAGCAAATGACAAAGGCAGCAATAGACTTAATCTGTCGACAAAGTTATCGACAAGCGTTTCAGTATCCGGGGGAGACCAAAATACATATAACAAGAACTACAGTAGAGAATGGAGAATATTGAATTGAATTATAATCCTCTGCAGTCTAAGTTTACTCAAGTTTCATTAGTGAAATATGCATCAAGATGACGTCACATTTTTTTTTTTTTCTTTCCTCGTAAGAGGATTTTGTCGTCGCACGTCTTATGCATTTGCCAGTGTCAAGTATGGTTATATATATTCAAGTTTTGTTAAATATTATCATACAAGTCATAGTCACAGTCAAAAGCGAGCAAATCAAGTCACAGTCAAGTCCAAGTCATGCCCCAATAAAGTGGTGAAAACTTTACTAGAGCCTTCTATGGAGTTTTGGAAACAACACGAAAATTCACGTTTCACGACATTATACCATTCACCACCACTCGTGCATGTTCACGAACACGGGTAAAAATTCACAGTTTTTTCATATTCATATTCATTTTTTCATATTCATTTATTACTTGCGAGAGTAGGTAGAACAATTTACATTGTGGTCTTAAAGGTAATTAATGCACACTATCTCAACTATAAATTTAGCATGCAAGTAAATATCACAAAATCTTAAAAAACTACCTAAAATTCATTCCAATTATTCCAATTACAAACAGAGTCAGAATAATCAAATATCAAAAAAATGCATCATTAAAAAAAGAAATATTTATGTCGACTTGGTTATAACTATTTAAGATCTTTATCCTTTAAGAATTCGTCAATGAAGTAATATGCTTTTCCCAATAATAATTTAAAAAGCTTTACTTTAAAAAGATTAATGTCACTCTCAACTCTTATGTTTGTCGGTATTTTATTATAAATTATTGGTATCATGCCAAAGACACTTGTGCTTAATAGATGTGTTTTGCATTTCATAAGACATAACTTGCCAGAATGTGTTTCCATATTCCGAAAACGTGATGCATGAAAGTCTTTTGGCTTAAAAAGATGTAGGTGGGTTTTCGCGAACACCGCAACCTCATATATGTACATGGCAGGCATCGTTAGTATTTCTAGTTGTTGAAAATGTTCTTGGCAAGAGTCTGTCTGTGTTAATCCTAGGATTGCTCTTATACACCTTTTCTGAGCTTTGAAAGCTTTACCTTTGTCTGTTGAATTGCCCCAAAAAATTATACCGAAACGTAAGACTGAAGCCGCATATGCATGATAAGCAATAAGCATAGTTTGTTTGTCAACTACTCTTCTCAATTTCGAGAGAGCATATGACGTCCTGTAAAGCTTTTTATATACATCTTCTACGTGAAGTTTCCATTTCAATTTATTATCAATAGTGATACCTAAGAACCTAATAGAGTCAACTTCTTTAATGTTATTATTATTGTATTTAATGTTTAGTTTATCCAAAATTGTATGTCGTTGCTTAAAATTCATTACGTTAGTCTTGTCCATATTCATTTTTAAATTATTCTTATTAAGCCATTCAATTAGAGATGTCAAAGTTAAATTAATGTCACTATTACTTTTGTCACCAATAAATAGGATAGTGCTGTCGTCAGCAAATAGTGTCATAGGGTTTGATGTTACTGAAGGGAAATCATTTATGTAGCCCAAAAACAATAACGGTCCTACTACGCTCCCTTGGGGTACTCCGTATAAAACAACTCGTTTATCTGAGTCATGATGTTGAACAGTTTTTGTTTTTGAGCAAAACCTGTCAATGTGTGTAATTTGTTTCCTGTTACTTAAATATGATTTCATTAATTCGTAGGCATTACCCCTTACTCCGTAACTATACATCTTTTCCAAAAGTATTATGTGGTCAACGTGGTCGAAGGCTTTGGTCAAATCTAGGAATAGGGCGACCACTTTTTCCCTCTTATCTATGCTTGTCGTTACCTTGCTGAGAAAGTTATATATTGCTAAGTTTATAGACTGTTTTTTCCTAAAACCATATTGATTAGGTGAAAAAATATTATTGTCTTCAAAGTAATTATACAGTTTATTATATATAACCTTCTCAATAACCTTCGAAAAAGCAGGTAAGAGGGCCACTGGCCTATAATTTCCTACATCATGTGTTGGGCCTTTCTTGTATAGTGGCCTTTCTTGTATAGTTTTTACACATTAACACTTGAAATAACACAAGTAATGGAAAATAATATAATGACGCGACATGATTTCTTCACGTTCCCGCCAAAACTCTAAGGTGTTTTTACTAATCAAAATTGATCGTCTCTTTATTTGTAAAGTGCGCCTGCCATCTATCGGTAGACTTGTAAGCGGCAAGGATTTTCGGCGCGCCGCGAGTCGGAGTAGCCTCTTCTAAAATAACTATACATCTAAGGCGAGAAACCGGTAGATGGCGTTAGAAACAATTTTAGACGTTTGGGAAGATTCGCATCAATGTTACAAACTTTATTTTGTTCACAATAAAAATTCTGTAAAATAAAAACTGGTTTACGTGGGCTGGAGAAGTTGTTAGTAAAAAATATATTTAATTATGATTTACTGTTTTTCAAAGTACCTAAGTACTCCGGCAAACTAGATTTCAAAACATTCCATCAAAGACCACTCTTAAATTTCCATCTGCTGAGAACGCGCGAATAAAAAAAAACTCACGGTGCTGTATCGTAAAGCGAATAGATAGCAGTAATCGACATATAGCTCGTTAGGTAATAGAAGCTAAAAAGCCCATAACGGCCGTGTAAGCTGGCGCCACATATATCAACCTCTTTTTTTTTCGAGGGGGAAATCTTCAGAAGATGCCTTACTGCTTTGGAGTCACAGTTTGGAGTGCAGTGCAGCCGGGCTATTTAGGTTACCTACGAAAAACCCTCCGGTTGCCTGCCTTGGTGCTTGACAAGGGGCTACGGAATCTCCAAGGGAACGCACAAGAGCCTTCAGCACGGCATTTCAGCTGCTCCCGGTAGATGGTTAGAGCGCCATCTCTCATTGTGAAGCACTAGCATATTTATTTTATGAAATCAAATAAAAGATTTTTAAAGAGAGAGTGTAGGGCAAGACGAGGACGCGCGCGTGTCACGCTCAGCATTCCTTGATAAAGGTCACCGAATGTGATCGAAACTATAGTCGGAATAACCGACTCAATTTAACGTATTTCCGTTTTTTTATTATTGATTTCTGATTTTACGGCGCACTTGCATGCGCCATGTGGCTATGTCATCCATCATGTCATGTTGCATGCCACGTCTTGGCATGCAACTGCCTAGTCATAACAAACGCGAAAGTCTAAAAAAGTGAATGATGTTTTAGCTTCAAAAACAAGAGACGCTCTCTACGTTTTGCTCTCTGTGTTCACAATGAAATAAGATGATTTGCCTTCGTATTAGTACCTACAGTTGTATCTACATCACACACTATCAGTCTTCTAGTTAGCTTATTCAAATTTACTTTGCGCCAAGAAAATACTCGCGACATACTTAGTTTTCCCGTATTTTCTGCTATAATAATAAATAATAATAAATATCTGGGACATTAGTGCACACACGGTCATCTGACCCCAAACTAAGCAAAGCTTGTAATATGGCTGCCAGAGACTGATGTACGTACATAGATATTTTTTAAATACATACTTATATAGGTATTAACACCCAACAATAACTATAGAACAAACACAAATATTCATCACATAAATGTTTGTCCTAGACGGGAATCGAACCCACGCCTCCAAGCACAGAACGTAGTTTCACTACCAACTGAGCCACCGGGGCAGTCAAATTAAGTAACAGCTATACTAAGTATACATTGAAAATTAAACCCCGGGCCCTCCAATTCTTAAAAAGCTCATATTTTTTAAAAAGGTGGACAGATTTAATTCAAAAACTATAAACCATGCAGATTAATCTTACCTCATGTTTAAACAAACAGCATTAAAAAATGTTCATCCATTTGGGAGCTACGACGCCACAGACAGGCGTCAACCTTACCTATACCCACAGATATAATAAATAAAACCTGTGCCTACACCCCTATAATATACTAGCTGCGCCCCGCGGTTTCACCAGCTATTCCACAGGAGCGGTTAATTTTTTCGAGAAAATTCGAATCGACTGTAGCCTATGTGTTAATCCAGGTAATAAGCTACTTTCATCCATATCCGTTCAGCCGTTACAGAGTTGAACGGGAACAAACACACTTACATACTTACACACGTATAGTTGTTGGGAACGATGCGCTCGAAGTAGTTGACCATTATAACTAGGGCATGTAATACCGGAGCGATTTTCAATACCGGTATTGGGTCCGGTATTAGGCCTCAATACCGGGATACCGGTATTAGTACCGGTATTGGTGGTTTTTGTAAACTGTACTTGATATCAGTTGCCATTTTTATCAAATCTCTTTAAGAACACTGAAAATTAACGAAATACGAATAAATTGACTTCCATCATCATTATAATCAACCAGAAGAAGTCCATTGCTGAACAAAAGCTGCCTCTTAAAGTGCCACATTCTTAGACCTCACTGAACAACTTCTTTCCACTTGCATCCACCGGCAATGCATTGCTTTCCACTTGCACTTGCATCAGTTTAGTAAACGAATCGGTGGGCAGAAACTACTTTGTGAATTTATAATTGTATGAAATAATGCAATTTAGTAAAACCAGGCAACCAGGAGTCTGGTCTGGAATGTGCAGTACAAATAGAAGCGACATATCTACTAATCTGGTATACTGTAAAAGAGAAGTACCGAGTAGCAAGCGCGTCCTAGAGCGTAATGAGGTGATTAACATACGCTTTAGATGGTTGAGCTGTCATATCATGTACTTTTAACCCAATACCGGGATCCCGGTATTGAAATCCTCAATACCGGTATCGTAATACTGGTTCGTAATACCGGTATTATGCAATACCGGGATCCCGGTATTCATGCCCTAATTATAACTACCTTGGACAGACTGTTAAGTAAGTCCAACTTCGACAAAGAAATCGCCCGAAGAATCCAACTCGGATGGGCAGCGTTCGGGAAATTGCGTAATATCTTCTCGTCCAAAATCCCGCAGTGTCTGAAGACAAGGGTCTTCAACCAATGTGTGTTGCCAGTGATGGCATATGGAACTGAAACGTGATCCTTGACCACTGGCCTTTTGGAGAAACTCAGAGTCGCACAGCGGGCAATGGAGAGAGCCATGCTCGGAGTTTCTTTGCGCGATAAAATACGGAACCAGGAAATTCGTCGAAGAACCAAAGTCGCCGACATAGCTTTCAGAGTTTGCAAGCTGAAGTGGCAATGGGCTGGCCACATTACTCGAGGAACCGATAACTGGTGGGGAAGAAAGGTTCTTGGGTGGCTACCGCGAACCGGAATACGCAGCGTAGGTAGGCCTTCCACTAGGTGGACCGACGACATTGTGAAAGTTGCGGGCAACCGGTGGATGCAAGTGGCCCGTTGTCAGTCGGTGTGGCGCTCTAAGGGGGAGGCCTGTGTTCAGCAGTGGACCTCTTATGGCTGATGATGATGATGATGATACTTACACACTTACACACAAGCTTTCGTATTTATAATATTAGTGTGATATATTATCAAAATCGTGGGTCTTGCGAACCGTTGATCCGATCTTCTTAAAATTGGAAAGGTAAGTATTTAATTTCAATACAATTTTTAAGTGTGAATAGAAAAATCGGTTCAGGGGTTGTGAAGATGTTGGGGACCTGAAGTGTCAATTCGGCACGAATATTATATTCCGAGCATACTCGGCCTTTACTCAAGTTAGTCAAGAATAACTTAAGTTAGCCTCCAGAGCCAGTCTGGTACAACCTACCACGGGACGCGCACGCCCGTTCCATAACATAAACTCAACGTAACTTAATTCTAACTTAGCCCGACCTAACAAAACATCGTGAAGTGTTTGAAGTTTGTAATGCTCTTAAGTGACATACAACTTTCAAGTTGTATTGAAGTATGATAAACAATTGAGAAATTGTGTTTGTGTCGTTTTGTTTTGTTTTTGTGTTTGTGGAATGCGAATTTTCGTCGGGAGGTTGTATTGTGTGTAGTACTTAGTATGTGTGTTCTGCTTTTTATTTGCTGCTGAGTAGGAAACTATAATAACACACTTGTTCAAAACCACAGGAAAATAAATAAATATAAAACATAAACTTTAAGCTATAATAAATATTATAGCTTAAAGCTATATTAAGTTATTTGCTAATTTAACACTGAATTAATCACACTAATATTATAAATGCGAAAGTTTGTGTGTAAGTATGTGTGTTTGTTCCCGTTCAACTCTGTAACGGATTTCAATGAAATTTGGTATGGAGGTAGCTTATTGCCTGGATTAACACAAATGCAACTTTTTATCCCGAAAAAATTAACTATTCCTGTAGGATAGCGGGTGAAACCGCGGGGCGCAGCTAGACAAACTATATGTATCAATATACCTTAGCTCCTAATATTATTAAAAGTTTAAAATAATATCTCAATACTATTTATAATCAGTATGTGCTGATCCAGGTTATATGCTTCCTTTATAACAAATTTCATCCGAATCTTTTCAGCAACACTTAAAAAAAACTTTTAATGTTTACTTTAAAATGTATAATACTAGTTGTTCGCCACAAACTGTGACCTCGCGAGCCAATTGCTCATATTCAAACTAAAAACTGAATTTGAATATAATAAAATAAAATTGTAATAAAATAACATAAATTAATAAAATTATTAAATTTGTATTTTCCTTTTTGTATTTCAATACAAAGTTTCATGAAGATCGGATCAATTCAATTAAATCAAGTCACAATGTTGGTAAAAAGTAGTGTTTGTGTATAGTATCTGAAAATAACTAAACCGATTCTGATAATTCATTGATATTGACATTTCATTCGCTAGTACGCTAAGCCAGCTTGAAAGAGGTCTGTTTTACTGATGGCTGGCGATGCCTCTAACAAAATTAAGCTACTGATTATTATTGTCAATAAATTCATACAGAAATATCAACAAAAGTCTACTCAAGAGAAATATCAACAAATGAAAAATGGACCGAAAAAATTGATCGTCCAAAAGTCATGACTTGACTTGACTTTGGCTTTACAACACTTACATTTTTTATATTGGCATTCACTTCTATAAAAAAAGTGCATGGAAATCAAAAATAATTACGAGTCAAGGGAGCCATAATTCCATGGCCGAGTCATTTCTATGCCTCCCCTAATCATTATAATTTCAAAATCACAATAGAAAAGGCAAGAGCGTAACTAATTTCTTTATGGGAGCGACAATCATAAGATCATTGAAGCTTTTATAAGTGGCGACACGATTTGGTGACACGACTAATATGCGACATTTAAAACGATATGTTTAATGCGGCTGAATGAGACAAGCAATTCGTTCGCATGATTGTAAGTCACGCTTGCCCACATCAGCTTAGTGCCACACAGATTTTTAAAATCAAACTTCAGCAGTTCATAACCATGCGCGGAGCACTTTGCTAGATACTCAGACAATATCATATTATATTGGACAATATTATAGACATTATTATTATTATTATTTCATTATTATTATGATACTTTATACTATATTTATATAATATTATGTCAAATTTACAAACAAAAATTATTTTTTTAAAATAAATTAAATATTTAAAACTATATTAAATATTTTTATTATGATTAGACAATATTATATTGGACAATATCTCAGATGTTGAATCTCCTTTCCCCAGTAATTTCTCTAGAAACATTGCTTGCAAACTACTGCAAACAATCGACTGACGGTGGACTTTTTACGAAAACTTGACAGAGGTCCTTCTTGGGCAGTCGGGTAAAAACCGCGTTCATTACATCTGAAAAACAATACCTTCCCTCTGGGCAATCGGGTAATGTTGCATATTTGATGATTATTTATCGTATATTGTAAAAGGCTTCATGTACGAACAACAATAACGTTGTTATTTTTTTTACAATTTCACCTTTTCTGCTCTTGTTGTTAAATCTGGTTTAATCCGGTCATGTGAGGTCTTGATAAAAATAAATTAAATTGCTCAACTTCCTAGGCTTATATCTGTACTGTTTACCTTTTAGGGTTCCGTGTAGCAAACAAAGAAGTTACGACACCGTGTCCGTCTGTGTTTCACGGCTCTTTAGTTCGCAGACTATAGAGTACTTGTAGCGCACGTAGGTATAGTCAGCTATATCTTATATGAAACTTAAGAAAAAATATTGAGGTGATTAGAGTGACAAACACGTGCACAGAAAAACATCCAGTCACCTAATTTTATAGCCCCGGACGAAAAGCTTCCCCCGGATATGAACTGCAGTGGCCTATTTGGAAGCCATAAACCGGCTTCAAGTCCAAGCAGGCCATTGCAGACACTGTAAATGGGGCTTAGCTGATCCTCCAATGGAATTGTGTCCAATCCGCTGGTGGGAACCAGCGGATTCACAGTCACACATATTTACCAAGTAGGCTGCATTTTTGTAGTATACATTTTTGTCGCCCTTAACTCTACAATTATATTGTCAGTGCTAGTGCTGTAGATGAAATTGTACAAAAAATGCCAATAATTTTGTTAGTATAATCATAGAAAAAATGGTATAATGTTCGTGCAAAATATTAGGCTTGCGCCTGGGACTTCAGGGTTAGGGGCGGCTTTATGGACCGTTTTTTTTTTAAATTAATCACATACTTAGTTTAATAAATACTTCGGTTCCTAAATTTGCCGCCTCTGCCATCTGCCGTACTAGACTCAAGCCATTCAGCTTGCTTGTACATCCGCCACTGCTATCCAGAATATGGAGCACCTGCAGGGCCTTGTCAAGTAAATCTGGTAAAAAAACGATGGTCTTCGTTTGCTATCCTGCTCGCTCGCATGGTGAAAACAAATAAACAAAAAATGTAATAAGCGACTTTTTACAGATATATTACCTGGGTTCCTGTTTAGTACTAAGGCTGGGTTGCACCATAACCCCAGTTAAAGTTACTGTTATAGTTTAAATAGAAGATTACTTAACCATGAAGTTTAGCCAGCGTGTGTACTGTGTAGCACCATCATATTTATTGTTATAGTTACAGTTAACTGAGCTTACGTTATCCTGCCAATCTTGCGTAGTTAATAATGTTACCGTTAAGTTATGACTTTGACCATAGTTAAATGGTGCAACTTTTTTGTGCTTAACGGGAGTTTTAGACTTTAGTTTAAAATTAACTGTAGATGGTGCAACCCGCTATTCCTAATGGGTAGGTTTCACGACTGACTAGACAACACGGGATTATCGGGATACCAGTTAGCTTGAGGATGGCTCGGAGTTCTTCGACCGACGAAGTACACACTATTAAAGAAGGATTACGATAATTGGATAGAAATGAATGCATTTTTACAAGCTTTTAGTATTAGATGTTTGTATGTTATGTACTCGATCTCGTGGATGTACTTCCGGTTCTTTTTACCCACTGCGGGTAATGTTTTTGGGGTGTATGTGTGTATGAAAGTCAGTGATGACATATGGAACTGAAACGTGGTCCTTAACTGCTGGTCTTTTGGAGAAACCCAGAGTCACACAGGGGCCAGACTTTCGCATTTATAGTATTAGCGTGATGATACCATTGAGCTGATCTGATGGATCTCGAGTGAGTGACAGGAGCTCGATTACGGTCAGTCGGTTACGTGGCGATGAGAGGCCTTTGTCCAGCAGTGGGCTGATGACTATAATGATTACTGCAGCAGTTAGAAATAGCAGTTTCCGTAAATAATGTTTCGGCAACCGTAGATAGTTGTTTACCGGGTTATTTGAAAAGCCGATTGGAGCTTTTTAATGCGAATAAATGACGAGACGACCAAGACCCCTATTCTCAAAAGCTGAGATTCAATCTCATCTCGAAAAAAAATGTCGAATTTCGAGATTTCTTATTCTCAACGCTATCTTTCGAGATACTCACGGCGGCGGCTAGCGTGCGAGATACATCGAGTGGTCGGAGACAATCGAGACGAGAGACTCCGAATACGGGCCCAAGTCGTTCGCCTGGGTTCTTATTCTCTATCGCACATGAGATAACTTGCCAATAACGCGTGACGTCATATGCCGCGTTTAAGTTTAGAACTTAAACGCGGCTCCTAATCGTGAAGAATCGCGCGCTTAAGAAACTTAAAGAATACCGTTTCCCTTTCCTCCTAAAGAGGATTTTGGCGTCGCACGTCTTATGCATTTGCCAGTGTCAAGTATACATATATATTTTCAAGTTTTGTTAAATATTATCAAACAAGTCATAGTCACAGTCAAAGGCGAGCAAAGCAAGACTCCGCGACCAAGTCCAATTCATGCCCCAGTAAAGTGGTGAAAACTTTTTTCTTCACGTTCCCGCCAAAACTCAAAAGAATACCGTTTCGTGCGACTAACACGGAGTGAACTTAACATGGCGCGTAACAAGCTAGTTATGTCAATAGAGAACAAGGGCCCTGTTGGTAAACATCTCGCTTGCCCTAACAGTCCAGTACCATCCAGAATTTAGGCTCACAGTACTCAAATTAAACTGTAAAGTTGCTTATTTTGTAAATAAATAAATCATTTTGATCTTCTTTTATTCTGATACCAATTACAAATCGAGAAGAAAAAACAGCGGTGGCATTGAAAAAAACTGACTTGCTAATTATTATTTTTTTAATCAATGTTGCCTACTTTAATCTTCCATTCCATTTCAGCGTTGTTCAACAACTTTTTCTTAAGATTTTTGGCGGGAACTTTAAGAAGTCACGACATGACTGTAATATTTTCCAAAACTTGTGGTATTTCGAGTGTTAATGTGTAAAAATGATGGATTTTTATCCGTTTAGTGTTCGTGAACGTGCATGAGTGTTGGTGAATAGTGTAATGTTGTGAAACGTGACTCTTCGTTTTTTTGTTTCCAAAACTCCATAGAAACCTCTAGTAAGTCTCCACCACTTTATTGGGGCATGACGTGGAGTTGAACGTGACTTATTTGAAATATTACAATACTCGACACTGGCAAAATACAAAACGTGTGCAACCAACACACAACAGAAAAAAAATCTTGTTCATTATAATGAGTACAATGTGCCTCTGTGGGCTTAACATGTCCTTTCAAATTAACCTTGTATAAATGACTAAGTTTTTAATTAACTAAGACATAGTGTTTCCACCCATTCATCTAAAATCAATTAAATGCAGAACGTGGCGTTCGTTACACTAGATTTGTTATAATGTATAGAGCAACCAACTTGTCTGAAGCGCATAGGGAGCCACCACTGCATTCTCTGAACGAAACCAAAGTCTCCCATTCAAACTTTAAAAATGAAAAATCAGAATAGTAATAGTTCTATCAATTGGTCAACTCGTAATATAAGTTGGTCACTTCGTGCGAGGCTTTTGACCTGACAGCAATATCTCGAAAAAATAGAGTATCTATATAGATACCTATCTATAGCAACAGGCGGATAGGTTTGACGTTAGGCGGATAGGTAGAACTTAATGAATAATACCTATAGCGAAAACTAGTTTAGTTTTTACATGAGGATTTGATCGGGCTGAGATTTTGAATCGTCTAGTTTAGACCTGTTCAATAGCACTTAGATTTGTCAAGATATAAAGGTCGCGAGGTTTCAGTTCGGTACATCGAACTGAGAACTCACGACCTTATATCTTGACAACCTCTTGACCGATTTAGTTCATATTCGATATTCTTGTTAAGAATCGAGTACCGACAGTTTATGCTATTAATTTATGCTATTATAC
This sequence comes from Apocheima hispidaria, assembly GCA_947579745.1. Taxonomy (NCBI): domain Eukaryota; kingdom Metazoa; phylum Arthropoda; class Insecta; order Lepidoptera; family Geometridae; genus Apocheima; species Apocheima hispidaria. The sequence goes on from OX388169.1 coordinate 2,959,213, forward strand.
AGTTATTTATTATCAAAATTGGCCGATAAATGGCGCCGCAGCAAACTTCCCCTATTTCGGGGAGAAATACCCCGAAATATCCCAATCAAAAATCGCCGACGACTAAAAAATTCTATGAAAATATACAATTAGAATTGTGCAAAAAAGTTTGTGCTCGCGAGGTTCACTGTTCGCAGAACTACTAGTATTATGTGCAATGGTATTGGTAAATGTTCCAAAAGAAATACAAAGAAATCTTGTATAAATTGTAGCGCAATATTACGGACAGCGGACAGCAAGTTTTTTAAAAGTTTTTTTATGGAACTTGGGACGAGACGAGCAAGTCGCTCCATTTCCACCGTTTTTAAATATAGAAACTCGAAATAACATACTATGGCTAGAAAGTAATACTATGACGCGATATGACGTTCCCGCCATAAAGAAACATTGATTTTATTAGGTTTTTATTTGTGAAAGGATGAAAGGAAAGGATATTAAGCTCATTCCTTTCGGTTTAGTATCACCGACTACCACCGATATATTTCAGTCTCAGCTTCAATATACCTAAATCAGAATACACCAGGCATTAAATATTTCAGAACTCAGCAGCAAATATTTTGCAATAATATTTTTTAGAACAAAAGTAAAAATAAAGAAATGTGAAAACAAACACATGAAAACGACGCCGATTCGAAAATCAACATGGCGTCGTGAAAAAGTCTAAAGATGGCGTCGTAAACTGTCACTCGCGGATTCAAGATGGCGTCCAATACAGTATTCCGTTTTCTGATTCTCCTGGCTTCGCTGGTGTGGATCCTGGCTGATGAGAAGGTGGCACGAGGAAGAAGAGAACCGTGGACAAACGGAAGCTGGTTGTGAGTTTATTTTATAGTTACTTACTTTTAACTTTTTATTCTTATTCGTTATTATATGTATATAAATATATATAGATCCTGCACGAAGGGTTACCAGATAAGTATGCGCCTCCACGTCGCTTGTTCGCTCGTTTGATCGGTGCGGCAGCGAGCGACGTGTGATAAGGCAATGCAATAATATCGATGTCTTAAAAAATCATAACATATTATTCCTTGACAGAGGATAATTCACTTAATTCGTGACATGTGAGGAAAATTCCTACCATCTAGTAGCCCTATGCACGAACGCACTGGTCTATTGGTAGCATATTGTCGTTGGCAGTAAGTATAATGCGCACTAACCCGAGACAAGTGAACACGGAGGGATCTAGAAGGCTTGGGCCGCACCGTGGGCCGAGTTTTCGTAAAGAGAGGCTCTCACTTGGCCAATTTTATTATTTTAGAATTTACGCTATCGTTTTTAAGTTGGAGTAAAAACAGACACATTAAAATGGCTTACATATATACGCACCTCCTTTTTTGGACTTGTGGACCTCCTTTGTTGTGGGACTTTTAGTTATTTTATCCTATTAGGAACTTGATATAGCAAGAGCCCGGGGCGCGCGGACAGGGCGCTGTGACACGAAAATGTATGGAACAGCGGCGGACGCTTGTTGTATTTCGTTCCGTACAGCGCCATACAATTTTAATCTCACAGCGCCCATACAATTTAAAACTGCGCGCCCTTGGTGCTTGCTTTACCAAGTCCCTTACGGTTCGAAAGAATACTGCTATTTAAAGGTAAGACAGACAGACGACGTGACTAACTAACTGATAGGGTCTCGTTTGGGTACGGAACACTAAGAACCGACAAGAAAGTAGATACCTACCTAAGTATTTGTATGAAATCGGCAGACAGTGTAGAGGTATAGAGAGATTGCAGAGGCTTTACCTTTTTAACAAGCATGTGTACAGCCATGGAAACCAAAAGACATTAAACACAACATGGTTTGAAGAATATCCTCAACTTCTTCAGCCAGAAGTCGTCCACTGTTGAACAAAGGCCTCCCTCTTAGAGTGCTACACTGAACGACGAGCTGCCAGGTGTGAATTATGGCTTGGAGATCGCAGATCGCTTTCCGTTTACTAAGAGGACGCAGCTGCCCATCCTCCGGTGTTTATGGTCGCAGTTTAGGACATACCGGGATCCTAACAAAATGGGTGTCTTCAAATCTAGAGTAAACGTAAACAGCAGGTACCGTTTAGGTAAGCGCTCCATCCTAGACCACTTCATTGTTTACCATCAAGCAGGATGTGGTCTAAAGCAAACCTATTCAGAATAAAAAAACAGGTTAAGATCTACTATTGCCCGTCTGAACTAACGCAACAAAGATAAACTTAGCTAAACATCACCTAAACTAAGTCGGACTTAGACACGTCAAAGACTGACATTAAAGGACTTGGACGAAACATCCATGTCTTACGCAACCCCCTAAGTTTGGTGCAACGCATTTGTCATTGTTAGGTATATCCTAGAGAGTTAAGTATGAACTTAGGAGCTGCCAAATTTTAGTACAGACTTGCATAACAGTCATAATCTAGCCCTGAAGGCCTAGAATATAACCGTCCTTATAATAATACAGTCCGTTCAGTCCCCAGGGACCCTATTCCTGTGCGCTCGAGATTATCTCGGCCACTCTCACTCCCATTAAATTCTTAATTAGAGAGACAGTGATCGAGATAATCTCGAGCGCACAGGAATAGGGTCCCTGGTTGAGAATGACGTTAAAACTTTTTACGATTTTAAGCTGCGAGTGAAAGCACAATTTATGTGTTCAATCTACAGATTGTTTTCGTTATGACTGTGTTAGGTTGTAACATCGGGTATAAATGCAGGTTTATTAGTCAAAGCCACCTGAGCCGACGCGACGTCTAGACGTTCATAAAAACTTGCGAGGGCTGTAGTTGTTTTTTAACAATTTGTTGGCTACTGGAAAATAAGTCCTCAAAGTCTTATTTAAAGCCTGCGGCTGCCCGGACTCTCGCTATCTCTTTCGCACTTTTACAACATTTTTTAATATATTATTTTTAATGTAATATGGAGTATGACATGTTAAATATATATATACTTACGAATCTTGTACAGACACCTCTTTTGTTGGACTTTTGAACCTCCTTTGTTGTGGACAGTAATTACATGAAAATTGCTATAAAACCTTAGACGAAGCATCATACAGATCCATGTATAAAACATTGGCAATAGTGTTCTAAAGATTTTTTTTTTTTTTAATTTCTTCTGTAATTTTTATATTAAAAAAACATTGATGTTGTTCGCACTTTTGTGCGAGAGAGATAGCTGATTCAGCGGAGCTTTAAGTGTCTTTTCCTTCCATTAAATTTTTCACTTTCTTTCTCTTATTTCACAATAACAAGTCTCAATCATAGTCCAAGTCAATAACTTATCAGTCCCTACCCAATTTAAGTCATGCTTCAGTTTTCAGTTATGTAGTGGAAACTTCTATGGAGTTTTGGAAACAACACGAAAAGCCACGATTAAAATTCTAAGTAGCTCTACATTATGTATAACTAGTTGTTACCCGCGACTTCGTTCGCATGTGGACATAAAAAAAGTATCCTATGTCCGTATTTGTGATATACAGTAAATCCTTATCAAGATCCGTTTACCCGTGATAACGTTATCAAGGCTGAACGGCTGAACGGATCTTGATAAACATCCAGACAGAGAGACAACAAATAACAACAAAGTTACTTACAAATATTTCGCTAGATGGCGTTGATCCGTAGTTGTGCATTTTTTAAAATTTTGTATGGACAGCAATGAGGCGTTTTCCAAAAAAAAAAAGTAGTTCTAAAATACTTACTAGATGGCGTAACAGACCTATCGTTTTACCTGTCATTTTCATTTCTGTCGAAATATTTTATGTTTATTTTTTTAATCGTAAATTTTGGCTCCACACGTTGTGTATTTAGCCAGTGTCAACTATTGTAATATTTCAAATGAAGTCAAATACATAGTTACGTTACTTGAAATTGTCTAAATACACATGTCGAGCCAAAAAACACCAGAAAAAAAAGGCACACGTAATTTTTTTTGTCTTTCATGTCTTGACAGTGACAGAAAAAACTCAAGGTACATCTAACGCCATCTATTGGGTACTTTTATAACCAGGATTTCTTTTTTTTTTGGAAAACGCCTCATTGTAATGTAGGAGTTCTGAATCGCGCAAGCGATGTTTTTTTATCAGGCGAACGTATTCATTTTCATATCTCGAAGCTATATTGGTCCTGATAAGACTGCGGTTATATTCCTCTGAATTACAATTTTTGTTGGGATTAGGATTGATCAGGATGTCGCATAGGAGTAAAGTAAGTATACTAGGTACGTCATTTGTAAAGAAAAAAAAAAAAACAATTTTATCAAAAGTATGTAATTCAGATATATTCAAGTGCATATATAGTACCTAGTATTTAAGTCATTATATAAGGAGCTGATGTCGCGTTTCGGAGCGCCGTACAACCAGAACTCGTACGAGAGAGACGTGATGTTCCGACTCACAAACGTTAAGATTAACGACTCCTGAAAAAAAAAACAGTCGACTTAAGGCGAGGACTGATCGTGATTTGAAATGAGTACTGTCCTGCTTAAAGTTCTAAGGTTTAAAGTTGAAAATCGCATATCATACTTGATGAGAAAACGGTGAATTGTAGTTTTTCATTGCTTTTTTGCCGATTATCGGAAATATACAAATCAAATACAAAAACTAACTGGTTCGCCGTATAAATATATATAAACCACTAGCCTGGATATTTAATTTGTTAAATAAACTTTGTAGTTACCGCTGAAAATTCAGAGCATTTGATTTCAGAAGGCTTTCTCAGGGGGTCATTTTGCGATTTTTTATTTTGTAACTAAGATAGATTTTCGAAATTTTATTCGATTAAACGTAATTTTAGTTTTATTTTCTATCTGCAGTATTTTTTGCACCTGATTAAGTAATCTCGTCACTTCGAACAAAACGCTGAAAAATGCTACTTATTGTTGTTTTGCGATTGGACCTCGCCTTAAGACCTCCTCCTTTATTTTGGAAGTCGGTTAATAAAACTAGTAGTTCTGCAACGGAGACCTCACGACCTTATATCTTGACAAACCCTTGACCCATTATGCTCATATCCGAAATTGTTGTTTACAATTGAGTATCAAATGTTTCTGCTAAATATTATTCGAGCCATAAAAAAATTGTTGAGCTTAAATTTTCGCTATTTTTCAATCTCCTCAAGCGAAAAAATATAAAAACGAAAGTTTCTTTAAAACATTTGTAATTTAATCAATAACAGACGCAACTTTTTGGAAACTCAGACTGTGATTTTATATCTATAATGTGAATATACGCGAGCGAGTCAACTGCGGACGCGAGTCCATAGTCTCGCTCCCCTTCCTCGACGGCACTTTAAAAATAATAATTGACCGAGCAAAGCGAAGGTCTCAGAGTTTACTGGGACAAATCGGCTTTTGTATGTATGGTATTTGTCCCATGATAACTTGCGAACCGCTGATTCGATCTTCATGAAATTTTGTAGGCAAGTAGTTTCATTTCAATACAATTTTTAAGTTCGAATATGAGCGGAATCGGTTCAGGGGTTGTGAACATAATATAGGGATCGCGAGGTCTCAGTTAGCCGCGAACTAATAGTTACTAAGTTGACATTTAAAACAAGTCATATTCTTAAAAGATAAATAAAATACCCGACTGCAAAATGGAGCCTATGTCACTCAGGAATCCAACGACACCTCACTCGTCAAAATCGGTCAAGCCGTTTAGGCTACAAGAGGTAAAGTCCTTATCGTTAAAACACACAAACATACCAAGTAATGTAAGTATATGTATACTAACATACTCCCCAAAAACATAACCCTCCTTCTTGGGCAGTCGGGTACAAAATGGTCAGTTATATTCAGGATACCATTGCCAATGTTCATTTTAGTATTTTTTAGCTTGGCGAAGAAGGAACAAAACTCGAACAAAAATGTTTTCTCTTCTTTTTCGTTTTAGAAAATGTTTACATTAACATTGGCATTTATTATTCAAAAAGATACGTGACAGTATTTTTTATAATGATTATTATTATTGTTTTTTTAAAGAGATTCTCTTTCTCGAAACTATAGGAGTTTCGGTTGTAGGGCCTAGCCTATATCATAGTTCTAAGTATCATACTCATATAAAAATAACTGTATTAAGAATCAGAGCACAGTCCCGCGCTGGTGCTCAAATAAAGCACACGTCTCCTACTCGCATTCTTATTTCAACCCAGTAGGACCAAACAATTCGACAAACATCGCGTACCTACATATATAGCTAATCAAGCAACCACACGTAGTGCGCAATACGGTGTTCATGAAAACCACGGGCCTAAGCCAAGTGGAGTTTATGGTGGGAATTATCTTCCGCAACTAATTCGTCCTGCAGAAACTTCCGAAGAATTCGACAGGTGTTTAGTATGGCTGCTTTTTGCATGGCGATGTACGTATTGCAATGTAAGTCAATTTGCTGTAGATAATATCTGGGACATTATTGCACACACTGTCATCTGACCCCAAACTAAGCAAAGCTTGTAATATGGCTGCCAGAGACTGATATACGTACATAGATATTTTTAAATACATGCTTATATAGATATTAACACCCAGACATAGAACAAACACAAAATTAAATATTCATCACATAAATGTTTGTCCTAGATGGGAATCGAACCCACGCCCCCAAACCCAGAAGGTAGGTTCACTACCAACTGAGCCACCGGGGCAGTCCTGGTGGCTCAGTTGGTAGTGAACCTACCAACCTGATAATGGTGGAGGTGCTTGGGGATGACTCCAGTGCTGGAGAGCACCAGAGGCACGACATTATTATTATTGACAAATGATTAAAAATAAAATTAAAAGACCTACATTTATTATTATTAAAATGTTCGCGGCTGACCCACCTTCACACTGAGCCCATAGATGACTGAGCCTTCACACCAGTGTTAAGGTAGGGAAATCTCTAAATAGCAAAAGTCAAAGTGACAAGTTTCAAAGGGACTGGTGTCAATGTGACAGGTGTCAAAGTATAAAATGTCGACTAAGAGTGTAACACGTGTAAAAAAAAAACTTCCCGTTGTTCTACTGGATCGCTTGGTAGTTCTTCGGGTTTTTTTTACTCGCGGTACTATTGGTAGTAATGCTGGTAGTACCAAGAGCAACGAACGATTTTAAAGGTACTAAAAAGTGTTTAAACATTACGAACGAGATCACAGAAGTGGAAAAATTGGCAAATTAAGAAAGCCAGCAGCAGAAAGCCCTTGCTTGGTACCTGCAAAACGCCCCCATCCATGATGTACCCCTTGGTCTCCATACCGTCGATGTAGAGCACCACTTTGAATCCCGTTACTAAGTAGCCCTTCTCTTCTGAAGTGAATTCAGAATGTAACTGGAAATAAAAACAAGAGAGAACATCCAGCGTGGCAATGCTACCAGCATTCTGAAGGCCTAGCACAGGCGCCGGGATACAATATTGTCCACCATATTTATCCTGCGAGAACGAGACGGATGTATCCATATTCTAGCTTTGTCACGTTGACGCGAAAACAAAACGGGTGGACATAACTTTATCCCGGCGCCCGTGCTAGGCCTGCTCGCCACTCTCCCCTCCTCCAAGTCCTCCTAGTTTGGGGCCCACTGGTAAATCGTTGTAATATTTATTTATTTATTTTTGGTAATAAAAACTATTATTATAATTATTATAATCAATATTATTATTCTTTACAGAATAATAAAAAACATAGAACTTGAAAAACCATAACCCGACTGCGTTCTTACGTCACGGCGCATTTTTGCTTGCAAATTAATTTTCTAACAATGTATTCGTATAATTAATAATAATAAATTTGGAATGTGCTTATTAAGACCTTTCTTTCTTATACAGGCTGGTCCAAACGGTGACGTCAATCCGAAAAAGTTAGGGCCTCATACCAAGGGCTGCACGAAAATACCCCATGTACTTACGAAAATACACCATAATTACATATTCCTAAATAATAAATTCTTAAATATGAACATTATAAAATTATTCTAACATTTTTGGATGGATTTCTCGAACAGGACGAAGCGTCCGTAAAACCCAGCCATAAAAATAATGTTTTTTTTAAGCCGCTCCTTTGGAAAATGCAGAAAGTCGTAGAAAGAAAAGTCGTGCCTATATTTTTCGCAGTGACGTCACAGTTTGTACTAGCCTGTATACACATTTAGATATCAACCACGAAATATTGTAGACATTTGCTAAATTGTAATACGCGGTTTTATAGCTATGCGAAGGAACAACAAGACGTGAAAACACGCACACCGGAGGAATATTAAAATAAAATAAATATCTGGGACATTATTGCACACACGGTCACCTGACCCCAAACTAAGCAAAGCTTGTAATATGGCTGCCAGAGACTGATATACGTACATAGATATTTTTAAATACATACTTATATAGATATTAACACCCAGACATAGAACAAACACAAATATTCATCACATGAATGTTTGTCCTAGATGGGAATCGAACCCACGCCCCCAAGCACAGAAGGTAGGTAGAAGGTTCACTACCAACTGAGCCACCGGGGCTGTTAAAAAGGGTCTTAGGCAGGCAGACGGAAAACGAGTTTAGGATCACTTCATCTATGGTTTTTTTTCTCCATTTGCGGTACGGAATATTAAAAAATGTCAATTAGACATTTTATGAATTAAAAGTTACACTTACATTAACTGTAGGATAGGATAGAGTGAGGTTCACATCTTGAGCGGGGAAGGTCCACGACTTGGTTCCGTATAATATCAAAACCTGATCTGAAATGGAAGACTAGTTAAGAATAGTGTATACCGCCGTCTTGTCTATACAAAAAGCGTATTCCGATGCCACAGATCACACCCTAGATTCTGCATTCAGGACACTCGAAGCGCACCACGCATCAGTCTAAATACACTTATAAGATATTACTCTGATTGGTTGATTGTTAGGCGCGAGTAGGCGTAACCTTGAGATAGCCAATGAGATCGCTCGGTCGCACTCCCCGTGACCCGCGCCGCGCCGCAAACTGACGTGACTTTTTGTAGGAACAAAAAATCTTATCTATCCGATTTCGATGACTTTTTTATATGTTATCTACATCGTGGAAAACTAAGGTTGCATGTATGTATGATTTTTTAAATTTCGCTATTTCTTCGTTGTTTTTTTTTTATTTTTTTTATTTATAATATCTCCACGGACTCCGAGGTCCATGCCCTTTGTCAACTTTTAAATTTTTTGTCAACTATTACTGATATAATATAAGACTAACAACATAACAAGAGGAAAATCTACTATACTTATTACTATGTTGCGTGTATACACAGAGCAGTCCAGCTCCCGCAAGCAGCACCCGTTCACGAGTTGACGCATGTGCCAGCCGTCGCTCTCCTCAACCATATTTGAGGGAAGAGGGCGACCCGCCACACGACGCCGCCGCAAGAAGAAGCCTTTATGCGATTGTGAATGCTCTGAGTATACACACAATACTTACAACTTACTTACTTATCTTCGTTGTTATAAGCTCATAAAATGCCATTTTTTTGCGTCGAAAATACGATAAAAATGTACATAGTTGTTATTAGAATACCACAAACACTTTTTGAAAAAACAAAACATAGCGGCATAGATTAAGGTTTATACAAGCCATTGACACCGAAAACAAAATATTTTTTAAGATTTAGGGGATGATTACAGACTACCCCCGAAACGCTAATTTATTCAAAAAGTTAGGAAAATTCACTAACTCTATTGCACGCACGAGAAACAGAGCAACAGACATACAAAGAGGCGTTTTCCAAAAAAAAAAGTAGTTCTAAAATACTTACTAGATGGCGTAACAGACCTATCGTTTTACCTGTCATTGTCATTTCTGTCGAAATATTTTATGTTTATTTTTTAAATCGTAAATTTTGGCTCCACACGTTGTGTATTTAGCCAGTGTCAACTATTGTAATATTTCAAATGAAGTGTCAAATACATAGTTACGTTACTTGAAATTGTCTAAATACACATGTCGAGCCAAAAAACACGAGAAAAAAAGGCACACGTACATTTTTTTGTCTTTCATGTCTTGACAGTAACAGAAAAAACTCAAGGTACATCTAACGCCATCTATTGGGTACTTTTATAATCAGGTTTTTTTTTTTGAATCGCCTCATTTCATATATAGAATGTGCCAAAACCTCGCCGAAAGACTATCTTCTTAAGAGGTTATGACATTTCGGCCTAGTGCAAGTGGCGCAATTGAAGATTTCACCACTAGGCCACTTGCGTAAGGGCAAAGTGCAAATTGTCGTACAGTGTGGCGGTCTAAGGGAGGGAGGCCTTTTTCAGTAGTGGACGTATCTTCGGGCTGTTGATGATGATGATAAATTTTAATCGTAAAGTAGCTAATTATCACATTACTTTGAGATGATGAAAGAAGCCCTAATGGTTAAGCGATTTATCTTTATCAGCACTTATCGAAACAAGTAGCAAATTCATATGATAAATTTTATTTATATCCACGATGATAAAGATTTTATAATACGCCATCATCATCGGCAGCATTTTCATTCCGCTCTGCGCATTCTTTTTTGAGTAATTTTGGAATTTCGGTTTGTAATCAATATTTTTTATACAACCTAGTGATGATACGAGCAAGTCGTTCACCTGATGGTAAGCATCACATCACATCTTCTCTATAACAGTTCAGTGAACTGTGATGGACAGAGGCGTCTCAGGACAGCTCGTAGCTGTCCCGGGTGGGGCTGAAGCGCGGTGCAGAAGACTCCGATTGGAGATCCCGGAGCCCTCTGTGAAGCACCAAGGCAGGCCACCGGGGGAGTTTTAGTGGGTATAATCCCATATAACCCCGCTGCACACCAAAGCAGTCAAGTATCTTGTGATTTCCCCCTCGTCAAAAAAAATAAAAAGAGGGCTTGTGCACACTGAGCTAGCGGTCGCGGGCGCGGTTGCGGACGCGATTTCGTGTTTACATTGACCGCCAAGAATTTGCGACGTGTGACTTACCTGAAACCGCGAGTGAAACGCGCACTCTGCCACTAGTTTGACGTGAACACACACAAAGGACTACACAATGCACATGTATTGTCAAGTATTGTATTGTATTGTCAATTATTAATGGAATGTGACGTGTAACTGGGTGTTATCAAAAAATGTTTTGATTTGATATTGCCGCGGGCGACAGTCGCGAGCTTGCCCGCTAAAGAAATCAGAAATATTTATTGGTCATATATAACATTAAATATTACTACTTTCACGTAGGATTTCATGTTTGTTATTTGGCTCCTGCGCCCGCGCCCTAGATAACGTGGGTTAGCCCTAAGAAAGGATTGTTTTAAAACATCTTTGGGAGTTAAATAGTGTTTTTGTTTAGGGGAATTCCTTATTTATATTTATACAGGGTAACTTTTTTAAGTAGTGCGCAAATTTTTATCACGCAATCAGTATCGTTAATAGAACATATTTAACCTCTTTTAATTTTGCATTTATTAATTTATTGACCACGAATGTCGGAAATACAATAATGACCTACTTACTTCTCGCTGTAGCGAGCGAGAACAAGCGATGTGGTTACCTACACGTATAGTGGATGTTTGTTGTACAATCACGAATAGAGTGACCATGACTACAGCTCTGGCTGCAGCTACTTTCATTTGAAGCTATTTCGATAATTTTGTACCAAGGTGGATAAAACCAAAAAATACGCATATTTTATTTTTTAAATTTGCACACTACCTATAAAGTTACCCTGTATTTGTGACTCCGAAAAACAAACACTGACCTTTTATTTCCTCAGCCGCGCAGTAATAGTGATTGACTGACATGTACACGGTAGAGTTCATTTGATTCCCGATGTCCGGTAGCTCTGGGTGCCCCGTCTCCACCAGCCCCAGGCCTGGGGTCCATTGCGGCCCATCAGCACTCTCGAAATCCGCCCTAAAACAACAAAAGAAAAATTCAACTAATAAATAATATAGACGTCAGTCACTGCCACCAAATCAGTTTACACTGCCACTGTCAGACCAGCGATATCGCGACAGTGTTACTCATCATCATCATCAGCCTAAAGGACGTCCACTGCTGAACAAACGTGTCCCCCTGGCTTGGCAGGCGGTTTGGGGATAGCAGAATACTCACCGCTTATAAGAGAACTCTAGATGAAGAAGCGGCACCACCGGCGACGTTCAAGGCTAAACTGTCAAGTGTAGGTTTCGTCGTTGACAAAGGAATACTATTATAAAGGAAATTATGCTCAAAGGAAGTATACAGCCGGCTTATCATGTATGTTCCTCATCGTGGTAGCGAGCATGCGTGATCGGGACCGCGCATAATGCGAGTTAGTTGGTACGAGCGGGATAGCATGCTATCGCAATCAGAATCACGAACGTTCATAAGAAGGGGGCAGGTTGTTCAAGTAACCTGTGGAACATAGCGAGTTTAGAAGGAAATATTCTTCGCGTGCGCATATTGCATATCCGCAGATAAAATCTGATTCACACTTTATGGCGGCTGTGACCGAGGTTCAGCCCAATCGGCTTCTCCAACGCCTGCGCACAACTACTGTTTTGCTGTTGTGTAGCGTCTCGCTCGAACTCCACAGCCGCCATAAAGTTTGAATTCTACTATGGTGGAGATATGCCACAAAGCTTTTTATTTCCACAACATATTTTAAACTCCACTTCGTTCTGTCACCATTTTTCGGAACGGAACTAAATCACCTTCTTTGCTTCAACACTTCAATCGCACTGACTTTAAAGGTAAATAAAACTACAAGAACGTAAATAATCACATTCATAATCACAGTCAATAAATAACAAAACAGACCGAAACACGGGTGGGTAATAATATTTTAATAATAGGCAATTAGTGTAAAGAGATATGGAATGATATTGAGTTGATAGGACGGATAAAACTGCTTGATAATAGATATTTTTTCGTAATTTAAATAAGATTTTTGCGAACAACGTTGAGGAAAATCGACGGAAAATAACAAGTTCCAATACGAGGAACCAAAAACTTTTTTTTTATGTTACTCGATGACGAGATAAGCAAGTGGCTCGCCCGATGTTAAGCGTCACGCTTGCCCATAACAGTTCAGTGCCACGCAGAATTTTGAACTTCAACAGTTCAAAACTATGCGCGGCAATGCACTGCGCTAGTCACCCTGAGGTGTTAGATGTTAAATCTCTGTATGCCCAGTAATTACCCTGGAAACATTGCCCTTCATTTCGGAACACAGTAATGCTTGCACACTACTGCTTGGAAGTTGAATAACTGGCAAAGGTGTGGTACTTCCCCAGGCGGACTCTGCAAGAGAGCACTACCATTACAAAAACTTAGAAGTCAGGTTTGAAGAGCAATGTTGAAGCCTTGATTGCCATTTCAGTTCGTGGTTCACATAGGGGAACTTTTTTTGAGCATTTCAGACTTTGGAGAGAGAACCCCTAGACCCGGTTTTTTTTGGGTCATTGCCATAAATAAGTTTTACTAAAGTTTCTCATTGAGGTTTCTTTCGATAAAATTCGGAATGCGAACCAAAGTAACTTTCAGGGTTTGCAAGCTTCAGCGGTATAGATGGAAAAGAAAGGTTCCTGTGTGGCGATCACGAACCGAAAGTCGCTGCGAAGGTACGTAGGCCTCCTACGTGGACTGACGACGTTGCGCAATTCGCGGGTGGATGCAAATGGCAGATTTTCGTTTCCTTTGGCATTACGTTGTGTCAGTTAAGATAACAACCTAGCATGCCCTCACGGCTTCACTTGCGTAAGCTACAGTAAAAGGAATACCTCAACCTCTAACACCTCTGAAGAGGTGTTAGAGGATGATTTTCGAAAAATCCTGAGACATACCTTTTTTTTAATGCTTATTACCAAACTGAGTTTTATTGGATTAGCATGTTTTTATTCAATACATATTTTTGGTGTTCATTTTAGCGATGGAATTTTGGAAAATCCGTTCTTATTGTCGACTATTTGAGGAGTTTGTATAGGGTTCCAATTTTACGTTTCTATCATGAGCCGTTTTGTCTATGCGTTGATTCCTAGAAACGGGCTTGTTTGCCCGTTTGTGTGTGTTTAAAATTTAAAACGTTTGTATAATAATCTATATATATAAGAACAAACTGCCCTCCTGAGGGCGTGCCATAGCTATCTCACTTTTACAAGTAGAAAATTTAAAACGTTTGTATAAGAACAAACCTATATTATATATACGTTTTAAATTTTGTATTTGTAAAAGTGAGATAGCTATGGCACGCCCTCACGAGGGCAGTCTCCGACAGAAGCATTTTAACTTATTTCAAACTTCCGCTTGTAAATTGTTAGTTTTGATATCAATATCGCGTGTGGGCCTCGTGAGAAACTCATTTGGAGTTCAAGAACTTTGGCATTTTAAAATTATTTTCATCGGGTTACACGAAAAGGATGTACTAAGCCGAAAGGAGTTCATTATGTTTATCATAATGTACATGCCATTGACTGACGAGACGGGCAAGTCGCTTTCCTGATGTTAAGCGTCACGCTTGTCCATAACAGTTCGATGCCAACATTTTGAACTTCGACAGTTCCAAATTCTGCGCGGCATCGCACTGCGCTCGTCACCCTGAGATATTAGATGGTAAATATCTGTATGCCCAGTAATTTGGGAAACATTGCTCTTCAATCCGGAACACAGTAGCGCTTGCACACTACTGCTTGGCGGTTGAATTACTAGCAAAGGTTTCAAGGAATTAGCATTCTCGGATTAAAACGCTTATCGTCTCAGTGGTCCGTTCTAATCTAGTTTTGGTCCAAATGATATCATAATTGATTACTGATAACTTCATGACTTGATCAATTGGGTACAATATTTATGATCGAGGTTCATTAATGTTTCCTAATGATTATCCCTATCCCTACTAATATTATGAATGCGAAAGTGTGTTCGTTCCTCTTTCACGCAGCATCAGAGCAACGGATCGAATTGAATGTTTGCATGGATATACTTTAAGGGCCGGAGAGTGACATAGGCTAGTTATGTCTTTTTTTTAGGGAAATCGCTTCGACGAAATTAAAATGAATGGACGGGTTTAATTACACAGATTCCTTAAAAATATCATAAATGTTTCAATACGTAATTTTTTTTTTTTTTTTTTTTTATTTCTCAACAGTTAAACATAGCATTAGCATTTTTACTGATTCCGCCAAACTGCATAGCAGTTTGTAGGCAGAGTGTGACTCTCATTGTAAACATTGTCTTATGTAGGTTATGTACGAGTAGGTGGTTAAGTGAATAACTAAGTAGATACCAATACTAGGAAACCTAGATATTAATATACCTAATATTAATATCTAGGTTTCCTAGCATTTATGACATGAATAGTTATAATTATATTGGAATATTTACGAAAATAGTTGTTGTAGTTGTTTACGAAATTAAAAGTACGTATAGTATACATTTGTCACAAAAAAGAGAGCGAATATAATGTCATAATGTAATATCAAGGCATATTTTTGAGCATATTTGGATCGCGTGTATTGACGAACGTACATCTCGCACTTTTCACAGACTGAGAGTGACTGAAGCAAGGTGAGCGCCGGCGCTCGCTAATTCTCTTACTTGGGCCCGTCCATTCATTTTACTTTAGTCGAAGGGAGATGTATTTCCGAGGTATTTTACCAGCTAGTAGTTATATAATGATAGATACTTTAAACGAAATTCGTTCTCGCTCACACGCACATTTTTTTAAATGTTTAGTATGACCATGTTATTGTAACATTTAAAATGTCACGTGTAAAGTTCAACTTCAATTTTTGTTCGTGGCGTTCTGCAGAGTTGCCGCAATTTTGCTAATGTCTACTGTGCTTAATCTTGACAGTATACTGAAAAAAAAAAGCTCGTTTAGCGCTTTTGTTTTTAAATGTGTGTGTCCAAGTGGTCTTAATTTTATAGGGTATAGCAACACTAGTTCATATTTATCTCAACTTGTGAGTAGCCGGGCCTTGCTACCCTCAAACTGTGACTAAAACGACTCCATCCGAAACGAAATTCACAGAGCATCCCATTCACATAGATGAATTAACCAAACAGGTTTGGACACAAAGGGACCCATAAAAACTCGCGGAGACCTCATTAGGGCTACTTAAACATTATTATGGGTCATTATATTCACGCCTATGAGATGTGGGGCTTAACCACAGATCACACTAGATACCGCATAACGAGATTCGTTGTTTCTACAAAAAGTCACCAAAGTTTGAGGCGCGGGTCGCGGAGAGTGCGGCCGAGCGTTCTCATTGGCTATCTCAAGGTTACGGGTACTCGCGGCTAACAATCAACCAATCAGAGTAATTTCTTATAAGTGTATTTAGACTGATGCGTGGTGCGCTTTGAGCGTCCTGAATGCAAAATCTAGGTTGTGATCTGTGGGCTTAACACAGAACAATTATCCGGTAGACAGTTCATACTCGTATATTCCCCCTTTGACAAAAACTTATTTACAAAATTACTATATTACTATATATGGCGCATTCTTTATTTGAAATTGTATAGCTGTCGCTCTGTTTCTCGTGCGTGCAATAGATAGAGTTAGTGAATTTAGACTTTTTGATGAAATTAGCGTTTCGGAGGTCACCCCCTAAATCTTAACAAATGTTTTGTTTTTGGTGTTAATGGCTTGGATAAACCATAATTTAGTACATTCTGAAAAATGTTACCATTACGCATTATGTGGCAATGTATACTTAAATAAATAAATAAATAATCGATGCCGCTGTATTTTGTTTTAAAAAAAAAACATGGTATTCTAATAACAACTACATTATTCGTCGTATTTTTGACGCAAAAAAAATTACAGTTTATGTGCCTATAACTACGAAGATATTGCGAAATAAAAAAACAAACATACCAGCATAGTTTTAGATCTATATCAGCCTTTGAACATCCCACTGCTGGGTTATCAGCCTACCATCGAAGGGTGAGCCATATCATCACGCTGGCCCAGTGCGGGTTGGCGGATTCACATACGCCATCGAATTTCTTCTCCGGAAATATGCAGGTTTCCTCACGATGTTTTCCTTCACCGTAAAGCCAGTGGTATATCCGTACGTAAGCTCCAAAGAACTCATTGGTACGGGCCCGCCCGGGTTCGAACCCGCTACCTCACGAACGTGAGGCGAGCGTTCTCCCACTGAGCTACCACGAATTATACGGATGGAACGGTGTAGATAACATATAAAAAAAACATCGATATCGGATAACGTTTAGCGGTGGGTATCAGACTACGCTTTTTCTATGGACAAGATGGCGGTATACTCTATTCTTAAACTCGCCATTTGGAACCCATATTATTGACCGGATCTTCGCTAGTCGGCTAGGCGGTAATTGCATGAATGGATTTTAAGCTGCCCAATCGTTATTGCTATTATATGTCCCGTCCTCGGGCGCGATAATTTGTATTTGAAAGAGAATTATTCTGCGTGCGCGATCAAGTGGTTTTATTATCTCTAGAGCTTAAAGAATTGAAATATTTATAGAGATGTTAGTAGGTGTAAGTGTGTGGAATATTATACCTACTAGTAGTATTTTATTTATTTATTTATATTTATTTATGGTACACAAAACAGATATCAATCATTTTCTTAATTAGTATACAAAATTTTAAGTAAAAATCTGAACTGAATTGTAATCTAAAACATGTTTACACAGAAAAGTAAAAGAATGAGACGAACGTGATGAAAGTACCCATCCGTAAAGCAACTAGCTACCTACTAACTATTTATCTGTAAGGTAATGTGTATGGTTCATATACATTGCGTATCGAGTGCGGTCACCACTGAGCTATCATCTGTATTAATCTTCTTCAATCAGCAACAAAGCTTCGCATCGATGTGGCTTTATGCATGGATATAGTTCAAGGGCTGGAGAGTGACATAAGATATTTTTTTCTGGTAAAAGGGTGCTTTACTTACATCCCATCAATAAAACTTTCTTTTTCTCTTTCCTCCTAGGAGGATTATGGCGTCGCACGTCTTATGCATTTGCCAGTGTCAAGGTCGCAGTCAAAAGCGAGCAAAGCAAGTCACGGTCAAGTCCAAGTCATGCCCCAGTAAAGTGGTAAAAACTTTACTAGAGCCTTCTATGGAGTTTTGGAAACAACACGAAAATTCACGTTTCACGACATTATACCATTCACCAACACTCGTGCATGTTCCACAGTTTTTACACATTACCACTCGAAATAACACAAGTTTTGGAAAATAATAAAATGACGCGACATGAATTCTTCACGTTCCCGCCCAAACTCTCAATAATACTTGTGGTATTAACAACTTTTTAAAGTTCTACATTCAAATAACAAATCAAGAAACGTATATCTCAAAGTTTCGACTTTCTGATACACTACACCTCTCGCAGACCGAACAACTTATGTTTACAGGTGGCCAAATGAGGGAACTACATTTGTCCCTAAGAGGCTATCACTTTTGCTTAGAATACACGATGGTTAGGACAATAGTGGCTCCACTCAAACTCTATATAGAGATAGAGATAAGTTTGTCAAACTGTACTCTATAATTTATCTGCCCCACCATAGAGCTACAAGATTTATTGCGTTGTATACTCTAACATGCATCGATAAAACGCTATTTAATAACTTGTTATTAATTATTTTTATTACCTGTATAATTTACCTTTGGTATGTAATTATTGTGACGTGTTTTGGTATTCCTTTATTGAATATTGATTTTTAATGAATAGCTGCCCATGACTTCGTACGCGGTGGCTCGTCTTTCACTCGGCTAAATATGATAAAATTCCTAAATTTTTATTTTATTTTTAAATTTTTCAGTGTTGCTCTCTTTGGTGACTAACAAGTAACACCAAATATGCAATATACTCGTTTGGTGTTTTCTGGCAGCAAATTTCTGAACAAAATTTGTGTTAGCTTTCGTTTATTATGTACTTTCAGATATTAAAGTCTTGTGAAGTTTTTTGCTATAATATTTTTGTAAGGCACATTGTACTACACACACAAACATTACTTTGCAGTGGCAATAGATAAAAACGAATAACGCATTATATCCAGATATACTGTAAAAACTGACGTGGTTTTGATACATTTTGTTTTAATAAAACGGGAATACTCACGTTAGTGCAAGGCAAGGCGAGGTCGCGCGCGTGTCACGCTTAGCATTCCTTGATAAAGGTCACCGAGTGTGATCGAAACTATAGTCGGAATAACCGACTCAAAATCATCTCTCAACTCTTAATCGGAACCATGGTGTACACACATTTGATTTACTACGAAGTCCATGAAAAATATTCTGTGCCACTTTCTGTGTTCATTTTCCAAGGCGTGGAAAATTAAAGAATTGAAGCAGTTCTGGTAGAAGATTTGAGGGGGCATGGCAATGCGTGTATAAAAGATGGCGGTATTGGGGCCAAAAATGTGTCAATTCGGCTCGAAAGCGGAGTGCAAGGGGAGGGATATAAGTTTCTAGACAGTGTGTTTGCTTTTTAAATAATGAAATTGCTGTTATCGACGAAAAAATAATAAAGAACGACTAATTTTAATAAAACATTGTATTATGATTATTATTATGATTATGACGTAGTTTTAAATACCTTTGACCACCGCCTATCAGCTTAGAGCAAACTATATCATATAAGTTGAATGCTGGACGAAGCCTTTTCTTTTTCTGGAGTGTTGCCATAATCCCCACGCTTGGGAGGTGGATTGGGGATCGCAAATCGATCACCGCTTACTAAGAGGACGCTGCTGCCCGTCTATTAACGGTTCTAGTCGCAGTTTTAGGACATCCCGGATCCTAAATGCACCTATCTGTAAAACTCGATCTTTGTTCAGACAAAATTGCATCAAATTTTGGGAAAAGCTCCTGTTGTGGGAGCTGAGAACTGAGATAAAGCGTTTCCGTTGAATGTCTCATGGTTGCCTGGAAGACATCGCCAATTATAAACTTAGTCGCTAGTTCTACATACTGAAATTGTTTGTCTATAGTCTGTTTGGTTTTTAAAAAACTAGTCTTTAGCGCACTTAAAATTACCCCCGCGAAACTGTCCCTTCGGACAGATTTCATTATAGCTATCTCTTTTACTGTCTAACTTTTCGCATCTTCTTTCGCACTCTTTGGCGAAAACTTCAAACATAAAAAAAATAAGTTTATTTCAAAGTTCTTTGTAAATAAACAGATTGCTTCGGAGCCGAATTCAGAGCGCCACTTTGAAGGTATATATATATACTATCTCTAGTAAAATAGAATTGGTTTTTAATGAAAATTATCTACCTATCTCAAAACCAAGCAATGAACTTTTAAGGTACCTACCTAATAACGAAATTAACATTATACGTATGAAGGAGGTAAAAGCGCTTTACCTCTCGACTACCCTCAAATTGATTAAAGGTAAATGTTGACCGGAATCTCCAAACAATATCCTGATGGCTACCCATTACCTTAATTATTAGTATGAAGGACGTGTGTGGACGGGGTCGAGTTTAAAATTGCGTGTTTTTGAGATGTCATTATGTGGAGGGTTCGCCTGTGGTATGAAATTGTTGGCCAACTACATCCTCCTACAGATTCTTATTATTCTTACAAGTAAATATTATTAAAAGAAAACCATAACCGACTGCAAAATGTAACATATGTCACAAAAAAGAGAAATCCAAGGACAGCTTACTCGTCAGAATCGGTCAAGCAGTTTAGGCTACAGGAGGTAATATAGTAACACAAAAACACTTACATACACCCCAAAAACATTAGGTACCCTTCTTCTTGGGCAGTCGGGTAAAAACGAGCTTCCGCTGCGATTTCACCCGCGCTGTCAACAAAACATAGCTTTTTTGAAGGCAAGTAAGACTACTAGTCGATCGAGCGAAACGAATGCCTCAGTGTGTATGAGAACAAATGGCTTTTGTTATGTATGTATATTTGTGCGACGGTATCTGGAAAATTGTTGATATAAGAAGTGTCGCGAGGTTTTAGTTCGGCGCGAACTATACAGGGTTATAAGGAAAGGGTAGGCTAAGCCGAAAAGGGCTCGTAGTACTCATGATTGTGAACAACTGTTACTATCACAGAAGAGAGAGAATAAAAAAAATTCCTCTTCTGTGGTTATAAAATAAAATAAAATAGCCTTTTAATTCCCTTCCTTTACAAAACATTTATACTTAATTTTATTTATATTATTTTATTTATATTATTTTTACACATATTTTATTTTTTATTAACATTAATTTAATCTTGTTTAGTATTATTAGTTCTAGTACTTAAGTTTAGTACATTTAATTATTTTTATATACTTAGTTTTTACATTTTTATTCTAGGTTTTAAATTGATATTAATAGTTACTAGATTAGTATGTATTAGATTTGTTTTTTTATTTTTAACATTATTTATTTATAGATTAGGGTTGAGGACCCCTCTTTGGGTGAAGGCCTCCTCCAGAGCTTCCCAGTCTTGCCTTCTGTGGTTACTATGGCACAAATCCTGACGTCGCTCTGCCCTCGAAGCGAAGCAAAACGAAGCGAAGCGCTCGAGAGCTATGTACGAAACTCTCGAGGGCTTCGATTCGTAAAACGGTTGCAAAAACGGGTGATCATCGGGTGATTTTTGTCCCTCAGGAACGGTATTTTTTTTCCGGGATAAAAAGTAGCCCATGTATTAATCCAGGGTATTGGCAACCTTCATAGCCTTCATTAAAATCCATTCAGCCGTCACAGAGTTGAGCGGAAACAAACACACTCACATACTTAAATACTTACCTATATTTACACACTTACACACAAACTTTCGCATTTATAATATTAGTGTGATGTATGTGCGTATGTGTTATGTAACCAACCTTCAAATTGCAAAAAAAAACATTGTACAGAAGAACAGGCTTGAGGCGGTTACAGGGATTGATACCTATCTATTAAGGTCAATCCTCAATCCTCAATCAGCTGTTGCTAATTCACACCTAAATACTGAAAAATGTAGGCAAAATATTCTAATTTCTTAGAATCTCAATTCAACAATAATTTTTTGGCTTATTGGTCATCAACTTTAAGTTCGTTATCGAACGAATAAATCAGACCGATACAATGATTTAATTAAAATTGTAATGAATTTTATTAACGAGACTTTAAAGTACAAAATTGAATAACTAAATCAGTATACGATAGCTGCTGACCTCTGGCCAGCCTTGTTGATACTTCTTGATATGCATGCCTTCAACAATGTAAAGCTAGTTTCACAATGAACACAAATATTAATGTAGAACATTTTGTTTTTTTTTATTTGAAACGATTCCAAATAAAAGCCTCCCATAAGGTACCTCCAGAGTTGGTGATAAAAAGGTTTTGTTGTCCCAATAAAAATAAAACAATATCTCGAGACACAATCGTGTATCGCCAAGTGTTGTATATAGTATGCGCCTATGTCACTATTTACA
Source organism: Apocheima hispidaria (assembly GCA_947579745.1). Classification (NCBI taxonomy): domain Eukaryota; kingdom Metazoa; phylum Arthropoda; class Insecta; order Lepidoptera; family Geometridae; genus Apocheima; species Apocheima hispidaria. The sequence goes on from OX388169.1 coordinate 2,981,594, forward strand.
CACACAGGTCTTCCACTAGGTGGACCGACGACATTGTGAAGGTCACGGGCAACCGGTGGATGCAAGTGGCACATTGTCGGTCGGTGTGGCGGTCTAAGGGGGAGGCCTATGTTCAGACATCTTCTGACTGATAATGTAATGTAATGTAATGTCACTATTTGTACGTCGTCTTATGGGTCTTGAGATGCTCTAAAAGGTGAGCTAAGCAGCAAAATAAATAAATCGACAAATAAAAAGTTGCACCAGGTGACAGGCTACCAAATCTTAAATACTGCTGGTTTCAGGCAATGAGCACCAATTACAGGAATATTCAGCACCGGAGGCAGCGGGAAAGGGCTCGGGCTCTTAGACCGGTTTGTACTGACTGAAACAAGCGCCAGAACTCACCAACAAAACGAGTGAGATGTCTTTGTGAGCACCGTAGACTTGTAGCGTTGGGCGTTGTTATACGACCACCGATTGCGTCGACCAGTCCAGAGGCTATGATGGCTGAAGTAAACAGAACCGATACAGATGGACAAAGACGAACCAAATGAAATACCTCAAGATTCTGATACGCGGCGCAGTATGGATTTTCATATTCTTAATACGGATTCATATTTTCATGATTAGGGTTGAGGATCTCTTCGGGTGAATGCCAGCTCCAGAGCTTACCAGTCTTGTCTGGTCTGTTCTTTTACTATCCAGCTTCTCCTTTCTGATTCAGTTACTTTGTCCTAACTTTCTTGAGTCTTCCTCCTGAATGAATGAGTTTTTTTTTTTTTTTTTCTCTTTCCTCCTAAGAGGATTATGGCGTCGCACGTCTTATGCATTTGCCAGTGTCAAGTATACCTACTCATATATTTCAAGTTTTGTTGAATATTGTCAAATAAGTCTTAGTCACAGTCAAAGGCGAACAAAGCAAGTCACGGTCAAGTGCAAGTCATGCCCCAGTAAAGTGGTGAAAACATTACTAGAGCCTTCTATGGAGTTTTGGAAACAACACGAAAGTTCACATTTCACGACATTATACTATTCACCAACACTCGTGCATGTTCACGAACACTTAACGGGTAAAAAATCACCGTTTTTACACATTAACACTCGAAATAACACAAGTTTTGGAAAATAATAAAATGACGCGACATGATTTCTTCACGTTCCCGCCAAAACTCAATGAATGAGTTTCACATGAGACTTGCCATTGGGTAGTTGTCTTATAGTCTCTACACACGCACCTATTCTGATTTACGCGAAAGGGATAGCTTGTCTTGAATTTCAAGGGAGTAAAAGAAACAACCTATTAAGGTCATATCCTGTCCCTTCTCCTTACATGAAATTCATATACAGCTTCTTCGCAAGATATCAGATCAATGTATAGCGGCCTACATTTGACTTATCTAGAAAATAAAGTACTCTTACAAAAACAATGAACAGGAAAACCACAAACAAAATAAAAACTTATTGTAAACTACACCTTATGAACATTTTGCTTCGGCGACCTTTGTTTTCTCATTCACTGACCAGCTATCTGTCTCCGTGCTCGCTCACAACAAAACCAACAAAATGTTCAAACAACTGTTCATATTGTGTGCATTAATATGCTTTGTGTACAGCAAAACTGTGATAGTGGGCCAAATACATGAATACGGGGGCCAAGTGAGAAAAGTGCATGAACAGCAAGTGGAAAAAGTCGGGATACCTCTGCTGAAGCGAGATGAGGAAATCGTGTTTGAATATCCGCATGGAGATCAGAGGATAAAAGGTTTGTTACTTACTTTTTTTTTGTGTTTTCTCTTTTATTTTGGCTCTACACGTTGTGTATTTAGCCGTTTTCTAAGAAAAACCTAGTAATAAAAGTACATAATAGATGGCGTTAGATGTAATTTTAACTTTTCTGTCAATAAAGACATGAAAGACAAAAAAAATGTATGTGTGCCTTTTTATTTCTCGTATTTTTTTGGTTCCACATGTTTATTTAGCCAATATCTAAAAACTTAAAAATATTATATAAACTATTTTATAATCTAAACTTAAATAAACAAACTAAAAGTACAAAGAAAAAATATTGTGAAATATTTGATTTCATTTGAAATATTACTTGACATTGGCTAAATACTCTAGGAGTGGCGCAAAAATTTAAGATTAAAAAAAATAACAATAAATCTTTCGACAGAATTGACAATGACAGGTAAAGTTCTATGACTATTACGCCATCTAGTAAGTATGTAAAACATATTTTTTTTAAAACGCCTCATTATTAAGGTGCAACATTTCGCTCAGGGTTCGAAATTCAAATTTTCTTGCGTTTTATGTCAATTACAGCTTAATTACTTATAGTAGGTTCATGAAAAATAATTTTGCGATAATAAATAGATTGTTTCAAGAAAATACACCAACCAAAAATTCAAGTTGAAAGCTAGTATAAGTACATTTCTCACTAACCCAAAAACCAAGATGAAAATCAGCTTATTGAAATTTGTAGCTAAACCAATGTTATCTTGGTGATCATTTTACCCGTAATTTCTTAAAATAACTTATTTATTGGCGCAAAATTGGTTTCAATAAATCCACGACGAGTAATTAAGCTGTAATTGACAAAAAACGCAAGAAAATTTGAATTTCGCGCGATGAGTGAAACGATGCACCTTAAGTATAGTATTTTCGTACTATTTACAAACCAAATAAGCGCGCGAGGCCCTTCCATTGGCGTGGCGTAGCTACGCCACTGATTTTATTAATAATCGGATACAACCCTGTATTTTTTCTCGTTTTACCCTTATTAGTGTAAAATGTTATTGTTGTATTATATTTATTTACAGGTATAGCCATAAAGGACCTAGAAAATGGCCTGGCGGAGCCGTCAGTCACTCGCGGTGGCCTCGGCTTCAACTTCGTCAACATCAAACTGAAGAGCGAGCGCGGTTCCGGATATAAATTCCTCATTGAAATCTACGCGTGATTTCACCTGCTATTATTCAATTAATGCCTCTTTCATCATCTCAAAGTAAAGTGTTGATTTGGTTACTTTCCAATGAGGCGTTTTCCAAAAAAAAAAAAGTAGTTCTAAAATACTTATTAGATGGCGTAACAGACCTACCGTTTTATCTGTCATTGTCATTTCTGTCGAAATATTTTGTTTATTTTTTAAATCGTACATTTTGGCTCCACACGTTGTGTATTTAGCCAGTGTCAACTATTGTAACATTTTAAATGAAGTCAAATACATAGTTACGTTACTTGAAATTGTCTAAATAAACATGTCGAGCCAAAAAACACGAGAAAAAAAAAGGTACATTTTTTTGTCTTTCATGTCTTGACAGTGACAGAAAAAACGCAAGGTACATCTAACGCCATCTATTGGGTACTTTTATAACCAGGTTTTTTTTTTTTTTTGGAAAACGCCTCATTAAAACTACTAAAAGTCACTTAAGTGCCAATGGGCAGGCCATATCGCTCGAAGAACCTATAACAGATGGGGCAGAAAAGTTCTTGAGCGGCGTCCACGAACCGGAAGAGGCAGCTTAGGTTGGCCTTCCGCGACATTGTAAAAGTCGTGGGCAACCGGTGGATGCAAATGGCAGATTGTCGGTCGGTATGGCGCTCTCAAGTGGACGTGTTCTGGCCTATGATGTTGATGATGATGATAAAAAATTCCAAGTAACTTGAGTTTTTGTTCAGCTTATGTGACAATAAGTGCTTTTTCGACATTTTGAAACTAAGTACTACAGTTACTTCTCATTTTGACCGGCCAGTAACTTACTTGGGACTTTACTCGAAGATGGTGGAAGAGTATTGTTTTATAGTTTTTTTTTTTTTTTTTTTTTTTTGTATTGACTATTGAAGGTCTAAGCGGTAAGGCACATGATATAAAGCGACACGCCACATACAGCGCCCTCGGGCGCTTGCTGTATCAAGTCCTCAAAGGTAATCCAAATGCCGGAGTGTCTTTGGCTATGATTGTAAATGTAAACGATTTGTAAATTTACAGGTTGTTCGGTTAGACGACGCCATATTTTAGGATACTATTGTACTTGTACAAGTTTTACTAACAAAAACAGCTGTTTAATAGTTAAATTATGTGTCGAACTGCTGTTTTTTTAACGCTATTTCTGATTGGTCCCTTCGTAAAAGTTGTTAATAATTACGAGTACAATGATATCCGTATGTCCTTCGGTAACCGAACGCCCAGAATAAACAAGAAATATTATTAAAAGAAAAACAATATCCGACTGCAAAATGTCCGGAGCGTTCCTCTCCGGACATAATGAGGAATCCAATGAATCCAAAAATCAAACGCCTCACTCGTAAATCGGTCAAGCCGTTCCTTCTTCGGCAGTCCGGTAAACAAGAATTGCTGTTAAAATATTCAAATTTACGTACTTTCTACCAACAATGTACTAGATATTTTTATAAATATGAATTTATTAAACATTTTGTCTTGTTTTATTACGTTTTACTCGGAGCTGGGCCGCTAGGATGTGTTGAGGATGCCATAAACTACACAAGAACACGTAAAAGTACTTACCTAACACCGAGATCTAGAACATGTTAAATTATCAGATTCCGAATAAACTCGCTGGTTTTTATGGTTCCGTAGTACTAAAAGGAACCCTTATACGCTCGTCATGTCCGTCCCTTACAGCCTTATAACTTCCAATGTTATAAACTTCCATGCATGAAAGTTTGCACAACGATAGTTGTCACGGACAGATGATAATTACACAATAATGATTCTTATGTAAATCACAAGAGCCAATGAACGCTCATTTTTTAATGTATAACTGTCTCACTCTAATAATGTAGTGTATCCTTTCTCGCTACCTCAAGGTCAAAGAGCACCGTTTAACAAATTATACTGGAAATTATGTATAAAGCACTCTGTAAAGCGTACACTAAGTGCGGGTGTACGCTTAGCTTATAAACAGGGCAGTTTGTTCGAAAATTATCCGATCCGACAGCTCCCGAAAACAGGAAGTATTCAGTATTTGGTATAGGCGCCGGTTCCCAAAGGCACACAATCATACATCGACCTCGCCGGCGTGGTCGAAGAATCCCAGGATCTGTCCGAAGATCGATTAATTTCTCTCCAAATAATCAAACAGATACAAACCAAACCGCTAGGGCCCCAGGGCACACCCCTTCCGGGGTGCCAGGGCCGTTTTGATATCCCCCCTCCCGGGTGACGGCCCAAGCCGAGGTCGTACCGCAGTCGGTGCCCTTGCGCTAGTCACCCTCGCGCCGTAATAATAGTTTTTAGGGCTCAACGCCTTTTGCGTTCGCCAAAGTCCGGTTATAGCTGTAGAGGCCGTTAGACGCCAACAGCTTAGTCATCCAAAAAAAAAAAAAAATAAAAAAAAAAAAAAACGAAAATTATTCGATCCAGTAGAAGCAGCAACCACTACTAATAAATAAGAAGAAAGAAATTGTAAATCAGCAAATACCCTGAACTCCATTATGTGTGCACCGTGTGATAATTACTTTTTGAGATATGCTGCAAAAACGGAAAAATACTTCAAACGTCCTGCGCACCTACGGAACCCTACTAAGCATGGCCCGACATGCTCTTAACAAGTTATTTATCTTCATAACCTCTGGATGCTGAAACGTTTGTTAACTTTGACAACAAGTTAATTCTAATGCTGCCTTTGTCTTGCACTAAGCAAATGACAAAGGCAGCAATAGACTTAATCTGTTGTTAAAAATTTGAGAAATAGAGTATACCGCGCTCTTGTCCATACAAAAAGCGTAGCCCATCCCTAAATGTGATCTGATTTTGATGTGTTTTTATATCTACGCCGTGAAAAAGTATGCTTGTAGGTTTGTTTTTTTTTTTTTTAATTTCGCAGTATCTTCGTTTTCATGGACACTTAAGTGATTTTTTTTTTGCGTCTAAAATACGACGATGAAAGTAGTTGACAAAGCTTTTGTTAAGATTTAGGGTATGATAACAAACTACCGCCGAAACGCTAATTTCATCATAAAGTTAGGAAAATTCACTAGCTCTATCGCACGCACGGGGAAAAGAGCGAGAGCTATACAATTTCAAATATCGAATGGGCCAAAACCTCGCGGAAGGACTATTCTCTTAAGTAAGAAATAATAATAAGTAAGTAAGTAATAGTTATCAGTGCTACAATGACCCACATGAAGTTTTGGCGGGAACGTGAAGAATTAATGTCGCGTCATTTTATTATGACTGGGGCATGACTTGGACTTGACCGTGACTTGCTTTGCTCGCCTTTGACTGTGACTATTACTTGTTTGATAATATGTAACAAAACTTGAAAATATATAAGTACACTTGACACTGGCAAATGCATAAGACGTGCGACGCCAAAATTCTCTTATGAGGAAAGAGAAGAAAAATGACCTATAGGTTTATCTATGCCGAGTAATTCTATAAACACATTTTTACGACGAGGTAAAATTCGTAATGTCAACAAAAATCATGTTATTGAGCGTTTAGTACTATTTATCAAACAACATTACAAATGATAACATTTCCGGCTTAGTTATTTTGTAAATATTTGGGTAAAAGGCAATTTGACACTTCCTCAGTTCTTTGTGTAACATTAACAATTTTATTGTAAAGCAAACCGGCGGGCTTATCCCATAACTCTGAAAGCGATAGTGATAGTGCGCGAGCGGGACCGCGCATAGTGCGAATAAGTTGGTACGAGCGGGATGGCATGCTCTCGCAGTCAGAAAACAAACGTTTCAAAGTTAGAGGATAAGCGCGCATATTCGAGTTTCCACAACGCGTAACTAAGTAACACGACCGTCTACAAATAAAATAAAAATGTAGGAACCCTCGAAACTACAAGAAAAGAGCTAAGACAATGATGTATATTTAGCTAGTGTTAAGTATTGTAATATTTCAAGTAAAGTCAAATATTTCACAATTAAAATACGTCTCAGTAAGTCACGGTGAAATCCATGTCAAGCCCAGTAAAGTGGTGGAGACTTTACTAGAGGTTTCTATGGAGTTATGGAAACAACACGAAGAGTCAGGTTTCACAACATTATATTATTCACCAGCACTCCTGCACATTCACGAACACTTAATGGATAAAAATCCACTATTTTTACAGATTTGTTAATGTGACACGAAATAACACAAGTTTGAAAAATAATACAATGAAGCGACATGAGTTCTTCACGTTCCCGCCAAAGCACGTCACCTTCTAGACTTGTAGACCTTCGCTTAGATATGCAATATAAGTACCAGCATAGATAAAATACTAGATGTACTTACTAGCAATATTTCATTTCACGGGAGAAAACTCTAGATACTTTTTTATACAATTTTAATCTCACCGATTGTTGTAATACAACATCTGAGCAACTCTATCTCTACTTTGAAGTGTTTAAATAAATAATCAAGATACAAAAAAAACAACTTTAATAAATAAAACCAAAACAACGACACGCACACACTGTCACATCGACATAGTCACTTCCCGTGGTTGTTGACGAAATAGTTGGTCTGGAGAGCGTACACCTCCACCCAAAAGTTATAGCCTCTGAACACAGTGGGGCTGTCCAGCTCGATGGTCACATACTTCTCCCCGATACCACCAGCTTTGATATACGCATCTCCCCACTTATCCTGTCTTAGGTCATTGATTTTAATGGCATTGATGACTTCGTTTTGTGAGCATCTCACTGTAAAGATGTCAGATCTCACCCATAAAGCTGGATTCTCCTGGTGAACCTACAACAAAAGTAAAACATACCTGTTAGAATTGATAACAATATTTACACTAAAATTAATTATCATCATCAGCCTGAAAACGCTGCCGAACAAAGGCCTCCCCTTTAAGTGCATGGGCTAATCACCACGCTTGGGTATCGCAGGACGCTCACCGACTAAGAGGACGCTGCTGCCCATTCTCCAGTGGTTCTGACCGCAGTTTTAGGACAAATCCGGGTCAATTAAAATTAATATAGATTCAAAAAAAAAGCACTGGGTAACGGGTCTATGGACTAGGTACGATTGCCTTTTGATATCGTCATTCCTCCCATATATCCAAAGGTAATAAGTACTAAGCTCATATTAAGCTATTACATATGTATTTTTTTATTGACCGAGCGAAGCGAAGGTCTCAGAGTCTACGGAAGCAAATCGGTAGTTGTATGTTTGTATGTATATTTATTTATTTGTTTGTTGTGTACTTGAGAACGGTTAATCTTCATGAAATGTTGTAGGCAAGTAGTTTATTTCTACATAATTTTTAAGTTCGAATATGAGCTGAATCAGGGGTTGTGAAGTTATAGGGTTCGCGAGGTCTCAGTTTGGCGTGAACTACTAGTTAGCCTTGATCTTGGTCGAGTCGACACCAGCGGCTAGAATTCGCCTACCCGGTCAAAATCTGGTTCTCAGACAATATTAAAAATAGAGATAATTCTGATGATTTAAAGTTACCAGACAAGCGAGATGCAATGTTTCTTGGTGATAATAATAAAGAAGCTGAATCCAACCTTACTGTAGATTAATTTAGATGATATATCTGGATATCCAAGGAACAAATCGTTGCTTCTCACAGTGATAAGCAGAATATATAAAAACACTAGACCCAGCAAAAATCGTGCTGAAGACATTTTGTTTAGATTTTCAAATGCGTGTTCTCGATTAAACAACAAAAGTGGAAATGTCTCGAAGTTCAAGCGAAAATCTACGATATAAATAAAAAAATCACACCGACCTGCGAAGTAAATAGGCACTCAAACATACATATAAGTAAGTACTTTACTTCGAAGTACAGTTCGGCCAAATTGCGTGTGAAGTTTAATGAGGGATCCACCATCGCATTTCTTAATAAGGCTGATAGATTTTTTATCAATGTTAATGTTAAAAATATTCGAAAGGATACGAAAATAGAAATAATAAAATTATACGGATCTATGGGAGGACGATTGCTTTTTTATACCATCAGCCCAAAGACATCGAAAGGTGTATTATTAATTTATCATTATTAAAACCAACTAATAACAATAATGGTACACATTTTTTAGTGTACTGAAGCCATGGCACATAAAAAAAATAAAATTTGCGTCAGTAATTTTATGATTTTATTTTATGTTTTTTGCTTCAGTAATCAGTATCTAAACATTTGTGTGACAAGTTTTTCCACGACACTATGTGTGATTCTTTCTGAATCTGAAATACGGATAGTCCTACTAAAATGTTTAGTTACATCTTTATTCCAATGCCACATATAAGTTTGTCGATCTATACAATCGATTCTCCAGAAGTTCTGCTTTACATCAATCACAATATTTATCAACCATGACGCCATTTCCTCGTAAACTCGTAATATATTCCATTATATATGGCATATTAGCAGAGTTATGGTAAATGGTTACTCAGAACCTGATCTAATGATCCTAATTGGTATAAAAGCAAAGAGTCAAGCTGGTTTCTTCATTCGGAATCGATATTTCAAGCAAAATGTACTGCATCATCTTTGCTTTGTGTTTGGCCAGTGTTGCCTGCAACGACATTCGTCTTGGTTACGCTACAGCGCAGTCCAGAAAAATCTTAAGTGAAATAAAAGAAGCAAATCCAGCTCTATGGACGAGAACAGACGATGTCGTAGTCAATGCACCTGCGAATGAAATTATCAGTGCAGTGTACGTAACGGACCTAAGAGATGACAAAGACGGTGAAGCGTACATAGAAAGTGGTGGAATCGGTACGAAAAGCGTTACCATTGGATTGAAAAGCCCTTCCATTCTTAGAGGATACAAATTCGAGGTTGAAGTGTTCGGAAATGATCCCAACGCTAGATATTTGACCAAAGGAGTGTACAATGACCAGTATGAGGGGCAGTTCGCCAGGAAGTACTAAAATTAAGTTAATATACGAATGTTTGTTTTTTTATTGAGTAAATGATTTTGTTTTTTATTTATTTATATATATATTAATTAAAGCGGTACAAAACACCAATTACATTAATTAATTAAAGGAACAATTAAGATTTAGGGTTGATTATATTCAAGTCAAAGTTCATATCAAGTCAAGTTATACATAAACATTAGACACAGTCACAAAAGATAATAAAATAGCATGTTTATGTGTTGGCCTTGTGTGAAATGGTCCTAAACCTTAATTAAAAGTAGTAGTTCGCACCGAACAGACCTCACGATCCCTAAACCCTAAACAAACCAACTAAACTTCACAAACCCTAAACCGATTCTGCTTGATGTTGAATGTTTGAACTCAAAAATTGTATTCGTCATACATAATTCTATGAAGATCGGTAACGGTTCTCAGCTTAAAGTCGGACAAATTATACACAAACTACATTTCTTTTTTTTTCTTTTATACATTTTTATTTCTTCTTTTAATTTTGGCGTTCCACGTTTTATGCATTTGCCTGTTTCAAGTTTGGAGCCCGGGAATTGTAAAACCTTTAAACGCGGTGCAACTAGTTAAATTATCTAGGACCAGAAAACCGAAGTTCCATAGTAAAAGTTATTCACAACTAGTTGTTACCCGCGACTTCGTTCGCGTGGACCTGCAAAAACAGAAGCCTATGTCAGTATCCGATCCCTAAACTATATAAATATATGCAAAGATTCAGGTCGATCCGTTCAGCTATTTAGCCGTGATAACGCGAAAAACACCCAGACAGAGAGACAGAGAGACATAGACAGAGAGACAGAGTTACTTTGGCAATTATAATATTAGTTAGGAACTTAGAATTATGTGTAGGTATAACAATAACGTGGGAATATGTCCTTCGTCTAACTGACCAAGTCTATATACTTATTACAATAAATTTTACCGTCACATTCAAACTGTCTATAGTAGGTACCTATAAATTTAATAGTCATACGAGGAAAATGAGATCACTACACGAGTCATGGTCGCGCCAGGATGCTCTGGGATTCACTGATTTGTTATTAACCTTACAAACATATAAATAAGTCACTGATAGCTATGAAAGTCCCGAGTTTGCAGAACCAATTTACTTTTTAAAGTTTAAGGCCTGGTTTTTTATAATGCGCAGTTTGGCTCGCACATTTTTTATTTTTTTTTACTGGCTCGTGCTTTTATTAACTAAGCAAAATACACGCAAACTACAACTACTTAGCCTACTACATAAAAATAACAGTTAGATTATCCAGAGACCAGGTCTAGATCCAGGTCTATAGATAATCCAAATGCTCAAGCCCACTACCAGTTGACAGCGTTTTATTTTAATTATAGTTTTATTTTAAATATAATCCCTTAGGGACTCCCTTCAAAATAATGAATACGCGACCGACAGTGAACCAAAATAGGGTTTCTGCTCTTAATAAATATTTAATTATAATTTTTAAACATTTTTTTTTTATACCAGGATTCAGACTTGTAGGATTTTTTTTTCTTCTTTATTCTGTTTTTATTTGGGGACTTTGGCCAATATTGGCATGTCACTCCCATCGTAACTTAAACTATACAGACATCAAAAAGGAAATATGAAGTCACTGGCGTTGCTGGCGACCAGCTAGCGCGCAATCACCGGTGAAGGCTCGGACTGGACATGATTGAGCGCATGGGGCTCGCCACCGATCGCCGCGATGAGGCCAAGCTGCGTCCACCACGCTACAGGAAATAAACTTCAAACAGGCGTGCGAAGGCAAAATTAATAGAAATGTATTTTTTGTTTTTGTTTAGACCAATTTGCAACCAATTAGAAAACATGGCAAAATCCTCGCGGGATTTGCCATACTTAGAGCAAGACTAGGATAAGTTTTTTCTAGAGAAATGTCCGGTCCATTACTCCATTACCAGACTGCGTGTTGCACTCTGGACCTAAACCTAAATTTAGACTGCGTTAAGCTTTTTTAATGTAATATCTGTATTTCATTTTCATTGATTTTAGATTTAATTTGATTTTATATTATGTATACCCTCGACGTTGGACTGGTTTCGAAATAGTTTTTTTTTTTAAATTTAATTAGTCTTACCAAATATAGTGTAACTATAGTAAGACTACTGGGATTTTCCCTCCAGTACTTAGACTATTGGAACATGTAATTTTATTAAAAGAAACACAAATATATACCCGACTGCAAAATGTCACTCCGGACGTAAAGAAGAATCAAATGACACCTCACTCGTCAAAATCGGTCAGGAGTCTGCAGGAGATACTTAGCACACAAACATCCTTACATTTACCCCAAAAACATTACCTTTCTTCATGGACAGTCGGGTGAACATACGATGCTGATAGGTAACTAAAGTAAGCTGGAAAAGGATGCTGGTAGCTAAGTAGGTTCCATCCCCAAAGGGACAACAAGACCTGCCTGAAAGCAGGCAACGAAATGAGTTCCAATCATATCTCCGAATAAGGCCCCAGCAGGCCTAGCACGGGCGCCTGGATAAAATTGTGTCCACCTTATTTATCCCGCGAGAACGAGACGGATGTATCCATATCCTAGCTTTGTCACGTTGACGCGAAGACAAAACGGGTGGACATAACTTTATCCCGGCGCCCGCGCCGTACTGAACGGTAATTCTACAGAAAAGTACTGCTCATTCGAAGAAATAAACCTTTTCCTTCCACTTCCTCGTGAGTTTTTTTATGTAGATTTGTTTCAGGCAATATTTCGAGATAATGGACACGTAAGGTACAGTCAGTGTAATAGACTTTTAACTTTAAATCTACTGCATATATTTTTATACAGTGTGTTAGTATAAGATGCAACACTATTGAAAGGTATGTATGACACAATAAGAACAACTTTTCAATCAAAATAAATTCAATACAAAAAATCTGCTGTTCCATACATTTTGTGGAGTGTCATTGACATTTTTCTATGGAACAGCTGATTTTTTTCGCAATGTCAGGTTTGGTTTCATAGTAAAAGTTGTTCATAATGATGAGTATATATGTTACGGCTAGAACCCGAAGTGCGGCTACGCCTAGTTGTAGCCGGTTAGCACTAGGTGTAGCCACGTACTCTTGTTCAAATCTAGTATAAGCCGATTGTTTTCGGGTAAAACTAGGTCTAGCCGGTATAATTTCTGCTAGAACTAGGTCCAACCAAACCCTAGTGAAAAAGCCAGAAATATGTGGCTTTGTAGAGTTAGTAGAACAACTTCCACCTAAGGTATCCAACCTGTATAGGTTACTCCTAGTAATAGCCACCAGGATTTGGTTGTATCTAGTTGTAGCCAGGTGAACGCCTCCTCCAAGGCTTGCCACCTTTCTCTATCCTGAGCTATTTGGATCCATTGTTGACCCGCTCTTTTTTGATGTCATCATCCCATCGAATATAAGGTCTACTGTCTGGTGGACCTCGCGATGTCTTACTGTTGTGGTCCACCTGTGATCTGTGAGGCGTGCTAAATGACCCACCCACCCCCCGTCTAATATAGTGGTTTGTCACAAGTTGTCGATCAAGTTATTGCATGTGCATGGCTAACTGTATCTCTGTGCTTCTAATGCGTAAAAACCTTCGATGAGTCATAGTTAATTAGCTCTTCATATTAACTATACTAAAAATATGACTTCCGTCGAACTATGGAAAGTGTCTTTACTTTTGGTGCAACAACATGGTGTAAAGGAGCGTTTACATTTTATTTCGCAGGTACGGTAACAGCCTTAAAACGTAGGTGCCTACCGTACCATTTGATTATATTAAAGCTAGGGAACTGATTTAAATTCGAGTGGATACAGAAAAACTTTATTTTGTTTTAATAAAACGGGAATACTCACGTTAAATTGAGGAATGCCTTAATCAAGGAATGCTAAGCGTGACACGCGTACGCACGCGTAATCTATGACATTGTAGAACCTGTACACCAAGTTTTATCGAAATAAGTTAAAAATTACGATCTGTACGCGGCTACCAACATACAGATATATGAAAACTAATTGGTTTTTGAACTAGTTGAAGCAGAGACACCGCTCGGTTCGCTCACTCGGTTGAAAAATGAAGTTTGAATTCACGCAGGATATCTGGAAAGATTCATTTTAATTAATTTTTTTAGCGTAAGAATAAGAATGTAGATTTAAAAAAAATACTAACTAAAAAAAAAAACACTGAATAAAAATATTCGTAGAGTAGGTAAAACTATTCATGGCAAAATATTTACCGTGTGTCCACACCTTTACCATGTTTGTTGATCATGACATTGCAAACAAACCCGCGTCATATGACTTGTCTAGTCGTGATGGATTGGGACTTCCATCTACCTGAAGAGACGGGGTTATGCAGAATGTAGTAAAGAAATAATATTATTTTTACTATGAAATTACCAAAATAGTAAAATATGCTCCATACAACTAAAGTTAGTGTTGTACTTGGAACAGAATATAAATATTTATTGGCCTTAAAACAGTGGAGGCTACACCGCACAAGTCGAATTCACAAAAATTGTATTACACTTACCTCGAGTTTCTGAAACGTATGTCAACTTTGACAACAGATTAATTCTAATTCTTTGTCTGGCACTAAACAAATGACAAAGACAGCAATAGACTTAATCTGTTGTCAAAGTTAACAAACGTTTCAATATTCGGGGGTATAGGAGTAAAATTACAGAAGAGAGAATTACTTAATCTGTTGTCAAAGCTAAGTCGTCGGGTATCTGTTATCTGAGGAATCAATATGGCGGTTTGACAGCTTTACTTTATTCCTTTATCCATTTACATATATAATTTATACAAGTAGTGTTTTTTTATTCCTATATTTCCTGTATTTTTTTACTATTAATCGAAACTTAGACTTAGGTAAAACTTACCTTATCAGAATAGTAAAGAAAATAAATTACTTTATGGGGCTTCCGAAGGTAATTAAACGCAGTCCCATACAAAACACCACGTTTAATGCCAAACGCGGCAAACAAGATAACAGATGTTTTTATAATATTAATACGGAGATCGCGAGAGGATGCGCGGGCGCAAGCGGCACACGTCCGGCGCGGAATCGAGTTGGAGTGCACCTGCGGCGGCCGGCTTGCGAATGCAGCTCGCGGGCTGCGCGCGCCCCGCGCGCGTCGCTACCTGCGTCTCCGGCGCCCGACGGCTGCAGGGTGGTTGCGCAGTACGCCATATCACCCCCCTTGGAGAATCGAAGTTACCCGACCTGGAAAAAATCGGGAAATTTTACTCGACGGCCCGAGCGCGTAATTCGCGGGGCGTCATTCTGAATGCGGCTAGGCGCCGCCTCCTGAACATTTTCTGCCATCATAAAAGCTGGCTTAACTCTGTCTATTGACACTGTGACAGGTCCTCGGGTAAGTTCGATGGTTAAAGTTTTGTCTGTCCTACTTATTACTTTATGTGGTCCGGTGTAAGGAGGTTGTAGCGCGCCTCGTAAGGCATCTGTGCGTAAGTATATGTGAGAAGCTGACTTGAGGTCTCCGTGAACAAATATTGACTTATTGCCATGTCGTGAGGCAGGAGTAGGCCTTAGGTTCGCCATGTGTTCCTTGAGCTGTGCTATAAAATTGGCATCGGTGGTAATCGTAGGTGTATTATTTTGAAAGAACTCACCTGGTATTCTGAGTGCCTCACCGTATACCATTTCAGCTGCTGAGCTGTGTACATCTGGCTTCCACGCTGACCGCATTCCGAGTAGAACGAACGGTAGGGCTTCAGTCCATCTGGTCTCCTCGCGTGCCATGATAGCAGCTTTTAGCGTTCTGTGTAGCCGTTCTATCATCCCATTGGCGACCGGGTGGTAGGCTGTGGTGTGACGTAGCTGGACACCACATAAATCTGTCAAAGATCTGAAAAGTCGAGAGTTAAACTGACGTCCCTGATCTGTGGTAACAGTCTGCGGAGATCCGAATCTGGCGATCCACATTTCAAAGAAGGCCTTTGCTACCGTTTCTGCGGTTATATCACGTAGCGGAGTGACTTCTGGCCAGCGAGTAAATCTGTCTATCGCAGTTAAACAGTACCTGAAGTCTGATGCAGGCGGGAGCGGACCAATCAGATCTATATGCACGTGACTAAATCGAGCGCCTGGTAATGTAAAAGTGCCGATAGGTGCAGAAGTATGGCGGTGTACCTTACTCCTTTGACATGCATCACAAGTTTTGGCCCAAAGACGACAATCTTTGCGAATAGAGGGCCAAACAAATCTTCCAGCGATGAGCTTGATAGATGCTGCCGCACCAGGGTGACACAGGCCATGCAGCGAGTTGAAAACTTGCTGGCGTAGTTCCGCTGGTACAAACGGTCGAGGGGTTGCAGTCATTGTGTCGCAATATAAAAATAAACTTGTACCTGGGACTGGAACCTTTTGAAGTTTTAATGAAGTCGAGTTGTCTCGAAGTACTTCCTGTAGTTCCGGGTCGCTCTGCTGAGCTCGCGCGAGGTCTTCGAAGTCAGGAGGTTTCGCTACACTCTCCAAACGTGACAGGAAGTCTGCTGAAACATTTGATTTGCCTTCTATATATCTAATATCGGTGGTAAATTGCGATATAAAATCAAGGTGGTTGAATTGTCGCGGCGAGCATTGTCTTTCTTTGTGCTCAAAAGCAAATGTCAGAGGTTTATGATCCGTGTACACTACGAAGTGTCTTCCCTCGATCATAAAACGGAAATGCTTGATGCTCTCGTAGATCGCAAGCAACTCCCTATCATATGCGCTGTATTTCACCTGTGATTTGTTCAATTTCTTCGAAAAGAATGCAAGTGGCTGCCACGCGTTGTCAACCAGCTGTTCCAGAACTGAGCCCAAGGCTGAACTTGAGGCATCAGTTACTAGAGCGAGCGGTGCGTTAAGCTCGGGATGCACGAGGAGAGTAGAACGTGCTATGCTGTCTCTACACTTTCGAAAAACTTCCTGAAGTTCTGGCGTCCAGACGAGAAGCTGAGTACCCTTTATCTTGGGCCCAGAAATCATGGTGTGAAGTGGAGCTTGGTCAGTAGCTGCGTCTGGTATAAAGCGTCTATAAAAATTCAACATACCGAGAAATCTTCTCATGCCGTTGACGGTCTTCGGTGCTGGGAAGTCCTGGATAGTCTTCACTTTCGTGTCCAGGGGTCGCGTTCCGTTCTGCGTTATTGTGTATCCGAGAAAATCTACCTCTGTTACTCCGAATACACATTTAGAAACGTTCAAAAGTAGTCCATACTCTTCTAACCTCTTGAAGACCTGATGCAGGTGTTCCAGGTGCTCGGTCTCGTCCTGGGAATACACTAAAATATCATCAATATAGGAGTACGTAAAATCGAGTCCACGCAACACTTCATCGACGAAGCGTTGAAAAGTCTGAGCTGCGTTTCTCAAACCGAACGTCATAAACGGGAACTCATACATTCCAAAAGGCGTCGTTATGGCAGTTTTGGGAATATCCTCCTTAAAGACTGGCACCTGATGGTAAGCTCTGACGAGATCAAGCTTTGAAAAAAACTTCATTCCTGCAAGCCTATGACTATAATCCTCTAAGTGTCTGATCGGGTACCTATCGGGAATTGTACGAGCATTAAGCGCACGGTAGTCCCCACAGGGTCTCCAGCCGTTATCCTTTTTAGGCACTAGATGCAGCGCAGACGCCCACGCAGAATCTGATGGACGAGTTGTACCGTCTCGTATCATATACTCAAATTCTTCTTTGGCTATTTTTAGTCGGTCTGGTGCTAAACGTCTAGGTTTACTAAATACCGGCGGACCTGGCATCGTTCTAATGTAGTGAACAGTGGAGTGCTTGACTTCTCGAAACACACCTGGCGGTTTAACCAAGTCCGGGAACTTCGATAACAATTGATGGTACTCACTGTTACCGGATACTGCTTTTATGCTGAACAGCTGGCAAGATTTCAGCGAGCCTCGGGTGGACAATTTGGTGATGCTGTCAATAAGCTGCTGGTTCCTGCAATCCACAAGGAGGCCATAATGAGACAAAAAGTCAGCACCTATAATCGGTTTATCGACCGAAGCTACCACAAAATTCCAGGAAAAATCTCTTCGTAGTCCAAAATCCAAATGCATATTCTGCGTGCCGTAGGTACTTATAACGGTCCCGTTCGCAGCTGTGAGATCGTAGCTTGTGGGTTCCCGATATTGCCGGAGAAAACGTTTCGGAAGTACGCAGAGGTCCGAGCCTGTATCGATTAGATATTGAATTTTAGTTTTTGCGTCGGTTAAAAATAAGCGGCTGTTCAGGGCATAGCAATCATCTGCCGCCTCTACTGATTGCTGCGGCAGTTTTCCGCTTTTTTACCACTATAATTGCAAGGTGATCTGCACCTACGTGCTTTTTCGGCAAAAGTATCATGATACCAGCACATACCTGGAGTCCTGCTACTCTGACCTGCACTCCTTGACCTTGAAGTAGAACGGGAGCGCTGACGTTGCAAAGAGCGGCCCCGCTGTCCACGCACGTCGAGTTGAGCAAGCTGCGCTGTAATTTCGGTTTGAATGCGCGTCGAAATTCTGTCCTCCAAACGCCTAAACATGTCTTCAAAATGGCTGCCCGTACTAGCGACTTGAGACGACGTCACCGGTGTCACCTCACAAATTTTATCCGCCAGTTCGGCGACTTCTTCGAGGCTACCACTCTTCTGCGAGGCTATCATAGCCTGCACGTGTGTTGGCAAACGATTTGCCCACAAGGTGCGCAAAAATTCCTCGTTGACCCCGTCGGTGGCCAACGATCGAAGATGACGTAGGAATTGAGACGGCTTTCGGTCGCCCAACTCTTCGTGGGTTAAAAGTTGCCTGACCTTCTGATCGCGCGAAGTCGACAGTCGCTTCACCAATTCCTGCTTCAATTTTTCATATCGATCCGTCTTCGGCGGGTTGGTTATTATGTCGCGCACCTCCTTCGCATACTGGTGGTCCAATTGCTGAATGACCATATTAAATTTGGTTGCGTCGGCTTTAGTGCCGGTTATGTCAAATTGTGCCTCGACTTGCGCAAACCAAACCTCTGGATCCTCCGGCCAAAATGGAGGTAAGCGGACCGACACGCGATCCACCATCGCAAACGGGAGCGGTCGATCTTCGGCCTTAGGCATGTTCTCGGCGCTCTGCATATTCGAACTTAAACTCGGGGTCACCAGGTATGGGGCTTCCGAAGGTAATTAAACGCAGTCCCATACAAAACACCACGTTTAATGCCAAACGCGGCAAACAAGATAACAGATGTTTTTATAATATTAATACGGAGATCGCGAGAGGATGCGCGGGCGCAAGCGGCACACGTCCGGCGCGGAATCGAGTTGGAGTGCACCTGCGGCGGCCGGCTTGCGAATGCAGCTCGCGGGCTGCGCGCGCCCCGCGCGCGTCGCTACCTGCGTCTCCGGCGCCCGACGGCTGCAGGGTGGTTGCGCAGTACGCCATAACTTATTTACCAACAAAAATCAAAAACAAAAAAAAAAATACAACCTACCTTGAAAATTTCTAACCTCTTTGATCCTCAAAGCCTTAACTTTTAAGCTTATCATCTTATCACGGAAAAAAAAACATATCGTTCTGCATGTTCATCTCAGCAGCTGATATTTAGATTTTTTTAAATATTTTTTTGAACCGTTTTCGGAGTTTATCCTAATATAAAAGTTATTGACCGAGCGAAGCGAAGGTCTCAGAGTTTACTGGGACAAATCGGCATTTGTATGTTTGTGTGCATATTTGTCCGATGATAAGTTGCGAACCGTTGATCCGATCTTCATGAAATTTTGTAGGCAAGTAGTTCATTTCAATAAAAATTTTAAATTCGAATATGAGCTGAATCGGTTCATGTGTTGTAAAGATATAGGGATCGCGAGGTCTCAGTTCGCCGCGAACTACTAGTTTTAAAATATGAGTGTACAATGCTCCTTTCTGCTTAGTATCTGGTTATCTACCACCGTTCAGTATAAAAACATTCATGTCTCACTACCGCGCACCACCATCCCGCCACATATAAAGACAATACGACGAAATTAGCACCTCAGTAACGAAACGAACGAAAATGCGCGCGTCTCTTCTATTCTTAATTTTCTGCGCTGTGGCGGCCTATGGCCAAAGCCACGATTTGAACATTGGTCAGGCCACATTCGGAGACGTAGTGGTGTACAAAGTAAATGAATACAAATATGGATTCCCGTTAATCGTGAGAACAAGTATCATCGAGTATCCGGAACCAGGGCAACATAACTACGCGTATATAAAAGCGATTTACGTGAAGGACAACGACCATGATGGAACAGGAGGGTATCCGATCGTCTCGGCAGGAGGTGTTGGGCAGAGATTTGTGAAGCTGAAGTTGAAGAGTCAAAGAAGCTACGGTTTTAACTTTACGATTACGATCTATGGACGATATGTTTAGTGAAGAAATTGAGTCGAACCTTCATCTTTAAAATACACTTACATTGAAAATCGTGCCGGCGGAGAATCGAGGAACCGATGAGTTCTTCAGTTAAAACTTAAAAAAGACGCCAACATATATTGTGAAGAAACATCATCGCAAAGAATAACGTCTTTTCGCTGAACAAATCTGGGCTTTGAAAAAAAGGTGGGATTTCTTGGGCAGTGTTTTAAAAAAAAAATATTTCTAGAATATTTTGTTCAGCAGTGACAAGACCGATTATTATTAAGTGTTGTTCCAAGTTCTGAGGCTCTATTTTTTGTGTTTTTTTAATAATGTACCCATTCATTGTTTTCAGTATTTTATCCAGTGCCAAAAATTGTTATTGCCTATTTATTGTTACTCTGTTATAAATAAATTATCGGAATAAGAAAGCTTTATTTCATTACTTAAAGTAACTCATTGTATCTTTTAATTTAGACTTAACTAGTAATATTAGTTAACTAGCTTGCCCGTACTTCGCTCGGAAAGGCTGCATGAAACACCCCATTTCACCGCGTTAGGGGATTGATTTTACGAAAAACCAAGAACAAGGTTTGTATAGTAAACAATAAAGACTATACCATCCGAGTTTCATTGGCTTCGCATGAAAAAATAGTTCTATTTCCATAAAACTTTAACATATAACAATAAAACAAACTCTGAAGGTCCATTTTACTCACAGGGCCCGTACCGTGAGGTGCTTATTGCGATGATTATTAGGCTCAGCCGAGAACGCTGCGCGACCATACACCTTATCACGCGGCGATACGGTTCGTGGTCGCGCAGTGTCGTCGGCTGAACCTAACAATCATCGCAATAAGCACCTCACGGTACCGGCCCAGAAGAGAGAAAAAAATTACTTCTAGATTAGAAGGGCTGGCAAGGCAATATTGTATGGAACTCCGACGTAGCCTATTATCCACCACTTTTCTAAGGAGTGGGGCCTTTGTCAAGCGATGCTGCCAATCACAGAAGAGAATTTTTTTAAATTTAATTCTCTCTTCTGTAATTTTACTCCTATACCCCCGAATATTGAAACGTTTGTTAACTTTGACGACAGATTAAGTCTATTGCTGCCTTTGTCATTTGCTTAGTGCCAGACAAAGGCAGTATTAGAATTAATCGGTTGTCAAAGTTAACAAACGTTTCAGTATTCGGTGTAATTTCGCTAAATCCGTTCCTACCATCCAGCCGCATCTAGACCATTTGAGGAGTATTGGGTTTAAATTTCGAGTCGTTATCATAAGCGGTTTGGTCTGTGCGTTGATTCCAAGAAAAGGGCTTGTTACATGGATCTTATACTCCTATCACACTAATATTATAAATGCGAGAGTTGGTAAGTGTGTAAGTAGGTAAGTATGTGAGTGTGTTTGTTTCCCGTTTAACACAGTGACGGCTAAACGGATTTGAATGAAATTTGGTATGGAGGTAGCTTATACCCTGGGTTAACACATAGGCTCGAATCGACCGGCAACGGACGCCGCAGCAGGCGTTCCTTCTTTTTGGGGGAAACACCCCACCAATCAAAAATCACCGACGACTACAAAATTAAAAAGAAAAACGTAGAATCTTGACGAAACTTTGTATACAGGATAAAAAGTTTCGTCAAGATTTGTTGAAAAATAAGACCTGTACGCGAGTAACAACTACGAACAGATGAAAGCAAATTTTGCCAGTTAAAACTGAGACCTTTCATTTGCTTCGCTCATTCGGTCAATTATTATCAGATCCTGACCAATGTGTGAATAGGAAAATAAGATATATATATCTACATTATAATGATGAATTACCTACAGCGTAGGTATTACGCATTTCCACACTTTCCATCGATGTGCAAACAATGCTATCTCGGAAACTGTTTGCGGTCCACATTACCAAGAAATTCTGATAACAACGTCTAGATGTAAATAAACTATAATAATGTACATTTATAGTAAAGTGACGTGATATAAGTGACGTACTGTAAATCCTTGATTATATGTATTACTACTTGTAACCCGTGACTTCGTTTGGACATAAAAAAATATCCTATGTCCGACTTTGTGATATACAGTAACTCCTTATCAAATTTTATCAAGATCCGTTCACCAGACAGAGAGACAAAGTTACTTCCTATGATTCGCTAGATGGCGTTGATCCATTTTTTGACGTTTTATTTGGACTGACAGTTTTTTTTTTCTCTTTCGTCCTAAGAGGATTTTGGCGTCGCACGCCTTATGCATTTGCCAGTTTTAAGTATACATATATATTTTCAAGTTTTGCTAGATATTTTTAAACAAGTCGTAGTCACGGTCAAAGATGAGCAAAGCAAGTCACGGTCAAGTCCAAGTCATGCCCCAGTAAAGTGGTGAAAACTTTACTAGAGCCTTCTATGGAGTTTTGGAAACAACACGAATATTCACGTTTTACGACATTATACCATTCACCAACACTCGTGCATGTTCACGAACACTTAACGCGTAAAAATTCACCTTTTTTACATATTAACACTCGAAATAACACATGTTTTGGAAAATTATAAAATGACGCGCAATGAATTCTTCAAGTTCCGGCCAAAACTCCGCGCAAGCTTTTTCCTTGAGCCGAAGGTATTCATTTTCATACCTCGAAACTTTATTGGTCCTGATGCAGATTATAGTTTAATAATAAAACATTTGATTTGCATTCAAAAAATATTTAATATCAATTTATATTAAATTAACTACGGATATATTCCTCTGAATTATACAAGGCAAACACCGCGAATGAGTCCGGTCCGTGGGGCTTGGAGGCAAAGAAATTTGTCTCAGACCTCGGCCGGCGCTTAAGGGAAAGGGGCGAGACCCACGGTCGGGACACTTCCTGACCCAGCATAAATAAATCCACGTTGAAGCTGTATTGACAAACAGGGCAAGAACAAATCACATTTAAAATTAAAAATAAATTTAAAAAAAAGATCTTTCTACATTATAATTATACACACTGAGAAGATGTAAACAAGGCGTATTTAAAATGAAATTATGAAATTAAAAGTAAAAAAAAGGGGGGATAAAATATACCAAAGACCACTTAAAATTACATGTCATATAAGATCAAAACACATAGTCGGGTGCTTCAATGACCGTGACGTAGGTATATATCACAGTGGTATATATATAGATTAATGGAAGATATTTTTTTCGACTAAAAGACTCGGTGCGAGAGTCAAACATGCACTCGGTTTTTTTTCTGTGAAATTATCTTATCTTTCTAAGGGAATCCTTCTTTGTTGTTCCAGCTCCATGGGCCTCCTTGAATTCGAGCAGTGGTCCAATCAGCCTGACTTATTTACCGACCGTTCCCGCCTCTGCTCCAAGCTTAGCTTAACTCCTGGTCAGCGCCGAGTCTGCAGACGCCACAAGGAACACATGCCAGTTGTGAGTACTGGCGTAAGAAACGGAATCAATGAGTGTCAGCATCAGTTTAGCGGAAGACGGTGGAACTGCACTGTTATTGAAGATGGGACGGTGTTTGGACCTCTGAGTTTTATTGGTGAGTTATCATACTCCTATGAATTGTTGTTATCCTGGTATGGCTGCCGCGCAAGCGTCCTTGGAATTTTCAGGGGCAGCTTGTACTGACGTCGGTTCTGTTGAGCCAATTTCTAAACTAAAGAATATTTAACAGCTCTAAAATTATTACCATCCATTTCACCCGTATTGGAAAGAAAAGAGACGCTTATAATTTTAGTCCAGATTGATATACTTTAATGAGTGGTTCAATAGAATCGACGCCATTATTAAAAAATAAGTTTCGTCTATTCCGAGCGTTATGGAGATTAGAGATCCTATGTTGAGTTATAATTATGTTTCTTGGTTATAATATCGTCTCGTATTATATAGCAAATATTGCGCACTACGTGTGGTTGCTTGATTAGCTACTATTACTATATATGTAGGTACGCGATGTTTGTTGAATTGTTTGGTAAACATGATTACATTTTCTTGATTTAAATATATATATAGCCTAGCATTACCTAATAACGATTAAGTAATTAAAAAACAAAAAAAATACTAATGACCTAAACATGCCATAAAAAATAGATTTTAATGATAAAAAAAAAAACAAAAATAACCATCCCAACACTGAGTTAGTAACTACAAATTACGTAAGCCAGAGTTCAAATCCGCACTGCATCAAAATGGGTTCCAGTGTTACGGAGCATATGGGAAGGCTCCATATTAATTCATTCCAAAAGGCAACATATTATTACTGCTGACCTACCTCCATAAAGTAAGTAATAAAGCCTCACTTATTATTGAGAGATAAAATATTTATACCAATACAAAACATAAAATATTCAGAGCATTCGGAAACTGCTAGCCATAGTAATATTAAGCTCGATTTACACCGAGGTAACATCTTGTGGCTGCATGCTATATACAATGATGTTCAATATCGCAAGAACCTTGCGACTATCCTGACGCTAAGACGCTGAGCTGAATCAAATCGTATTTATAGCCAAATTTATGCAGTTAATGGCACCGTTTTTTTTTGGTTAATCTTGATCATGTTTCTGACGGTAAACAAGAGTCTAAAATACGTTTTCGATCAATTTTGGTGATAAAAAATCGTGACTAGCCTTCATGATGTCATTATCAAATAACCATAATAGCACAAATTTGTCTTGTAGTAGCGTATAAAATATTAATAAAGCTGTATTACGCCTTCAATTAATTTGAAATGTTACTGTTGATAATTTCATTTATTTATTATGATTTAGTTATTATGTAGTCTTGTTACCTGAAATTAAATGTCTTGACAAAAAGACATTTTTTTTTTTTTTTTTAAATTTAAAAGGAGTCATGTAATTAATATTTTATTGTCTTGCGCCATATTTAAGCATCGCTAAATGAGGCCTTATATGACCTAGTATAAGTATAATAATTGTTCTTCGAAATACTTCTTAAATATTTACTTAATTTTATGTAATTAATTATTTTATGCCCTTACGTCATATTTTAGTTTCGCTAAATGAGACCATACATGATACAGCATACGCCTGCATATGATTAACTGCGGTAATAAACGTGCTTGCAATTAAGTACGGTCAGCATATTATTAAGACATTATCGCTTTTAGTATAGCAGCTAGGTGACATACAAACAAAATTTATGTAGCATGCCACGAAACTTAAAAAAAACGTTGCTTTGGTATGATTCCAGCTTTACACTAGGCTACAGTAAAAATATGCTCTTATTATTCATGGCCTTCGAATAACTTGGAATTACTATCATAATATTCCCGGATTTATTATTTTCCTAAAATATGCGGAGGACAATTCGAAATACGAGCGAATAAGAAATATTCTTTCATAAAACGCGAAATATCAATAACAACTTCTGTATTGGAGGCACTATTTTTCAGACAAAAGTAGCGATATTTTGTTATTGTATAGTTACGTAACAAACTGAGTAAGTGTAATCTCATTGGTGATTCTGTCGGTGCTCTAGACCAGGGGTCTCCAAACTACGGCCCGCGGGCCAAATCCGGCCCACCACTGCTATTAGGGCATGAATACCGGTATCCCGGTATTGCGTAATACCGGTATTACCGACTGGTTTTACAATACCGGTATTGAGCATTTCAATACCGGGATACCGGTATTGGGTTAAGAGTACATGATATGACGGCATAACCATCTAAAGCGTATGTGACTCACCTCATTACGCTCTAGGACGTGCTTGCTACTCGGTACTTCTCTTTTACAGTATTCCAGATTAGTAGATAATATGTCGCTTCTATTTGTACCGCACATTCCAGAGCAGACGCTTGGTTGCCTGATTTTACTAAATTGAATTATTTCATACAATTATAAATTCACTAAGTAGTTTCTGCCCGCCGATTCGCTTACTAAATTGATGCAAATACATTTACCATCAATCCCGTATTGACCCTGGCTGCTCCCGTTCTGCTCCACTCGAGCCCAAGTTCTCGCTTTTATCTCATTTCTAACTCTCCTATAAACCTCTGTTCCATTCCTTTCTCTACCCTACCACTGCTGTACCGTATCTGTATTGCTTGCTCCTTTAACATTCTACTTCCGTCCGATTCACTGGCATTTTATTCTTTTTTTAATGCTAAAGAGTGAGAAGACGAGGAAATTGCTTACTTGATAGTAGTCATCACGATTTTCCATAACAGTTCAGTGCCAAGCCACACATAATTTTGAGCTTCAACAGATCAAAACTCTGCGCTGCACTGAACTGGGCTCATCACCGTATTAGATGTTATATCTCTTAATACTAAGTAATTACCTTCTTATTAGTCGTGCACTCTTAGCAGAATGTTTGTGGTTGTGTGGATGGTACACGGAGGCTCCTCGCTGTCGTCGTCCCTACCCAGAGCTGCCGCTCGTTTTGCAATGCTTCTCCAGTTCTGGTGGCGGCATTGCGAGTACACAGTACCACGGTGGACTGCGTGGCTGTTTATAAGAAGTCGGTCCAGCGAGCTAGTCATCGACCAGGACTACGCTTGCCTTTCACTTGGCCTTGCACTACGAGTCTCTCCATCGAGTTCTCGTTTCTGGAGATATGCCCAAAGAACTTAAAAATTTGTAACTGCACTATCGACGATAGTCTATCTCGTATGTGAAGGTCTTTGAGGATCGATTTATTGGTGCGGAACGCCGTACACGGTATTTTCAACAGCCGCCTCCAACACCACATCTCCAGTGAATCGATTTTACGGCGATGCTGCAGCTTCATGGACTACATTTCGGACCCATAAAGAAAGGTTGGAAAGACGAGACACTTTCCTTTGTAGACGAACCTTTGCTTTCTTGGTTATACGTCTGCCTTTCTAAATCTTTCCCAGCCGTTCCACTGCTGACCTCGTGTTAGCACATCGCTGTCTGATCTCGTCTTCGCATCTTCCAGAGTTCGAAATGGTAGAGCCGAGTTAGTTGAAGTTTTGTACCTTTTTACAGTTTGTTACGCTCAGTACTTCAGCGGCATTATGTCCTGCTCGATCTACTATCATTACTTAGTAATTATACTGAATATATTGCCGTTCATTCCCGAACACATTAATGTTTGCATAATACTTCTTTGCGATTGGATAATCGCAAAATATTATCGCTTACTTTGCGGGATTGTGCCACCTGTACAAGCTGTTCTCGAGAGTCACTAGGAACCCTCTTGAATGCAGGTTTGATGATTTCCAGCCTCCGGCATCCCGAACAAGCTGATTTCCGGAAAGGCATTGGCAACCTAGAGCACGTGCACACACTTCGCCAGATAATACAGAAGACTAACGAGCATAATCAGCTATTATGTCTGGCATTTGTGGACTGTGAAAAATCTTTCGATTCAATCGGACCTGCGACCACGAACCGGAATACGCAATGTTGGTGGACCGACAAATTTTGAAAGTCGCGGGTAACCGGAGGATGCAAGTGGAAAATTGTTGTTCAGTGAGGTCTAAGAGTGTGGTACTTTAAAAGACAGCTTTTGGACAGCAATGGACTTCTTCTGGTTGATTATAATGATGATGGAAGTCAATTTGTTCGTATTTTGTTGATTTTCAGTGTTCTTAAAGAGATTTGGTAAAAATGGCAACTGATATCAAGTAAAGTTTACAAAAACCACCAATACCGGTACTAATACCGGTATTCCGGTATTGAGGCCTAATACCGGACCCAATACCGGTATTGAAAATCGCTCCGGTATTACATGCCCTAACTGCTATCAATCTGGCCCGCGATAGCTTAAGACTAGTGTCATCAATCTGGCCCACGACAGCCAATGTTTTACTGTTGTTATTATTGCTGCGATAAGTTGAATGGAAGAGAATGAAAATACAGAATAATAACTGACGTATGCTTAGGTGGGCAGAAAAATTAAAAATTTTATGGCCCTTTGAACATACCGAAAAAAATATTATGGCCCCAAGGCTTCAAAGTTTGGAGACCCCTGACTATTAAAACCAGTAGCGTATGAAATAAATTGAGAGGCTGCTGGCAGTCTTTTCGTAATTTTGCAAATTTTTGAGATTTTATGCAGTTACTATGTAACTTTTATTTTAACTATAAACGTAAATTGTACTTTTATAACGGGCAAGTGCCTTTGATGGCTTTTGGTATGGCACGCTAAAATAATATAACTTAGCAAAATAACTCGAGGTTTGATAAAAAACTACTTGAACTAGGTTTAAAAGTCTAGCACAAAGATAAGTTCTTTGTAGACTATACAAAAGTCTAGAAACTACTTTTCTGTATCTAATAAACTAAGGAACGAAACTCGATAAATCTTGAGGTGTGTCAGTCGGCAGACAGCAACGTGGATTTAGTGCTTCAGTACAACACTAGTTTCCAGAATTTCATCTGAAAAACAAGGAAATTTTAAAACGAAAACTTGAGAGTTTGTTTTGAGGGATGTGCTTGAATTTAACAGACTTGTGACTTAACAGTTAATTCAATTCAATTCATTTATTTTTCGGGCTTTAGGTATAAGTAAATATACTCTTAGCGACGTCATAAACAGCAAAATTATAAAAATTAACATTAAAATGCTAGAGCAAATTCGTAGCGGCTGTAAAATGGCCTTTTATTAAGAATCTAAAGTGCATCCTAGAATCCAAATCATATTACACTATTGAAGAGTTTTTTAAAGATGATTTTGACAATATACAAATGGACCGCTCCGCACCAACTGTTGTCATACCCCAATAGGGTCATATGTGTCACTTAACCCAAAACACGTTATTTAAGACCTGCATGTATGTCGCAATAAATTATTGAGTATTGAGTATAGAGTATTGTCAGTCGAGTGCAGCTGTAAAGAGGCTTTGTCAAGGTATACTTAAACTAACACTTTTGATATGGGTTTTTTCATTGTATCCTGTCTTTTATATACATATCGTCAGAGTAATATGCTTTGCTAATTAAATATTTCCTAATAGTATTTTAAAATTTAGTTTCGCCGAGACTTAATAACTGCTCTGGAATAACATTGTAAAAACGCACACTATTTCTAAGATATGACTTATTCGTTTTTTGAAGTCTACACCTGGGAAATACAAGTCTGTGTATATAGTGCGACGCGTCTGGTTTTTTATTAACGCAACATAGATTTTTTCTGGCGTACATGATGCACTCGTAGATGTAAAGAGATGGCACAGTTAAGATATTTATTGTTTGAAATATCTGTCTCACTGATTCCCTAGGCCCTAAATTGTATATAGCACGTATTGCTCGATTTTGCAAAACAAAGATTGCATTTATGTCAGCGGCCTTTCCCCATAGCAATATGCCATATGACATTACACTATGGAAGTATCCGAAGTATTAATATCTAGACTAGCCTTGTGGCTCAGTGGGAGGAGGACAAACATTTGTGTGATGAACTTGGATGTTTGTTCTTTGTCTGGGTGTTTCTATGTACTCTATGTATGCATTTACAAAAAAATATATTTATTCTATCAGTTATCTGGTTCCCATAGTACAAGCATGCTTAGTTTGGGGCTAGATGGCGCTGTATGAAAAACGTACACCAATATTTATTTATTATATTATTTAATTATCTTCTCATGAATGCTGTTCATTTTTTAAATGTACTTACTAATATTAGAAGTCTGATTAACGCTTACTTTAATAGCCAAGTTGTTCGGTTCACGTACATCGTGCGACTGCGTTGGTACGTATGTTTGTGTGTATAATTATTTGACGACGATACCTAACCGTTGGACAACGATTTTTATGAAACTTTGTAGTCAACTGCAGACATTTAGACATGTAGACATTTCACGCAAATACAATATGAACATGGTTGCCTGGAAGAAATTGCTTCTCTGTTGATGACATGTTATATTATGTTATGCGATCTTATGACATTGGAACCACCAATGACACCCAATTCTATTGTTCTAATTACCTGGGATCACAGCCTTTCTGTTATTTTAGATTGAAAACTCTTTTCTTGTGTGATCGAGCTGATCTCGGTAAGCTAGCTTAATGTTTCAAGGTGGAAAACCAGCTTCTATCGCGACATTTACTTTTGTGTTTTTGTGATAATTCAAAAAAATATTGCCTAGGCTAATGTATATTGGGCAATATTTTTTTCAGGTTTGTTCATTTTGTGTTTTTGTGATAACTTTCCATTTCTACCCGGAACACAGTAAGGCAAGGAGTTTTATCCAGTACTTTATTTTGTCTTCAGCATCTCGTGAGACCGCGTTCACTTACGCCATCACAGCCGCTGGAGTGTCTCTGTCGATCTCCCGCGCGTGTCGAGACGGTCGCCTGTCCAGCTGCACCTGCAGTCGCGCTCCGAGGCCGAAGCACCTGCATAATGAGTGGGTGTGGGGCGGCTGTGGAGATAACCTAGAGTATGGGTACAAGTAAGTCCCTCAAATTTCCTTCTAAGCTATGTAGCCCTGCTACCGCGGAAGTGCCGCAGGAGTTTCTTCATATCCGCGCGTGCTGAAACGGTCACTTGCCCAGCTACATTTGTCCAGATATCTTTTAGAACCTGTGAACTTCGGCATCGTAAAAGTCCTCTGTTTGGACAATCTTGAGGATAAGGATAAGGATCTAAATATATGATAACGATATCCGTAGGATAGATTTTATCCCGAAAAACGCGGGAAAACTAAACCATTGCGGGGACGGAATGAAGCTAGTAATTCATTGTGGTATCCTATGTTATGATATGTAATTGACTAATTTCCCAAAAAAGGGGGAATTTTGCTGCGGTACCATATACCGGCCGATTTTAATAATATATGGCATAATTCTGTACTCAATTCTAACCATTAATTATGAATATGAGCAAAATCGCTCAAGAGGTTGTCAAGTTAATTATAAGGCCGTGAGGTCTCAGTTTGAGACATCGACCTCAGAATAGCTCACGACCATTTATATCTTTGTCAAGATCTTCGAAACCGACTAATAAATCCTAGAATTAGAGCTTCAAGCACAACTCTCTACAAGTCATATTCGCCGGGTACAATAAACTATGTTCTACTACAACTTACTACAACGCCTCCTAGAATTCTAGTAGAAAATCTATAAAGACCTCTTGAGGCTACTGCTATCCCAGTAGGAAATTATTATTTTATTTAAATTCGTTGCAGGAATACCGACAAGCTTTACCGGTAACCATCGCAACCTAATAACTACTTTCGCCTGAGTTATAAGCGCCTAGTACTTTTCCCCCACTTTATCGAAATTTATCCCGAATTCGATCGGGGAAAAACATTTTTTTCATTCTGTTAAAACTGTAAAAAATAATTTTAAGAAAATATACCATGAACAATGTTCGATTCCAACTTAACATAGGGTTTTAGCCTAATTCCACAATGTTTTCCCAAGAATAAATCAATTATAAATCGATTATTTACTAGATAACGCCTCGTTAATTAGTTATTGAGTCTTTATTCCACATGAAAAATCGAAAGTCACCTTCACGTAACCAAAACGTTTCAGGTAACGCTCACCTGTTTCACCCCGTAGATTTATACCAGGCAAGTAGAATGGCAATGAAGGTAACTTACCTGTGTTTTTACTCACACATTTCATTTACGGCCCGTGAGAGACAGGTATCTCACGCATATGTGTGTGTTTCCGGGAAATCCTATGCCTGAAAAGCGATTTTTCTTCACGAAAAGTGAGACGTCGCGCCGTCCTTTTTACTGAATATGCAAACTTTGTTGGTGAAAAGAGATGACAACTATCTCAGGCTCATTATCACACAGCTTTTCTCATCCGATGTGTTTACATCCAACGTTTACGTGTGTGAGCTTTCACCTGAATTTCAATCCCCGTGAGTCGCCGTGAAAAATGTAAATTTTACTTCTGCCATTTTATTACTCCCTAGTACTCAGGTGAGACGTAAGACAGGTGAAAAATCCACCTGCACTCTTCAGGCTGAAGTCCAAAAAGGCTAAACCTGAAAAGGTGCTGCGAAGGTTACATAAAATGAACTGAATTAATCCACTTTCACCGGGAAAATTTACCCATTTTCATTAGAAGTCAGAGTACAAATTCCAAACTTCGAAGCTTGAACATATAGTATGGTAAGGCCTTATATTCAACCTATCTTATTATTATTATTATTAATAATGGTGGAAAAATTAAGAGTCACATTAAGAATTTAATTAGAGAGATTAATTTAGAGATAACATAGATCCCTTTTCAGCCACGAAACAGAATGTCATTCAACAATCATAATAATTAAATAGTAATATGCATATTTAAAACATATCAAGGTATCTGCGAAAGACATTTTACCCCGACTGTAACCATCAATAGTAGTATACTCCCAAGTGGTCCCCTTATTTAGCTGTCAGGTGGTCTTCACGGTTGTCAAAGCATGGCTTACGACAGGTCGACAACCAGGCGCTCAGAAGCCACTAAGAGTGCGGAAGTATATGGAAAGCTTCCGCGTTACGGGATAACACGGTTCATGAAATTACACGCTACACATCTTCAATCGCTAACTATGAAAAAATATTTTGGGGTGGGTAGAAGTTGGGCTTCTACAGCTAGTTTTTGACGTGAATTCTATGACGAAAAGAAACCACAAGATCAATCTCGGACAAAGAATATCAGTAGTTAGTGTGTTGCGCGCGCCCCCCACCTCCCCACCACTTGTCATGGTCATCGATCATATATATATATATATATATCATATATATATATATATAATATATACTTAGTATGCTTAGTTACTTAGTGTCTTATGTATAAATATAGTATATTTATGATGGCGTCGAGATGCGCGATTTTGGCTTAATTTCATTTGTGTTTTCAAAGATGATCGCGAACATCATTTAGTGCAACTAGAGAAGTTTTAATATCGTATTATGTAAAGCATTTGTGCAGAACTTAATTTCTTGTATGATAAAAAACAAATAATCTTTAGGTCATATTTTAAGCTAATTAGACGACCTCAATGTATATTAAAGGTGACAACTCTACCTTGTCTCACACCACTTGCCGTACTCCGGCTCTTACTAGTAATTTTCTTACAACCATCATGTTCAGGGACGACCAAGTTTTAAAAATATTAAAAAGACTGGACCCTTCTAAGGGAGCTGGTACAGATGGTATTCCCTCTAGATTTGTTGTTGAATGCGCCCCTGCTCTGGCTCATCCCTTACGTCTAATCTTCAACAAATCTCTGACCTCTGGAGCGTTCCCTTTGATGTGGAAGAAAGCCTTGGTTGTACCACTGTACAAAAACGGAGACAAGAACGTCATTAACAATTACAGGCCCATATCAGTTCTGTCAGTGTTCGCCAAAGTTTTCGAAAAAGCATTACTCCCCATTCTGTCCTGTCACTTCAGGAATATAATAATTACAGAGCAACACGGGTTCACAAAATCGAGGTCTACGGCAACAAATCTTGTTTCATTCACTAACGAAGTGTCTCGCATCCTCGATCAACGCTCCACGGTGGGAGCTATTTATACTGACTTCAGTAAGGCGTTCGACAGAGTCAACCACCAGATTCTCCTTCGCAAGCTCGCCGAGTACGGACTTGCGGATCCTTTGCTAGCCTGGTGTGGATCATATCTTCGTGACAGAGCTTCAGTCGTGGTTGTTAATGGAGATTCATCTGACCCATTTGAGGTTTGCTCGGGTGTGCCACAGGGTTCACATTTTGGCCCTGAATTTTTTAACGTTTTCATTAATGACATAGGTCAATGCTTCAGACACTCCAAATTTCTTTTATTTGCTGACGACTTAAAAAATTTCCGTACCATGGATTCCAGCAGCGACGTAGACATGTTGCAGCAAGACATCTGTCGGTTAGACGCCTGGTGTGACGAGAATTGCATGAGCCTGAATGTGTCCAAATGTTTCGCTATTCGCTTTAGTAGGAAAATAAAACCTATGGACCGCCCTACCTTCTTGATCAAAAATATGGCAATTTCTAACGTGGAACAAATTAGGGACCTAGGCGTAACACTAGATAGTAAACTGCGTTTTCACATTCATGTCGACAATATTGTTTCTAGAGGGTTTAAGTGTCTTGGCTTTGTTCTGCGAAATTGTAGGGATTTTAAATCAGCCAGCACCAAAATCATGCTCTACAACTCCTTAGTGCGTAGCGGTTTGGAGTATTGTAGCGTTGTCTGGAATCCTTTTTATGACGTTCACAATAGAAGATTGGAGGGCGTCCAAAAAAGGTTTATGTGGCATTTGACCTACTCGTGTTATCTCGGGAATGAGCTTATGAGCTATGATACTAGACTTAAGTACTTTAAGATGGAATCGCTCACACATCGTAGGCGCACACTTGACCTTTTATTTCTTTACAAACTCGCTAATGGAATTTTGGATACCCCGGATTTGCTCTTCGAATTATCTCTAACGAATCCTCGAACACTGCCTAGAGTATCGCGCTTTAATATTTTTTCCACTGCGATGTCTCACTCTAACGTGGGATTAAATGCACCCATGGCTAGAATGGTGCGTATGTATAATACTCTGTCTAAGACAGCCGATGTTGACATATTTGGTGACCATATTAATATATTTAGGAAGACTTTGAGGTCTCTGACTATCTGACCAATGATGATAATTCATATAATGACTTTTAAATTTAAATTTTTGACTTTTATGTAATGACTTAATTCTATTTATAATTATAGTACCTTGCTCTTTATTATTGCATGCTGTCTTCACCTGTAAGTATTGTGACATTTAGTTCTATTTTATTTGTGTATATTTTTGACATTGTATTGGTGTGCACAGTGTAGGTGAACCTAAATAAATAAATAAATAAATAAATAATCAGTGGTCTGGCAACTCTAGTCTAGTCTCTAATCATATTATTTTCTAAAGTCTACAATTATTGTACCGTGTAGCCCACCCTCTGACGTCACGTCGTACGTCGCGTAGCTGCCCGTAGCGCCGCCGTAGCAACCCGTAGACCATCTCCTACGTAGCTATGCGACCCTGGGACGATTTCACGTACTGAAAGGGTTAGACGCCTGAAAACGGAAGGGTTAAACCACGAATTTTATTATTATTATTTTTCCTCGAAGGATTTTGGCGTCGCACGTCTTATGCATTTGCCAGTGTCAAGTATACATAAATATTCTCAAGTGTTGTTAGATATAATCAAACAAGTCATAGTCACGATTAAAGTCGAGCATAGCAAGTCACGGTTAAGTCCAAGTCATGCTCTAGTAAAGTGGTGAAAACTTTACTAGAGCCTTCTATGGAGTTTTGGAAACAACAGGAAAATTCACGTTTCACGACATTATACAATTCACCAACACTCGTGCATGTACACGAACACTTAACGGGTAAAAATTCACCGTTTTTACACATTAACACTCTAAATAACACAAGTTTTGGAAAATAATAAAATGACGCGACATGATTTCTTCACGTTCCCGCCAAAAAAACCACCACGAATTTTATGAAAGAAAATTGAATCAAATTATTTAAAACCAGCTTTCACCCGCGATTGCGCCCGCTTATTTTAAATTAATAACGCTTCTTCTCCACTGCAAAGAAAAGCAAAGCAACATGGTAGCCTATGTCCGTCCTCATTATTCAGACTAAGCAGTGCATGAGTAATTTTTGTTCTCTATTTTTGAATATAAGAATTTAAAAAAAAAAAAAAAAAAAAAATGAAAAAGAAACCGTCGCACGGATTATAGCCGTTTAAAGTTTCATCAAAATTGGTGGGTGGTTATTTTTTCAACTTTGTATTATTCGCATTTTTTTTTAATTGTCATATTAAAAAATAGAGAACAAAAGTTGCTGCTTGCAATGCACTGCTTCACGGATCTGTGGTTATTGTAGTATTTATATTCTCTTTGGGTGCGACGGTGCTCCCACACATGGGACGTAGGTGGTCTTTTACACAGACGCTAATAGTTTTAGGGTGTAAAAGATCACCTACTCGCATGTGTAAATAACCTACTTTTCAGCACTAGTGTAAGGTAAGACAAAAATAATAATAATTAAATGAGTAAAAGTAAGAATGAGAAGCCATCTTTCAAGTAATTTACATAAAAGCGGTATATTTGCAAATTATAAAGAGACTCATATCTCATTTATAATACCTATCAGTTAGGATATATAATATTATTAATTGTGAAAAAATTGTAATGTACATGTGTGTGTACATGTGTCTGTGGGGTAGTTAAAGCGAGTCTGTGTATATGTCTGTGGGTGAGAGAGTGTGTAATATGTGTATGTGTGAGTGTTTGTATGTAGGGAATGCGTGTAGGTCAATGGTATTTTCATCAAACCTGTTCTAAAAACAATAATTGCCTGTAGAGGATAGCTAAGTACAATTTTGCTCCCACTCGTGCTGTGACTGGTAAGCAAGGAGTTTGTTTATTAACTCTTCGTTGATTAGTTTGAGAAGTTAACCAAAAAGATTGAAAGCATAATGTATGAAGAAGTTACTGGTTAGGTTAGATTTTGGCGGCAATGCAAGTTTCTCAAAAAACTCAAAATCCCATGGGAGCAAAATTGAACTTTGCTGCCGCTATCCACTACAGACAATTATTATTTTTAGAATAGGAATGATGAAAAGTAACTTTTCACGTTTTTTTAATGATGAAAAGTAACTTTTCATCACATCTATTCTATTAACAACAATTCTGTTCAATGTTCAATTTCTGAATTGAAAGCACATTTATCTCGGAATTCTGAAACGTTTGTTAACTTTGACAACAGATTAAGTCTATTGCTGCCTTTGTCATTTGCTTAGTGCTAGACAAAGGCAGCATTAGAATGAATCTCTTGTCAAAGTTAACAATCATTTCAGTATCCCGAGGTTAAGGACGTGTTCACGTCAAAAAGTTTGTGTATGTTATGGATATTTTGTAATGCAAACAGCCATTTTCATATGAATTTGTGAAATTCATTCTCGATTCCAAAAAAATAGCATTAATATTTTAAATCTCTATTCTCATCCTATTCTCATTGTCGTTTTCAAATCAAGCAGCGTAGCACGGACGAAATCTTTTTTCTCCAAACATCAAAACGTCCTACAAGGAAATGATGAAACAAAAGAGGGATAAGAAAATGGAAAACGTTCCGTAGTGAAATGCAAATCCGGTGAAATAAACGAACATAGAAAACAAATGGAAACCGTTTCAGTGTCATTATTTTTCAGAAAAACATGAGATTTTCTGCATATTTCGTAGCAGGGTGACTAAGGTAGCAGGGCTTGAAAGAGAAAAAAAAGAAAAGTTCTACGCTACGCGATACTTCGCCCACGCTCCCCTTTGTTCTGTTACGTCACGTGTATGAAGCAAGTGTACCAAGCTATCATAAGCTATGAAGAGGGTAGAAAACATTGTGAGAAGCTTTCAGCGTGTGCCGTTTCACACACAGAAGAGAGAGAAGTAAATAAAAATGTTTCCTCTTCTATGGTTTCACATGTGCAGTTTACTCTATACAGCATTGATACAGAATGTTATATAAAATGTGTTTTTTTTGGATTTAAGGTACGAGTAGCCTTATTTTTTAAAATTTTAAAAATGGTCTAATACTAGTAGTTCGCGCTGAACTGAGACCTCGCGACCACTATATCTTCACAACCCCAGGCCTGATTCAGCTCATATTCGAACTTAAAAATTGTACTGAAATGAACTACTTTCCTACAAAATTTCATGAAGATTGGATCAACGGTTCGCAAGTTATCGTCGGACAAATATACACACAAACATACAAACATACATACAAATGCCGATTTGTCCCAGTAAACTCTGAGACCTTCGCTTCGCTCAGTCAATTAACCTTTAAAGGTTATGTTAGGCTTACTCGTGCCATATCTAAGCTACAAAAAATCTACTTCAACCTTCTCTTATATAAATAACTATACCTAAATTAATTCAGAATGAACAGTAGCTATTCCCTATTTTCATAAAGTAGTTAATTGGAACTGATATGTACTTTGATGGTTATAGTTATCGAATCTTCTAGTTTGTGAATGATAGAAAAGTTACTTTTGGAAAGTATTAGTTTCTTCTTTTCATCCTTATTTTTCAGAGGAAACAACACCTTTCAGTGGTTTTATAAAAATACTAGCTTAGACACCAGGAACATATAATCCAAAAGGAACGTTGGAAAAACTTCGACTTTATTTGTGTGAAATATCAACAAGTGGGAGGAGCTGTATTTTTCATTCACACATTCACAGAAAATATAGGAGGAGCTTTTTTAACTTTCACCGGACTTTAAAAAAGCTTTTCCGGCATCCCGCTTTGAATTTTCTTTACCAGGACGCAACGAGTTGAAGGAGTTAAAGAATTCAAGGAATGCGAAGACGGGGAACTCGTACACGTGGGAATTGGAATTCTCAGAGGGAGGAGATTTCCTTTCCTTTCATAGAGGAGGTTTTCCCGCATTTGGGTATTTTTTGTACTAGGACGACATAAAGCCGTGAAGGTTTTCAGAAATTTCAAGCATTCTTGGAATGTCAGGAACTTTTCGAGTATCCGGATGAATTTGAACTCGCGGGATAATGGGAATAAAGCCTCAATAATATTACCTTTAAGATAATTTATGCAGTATGTGGGTTTATTAGGTTTTCCTACTCGTACTTACACTTCGTGGTCACATGATAGGGAAGCAACAGAATTGATAGGTAATAGGCGAAGCGTAGTTAATTTACATTTAAGTTATTAACCGCGCGTTAATTTACTATTTTCCAACGTTTTCCTGTATTAGAAGACAAGTATTAGTGCTAAGCAATATTTCATTGAATTGGATGTGAATTTTGAACCTCGACTTAAACTAGTTTAATAAAACAAATTCATAATGATATTAATACCTTTTTATAACATAAATACAAAATGATAGTAAGTTAAGAAACCATGTCGCAACCGAGGCTAATATTGCAGGTTTTTAATATTTCGTCCTTTTCATAAACTTCTTTATTATTTCTATATTTTACAAATTTGTTGTTTACAAAGTTTAAACTTTCGATCTCAATCATATGAATTTTTTTCTTGGTAGTTGCACGTAAGCTTTATTTATAAAAGGCGATGTATTTATGTATGTATGCTCCTATAGACTCCAAAACGGCTGGACCGATTTTAATGATTTTTTCAGGCAATCTTCAGATTATCTATATGATCCCGTGAAGCTTCGAACGCACGTAAAGCCCGAGCGGGTCGCTATTCTTCTTTATAAGACAACAAAAGTGACGTTCGAAAACCGAACGCCTCTTTTTAACTACTCGTTTTGGTAACGCTTTTTGGAATTTAGAACGCAACTTTTCTTGGATTTCTTGATTTCTATTCATTGAGCAACACAGAACCGGTCCGAACGGCCCACGTGTTGCTCAATGTTTCTATTTTATTTACTAGTAAGTACGTATGTAGACTCTTATCATGAAATCAAAGATTATAAAGATGACAGTCATCACGCTGATCCTAAAGTCAGACGTTCATCGAAAAATATTACCCTCCTTGTTGGGCAATCGGGTAATTAATGTCAAAAGTAATGTGCCCAACCCCTTTCCTGCTACCCTCACCCGGACTAACCCTTAACCCCGGATAACCCAGGCTAAAACCGGTTATGGTAGAGTTAAGGTACTAGGGCAACATAGACGAAAGGTGTTCGTTAATCCGCCGCCGGTTAGCTTCGCAAAGTTGCAATACGGTCAGGATAGCTGTGGGCTTATCCCGTAACTCTGAAAGCGATAGCGAGAGTTGCGCGAGCGGGACCGCGCATAGTCCGACTAAGTTGGTACGAGCGAGATGGCAAGCTCTCGCAATCAGAATCAAGATCGTTTCAAAGTTAGAGGATAAGCCCGCTGGTTAGCTGGTTTTGTAGTACAGTGTTACTAATCTTACTAACGTCGATTCTGGAGTTTTGGCGGGAGCGTGAAGAAGTCATGGCGCGTCATTGTGTTATTTTCCAAAACTTGTGTTATTTCGAGTGTTAATGTGGATTTAAGGTTAGATTTTTTAATTTTTCGTGAACGTGACTCTTCGTGTTGTTTCCAAAACTCCATAGAAACCTCTAATAGTCTCCACCACCGTGACCATGAGGCGACCGTGACTTACTTTGCTTGAATTAGACTATGGCTGAGACTTGTTTTAGTTGTGATATATTTGACATCACTTGAATTATCACAATACTTCACAATGACTAAATACATAATGTGTGGAGCCAAAAAAATATATTTTACAATTAAGAAAGTTTCAGTCATACATTTAATTATTACTTAAGGCCTCGCTACATGGCCTGACCTAACACCGTGTAAAAGGGACAACTATATTTGAATTTCACGGGAGCAAAAGAAACAAACTATTAAGGTTATAGCTTCTCACTTTCGCTCCCCCAGAAACTTATATCCATCTCTTTCAAACGATGTCAGGTCAGGCCATGTGTAGACACCCTTAAACTGTCACTAAGTAAAGATTTTCCTCGCACTCAAAAACGTTTAACTGACAGTTTAAGTAATCATTAAACGTCTCTGAGTGCGGCAGATAGTCAAACAAGGTAAGTCATGGTCAAGTCCAAGTCATGCCCCAGAAAAGTGGTGGAGAATTTAATCGAGGCTTCTAAGGAGTTTTGGAAACAACTCGAAAATTCACGTTTTATGACATTCTGTCTACTACCACCAACACTAGTGCACGTTCAAGAACACTCAATAAAATGAATAAATTCTGAGGTACAAAAAAAGTGGACTTGTGAACCTTCTTCTTTTTTTTGGAAGTCGGATAAAAACTCGAAATAACACAAATGTCGGAAAATAATACAATGACCCGACTGCCTTCGTGACTTTCCCGCCAAAATTCCTGAGAGATAAATAAAGAAAGTGTCTCTGGACTAAAAAATGTCAAAACAGTATTACTTGTTCTAGTATTTTCTTAAATATAACCCAACCAGATAAAGAAGTCTGATACAAAACTAAAATTTTGTTTGATTGCGTCTGAATATTTTCAACGCAATCCCTTAGAATAAGACAACATGAACAAGGCAATACGCAAACGCGGAGGAGTGAGTGAGTAAGAATATTATAATACCTACCTACTAGGATCGCAGAAAATCGCTTCACAAGAGATGGAAATTCTCACCCCCTCTACACGTTGCTACTGTTATCCTAACTCCTAATTCCCTCTCAATAAGGTAGAATTTTCTGTTTTTGTTAAGAGCTACAAATCGATTTCTACCCCCGTAGAACAGTAGGCGTAGCTTCGCTACAAAATTCGTAGCGCTGTGTTAGTGTTTCCGTCCTTTTCTGTAGCAAAGTCTCTTTCTAAACTAGTAGTTTGCGCCGAACTGAGACCTCGCTACCCCTATATCTTCACAACCCCTGGACCGATTCAGGTCTTATTCGAACTTAAAAATTGTATTGAAATGAACTTGTAACTTGAATTGTATGAATGTTTGTGTGTATTTTTGTCTTGCCTACAAAATTTCATGAAGGTCGGATCAACGGTTCGCAAGTTATCATCGGACAAATATACAAACATACATACATACAAATGCCGATTTGTCCCAGTAAACTCTGAGACCTTCGCTTCGCTCGGTCAAAAAGCTTAGTGAGCAAGTTCTTGGAAAAGTTACGATAACTACTACGATAACTTTCCTACTACAGAAGAAATGTCTACGAAATTTTTACAGGGTGGATAGTACAGATAGACCCCGCAACGTTTTTATATGTAATAAGTTCCTTATCGTAGTTAGTCGTCCTTTTCTGTAGCAAAGTCTCTTTCTATACTAGTAGTTCGTACCGAACTGAGACCTCGCGATCCCTATATCTTCACAACCCCTGGACCGATTCAGCTCATATTTGAACTTAATTTTTTTATTGAAATGAACTACTTGTCTACAAAATTTCATGAAGATCGGATCAACGGTACGCAAGTTATCATCGGACAAATATACACACAAACATACATACAAAAGCCGATTTGTCCCAGTAAACTCTGAGACCTTCGCTTCGCTCGATCAATTAAAATTATGTCTGTTTGTAAAGAATAACAAAGTATTATATTTTAACCACACATCTAGCCGTGCTGATAATTTGCGCACTAAGCATTAATTCAATAATTATGTCCACCGGGTAAGGGTGTCTACACATGGCCTGACCTGACATCGTTTGAATGAGATGGCTATATATAAGTTTCTGGGGGAGCGAAAGGGAGAAGCTATTACCTTAATAGTTTGTTTCTTTTGCTCCCGTGAAATTCAAATCTAGCTCTCCCTTTCACACAGTGTCAGGTCAGGCCATGTAGCGAGGCCTTAAGTACTATGTATGAAAAAAGTTCGTTTATAAGCGAGTGAGGGACAATCATATAAAGGCCTGGCTACATGGCCTGATCTGACAACGTTAGAAAGAGATGGCTATATATAAGTTTCTGGGGGAGCGAAAGGGAGAAGCTATTACCTTAATAGTTTGTTTCTTTTGCTCCCGTGAAATTCAAATCTAGCTGTCCCTTTCACACGGTGTCAGGTCAGGCCATGTAGCGAGGCCGTAAAATGGTAAAAAGTGCATTATTGTGTTTCCAAAACTCTGTTGAAGGTTCCACAGTTTCGCTTCTACCACTTTAGTAGAGCTTGATTTGAAATAATGTGTGGAGCCAAAACTTAAAAGAAAAATACCTTTTTTTTCACCTTCAGTCACGCTTTGCTATTTTTTCTATGAGTCGTTTTCCAAAAAAAAAATAGTTCTAAAATACTTACTAGATGGCGTAATAGACCTATCGTTTTACCTGTCATTGTCATTTCTGTCGAAATATTTTATGTTTATTTTTTAAATCGTAAATTTTGGCTCCACACTTTGCCTATTTAGCCAGTGTCAACTATTGTAACATTTCAAATGAAGTCAAATACATAGTTACATTACTTGAAATTGTCTAAATACACATGTGGAGCCAAAAAACACGAAAAAAAAAAGGCACACGTACATTTTTTTGTCTTTCATGTCTTGACAGTGACAGCAAAACCTTAAGGTACATCTAACTCCATCTATTGGGTACTTATATTACCAGGATTTCTTTTTTTTTTGGAAAACGCCTCATTGTGCCAGTATCAAAGCTCAAAAAGATTTTTTGATGCAGGTTTACGGAGAGTTTCGTGGACGTCCGCGAGCGCGAGCGGAAGGTGAAGCGAGGGAGCCGCGAGCAGGGCCGACAGCTGATGAACAGACACAACAACGAGGCGGGACGCCGGGTATGGGATTATGGCTATTGCACACGACAGACTTTTAGTTCGTCGAGCAAAGCTATCGGGAGTTGGAGCGCGAACGTTTACTCCGTTCGATTTGGACGCGCCACGCACCGTACCTTGTAGAACTTGTTAGTAATGTACTCTACACTCTACAGTTTTCCTGTTAATAATAATAATAATATCTGGGACATTATTGCACACACGGTCATCTGACCCCAAACTAAGCAAAGCTTGTAATATGGCTGCCAGAGACTGATATACGTACATAGATATTTTTAAATACATACTTATATAGATATTAACACCCAGACATAGAACTAACACAAATATTCATCACATAAATTTTTGTCCTAGATGGGAATCGAACCCACGCCCCTAAACACAGAAGGTAGGTTCACTACCAACTGAGCCACCGGGGCAGTCTTATTCGAGTTTACGTCAGACCTCTAGCGATTTATTTATTGAGATAAAAACGAAACCAGTCA
Source organism: Apocheima hispidaria (assembly GCA_947579745.1). Lineage (NCBI taxonomy): Eukaryota > Metazoa > Arthropoda > Insecta > Lepidoptera > Geometridae > Apocheima > Apocheima hispidaria. The sequence continues at coordinate 3,025,471 of OX388169.1, forward strand.
CTTACATTTACCCCACAAATTATGAAATTATAACAAAATTAAAACAATATCAATATAAAAACTAAAATAAAAATAAATTCATAAAATGTCAATAATTTAAATCACAGTGTCATAGCTTAAATTAAATACTACATAAAATGTCAACAATTTAGGTCAATTTCTAATCAATTACTGATAATAAAAACAATGTCATACATCATCAATTTCTACTGATATGTCAGCTTTCGCACCTATCACACTGATCTATTACATTCTCACAATATGCCACAAAAAAAAAAAAGAATCATCAGTTAATCACTGTCGTTTCGTTTCCAGGCCGTGATCGTCAAGTCGAAGGTGACGTGCAAGTGCCACGGCATCTCCGGATCCTGCAGCCTCATCACGTGCTGGAACCAGCTGGCCAGCTTCAGGGAAGTTGGTAAGTACGTTTTAGTTGGCACTTCGGGAAAAAGAGTAAAGATATATAGTTGACCGAGCGAAGCGAAGGTCTCAGAGTTTACTGGGACAAATCGGCATTTGTATGTATGTTTGTATGTTTGTGTGTATATTCGTCCGATCATAACTTGCGAACCGTTGATCCGATCTTCATGAAATTTTGTAGGCAAGTAGTTCATTTCAATACAATTTTTATGTTCGAATATGAGTTGAATCGGTCCAGGGGTTGTGAAGATATAGGGATCGCGAGGTCTCAGTTCGCCGCGAACTACTAGCAAAACTAGTTGTTACCCGCGACTTCGGTACACCTACAAAAAAAAAGTAACCTATGTCCGATATCTATGCAAAAATTCAGCTCGATCCGTTCATCCGTTTAGCCGTGCGTGTCACGCGAGGCAAACGCGACGGGACAATCACCCAGACAGGGAGACAGGGAGACAGAGAGACAGAGCTACATTCGCATTTATAGATTTAGTTAGGGCTAGCTGTTACCCGCCACTTCGATCGCGTGGACCTACAAAAAAGAGTAGTTAATGAACGTCTCCGACCGTTAAGCTATATCTATGCAAAAATTCAGCTCGCTCCGTTCAGCCGTTTAGCCGTGATATCGCGACAATCACCCAGAGAGAGACAGCTAGACCGACAAATAGAGAGACAGAGTTAAATTCGCATTTATAATATTAGTTAGGATTAGGAAAGTTAGGATGCATAGATCTAACAATGATGAAAGAAGCCAAAGAGAATATTTATTTATTATTTTGAATGAAATATGAAATGGAATTGACGAGACAGGATGAAGAAAGAATTTTCACTAGTTCAGTTAATAATACAATGGCTGACTGACGAATATAAAACCTTTATAGTATTACAGTTTTACACAACAAATAATTCCGGCCCCTTATTACATAACTTGCGACTCGAGTTTTGGCGGGAACGTGAAGAATTCATGTCGCGTCATTTTATTATTTTCCAAAACTTGTGTTATTTCGAGTGTTAATGTGTAAAAACGGTGAATTTTTACCCGTTAAGTGTTCTTGAACATGCACGAGTGTTGGTGAATGGTATAATGTCGTGAAATTTCGTGTTGTTTTCAAAACTCCATAGAAGGCTCTAGTAAAGTTTTCACCACTTTACTGGGGCATGACTTGGACTTGACCGTGACTTGCTTTGCTCGCCTTTGACTGTGACTATGACTTGTTTGATAATATCTAACAAAACTTGAAAATACTACTATACTTGACACTGGCAAATGCATAAGACGTGCGACGCCAAAATCCTCTTAGGAGGAAATAGAAAAAAAAAAACTTGCGACTCGCGATTTAGTTGCAAATTTGACAGTTCCGTCATAGTGTAACTGTCAAATTTGCGTCAATTTCCTTTGCACAGAAAAGCGCAGACTGGTTTCAAACAGCAGCCGAACGAGTAAATAATTATTTACACTTAATGAACTTTATTTGCATAAATAAAAGCAGAAATGCACAAATAGCAGAGTCTTTGCTGTGCATTTTTATCTATTTTTCGGAGATTTTTTAACCGACTTACAAAAAAAAAAAATATATGTTTTTGTAGGTCCACGGGAAGTCGCGGGTAACAGCTAGTAGAATATGGTACACAGAAATAAAAGGTGCTGGTTCGATTCGTAAAAGTATACTGACAGCAAAAACAAAACGAAACAATATTCAAATTTATAAATAAAACAATATGAAATCCTTTTAAAGGCGGCTAGTGCTCAGTTCGTCACATTTCTCCCCCATTTTGGTGGCGAAGCAGGGGAAAGAGCTTTTACAAAGGTCTCCTCATAATATAAAGAAGCGGCCAATGAACCTCCTGACCTCCGAACACAAGATAAACCGTAAATAATTTAACATAATTAAAATTTTAATCAACCCGTTAAACCAAGTACCAGGATGACAGGAGAACTAAAGAGGACGTATCGTTGCCCATTAATGGAGTTAACTGCAATGAATCTGTGGCATCCATCATTCGTAGAACAATGAGAATGGATACTTATTTTAAAGCCCGGTTCACTTTGTTCCCGTCGGTCTTCGATCAACCAAATCCGTCGCTGGATCCCGGATCGATCCGGCATTGGACTGGACTGGATGTTGTAGATTGTATTCATTATTTTTTAAATCCTTAAATGTATTGTGACTTAAATTAGTAGTTTTTCGCCTCGAACCTGGATCTCGCGATCCCTGTACCTTCTCAACCTGCTTATAAATTGTAGGTATTTTGCCACTGAGCGTTGGTCGTCCAGGGACCCTATTCGGAGATATGTCATTTTATCTCGGTCACTCTCACTCCCATTAAATTCTAAATTAGAGAGACAGTGACCGAGATAAAATGTCATTTCTCCGAATAGGGTCCCTGCTGCGAGATGCGAGATGATATCGTCACCATCGCGGTTCGACCCTGGACTAGATTGGCACAGGACCGAGGCAGATGGCATAGCAAGAGAGAGGCCTATACCCAGCAGTGGGATAAGGAAGGCTGTGGATGATGATGAGACTCTAGTTTGTTTTAAACATGTTAATACATAATTTGACTGCCCCGGTGGCTCAGTGAACTCAGTGGTACTGAACCTACGTTCTGTACTTGGGGGCGTGGGTTCGATTCCCATTTAGGACAAACATTTATGTGATGAATATTTGTGTTTGTTCTATGTCTGGGTGTTAATATCTATATAAGTATGTATTTAAAAAATATCTATGTACGTATATCAGTCTCTGGCAGCCATATTACAATCTTTGCTTAGTTTGGGGTCAGATGACCGTGTGTGCAATAATGTCCCAGATATTCATTTATTTTATTTAATTTAAGCCTGGAAATGGTTGTCAAATCTAGACTTTTGAGAAAGAATTTTTATATTCGTTTTGTAGAGTTTTTGACTTCTTTTACACAAAATAATTTTGACGTATTATTTTTGAAGTTCCCTATAGGTCTTGATTTATTTGCAAATGCCGCAATAGCGACAAACATGCGGCATAAATGGCCGAAGTTTTTTTTGACTCAGAAGCTTGATTTTTATACAGCTCCAATGAACAATAGACCTCATACGTACATGATACGTATATGATACGCATTACTGAGAAAAAGGGTCTCAGCAGACGGTCAGACGGACAGCGAAGTGATCCTGTATGGGTTCTTTTTTTCCTATTGTGGTACAGTACTCTTAAAAATTGTTGTATGGTTGGTACGCAAATCTGCGCGAGTCCAACTCGCACTTGGACGTTGGGTCGACCTGGATGAGGGTTTACTGTTTATAGGAAAGAGGAAAGGATATTATCAAATGTTTCCGAAATAAAAAACTTTATAAAGATATTATCAGCTGTTTATTCCTTAAAAGATCAAATGTCCTATCAAAGCGCAGCATTTTTAATGAGGCTTAACAATCAGTTGATTAGCCGTAAGTCGTTATTTACGGTATATTTAATCGTCCATTTAAGAAAATATGATCCCTAAACAGGTCACAAAGCGTTTATGGGCTCCCGACACCCCATAAAAAGAATTGGAATTTCATTTTTATTATGGTTCAAATATTTTACGACTTGTTTTTTTTCTATGATTTAGGCTTTTGTTTCTCTTGGGTGGCCAAGTGATAAAATGGATGACTTTATGATTTTTGGAAAGTAAGACCCAGCGACTCGATTTTTTAGCTTTTCACATAAAGTGGTTATTAATTGTAGGTTTCATGAGAGAATATATTTTATGGTTTACTTAACTTTAATCAGCTGACCAATAATAGAAGGTATAAATCCGTGGCGGTGGGTGCAAGTGGCCCGTTGTGGTCTGTGTGACGCTGTAAGTGGGAGGCCTATGTTCAGCAAAGGACGTCTTTCGGCTGATGATGATTATGATGATGATTAGTATATATCTTCAGTTAGTAAACAACCCCGCGCAACTCAAGTTTGCCAAATTGTATATCTGTCTGACTGCCAATTAGATAAATTTCGACTCGTGCGGAGTTTGATAGCCGACGATATGCCAAAGCCCATCAATTTAACGTTTGAACCGGAAGTTACTAATAACAAGTATTTTTTTCTGTACATAATTGTAGAACCGACATTTCATATTAACATACAATAATTAAACAAAATGCGTATCCGGAACAGACTGAATAAATATTGTTTTTATCTGGGCTAAATATTGTTTTTAACCTTGGGTTTGTTTTTAGGTGATTACCTTAAGGACAAGTACGATGGCGCAACGGAGGTGAAGGTGTCTCGACGAGGCAAGCTCCGCATCAGCAACCCTCGCTACTCACTCCCCACGGCTCAGGACTTAGTATACCTCGAGGACTCGCCCAATTTCTGCTTCAAGAACGAATCTGTGGTAAGATCCAACGGAAAAATTAAAAAAAATATGCTTCATATGTTACCTCTCCTCTTGGATTCACTGTGTCGGGACACGGGCAAAGAAACACTACACCAGACCAGCGGCTCGAATTTTAAATCGCTCGTATAATAGTCCACTGCTGGACATAAGCCTCTCCCAAGGCACAACCCGATTTTCGGCTTTTTTTTACATCCCCGCCAGCTGTCCTACGCACATCGTCACGCCATCTAATTTCAGTGCGTCCTACGCTACGTTTGCCGATTCGCGGTCTCCACTCTAGAACACGTGTACCCCAACGGTTATCGGTTCTACGACAGATATGGCCGACTGCCACTTCAGCTTGCTATACGCTGAGCTATGTCGGTGACTTTGGTTCTCTGGTGAATTACTTCGTTCCGGATACGATCCCTCTGAGAAACACCGAGCTGCTGAGCGACTTTGAGCTTGTGAAACGCCCCAACTGTCAGTGTCCACATTTCAGCACCGTAAGTCATAACGGGTAGAACGCACTGATTATAAACTTTCGTCTTGAGACTTTGAGGAATGGATGACGAAAATACTCAAATCGCTCTTATCATCATCATCATCTCAGCCACAGGACCTCCACTGCTGGATATATGCCTCCCCCTTAGATTTGCTGCGGTCTTCGTATGCTCGTATGATGTCACATAATTGTATCATTCGAAATTACTGACTTTGGAACGAAATCTCAAACGAAAGTGTCATTTTCATGAATGTTCATTGAAATAATCAACGCAACGAGTGGTTTGAACCATTTGAATTTGCTTGTATCAATAGAAAATCTTTCGCATGATATTTTCGTGCGAAATATAACACGAGCGATTCAACAATGGAGCCCCTGGAGCAGATATCTTACTCTTTATTACAGACATCTATAAGTACAAACATAATTTTATGTAAAGTTATGTAACGTAAGTAAACATTAGTATATTTGTTTTGTTTATAGTTAATTTTGTTTTGGTTTTACCGTTCCGTGCGGTAATAGTGTGTGACGTCACCAACGGTTCCAGCGGAAGACCAGCGCTGGTTGTTCGCAACCAGTATTATGCTGAGCTGGAACCGGTTTGTGGTTACCTTTTTGTTTTTTCGATTAGTTTTTTTCCATAGATAAAAATTTGTCTATTGTCTATATTTCAAAAATCTGACCGGTCGGAAATCGAACTCGGGACTTCCTGCTCATTATGCAGACTCTACCACTGCTACCAATATTATAAATGCGAAAGTATCTCTACCTCTCTGTCTCTCTGTCTGGTTGTTTGTCGCGTTATCACGCGGCTAAACGGCTGAACGAATCGACCTGAATTTTTACATAGGTTTATGGGTCGGTGACGGAGTCAACTTCGCTAACTCCTTAGAAAGACGCCCTTAGTGGCTCTTAAAAAAAACGTAAGGTAAAAAAAAAAATCTTTCTATTCTAGGGTTCACACGGCACGACGGGCCGGGAATGTAACATGACATCATCAGACATGGAGGGGTGCTCCTTAATGTGCTGCGGTAGAGGCTACAACACGAAGCGAACCGTCGCCAGAGAGCGCTGCAACTGCAAATTCCACTGGTGCTGTCGTGTTGATTGCGACACCTGTGTGAAATCAGTAGAAGTTTACACTTGTAAATAATACATTTATTATAATAAAGAAAACCAAAACGACAAAGAATTATTACCAGAATCTCTTAAATCAAGCCGAGAATGTACCAGGAAATCATCACGCATATGCTGGTGTTCCATAATGTTCTGTAGTCAACACGAAACAAGCGGCCTCTAAACAGCGCTGCAACTGAAAATTTCCCTGCAGGGCTAGCATGCGTACCGCGACAAAATCTTATTGTTATGCAAGAACAGGACACGATTATGTATACGTTCGTCTCATTTTTCACGACATGAAGAGTTGAGAAGGATTTGGCGCGGTGCGCATGCTATCCCTGCTGGTGCTAACGAATCCTGTCGGGTCGTTGAGGGCTGAGGCCAGAATCACGTAAACAACGGCGCGGTAGAGGCACTAGAGGCTACAACACGAACTGCTGCATTTCTATGTTTCACTGGTACTTGTAACAATCGACCTAAAATTTTGGGTCTGATGCGATACCCGCGTGAAAGTCAGTTTGGCGCAGCCTACGGCATAAATAGAACAAAAACAAGTTCCAAACATACCTAATCTATTCAAGTTGCAAATATATCTACATAAGTATATCTATTAAAACATGACAATGGCTAAATAAATTACGTGCGAAGCTAAATTTATAAGCGAAAAAAATTATCACAAAAGAGGTTTCTTAGAATCTAATAATCTTAATTCCTAGCATTTTGCGCCAAGTTGGGGACATCCTCAGGACAAACACTAAAATAGGACACCACTGTTACGTCCAAGTTTCAAATGACTGGTTTTTTGATTTATGTTTGGAACTACTTAAGGCGAGTCACCGAGGCGAAGTGGAAAAAAGTGGTTTGCAAGATCAATTATTTTTGGTATTTACTATCAAATAACGAACTTACAAAAAAATGAAAAATACACCTCAAGATATTATCTAAGGAACGTACTTAATAATTGGTTACACAATAATATATGATCCATTTTACTCGATCATATAAAATCCAGAAATCAGGCTAAAATAAAGTTTAAATTGAATTCTTTATTAAAAAAAATTCTAAATTTGCACATAATTTTTAAATGGAAATATTTATCTTTAAGTACTGCAGAGCACAGAGTTTGAACGTTGCGCAGTGGTATCGCCCGCCGTCTCAGATGACTTCGCCTTAAGTATATTTGTAAGTTTCCCCGTGGGCGACGCCAGATGACAACTTTTCTTGGATATTTTACCTATAGATACGAACCTACGTAGCTGAGTATTATGTATGATCTCAAAAAAGTGCTTAAAATCTAAGCTCAATTACAATGCATACTAGCTTTCTTAGTATAAAAGTATTTTAATAATTAAGAAGTAAATAAAAGTACCTACTTATGTATTAACAATTATGACTGCGGTAGCTAAAAAATATAGTTTGTAATTTATTACTATTGTAATTACCCGTGTAACAAATACCAGTTAAGCGCCATGTAACAAATGTTGTTACAATTCACAAATGAATAGAATTCTATTTATCTGTGTTACAATGAACACACCAGTTAAAAAAAAAGCTTTTAAATCGAAATAAAATATTTGGCAAAGGACATTTCAACTTAGCACAAGTGGTGCCACTACAGAGGAACTACCTTTTTTTTTTTTTTTTACCTTTTCAATTCTATACAATACAATATAACTTTATTAAACACCGAAAATACAATTAAAATTAAACAATAATAAAATATCCAGCTGTATAATGGGCGGTCTTATCGCCTAAAGCGATTTCTTATATTTTTTTTCGATTTCTTTCTGTTTTTTTTGCCTGTAGAAATAGGTGATTGCGAGAGCATGCCATCTCGCTCGTACAAACTTAGTCGCACTATGCGCGGTCCCGCTCGCGCAACTCTCGCTATCGCTTTCAGAGTTACGGGATAAGCCCACTGGTTTATCACCATATTTGCGCGTTCACTCAGCTACTTATTGTAATGAGGCATTTTCCAAAAAAAATAAAAATCCTGGTTATAAAAGTACCCAATAGATGGCGTTAGATGTACCTTGAGGTTTTTCTGTCTCTGTCAAGACATGAAAGACAAAAAAATGTACGTGTGCCTTTTTTTTTCTCGTGTTTTTTGGCTCCACATGTGTATTTAGACATTTTCAAGTAACGCAACTATGTATTTGACTTCATTTGAAATATTACAATAGTTGACACTGGCTAAATACACAACGTGTGGAGCCAAAATTTACGATTTAAAAAATAAACATAAAACATTTCGACAGCAATGACAATGACAGGTAAAACGATAGGTCTGTTACGCCATCTAATAAGTATTTTAGAACAACTTTTATTTTTTTTTGGAAAACGCCTCATTGGAACACGGAATGCGAGTTCTTGTTGTAATATTACAAAATGAATTTAACAAAAAGGTTATTTCTTTTAATTTTTGTAATAACGTGATGTGTTGGGTACTCGTGCTAGGTAGGTACATTAATTACCAATTAAATAAACTTTATTTTCTAAGTTTAAAATAAATAAAGTAGATGACAAAACCAAAATTGGACGAATGTGTTTTATTCAACATCATCAGCTAGGACAAGTACAGGAACAAGGAACAAGTAGGCCTCCCCGTTATAAAATGGCTATATATAAGTTTCTGGGGGAGCGAAAGGGAGAAGCTATAACCTTAATAGTTTGATTCTTTTGCTCCCGTGAAATTCAAATCTAGCTGTCCCTTTCTCACGATGTCAGGTCAGGCCATGTGTAGACACCCTAAGAGTGCGGCTTAAAATGCGTTCACAGTGCAAAAACCACAAACACTGCTAACAATCGGTTTAAACGAGGCGTTTTCAAAAAAAAAAAAAAAGTTCTAAAATAGGGTGTCTACACATGGCCTGACCTGACAGCGTGTGAAAGGGACAGCTAGATTTAAATTTCACGGGAGCAAAAGAAACAAACTATTAAGGTTATAGCTTCTCCCTTTCGCTCCCCCAGAAACTTATATATAGCCATCTCTTTCAAACGATGTCAGGTCAGGCCATGTAGCGAGGCCTATACTTACTAGACAGCGTAATCAACGGCAGCCCGGTACACCAATTATCGGTCATACAACCCACTTCTCTCACCTTCTCTCACCTTCTCTCTACCTCTCACCTTCTCCGAATAGGGGTCCATTACGTAGTATTACATACTCTTTGTAGACTAGAGACCAAATAGAGACACCATAGAGTAGAGACACCCTCACACCCCGCTCGCCGACCTCGTTGTTGTTTTTTGTTTTCTCCATTTTTTTCGGTTGAGAATCAATTTGTCAATTTCTGTGTTCTCTACATATTGTGGGTGTGTAAGTAAAAAAACTTGTTGTAAAAAAGGAACTCAACAGCGGCAGATTGAAGTTTTACTCCGAACCATGGGAAAGCCGTCGTCAACGCAACTTTCTGTTAGTTAATTTTCACGTTTTCTCAACATCTTGTGTAATTTTTTACATCCAAACAGGTATAAAACTTATTTTATTTCGCATGCTAGCCTTGTTGTTGTGCTGGGTTTTGGAACGGAGCTTGAAAACGCACTGCTTGGATGCGGAAAAATTGCTGCACATTTCAGAAATTCCGACCTTCATTTTGTTGTAAAATCTGCGAGGATTACAGTTAACCAACTAATAACGCTTATCCCTCTTGACTTTCCCAGCACCAAAAAATCCGCTCTTGATTTTTATAAATATCTTTACAGCTAAATTCATTAGAACAAAAACTGTATGACAAACAATAACACAATATAGGCATTAATTGGGCAAAAAATAAATAAAGGTCCACACTCCAGTACGAATATTCTCACTTCTTATATCTTTATAACTAAGCATAACCATAATAACACCTAAGCTGCACTATGAAACCGTTTGACAGAGCAATAACATATTATTTTAACAATATATTTTTTATAAGCTACAGTTTTTTGTTAATTTTATAAACACCTATATCGACTAACAACTACACTGCTTTGTTCAAAAAAGTAGCATTTTGTAATGAATTCTTCATGTTTATTTAGCTTTTTATAATGTTATTGCTTTTGTTTAAATGCTTAAGATTGTCGCATTTGTGTACTTAGTTTACAAAGAAAAACCTTTTTGGTACTTGGTGAGCAGGCTTGTTATCGCAACTAGGCCGCATAGCGGCCCTTTTTATGTAAAAAATCCTTTAAAAATACTCAGGCATATCCAGTGTCTAATGTCTTGATCTTCAACACTAGGGCCTAGTCTAGACTGTGTACATGTCTTTGTAATCTATTGATTCGTAAGGTGGTTCAGAACTCGTCATTGGTACATATATGGCGAGTGCTTTACGATATTTACAATCGAAGTCGGCCATAATGGATCTTATTTTTCACTCTTTCAAATTGATGGGACACTTTTTGCTTAGCGGTAAGTGACTGCCTTACAGTTTTCACGGTGTTTGCTGCTGTTTGGACATACTACTTTCTTCCTTGGGCACAATTTCCTAGGGTGTCCAAACGCCCAGCATAATGAGTGTGTTTGAGTGTGAGTGTGTGTGAATTGGTTACAGGGTTGAACGGGAACAAACACACTTACATATTTGCCTACTTACAAACAAACTTACGCATTAATAATATTAGTGTGATAGCAGGTACACGGCATTAGTTTTTTTTTTGCACTCAGTATCTGGAACCACATGAGATATGCAATGACTCCTCGCCATCGAAATATAACTTCTTTCTGAGCAGACCCTATACATCGGTTTTTATATTAAGAGTATAGTCCTTCCGTGAGGTTTTGGAGCTTTCAATATTTGAAATTGTATAGCTGTTGTTTGTATTGTATATATTTTTGCTGTTTCTCGTGCGTACAATAAAGATAATTAGTGAATTTTCCTAACTTTTTGATGAAATTAGCATTTTGGGGGCAGTCTGTTATCACCCCCTAAATCATAACAAAATCTTTTGTTTTTAATGTCAATGCCTTGGATAAACCATAATTGGCATAGATTATTATTTGTCATTTTAAGTGCATATAACAAAGAAGATATTGCTAAATTAAAAAATATATATAATAAACCTACAAGCATACTTTTTCACGGTCACACATTAAAAAATCATTGAACTCTGATATCATTTAGGGTGGGTATCAGACTACGCTTTTTTCTATGGCCGAGATGGCAGTATACTCTATTCTTAAAGCTTCGGTCAAACAGAGGCGGGCGAACAATTCGCTAACGTTAAGCCTTCCAAACAACTGTAACTTCCGCGCCATTTTGAACAGGTCCATACGTTAGTTGACGCAATCGGTCAAATGTACGTTACCTCAGTTTGAACGAAGCTTAAATTTAAGATCAACATCAGAATCTTGACTTGTAACTACTTTTTCAGCGCAACTCATCAACGCATTCTGTAAAAACAACCATGAGCAAGGAAAAGAAGACGGCTAAAATCACCAAGAAGGATCGCCTTCGAAAGCTGCACCTCAAAACTGAGCGGAGCATCAATAAACTGTTCAACCAACTTCGGGATACAAGTAACAACAGCCAAAACTCTTCACAGACAAGCTTCAATAACAGCGTCATTGATTTGGAAGATTCCAGCGCCACTTTGATACCAAAAGAACTTGGGAAGATCAACGAAGTCAGCATAGTCATACCAGATGACGACCACGCATCATCCACCCCGAAAAAGTTCAGCTTGCACACTTCCACACCAAAACGTAGCTCGAAAGTAGACGATATGATCTTGTCCAGCTGCAATAACAATTTGCAGAACAGCGTGGACAGAAACACGTTTCAAACCATTGATCTGACGGGATTTACTAGGTAAGAAAGATTTGGTATTATTTATTTTTTTGCGTGACATAGAACATATCATATGTCCGTCTTTGTGATATACTGTAACTGTTGTATATTAAATATAAATATCTGGGACATTTTTGCACACACGGTCATCTGACCCCAAACTAAGCAAAGCTTGTAATATGGCTGCCAGAGACTGATATACGTACATAGATATTTTTAAATACATACTTATACAGATATTAACACCCAGACATAGAACAAACACAAATATTCACCACATGAATGTTTGTCCTAGATGGGAATCGAACCCACGCCCCAAAACGCAGAAGGTAGGTTCACTACCAACTGAGCCACCGGGGCAGTCTAATTTAATATTGTAGATAAGGGGGTCTGGCTACATTATTAGGCATGTTGTACTGAACCCTACCCACATTATCTAATAAAGAGTATAGTTTGTCATTCAACAACCACCGATCAATTTACACCGTACAATTTCTCTTCATTTGATGGTCTATCTCATCACATGACATTGGCAAAATTGTGAAACACTCGCAGAAGCCATAAAACATGAATTGAATTGAATGACGTTTACTTTAATGGCGACTTGGAAAAATGCTTAATTTTGGCGAAGAAATGGCGTCTATTTTGGCGAATATCCTGTTTCCCGGGCAGTTTAACCCGAAAACAGACAAATGGTGCGATTGCAAGAAGCTGATGCTGTGTGCTCGACGTGGCGGGCTCCGCCGGCACCACGGCGAGCAAGGCGCGGTCTTTGTTCCTTTCGCAATGTGGAAATGCCTTTCGCCCTGACCGCATCGCTGCAAGGTTCCGCCCGCCCTACAGAGATATGCTGCGTCTTACAGTTCTTGGTTGCCACAAGAACCTTTCATTCAGGGTCTGCATAATTGAATTGAATATTACAGTTCCAGAAACGAGCCCACAGTAATAGATCTCGTCGACACCACCGACGATGTCACTGTGGTGTCTGCCAGCAACGCCAGTTCGATGTCAGGTGACTCGGATGTCACCATACTCAGACAACCGATCAGCAGGAAGCTGAGGAAGTTCACCCATGGGATACAGAATTTGAATGCGGCTGATAAAGGGAAGCTTTTAGAGCTGATCACGGAGACGATCTTTAATGGGTGTACTGTAAAGAGTAGTGCACACTCCAGTGTTCCCAATGTACAGGTAAGTTTTATGGTAAGGTAATCCCCTGGTACCCCCAGCTACCTTGAGGTGAACCGAGGGGAGGAAAAAATGCTCCTGGTACAGCCAGCTGAACAATGTAGGTGGACCACAGGCAGGGAGCGGTTTTTAGGGTTATGTCATCATCACAATCATCAGCCAGAATACGTCCACTGTAGCACAAAGGCCTTCCTCTTACACCGCCACGCTGTACCACAATCTGTATATCATGGTGAGGGCAGCGGGTGCCACTATCCCCACGCACGGCATGCTGCTTTTCCAATACTTTTGGTCTTAGGACGAGCCTGCGTCCCATAGAGGACAAGTAGGATTGTACAAATCTGTACAAAATTGTAGCTATCCTGTTTTTACGTCCTCATTCAGAGCCTTCTTTATCTCACTGCTGGGTATTGGCCTCTCTCATGCTGTTCCATCTGCATCAAAACTGAGATGAAAAGAGATGCAGATAATTTTAGTATTTTTGATTCAACAGAATCGACGTCATTATCTGAAAATTTTGAAAAGCGTGCAGACCTAAATGCTAATGTACTCTATGCTTATAACATCTAATATAAAAAAAACGCAAAATGTAGCCTATGTCACTCGTCAAAATCGGTCAAGCCGTAGGCTACAGGAACACACCAACATACTTACACACCCCCAACAAGTGGGCAGTCCTTGGGCAGTCGGTTTTTTTTTCTTTGTGTCACTCGTCGACGAGACGAGCAAGTCGCTCACCTGATGTTAAGCGTCACGCTTGCCCATAACAGTTCAGTGCCACCCAGAATTTTGATCTTCAACAGTTCAAAACTATGCGGCAATGCACTGCGCTCGTCACCCTGAGATGTTAGATGTAAAAATCTCTTTATGCCCAGTAATTACCCTGGAAACATTGCCCTTCAATCCGGAACACTAATGCTTGCACACTACTGCTTGGCGGTTGAATAACTGGCAAAGGTGTGGTACTTCCCCAGGCGGACTCTGCAAGAGAGCCCTCCACTACAAACTAAAATGATCAAGACTCACTAAGAGATATTGCCGAGCAAGTATGTACAAGTCGTGGTGGCTCGCCTCACATTCGTGAGGTCGCGGGTTCGAACCCGGCCGGGCCCGTACTAATGAGTTCTTTGGAACATACGTACGGATAATATATATACAGGGCTATAAGGAAAGGGTATGCTAAGCCGAAAAGGGCTCATAGTACTCATCATTATAAACAACTTTTAGACCAACGCTGAAATCGCGAAAAATATATCAGCTGTTCCATAGAAAGTAAAAATAGTCCATAGTAAAAATGTCAAAGACACTCGTCAAAACGTATGGAACAGCTGATATATTTTTTCGCGATTTCAGGGTTGGTCCCACGGTAAAAGTTGTTCATAATGATGAGTACTATGAGCCCTTCTCGGCTTAGCATTTCCACCTTTTCCCTTTCACCCTTTCCGGCACCCTTTCCTTATAACCCTGTATATCTCTGGCTTTCCGGAGAAGGAAAACATCGTGAGGAAACCTGCATATTTCCGGAGAAGATATTCGATGTCGTATGTGAATCCGCCAACCCGCACTGGGCCAGCGTGATGCTATGGCCTAATCACCCTTCAAAGGGTAGGCCGATATGAGATGTTGTTTAAAGGCTGATGAAATAAAGTACCAAGTAATGAAGTCTTGTAAAATCCTTAATTTTCCAGAAGACACTCCCACGTGCGCCGCAAACCGCCGAGGACACTTACATCAAGGAGGTGATTCTGGGCCACGCATCTCGAAGCAGCATCGGCAGCAATGTCTACCACCCGGACCGGCTGCGGCATCGGAACACCACCGGAAAGAGGATGGTAGTCATCGACGGTAGCAATGTTGCTATGGAGTAAGTTACTAAAATTACCTCATATGTGGGGTAAGTAAATTATGTATTACCTTGGACGTAGAATAAGATGCTACAAATTATCTTATAATTATGTGGGGTAAGCAAATTAAAATTACCCCGGATGTAGAGCAAGTTACTTAAAATTGGCTCATAATTATTAGGCGTAAGGAAATTAAATTTTCCTCAGATATAGAGCAAGCTCCTTAAAATTGGCTAATAATTATATCGCGTAGGGAAATTAAAATTACTCCAGATGTAGAACAAGTTACATAAAATTAGCTCATAATTATGTGGCGTAAGGTAATTAAAATTATCCCGGATGTATAGCAAGTTACTTAAAATTGGCTCATAATTATGTGGCGTAAGGTAATTAAAATTACCACAGATGAAGAACAAGTTACATAAAATTGGCTCATAATTATTAGGCGTAAGGAAATTAAAATTACCCCAGATGTAGAACAAGTTACATAAAATTGGCTCATAATTATGTGGCGTAAGGAAATTAAAATTACCCCAGATGTAGAACAAGTTACATAAAATTAGCTCGTAATACTTAAAATTACCCAGGACGTAGAGAAAGTTACTTAAAATTGGCTCATAATTATGTAGGTATGCCAGGCTTCGTACATAAAATTTCCAGGCACTTTACGTTGCTTTTATTGTAATGCCAGTGGGAGTTGCTGTCGCCATTGTGACAATATCTATAATTTCAAAAAATTTAGTTCTTCGAAGTGACACTTATATTATAAATGCGAAGGTTTGTGTGTAAGTATGTAAGTGTGTTTGTTCCCGTTCAACTCTGTAACGGCTGAACGGATTTGGATGAAATTGGGTATGGAGGTAGCTTATTCCATGGAATAACACATAGGCTACTTTTTATCCATACAAATTTAACCGTTCCTTTAGAATAGGGGGTGAAACCGCGGGTCTCAGCTAGTGTGTAATAATATTAAGCACAAGGCAAATGGTTTACCTAATGTTGTGAAACATGTATTTTCGTTTATTACAAAAATACAAAAAAAATACTACGACGTGTCTTAGACTTGACCGTGACTTACTAAACTTGATTTTGACTGTGACTATGACTTGTTTCATATATACAATTAATTAATCTTGAAAATATTCTAATATCTTGACACAAGTCGAGTGCTGCCAAAATACATTCTGACGAAAAAATATTGTCTTTTTTATACTTGACGGGCTAGGCGTCTGACCACAACCTGATGTTAAGTGTCGGTGTGGTCGAAGTTGGTAAACACGCCTAGCCTGGAATGGGAACTAGCTCTTAGTCTCAAGACAGGCTTGGTGTGTGGTGACAAAAAAGTACTTGCTGCCCAGTTCTAGAATGTACCACCACCGTGGTATGGTTTCCTCACGATGTTTTCCTTCACCGACAGCTCAAACTCATTATGGGGATTTGAACCCACGCCCTGCGGTGTGTGATCCGAAACCGCTAACCACTGAGCTAACATCGCTTGATTGAAATATAATGGTAATATGTTTACCAAGTTGGGTCAAAATTGGACCCAGGACAGATGCACAGGGACGAGGCAGATTGCAGCAAAAGAAGCTTTATACCCAGCAGTGGGATAAGTAAGGCAGTGGATAATGGTGAATTACCGCCAGTTGATTGTGCGATAAGATCCGGAACGAGGATATTTGTCGAAGAACCAAAGTCACCGATATAGCTCTCAGAGTTTGCAAGCTGAAGTGGCAATGGGCAGGCCACATCACTCGAAGAACCGATAACCGATGGGGAAGAAAGGTTCTTGAGTGGCGACCACGAACCGGAAGACGAAGCGTAGGCAGGCCTCCCACTAGGTGGACCGACGACATTGTGAAAGTCGCGGGCAACCGGTGGATGCAAGTGGCACATTGTCGGTCGGTGTGGCGGTCTAAGGGGGAGGCCTATGTTCAGCAGTGGACGTCTTCTGGCTGATAATGTAATGTAATGTAATGATTGTAGATTTATAATATTTGATGGTGTTAAATAATTGTAGTTTTCTTCAATTTTTCCCATAAATAGTATCCCGAGATGCTCCTCGCCAAATTTTATCAAGATCTGTTCAGTCGTTCAAAGGTGATCTTTAATAAAGACCTAAATACAGCAGTGGTCCGACATCCTTGGCGTTTGACTACAGCTTTTTCTGATTTTAAGTGACTGTGTGGTCGTAATTTAATTTTATCTGCGTGATGAATAAGAATAGGTTAAGAAAATATGGCATCGAGAGGTCTTTGCCCAGCCGTGGGTGGTAATAATTGACCGAGCGAAGCGAAGGTCTCAGAATTTACTGGGACAAATCGGCATTTGTATGTATGTTTGTGTGTATATTTGTCCGATGATAAATTGCGAACCGTTGATCCGATGTTCATGAAATTTTGTAGGCAAGTAGTTCATTTCAATACAATTTTTAAGTTCGAATATGAGCTGAATCCGTCCAGGGGCTGTGAAGATATAGGGGTCGCGAGGTCTCAGTTCGCCGCGAACTACCAGTAAAAAATAATAATGGATAATAGGTGTGCTGGGTCAGACCAAAGATAATGGCATAACAAAAGGGATATCTATGCCCAGAAGTGGGTTGTCAAAGCTGATTTTATTGTATGACAGAAGTAGGGTAATATTTTCGTTACGGACTCGTGGTCCAACTACTCTGTCCAACCAGTTGGACTACGGGCCTTCGGTAGGGGCAATGGTGTAACTTTTATTTTTAGTTTGGCATAACTAAATAACTAGACCATTGGTCCAACTGATTATTCTGATTATTGATATTATTAAAAAAATTAAAAAATCTCAATCAACTCGAATCAAATCAACACTACTATTAGGTTTATACACTATAAAGTACCAGGGGACCAGAAATACTGAGAAGGTGAGGATTGTATTTGGGATGTATAGAAGTTCTGGTATTGTATGTTTGTGTGTTCCTATATATGACCTCCTATGGCCAAACGGCTTGACTGATTTTGACGAGCGAGGTGTCGTTTGATTCCTCTTTATATCCGGAGTGTCATAGTCTACAATTTGCAGTTGGGTCATTACTTTTTTTTTCTTTTTAATGGACAAAATATTGTGGGTGGAAGGGTGGTGTCGTATCGTAAATCGTCGTAAGTGCGCCTTGTTGCCCTTTATCAAGATCGGTTCAGCCAATGGCAATTTAAAACAAACAGGTTATATGGTGCACACTGTTTTAAACTTTCGTGGTGGTTTACTACATTACTATGGGATGATTTGATATTACTACATACTCATGGGATATTTTCCACAATTTTTTTTTCGTTGAGTTCCGGATATTTCGGCACAGTCGCATGCGCCATGTTCACGGGTAGACTGAAGATGCGGGTGTTTATTTAGTTGTTTGTTCTCGTGCGTGACGTCACCTGCCGGTCCCAACGGAAGACCAGCGCTGGTTGGCTACAACCAGCATCTTGCTGAGTTGGGCCTGGTTTGTGGCAAAATAGTCTGTGTATTTTTTGTTTATTTTTCACTTTATAATTAATTTTTCCATGTTTTTTGCTACTAATAAACTATTGTCTAGTGTCTATTAATTTACTTTTGACAAATGTCACCAAGATCGGCTCAGTCGTGTTTTTTTTTATGGC
The DNA here is from genome assembly GCA_947579745.1 of Apocheima hispidaria. Taxonomy (NCBI): domain Eukaryota; kingdom Metazoa; phylum Arthropoda; class Insecta; order Lepidoptera; family Geometridae; genus Apocheima; species Apocheima hispidaria. Next base: position 3,044,267 of record OX388169.1, read on the forward strand.
TGACATATTGGGATTTGATCTTAACTCGGCTGATGTTTAAGTAACGATGTGGTCGACGATGGTAAAAACCAGCCTGGAATGGGAAGTGGCCTTCAAGTGAGGCTTCCGGAGTGCACCGGGGTGATTGGCGACAGATTTTAATTTTTGGTGGTTTTTTTTTTATTGGTGGTGTCGCGTACTAGAATGTTCCACCACTAAGCTACGGTTTGCTCTCGATGTTTTTCTTCACCGGTAGCTCGGGATTTGAATCCACGCGCTGCGGTGTGCGATCCGAACGCCCTAACCACAGCTATTATATCTAAAAAACAGGTTCCTTATTTCAATTATATAATAGAACACAAGCCCTATTCTAGGAATCAACGCATAGACTATGTATAAAAATAATCTTAAACAAACATACAGTACAGCCAATTAAAGGTCTAAACAAATAATTAATTTATTTTTGTTTTTCAGAGTGATTAACGTGTATTTTTAAATTGCAGACACGGTCGGGGAAAGTTCTTTTCAGTGCGCGGTTTACAAATTTGCATAGATTACTTTCTACGAAGAGGACACGTTGTTAAAGCTTTTGTCCCACGATTCAGGTAAAAACAGTTTAACAGGAACACTAAAGATTTTTTAAATTATAGATTCAAAATAATAAAAATTTGTAGTTCTGCGAACGTACAAACTTTTGCACCTCAATTCTACAATTTCAGTTTTTTTTTTGTCGTTGGCGATTTTTGATTGTGTAGTATATGCCGCCATATACTACGCGGCTTACATGGCCAACAACAGTAATAGAAAAAAAAAAAAAAATATGATATATATATAATAATGATATGATATATAATAATGATTATGCGCATGTGTGTGAATGGCGCGCGTGTCTCGCTTAGCATTCCTTGATAAAGCTCACCGAATGTGATCGAAACTAGTCGGAATAACCGACTCAATTTAACGTGACTATTCGTTTCATTAAAACAAAATGTATCAAAACCACGTCAGTTTTTGTAGTGAAATACATTATAATCAGGTTGATATGTGTAATAGAGGGTAGGTTCGGTTAGGGCGGCCGACGACCTGCCATTCCAAATAAACCTGTGTTAACCATTAACCATTGTCTTACGTCTTACTTTTGATTGGTCCCTGGCCCGTTATCTCCCAGTGGCGACGCAAGATTTTTGGTTTAATTCTCATTAAAAACACCGTCCGTGACAAACCAGTTTACCACGCCGGTAGAATCAGCGAGTTCAACGCAAGAACGGAACATGGTCGTCGTACGCGGACCGTCTTGAAAGTTTTCCAAGGTTTTCCCGATTGGCCTGCCAATCTGCCCTGGCGTTTCCTCCAAAAAGGGGAATCAAAATCGGGGGGATTTTGACACAAATCAAAAATCGCCGAAGACGAAAAAAAATAAAAAAAACGTAGAAGTCAAGTCAAGCCAAGTTTCGTCAAGATTAGATGATAAATACGACCTTGAGTACCAACATATGGACAGGCAGACAGGAAAGCAAATTTTGCCAGTTAACTTTCGTTCACTTCACTGAATAATTAATACAGGCAGAAATAATTAAGGCGGTCTACCTTAAATATTCCTGCCACAGGCATTTTATTTTTTGGAAGACAAGACGCAGCTTAGGTAGGCCTCCCACTAGGTGGACAGATTACATCGTGAAAGTGGGCAAACGGTGGATGAAAATGGCAAAATTTCGTTCAGTGTGACGCTTCAAGGGAATGGCCTATGTTCAGCATTGGACATCTTCCGGCTGATGATGATGGTGATGAGTTTTTTAATAGTATTTTATTGATGTTGATGGAACTTCATCCTTATTCTTGGTAACTAATGCCTTCAAAGTACGATCACAATATACCATTAAAATGCTTTGAATTTTAATATATCTATACCATTTTATGCGATTCTGTTTTTTTAATATCAATGTGTTAGAGCTTTTGCTCGTTAGTTATATTCTCAGAAGTATGTTGTGGTCGTACGTACGCCTTTCAGATGCAAACACGGCATGAGTTCCGACCCGCGGCTTTTGGATTTCCTCGAACGGCAGGGGCTTGTTATCTATACGCCATCAAGAGAGGTGAAAGGGAGGACCATCACACCGTATGATGACAGGTGAATATCCCATAAAAATTACGAGCTGATCTAATGTAAACTAGGAACAAAATGGGACCGAGAACAAAGCTTTGCGGAACACCGTAGCTGCGTAGAAATGTGCTGTCATTCCCAAAAGTAACGCACTCTCTTTATTCCACTCCCGAGCTGGTCTCTATTGTAAACTAGGAACGAACCGACCGAGGATAAAGCCTTGCGGGACACCGTTGTTGCGTAGAAATGTGCTGTCATTCTCAGAAGTATCGCACTCTTTATTTCACTTAGTAAGCACGGAACAAAGTAGGACCAAGTATACTGCCTTGCGGTTCATGCATGTTCATCTATTCCCTCATAACTTCTAAACTACTTATCACAATTTGACAAATCAGGTATCGTTGGATGCGTCTTGATCGTCCGCTAGTTACAGATTATGTGTCACATTATGATGAATATGGCGCCCTCTACAGAAGATAAAGTCAACTAAAAAATTGTTTTAATGATGCCGTGTTGGGTATCAAATGACAGTTTCAAGAATATATATATTGTTAGCTGTTTTTTTAACATAGGTACATAGTCCAATGCGCGGCTGAGTTCGACGCGGTCATCGTATCCGGCGATAACTACAGGGACATAGCGAACGAGAATCCCCGATGGAGGGTCGTCATTGAAAACAGGCTGCTTCCCTTCACGTGGGTCGACGACATGGTCATGTTCCCTAGAGACCCCTTGGGGAGAAACGGACCCTCATTGGAACAGTTTATGAGCCATCCCTAACTTTATAAAAAAAAATGTTGTTTTAAGCATCGCAAGAAATTTCATTGTGGATCAGAAGACTGACATCGGGCCTTACAGGATCTTTTTTTTTAAACTTTTGATTACCATATTTTAATGAGGTGTTCTGGTACAAATATGTCAATGCAGCTCATGTCGATGATTTTAGATCTATGATTTTCTTAAGAATTATTGTTCTGTTTGATTCAAACTGCAATTTGTGACACAAAAATTTATAGCGCTTTATGGACCAGCGGCGGGCGCTTTTGTATTTCGTTGCGCTTGCTATATCGCCCTAATGCTGTCTAGCTAATAAGATGTAGAAGTACCCATGCTGTGTTTCTCCAGAATATTTCTACAGGGTTATTGGTAATTACCTAACAACCTCTCGTAGGCAGCTACTCTACATCATACCTAACAACCTTTGTTCCACGACTTCATTTATTTTCTCGCAATAAAATTAAAAATAAATGTTGGTTCTAAATGTCTAAATGTCTCAAGGTTTCAAATGAGAAGGATCAAGGAACGCTCTGACTCGGGTGAAACTTAGCAGCTGTCATTTGCACCAACAAATACAAGAATAAAACTCTTCAATAAAAACTTTGTTTTTTTTTTGGTTTTGTAAACAAACGTTGTGAAGTTGCAACGTTTAGGACGTTAAGAATTTGCTTGCGAGAAGTTGTTGGATAATTACCAATAACCCAAATAATAATATTATAATTAATAATATTAACACGGACTTCACAATTTATAAAAACGAAGTACAATTTATAGAAATATTATTTTTATAAAGATATGTTTTATAATAGTTTATGTTCGGGAATTACCAATAATATTAAATTAGATTTAATTTAATTTACGAATTATAGTATCTGTTGATTAGATGCTGTAGTGAAAAATAAAAAATAATTATCTTTATGTACCTCTGATAAACCAAAAACAAGGTTTGAACAAGTCAAATCTCATAAATACAATTGTATATAAATAAATATTCATATTTGGCGATAACTGTCTTTTTCTTCAACTCCTTTCCTTTTCCAACCAGTGTGCAGTGGGGATTACCACCACTTCCATAACCCCACAGTATATATAGACAAGCACCTTCAACCAATGTGTCAATGGGTGGCCTTGGAACTAAAGAGACCATTTCGGCCAAATAGTTCTCTAATGCTTATTCGCGATTCTAAAACTAAAACTACGCGGACAATAAAGAATAACTATATTCTATCAGTAGAACTAGTGGGAACAGACCTAGTGGACGTCTTCTGGTAGATGATGTAGTTAGTAGTAGTACGTGAGATTTTAGGAAAAAACTGAAAAACAAGGTATCGAGGTATAATGAAAAATAATAATACGCATATTTACAATAGGATAATTTTATTGAAAAAACTTCGACTACAAAATATTTCACAGCTCGATTAACAAATAGGAGCTAAACAAGAAAAATGCGTTTATTAGTAAAAAATATAGGCGTTTTCATCACAACTTTAATGTACTTATGGACAAAATTCCCATTCCGTACTAGGCGTGATAGTAGCTCATCTGTTGATTGAAATGGTTTCCATTAAACAGATGAGCTATACTCAAACGCCTAGCCTGTCAACCATAAAAAGTATGTAGATACTTAGGTGTTATTGGTTTTAGTAAATATTTTCAGTTTCAGTAAAGTTTATTTTTATCTATATCAGTAATAATATTTAAATAAACAATCCATAAGAAATGCGATAGTATCTAGACTATGGTATATTCCCTGCTAAATCGGATTTTAAGGACTGAGTATGGCCTAGGATAAACTAGCTAGTCCTTTGCCCGATAGGCCTAGCTAATTTTTCCTAGCTCCTACCAGTAGTTCCACGGTTAAAAAATCGTAGAACTACCAAGCGATCCAGTAGTACCACGGGAAGGTTTTTTTTTTACCCGTGTTATACTCTTATTCGACATTAACTCTGTAGTAGATTAAAGTAGAAATGCGAATCCTATACGCAAGAGGGCTACGGCAAGTTAGCCGAGGCCATATTAGTTTAATTTTGCCTAAGTTAAACTAAGTCAGGGGTGACCAACCAATCGATTGCGGCTATTAGTCCAGTCGATCGTGGCAAGGCAAAAACTATTAATAAAATTTATTTGTAAGAAGTATGTCAAACAGACGAGGACGTCTGCTGCGCGCACCGTTTCATATTTTTCAATCGTCGTTGCATCACGTTATTTGTCCTTTTTTCCACGCAGTAGCTCTGGTTTTCAGGTTGGCCACCCCTGAACTAAGTTATCCCTAAAATCTGTGCTGTATCCCTCCAAACCACCCCAAAATCAACTAATTTTACTGATAATTTGCTCGCTTAGTCTTGTTATCATGAAAGAGTCTGGACAAGTCTGATTGCTAAAAAAAATAGCCGATAAAATTATGTTTATTAATTATTATTATTATTTAAACCAAATTATCTACTTTTAGAATGAAAACCCATATTTTCCATAACGATTTTTTTAACTAGGAAACTACTCGCTTACAACAATCAGAACGTGTAAAAATATTAAAATTAAATCAACTATTTATAAAAAACAATTACTAATATAAACCTTATCATAATCTCACTTTCCTTACATACAAGCTCTTTTAATTCAATTTACATGCAGTCTTTAAAATTTTCAAATTGTGCGACAAAAAATCTAATACAAATTAAAGTGAATTTTAATAAATTAATTAAACATACACCTTACAGCTAAACACGCGTCTAAACAAGAAATCATTTAACGGAAATGTATTTAAAAAAATAGTATTTAAACAATTTTAGAGCTGTCAAATTAAGATTCGTTTTGGAACTGGGACAAATGGTCGCAAATTGTCGAATATTCCCGCTACACATTTCCGTAAAATTATTTCCCATTTACGTGCCTCGGAATAAAGAAATTATGTTCATAGGAATGAGGCGATTAAAAAAATAAAATAGTTTTGCAATACTAACTAGATGGCGTAATAGTCATAGACTTTACCTGTCATTGTCAATTCTGTCGAAAGATTTATTGTTTTTTTTTTGTAACTTAAATTTTGGCTCCACACGTTGTGTATTTAGTTAGTATCAAGTATTGTAATATTTCAAATGAAGTCAAATATTTCACAATATTTTTTTTCTTTGTACTTTTAGTTTGTTTATTCATATTTTTAAGTTTTTAGTTTGGGCTAAATATGTGGAGACAAAAAAATAGAAGAAAAAAGCACATACATTTTTTTGTCTTTCATGACAGTGACAGACAAAGTTCAAATTACATCTAACGCCATCTATTGTGTACTTTTATTACAAGGTTTTTTTTTTAGAAAACGCCTCATTGTTCTTGTAAAAGGAAGATTGTTACATTTTGGCACTACTAACTGCATAAATTAACGTACCATTTTTAAATATCGGAAAATTTAGAACTAGCATCTACGACTTCTCACCAGAAGACATTAAATGACAGAATTATTCGCAATGAAAAAAACTTTCAACCGAAGTTAGCGGAAATGGTCACTGATTGGTCCGTTGTAGGCCAATAGCATTGGTACTAATGATACTGACGTTTCATTGGCGGCCGGCGAGTTTTATAAGCGTTATTTCGCTAATGAGTTGACTGATATTCTTCGCCCTCACTAGTTGTCAACTAAGTAAGAAGTCGTATATTAGAAAATTATTATGCATTATTTCTTAACTAGGAATAGCAAGAAAAGGACATCAATACAGTTTAAATCACGATTCTTGCTTTTTAAAACAATTCAAATAAATATTTACTAAATGATTAAGTTACAAAGGAATCATGCATACTTTACAAATTATATCATGCTTCGATAAAAAGGTAGATATCAAGTAGTATTTTACTTTTCGTTTGTGTTGCTATCCTCGTCTAACAGACTAAAACAAGAAACACAGCTATACTTTCAGTACGATTAGTTCTATTAACTAAAACATTTAAAAACAATATCATTGGCGTCGATTTTGATTTACCATTTAATTAACAGACAGCTGTAAAAACAATTGTCATCCCTTTCTTACATATTAAAACGCAAAGAAAAACAAATGTTTTAATAATACGGAAATACAGTAGAATTGAGTCCGTAATTTCGACTATACTTTTTGTCACATCCAGTGATCTTTTTCAAGGAGTGCTACAAGCATGAAGCGTGAGATTATTGAAATGTGTCAGACCTACGTCAGTCGTAAATTAATAATAAAAAGAGACATACAATGCGATACCTATAGAGAATGAAAAAACAAAACCGACGCCATATTTAATTCGAATACTTAAAAATAACAAAATACAACTTTACATTAGTAAAGTCAATCAAAAAAATAACAAAACGCTAGCGAAATAAAACAAATAATACTTACCTTTGTTTAACATTTGGTAAAATCATTAACAAAACTTTTCATTATAAATTAAAATAATATTATTATTAATTACTATTATTTTTAATAATGATTAGTATTCGTATATTTCCATGTTCAATGAACCAAGACTCGCATACGCTTTCTCCTTTTCACGGCTAGTGTTGCCGAACTATCGCTAGTTCCACTATCGATAGTTCCACTTATTATCCACTATCGATAATTCCAGTATTGATCCAATATGGATAGTTCCCGATTTTCGAGGTCATTTGCTATCGATAATATCGTTAGCATAAATAAGGCAAAACTATCGATGACTTGCAATTGCATCGATAGTATTTACCTTTGATAGTCACTTCCCTACTAAAACTATCAATATTATTGTCATCAGACGAGGTTCACTATTGATAATGAACTTAGCCCGGTCGTTACTAGCTATAATGAACTTCGTTTGGTCAAATAACTATCGATAGTTATTTAAGGTAAGTTAAAAAGTAGTTTAAAGTAATTAAAAGAAATAGTTCGGCGAGTCTTCGTAAATTTAACAGATTTTTAGGCTACTGGTGTTGATTCTGTGGGCCATTTTCTAAACTGAACTAAATTTCACAGCTCTTAAATTGTCGCCATCTTTTTCTCCCATATTGAAATCAGAAGAGACGTAGATTATTTTAGTCCTGTCTGATTAGTTTAGTCAGTGGTCCAACGGAATCGAAACCAATATAAATCAATTTCTATAAAGAATTTCAATTTCAGTTTCAAATTTTGCCCGCTAAGATCTCCGCAGACGTGTCGTAGTGAGATTAGATTGAAAAGTGACACATTACAAAAAAATATGGATAATCTATAAGCCATGCTTGGAAGGAATAGTTTACCATATTGGATAAATGCGATATAATATTTAGGATGGAGTTTTCATCAGATTTTGCGCTTATTCTACGATTATTTATAGTTAATCATGGCTTCAAATTAGTAATTCGGCAGCAAATTAATGTAGTTTATAATATTAAGAGCAGGAAACCGATAATGCTTGTCTCTCGCTCACACTTTCACCATCATCATCGGCTAGAAGACTGCCACTACTGAACGTAGGCCTCCCTCTTAGACCGCCACAGCGACCAACAACGTTGCACTTGCATCCAGCGGATGCACATTGTCGTCGGTCCACCTAGTGGGAGGCTTGGCTACTTGCGGTCCGTGCTCGCACTTTCAGTTATTATAAATTACTGAGGGTGATTTTGAAAAATGTTTTTGCAAGTTTTCTATAGTTTTATACAAATAATTTAATTAATAAATGTGCGTTGATTGTGCGAGCGAGAGAGCGCGTATTATGTTAAATAGGATATAGAACATTTGCAAGCAATGTGATAGTTCATATAACATTTTTTGTTACATTCAAAAAGTATTGTCCATTTTATCACTTTGACAGTCCCACATGTGGGTCCCGTTACCGTTGGACAAGCCGCACGAGTCCCGGAAACATGTGGGCCCCACACCTCACTCACTTTGTTGGTAAAACTATTACACCAGATGCATTAATCTATTTTTAAATATGGTTTAAGCAGGGCATAGCACATGGATAATAAGACAGTTTTGTACCAATTATATATATATATATATATTTTTTTTTTATTTGGGATTTCACGGAACTATTTTAGCATTTGTATGGGGACTGTCAAAGTGTTAAGATACTATTGAATATTTTCGATTTTCTTGCAGTAGTTTTTAAAAAATATTTATATGTAATTTCATTTCGAGTATAATATGTTTATTTAATGTTTATTATTTCGGATCTTTTATTTAATTTCACAAAAAAATTATAACATATTGAATTGCTTATCGTTACCAAACATCCTCCCTGGTCGGACACGATATTCACACTCCGTACAATTATTTTCGTTTTTTTTTTACTCAACGAACCAACAATTATAAAAAAAAACTATTTACACACAACACCAAAATAAGCACCAAACTATGACTCTTTGATCAGCATTTTATCCAACTTCAACTGCTCGAGTTGCAACTGCCTTCTGATCGAGCCCAACTGTGTCAGAATATTAACATTTCTCCCGTGATCGTTGGGCAAAGACTTTAATATGTTCTTCTGTACTGCCGGTACTTTCCATTTGTCATCGACTTTCTTCATGGCATCGCTTAAATTCGAGTTATTATCTGTCGATAATTGTTTAGTTCTCGGCGAATGTCTCAGGACTGGTATAGAAATGTTGTCTACATCATAGTAGCTTCTTTCTGGTTTATCCTTAGTTTCTTTGCCAGCGTAAGTTCTTTCTGTATTTTCTTTAGTTCCTTGGACAGCGTAAGTTCTTTCTGTATTTTCCTTAGTTCCTTGGACAGCGTAACTTTTGTCTGTATTTTCCTTAGTTCCTTGGACAGCGTAACTTTTGTCTGTATTTTCTTTAGTTCCTTGGACAGCGTAACTTTTGTCTGTATTTTCTTTAGATCCTTGGACAGCGTAGCTTTTTTCTGGTTTTTCCTTAGTTCCTTGGACAGAGTACATTTTTTCTAGATTTTCTTTGCTTTCTTGGAAGCCATAACTTTTTTCTTGTTTTTCTTTGTTTCCTTGGATAGCGTAATTTTTTTCTGTATTTTCTTTAGTTCCTTGGACAGCGTAGCTTTTTTGTGGTCTTACCTTTGGTTCGTGTATTAACGCTTTTTCTATAACGATGTTATTATTTTTGCTAACCGACGAAGCAGGAGGGTTGTTATTGCCAATGTTTTCGATGTCCAATTCGATTTTGTCTCGGAAATTTAGATTTTTTCGTAGATAAGTATCGACATCGTAATTCGCTGAAAAAACCGAGTTATCTGGTATGTTGAATGAGTACGGTTTTTGGACTTGGTTTTCTGTCTGTTGATAGGCTTTTTCGCTGTTGTAGAAGAATGGTAGTTTGGAACGTGGCGTGTCGCTCTTGGACGTGTTGTGGCGTGTTGTCGCGTGTCGCGTGGCGTGGCGTGTCGGCTGAGCGGTTGCGCGTAAAAGTTTCTGCTGTTCCATATCTATCTCTCTTTGTAGTTCTGTGCGTTTCTCGTCGTAGGCTTTTGCGTCGTCTTTCATCTGAAAAATTACATTTTTAGTGTTAATAAGGTTGTACCGTTTAATCCTGGTACTATGGGTTCCGGCTACATTGACTACAGCACCACGCATCAGTCTAAATAAACCTTTAAAAATTTACTCTTATTGGTTCATTGGTAGGCGCGAGTAGGCGTAAAATCTTGACATAGCCAATGAGAACGCTTGATCAGAGTCCCCGCAACCCACGGTTTCCTTCAAGTCTGGTGAGTCTTTGTCGGACAACAACCTCGTTATACGGTATCTGTACAGAAATAGGGCTATTTTTAATTAACTTCTCAGTACCCTATCATGTGGGGTGTCATTGAACAAGTCAACAATTTTGAAAGAATAAAAAATAATTATAATTTTATATTAACACGTTAACTGCGGCTCGGGAACACTGTGATAATGGTGAAAACTAAATTTGCTAACTTTTCGAATTTTTGGTAATTTTAGGTACAAATTCTATTAAAAAAGATTTTGAAAATGTTCAATAATTTGAAAACTGCGAGACTTAATACATTACATTTAATACATAATACATTTTTTTTTTTCTGAGCAGTCATGATGTCCCCTATCCGCAGGTGGGCCCCCATATAAAAGGTTTTCTACACTATTATTTATCAGACGCACCGCTTGCGAAATATTGGCCGACAAAGTTGCTTACAATGTGTCCCCCCCACGCCATTTCTAAACTATGCATTTCAGAAAATTGTTATCTTCCATGTTGATAGAACTTAGTAAAAACTTTCTTTTAAAATTATTTCAGGCAACGTGTGAGATATGCGGTAAAAACCGATAAATACTTCAAACGTCCTACGCGCTTACGGAACCATTTTTTTTTACGAGACGAGCAAGTCGCTCGCCTGATGTCCCGGTGATGGTGGTGTGAAGCTTGCCCATAACAGTTCAGTGCCACCCAGAATTTTGAACTTCAACAGTTCAAAACTATGCGCGGCAATGCACTGCGCTCGTCACCCTGAGATGTTAGATGTTAAATCTCTGTATGCCCAGTAATTACGCTGGAAACATTGCCCTTCAATCCGGAACGCAGTAATGCTTGCACACTACTGCTTGGCAGTTGAACAACTGGCAAAGGTGTGGTACTTCCCCAGGCGGACTCTGCAAGAGAGCCCTACCACTACAAAAATACCACACCAAGCATGGCCCGACATGCTCTTGACAAATTGTATAAAATTAAATACAAAAAATACAAATGTACATTGTGTATCGTTTTTTTTTTAAATATTGCCACAAGATTATGCTCACAGCAGTGGAGATGTCGTGTTGTTTGTCCACCTCCCTCTCCTGCGCCACTCGCAGCATCCTCAGCTGGTCTTCCAAACGACGCATCTCCGCCTGCTCCAGCATCCTACAGATTTTAACCAACTTTAAAGGAGCTTTTAACTTATACAGAGTGTTCTGAAACTCGTGTTCGTGAACAGCAAGTGAGCTATTATATTTATATGTGAATGAGTGACGAGACGAGCAAGTCGCTCACCTGATGTTGGTAGACGTTTTTCACACAGCGCCATCTAGCCCCAAACTAAGCAACCTTGTACTTTGGGAACCAGATAACTGATAGAATACATAAATACTTTTTTTTTTTGTAAATACATAGAAACACCTAGACAAAGAACTAACATCCATGTTCGTCACACAAATGATGTTAAGCGTCACGCTTGCCCATAACAGTTCAGTGCCACCCAAAATTTTGAACTTCATCAGTTCTAAACTCTGCGCGGCAATGCACTGCGCTCAACATCCTGAGATGTTAACTCTCCATCCGACTGTTTTTTTTATGTATTCCCATAACTCCGTCATTTATGAACAGTTTTACCATAAAATGTATATACCACTGCCATGCCCAATGTTTTTTTTACTTTATTAAAAAAAAAAAATAGGACTTTTCTATTCTTCTTTTCTTTTTTTTTTTTTTTTTTCGAGGAGAGTTATGTTTTCTAGTGTATACAAGTATATACGTTTGTCTGTACGTGTCATTCAACCGCAAAAGTATATAATGTTTGAAGCGCTCACTTCTCCCTCGACTTCCGCTCCTCTCTAATTCTCTGCTGTTCTAGAATCTGGTTTTTCAGCTCCTGTTGGTAGAACCGACGCCGCGCCGCCGCCTCCTGGAATACACAAGTGCAAAAAGAAAAAGAAAGAAATAAGAAGAATAGAATGGAGAAGAAATGTAAGAATAGAGTATACCGCCGTCTTGTCCACACAAAAAGCGTAGTCTGATAAATAAATAAACAAAATAAAATAAGCCTTTAATGCCGTACTTACAAAGTTAATAATTATTATGTATATATTTCTATGGAAACTGACGTGGTTTTGACACATTTACGTGAGTAGTTCAATTTTAGTACAAATAATTAATAAATAAATATTGGTGGACTTTTTAACACACAGCGCCATCTAGCCCCAAACTGAGCAAGCTTGTACTATGGGGACCAGATAAATGATAGAATACATAAATACTTTTTTTTTGTATATACATACATAGAATACATAGATACACCCAGACAAATAACAAACATCCACGTTCATCACACAAATGCTTGTCCTGGGTGGGAATCGAACCCACAACCTACAGCTCAGAAAGTGGAAATCCAACCACTGAGCCACGAGGCTAGTCAACTTTTTTATATTAAATATATATTTTAGCTATCGGCAACCGGTTTATTTAATACAGCTTGTCCTTCGACAAAGGCCTCCTCTAAAGACTTCCACTCTGTCCTTCAAAAAACGTAGTCTGATACCCACCCATAAATGTTACCCGGTATCTATGCTTTTTTATTTGTTATCTGGTGTAAAAATACTTATAGTTTTTTTATTTTATTAATTTCACAATATCTTCTTAGGTATAGACACCTGAAGTGGCGATTTTTTTTCGTTGAAATTATGAAGAAGAAAAGTAGTTTTTATTAGAAAACCATTTTTTTTATACATATAATCGTAGATTATTATGTATCTAAGCCATTGACACCAAAAACCACAGATTTAGATTAGATTTATGGGGGATAACAATTTTTTCCCGAAACGCTAATTTCATGAAAAAGTTAGGCAAATTCAATAACTCACTCTATTGCAAAGCACGGGGAACAGAGCGACAGCTATACAATTTCAAATGCGCCCAAACCTCGCGGCAGAACGAACCTCTTAGACACTAATTGAAAGCAGAAAACCGATCTTCGTTCTGTTTCGTTCGAACAATCAACATTTTTAACAATGTAAAATTACAGAGGATGATTTAAAACAAATATTTTTGAAGATACAGTTTATGTTATTATACTAATATTATAAATGCGAATGTTTGGCAAGTTTGGTAACATATACAATTTATACAAATACATTATATTATACACATACATACATTTTTTTTTTTTTTTTACTTTATTTGGGTACAAATGAAATTAACACAAAAAAAATTGATTTAATCAACTGGCTCCGAACTATTAAAAACTGTGTTTCGGGAACCAGTGGCTTCTCCCATTGGTTCATATAACTACTATGGTTACCCTAAAACAAAATAAGAATTTTATTTAATTGAATTCATATAATTATAAACGGTGTAAAATTTACTTATGGAATAATAAACTTGTTAATATTTATTAGAGATAGCTATGTAACACCATAGCTGTATTGAAAATTTAAATTATTTAATATATGTAAGTGTGTTTGTTCCAGTTCAACTCTGTAACGGCTTGAACGGATGTGAATGAAATTTGGTACGGAGACTACACAGCACACCGCAGTGCAACCGCGGGGCGCAGCTGGTTTTATTTATTGTCCGTACCTTCTCAGCCTGTAAGTTCCTCATATGTATGGCGTCCGCGTCGAATATGGACGGCATGTAGGAGTGCCGCAGGTCGGACACCAGCTTGTCGCGGTTCGACTGCTTTACCGTCGACGTGCGCTCTGGAAACGAACAAACTTCCTCGTTTTTTTTTCCTCCTAAGAGGATTATGGCGTCGCACGTCTTATACATAAGCCAGTGCGAGTACATATATATTTTCAAGTTTTGTTAAATATTATCAAATAAGTCATAGTCACAGTCAAAGGCGAGCAAAGCAAGTCATGCCCCAGTAAGGTGGTGAAAACTTTACTAGAGTCTTCTACGGAGTTTTGGAAACAACACGAAAATTCACGTTTCACGACATTATAGCATTCACTAACACTCGTGTATGTTCACGAACACTTAACGGGTAAAAATTCACCGTTTTTAAACATTAACACTCGAAATAACACAAGTTTTGGAAAATAATAAAATGACGCGACATGAATTCTTCACGTTCCCGCCAAAACTCCTCCTCGTTTCCTCGTAACTGTGCGACTCGTGATTTTAAAGCCGGGAATACACATGCCCGTATCTGGCACACTTGCATACCGGCTCCTTGAACGTGCCGGCTATTGTCATGTGTATACACTAACTGGCATGCCTGTATGCAAGCATGCCATCTACAGTCACGTGTATACGTCTTGGAAGAACAAGCATGCGAGTACGCAAATTGCATGCAAGTTTAACTTGCAAATGTATGCCAGCTCCTGCTCCATTTTACAGGCATGTGTATTCCTGGCGTAACGGTAACTAAACTATCTGAACTCGTGATTTAATCACGAGGTCGAGGAATAATTACCGTCAAAGTCACTGGTTTTAATCTGGTACACAAGGTCATCTAGTATTGTCACCGACAAATTAACTGGGCAAACTAGCATATAATATTTGTTACTGTCAAAATCACGAGGTCGGAAAAGTCACTAAAAGTTACTAGTTAAATCACGAGGTCAGCTAGAATAGTTACCGTCAAAGTCACTGGTTTTAATCTGGTACACGAGGTCATCTAGTATTGTCACCGACAAATTAATTGGGAAAACTAGCATATAATATTTGTTACTGTCAAAATCACGAGGTCAGAAAAGTCACTAAAAGTTACTAGTTAAATCACGAGGTCAGCTAGAATAGTTACCGTCAAAGTCACTGGTTTTAATCTGGTACACGAGGTCATCTAGTATTGTCACCGACACATTAACTGGGCAAACTAGCATATAATATTTGTTACTGTCAAAATCACGAGGTCGGAAAAGTCACTAAAAGTTACTAGTTAAATCACGAGGTCAGCTAGAATAGTTACCGTCAAAGTCACTGGTTTTAATCTGGTACACGAGGTCATCTAGTATTGTCACCGACAAATTAACTGGGAAAACTAGCATATAATATTTGTTACTGTCAAAATCACGAGGTCAGAAAAGTCACTAAAAGTTACTAGTTAAATCACGAGGTCAGCTAGAATAGTTACCGTTAAAGTCACTGGTTTTAATCTGGTACACAAGGTCGGCTAGTATTGTCAACGACAAATTAACGGGGAAAACTAGCATATAATATTTGTTACTGTCAAAATCACGAGGACACTATAGTCACTAAAAGTTACTAGTTAAATCACGAGGTCAGCTAGAATAGTTACCGTTAAAGTCACTGGTTTTAATCTGGTACACGAGGTCAGCTAGTGTTGTCACCGACAAATTAACTGGGCAAACTAGCATATAATATTTGTTACTGTCAAAATCACGAGGACACTATAGTCACTAAAAGTTACTGGTTAAATCACGACGTCAGCTAATATACATACATTACATTACATTATCAGCCAGAAGACGTCCACTGCTGAACATAGGCCTCCCACTTAGACCACCACACCGATCGACAACGTGCCACTTGCATCCACCGGTAACCGTGGGCAGCTAGTATAGACATCATAAAATTCACATGGACAGCTAGTATTGTTACCGTCAAAATCAAATTATTAGCTAGTACAGTTACCGTCAAAATCAAACTATTAACTAGTACAGTTACCGTCAAAATTAAATTATTAGCTAGTACAGTTACCTTCAAAATCAAATTATTGGCTAGTACAGTTACCGTCAAAATGACGAGGACAGCTAGTAAGTAAACTGACCGTCAAAGTCCCCGTAGCTGCGCCGCCTCTCGCCGGCGTCCCACGCGTGGGGCCAGCCGTGCTTGGTGTCGCCCACGGTGCGCGGGGACAGCTCGCGCTCCGCCTGCGTCAGGCATTTCACCGGGGACGGGGACGGGGACATCTGGAACACGACACATGTTTTTAAATTATCATATTAAATTCATACGTGTAATTAAACAAGGGTGTAAACTACCTCACATTATAAAAGATGTTAAATTATTAAGAATAGCTTGCTTAATTATTGTTTATAATTTTCCTAAAAATCATTAAATTGCTAATTAATTGATTAATTAGGTCTGCATGCTGCGCTTAGCAGCACGAATAATATAAACTTTTTTAGTGTGTAATCTCAGTAAGTGAATGTCTGTTATTCTTATGAGATTAAATGATTCTGAAACCGTATATAAAAAAATGTCAAACTAAACGGCAATAAATGTATACGGCCTATAATTGACCGAGCGAATCGAAGGTCTCAGAGTTTACTGGTACAAATCGGCATTTGTATGTATGTTTGTGTGTATATTTGTCCGATGATAACTTGCGAACCGTTGATCTGATTTTTATGAAATTTTGTAGGCAAGTAGTTCATTTCAATACAAATTTTAAGTTCGAATATGAGCTGAATCGGTCCAGGGGTTGTGAAGATATAGGGGTCGCGAGGTCTCAGTTCGGCGCGAACTACTAGTATAATATTAAATTAAGCCGTCTGGAGGTACGAAACATAGAATAAGCATTTCTGACTGACCCATAATACATTATCGTCGCCGACGAATACCTGTCTGAAATAGACTCTAACATAGTGCAAATACAGAATAGATTGCAAATTGTACAATTTGGGTCTGTTCCGGAAACGCATTTTGTTTAATTATTGTATACTAGCTTTTACCCGCGACATCGTTCACGTGGACAAATAAAATAAAAGCAGCCTATGTCCCTCTCCTACCCTTAAGCTATATCTATGTACACATTCAGGTTTTTTTTTTTTTATGTAACTCGGTGACGAGACGAGCAAGTCGCTCACCTGATGTTAAGCGTCACGCTTGCCCATAGCAGTTCAGCGCCACCCAGAATTTTGAACTTCAACAGTTCAAAACTATGCGCGGCAATGCACTGCGCTCGTCACCCTAAGATTTTAGATGTTAAATCTCTGTATGCCCAGTAATTACGCTGGAAACATTGCCCTTCATCCGGAACACAGTAATGCTTGCACACTACTGCTCCGCTGCTGGTCGATCCGTTCAGCCGTGATAACGCGACAAACACCCAGGCAGAGAGACAGAGTTACATTCGCATTTATAATATTAGTTAGGATTCATATGAGAGGTTGGTTCTACAATGAGATTTCCAAAAAAATAATAATTTTAAACTATAATACTTACTAGATGGCGTAATAGTCCTATCGTTTTACCTGTCATTGTCATTTCTGTCGAAATATTTTATGTTTATTTTTTAAATCGTAAATTTTGGCTCTCCACACTTTGTGTATTTAGCCAGTGTCAACTATTGTAATATTTCAAATGAAGTCAAATACATAGTTACATTACTTGAAATTGTCTAAATACACATGTGGAGCCAAAAAACACGAGAGAAAAAAAGACACGTACATTTTGTGTCTTTCATGTCTTGACAGTGACAGAAAAACCTCAAGGTACACCTAACGCCATCTATTGGGTGCTTTTATTACCAGGATTTCTTTTTTTTGGAAAACGCCTCATTATGTACAGAAAAAAATAATTGTTATCAGTAAATTCCGGGTCGATCGCTAAATTGACTGGGCTATATTATAATCAGAGTGTTACCCGGTAGAGTTCCGCGTCGTCTGTTTGTACGGCGACGGACAGCGGGCTGGTCAGGCCGTCCACTTGAACGCCCGTGTCCACCTTCCTGGGAATACAAAAACCAATCATAATGTCGTCGGTCCACCTAGTGGGAGGCTTGCCTACGCTGCGTCTTTCGGTTCGTGGTCGCCACTCAAGAACCTTTCTTCCCCGTCGGCTATCGTTTCTTCGAGTGATGTGCATGGCCTGGCCATTTCCACTTCAGCTCGTTCAGTAAAACCAATTCAATTAACACATTCAACACAACGTCACTGCTATTATTTCTTTCAAACTAAAATCACTGTTGCTAACTATCGCACCGCGTCTATCCGGGTTATACTTCTCTCCCTCTAGCAACAGCTTTTTCCACTTGCCATCCCCTTCTAGCTCTATCAATATATACACAGATATTTAGAGTATGTACAAGCGCTGACGGGCACAATACAAACCCTGGCGCGCTGGACTATAATACCTCACTCGTTCCAGCAACAGCAATCTACATCTTTCTGCCTCGCTCTACCTCCATCAAAGTATCCCCAGATACTCACGTAGTGTGTACGAGCGCATTGCTGACGGGCACGGTACAAACGCTCGCGCGGCGTCGCTCCGGGCTATACCTATCTCGCTCCAGCAACAGCTGTCTCTCTCTCTCCTCTCGCTGTCTCTCTTTCTCTTCCCTTTCGCGCCGCTCGCGCTCCGCTTGCTCTTTGGCTTCTTGATTCTTTTTGGCTTGCTAAAAAATAAAAGAAAACGTTGAATAAAACGCAAAAAAAAACTCGGTGTTTGGTTCGACAAGAAATATAAGGAAAGTTAGGCTAATAGTCGAAGTAACTAACTGGCTTAAGCTAGCGTGGGTGTTTAGTCGCATAATAAAAACTTTTTTTTTAAATTGACGACAACTAGTTATCAGTCGTTTCACTGCAGTATTCAATCGCATCAACACAGTATTCAGTTGCATCACTGCAGTATTCATTTGTTTCATGACAGTATTCAGCCGCATCACTAAAGTATTCAGTTGTGTCGTTATAGTATTCAATCGCATCACCACAGTATTCAGTTGCATCACTGCAGTATTCAGTTGTGTCTTTGCAGTATTCCGTCGCATTACTACATTATTCAAGTGTTACAGTTTTCAGTCGCATCACTACAGTATTCAGTCGCATCACTACAATATTCAGTTGCATCACTATGGCATTCAGTCCTGTCATCACAGTGTTCAGTTGTTTCACTAGTGGTTCTTAGCGATCACATCGCGTTGTTGTGCCTATCTCTTCAGTATTATTCTTGCTATTTAAATTTGTAGTGTTAATAAAGTGTTATTGTATTGTGCAGTATTCACTTGTTACTACAAGATAAATAAGTAACTAGTATTATTCATTTTCAGCAGTGTGGTTCAGATGTTTCATTGAAGAAAGACGGGAATGTTCACCTGCTTTACTGCAGTATTCACTCGCGTCACCAACTCACCTGATCGAGATACTGTCTGTACTGCGACTGTCGTATCTTCCTCAGCGTGTTGCGCCGTCTCTCGTACTCCCCTAGCCCGAGTAAGGCGTCACCGCCGCGCTCGGCGTTCAACTCGGCGCGGAGTATGGGATTGTTGGGGGAGTATTCACCGGCCTTCAGCATGGCTGGGATGCCTATATAGCGCTGGAAATCAAATAACCAGAATTAATCGATTACCAGGACAAGTTTGAGCCGCTGAGATTGCGCCGCGACGTTCCTCAGGTATTATAACTAGGAACGGTCTAATTAATTAACTTCTTGAACTCATCCCTCCGCTTACCGCTTTTTTGTAGTGGTAGGGCTCTCTTGCAGAGTCCGTCTGGGGAAGTACCACACCTTTGCCAGTTGTTCAACCGCCAAGCAGTAGTGTGCAAGCATTACTGTGATCCGCATTGAAGGGCAATGTTTCCAGCGTAATTACTGGGCGTGCAGAGATTTAACATCTAACATCTCGGTGACGAACGCAGTGCGTTGCCGCGCATAGTTTTGAACTTTTGAAGTTCAAAATTCTGGGTGGCACTGTACTGTTATGGGCAATCGTGACGCTTAACATCAGGTGAGCGACTTGCTCGTAACATCACCGAGTAACATTAAAAAAAAAAAACCTCAGGTGTTAAGAAGTTTTCATGGACCACGGCAATTTACAACGCAAATTATATCGAAAAGTAAAATCAAGAGTCGGACTTCACACTGGTGAAAGGAAAACTTTCCGTTCGAAGTAGAAGGCATGTAAATTGCTGTTTCAAACTCATTAGCATGCGCTTGCGCAGCCAGCAGAGATAGCTAGCTTGTAGATTCGGTAACAAGATAATTAGTATTGATATTTTTACCCGACTGCCCAAGAAGGAGGATAATGTTTTTGAGGTTTACGTAAGTACATTATACCTAACTATTCATGGTGCTCTTTAATTTTCGTTTAAGATTATTTTCGTTTTTATTACATGACGGTTAAGATTACAAATGAAAGAATATTTATTTATTTATTTCATAGCACAAATAACAGAAAGTAACACAGATATGTTTAAAGAGAAAACACAAATTTACGTACTAGGCTACTTTCCAAAAGTAGTATGTGCCTAATATTATACTATTAATTTAGCGAAATAGGTAAACATACGCAAGAGGGTATTAAAATATTCACATAAAAAGGTAAACAATTATTAAGGACAGTTTTCCTTAATTATATAGCGGAATGAAAAATTTAGAACAAAATAGTTTTCAGTTGATTTTTAAACCGTTACAATTTATGATCAAATATATCAATGTCTTTGCTCTCTGCTGAATCAAGAGTTTCGTTGTATTGACGACACATTCTGGCTATAGGATTGTAATACGATGTGTCGTTTTTGAGGATCTGAGTACCGAACAACTTAGATCTGAGATTGCGAGTTCTAAATCTAGTATTGAAGAGAGAGATAGAAGATGATAAGAGTCAATAGCGGAATGGATTATTTTGTAAAGCAGTGTAAATTCGATATACTTTCGCCGCACATCGAGAGTGGTTATACGAAAATGTTTCAATCTCTCAGGATAAGACGAAAGTCTTCGACCCATACCGCATCTATAGCAAAGTGATAGAGACGACAGAGACAGTGATAATGATAGTGATGATTTTGATTTATTTTGATTTATTCGGACTTAGTCTCAATCGATTTAGGATGAATATCCATAAAAAAATAATTTAGATTTAGCTTAATTAAGACTCCCATTGCACTGTGAGACATTAAATTAAACTCTCGTGTATCGCATTGTTATGTTTAGGGAATAATTTTTAATTAATTAATTATATATATAATAATTCATTTAATTGAGTATGTACTCGTATAGGTATTTTTTATGTATTTTGTAACGCAATTAGTCTAACATCTAACAAGTAATCGCTGTTATAACCATGTTGTGTGCTCACGGTTTGGATCGCGGATTCGAATAGAACTTCCATGAAATTATTATATAATGTATCATCGGTGATCTGTTGTGTGTACCTAATAAATAAATAAATAAGTATCGTAAGGCATCGCTTTTGAATTTTTTCAATTCGATCGGTGTGGACTTTGTAGAAAGGAGACCATATTACTGAGTTGTACCCAAGCACACTACGAATGATATAATTTTATCTAAAAAAAAAACGCTGATATTACTTTTAAAACTCTCTCGATGAAGTTAATACCAAATGACCGTCAATCGATCGTTCTACGAGTCAGGAAATCGGCAGTTGTATGTGTGTATATTTGTCCGACGCTAACCGTAGATTCGTTGAACCAATTTTCACGAAACGTAGCCAAGTAGTGCATTTCAGTACAATTTTTAAGTTCGAATATGAGCAAAATCGGTCCACGGA
The DNA here is from genome assembly GCA_947579745.1 of Apocheima hispidaria. NCBI lineage: Eukaryota > Metazoa > Arthropoda > Insecta > Lepidoptera > Geometridae > Apocheima > Apocheima hispidaria. The sequence continues at coordinate 3,066,188 of OX388169.1, forward strand.
TTGAGAAGTTATAGTGGTAGCGAGTACTAGTTTATTAATAGACAATGGTTTATTTGCCACAAAAACAAAACAAAATACAAACAAAACTTAAAAGATAAATAAAAATTACAATTAAAAACCTATTTTGTTTTATTTGTAAATATCGTTGAATTCTGAGCCTGAGCCTTTCTTTCTGCTATGGACGGGCAACATAACCCACTCATAACAGAAAAGAGCCGCAATCATAGCTGAGTGACGTCAGAAGACCATCTCCAGCATAAAAATCTAGGTATCGACAATGTTTACAGAACATTTATGTCCCAAACACGTAAAGGGCACGACAAAGGTTACTTAGACCAGGTGGAACAGCCGCGGAATAAGAAAAGGCAGATGGACGATTCCGGAGAAACGTAAACAATAAGCAATGTATATCGGTAACAATATATATGTATATGTAGGTCGAGGCCTATACTGCGCAGACAGCAAGGGCTGCAATGATGACCAAACTTGAAGGCCGAGAGCGTAGCTAAGGCTAGCTCGAGGCCGTCATAGCGTGGCCAGCAGTTACGTCATTGCGGACCAAGGCTTGTATAGTGCTAAAACTAAAACAATGCGAGTCATTTTAATAAAACCAGCTTAATAACAATTCCAATTTCATTTTAATTCAAATTCAAAATAAAAACCAAAATCAATATGGCGAACGAGATCGAAAACGAAATCAAATTCAATTATTAAATTTGTCGATTTTCCATTGCGCAAAATTGTTGTAGGCAAGTTTTTGCATCAGACTTCTTTTGAAACAATAATGGAATTTCAAAGGAAATTGCTGCCCGCTAAAACACGACAGTAATTAAATTCCATACAACTTTGCTGGCGACTATTTGAATAGCCCGGAAAGGCCGACTCTGCTCAAAGAATGTCGTCAAAATAATGACCACATTACGAGCTTTTTGAGTAAATTCCTTTCCTATGTTCCGTACCTCCAGACTGTTTAATTTAACCTAATATTGATTCTACGTCAGCAAATTATACCAGACAAAATTATATATTAATGTTATGAATTATATCCGGGTCCTCCATACTAAGTCCCGTAACTTGACTGGGCTGATTGTAATTATTGTTAGGTTCAGCGATTCGCAGGTACGCAGCGTCGCCGGCTGAACCCAACATTAATATCAATAATCACGTCGCGGCACAAGCCGAGACCGTTTTCACACTAGCATTATAAATGAGAAACTACTTGCTAAAACTGTTTGTCCTTCTGTCCGTTTGTTATCTTTCACCGACTAAACGGTTGATGCGATCTAGAATAAATATAGAGCACCAAGTGGAAATCAGAGTCATAGGATAATATACAGCGTAGACCATACAATGCCCCCCGGAGGGAAAGTAACCTATATAAACTAGTAGTTGGCGGCGAACTGAGAGCTCGCGATCCCTATATCTTCACAACCCTTGAGCTGATCCAGCTCATATTCGAACTTAAAAATTGTATTGAAATAAACTACTTGCCTACAAAATTTCATGAACATCGGATCAACGGTTCGCAAGTTATCATCGGACAAATATACACACAAACATACATACATACAAAAGCCGATTTGTCCCAGTAAACTCTGAGACCTTCGCTTCGCTCGGTCAATAATAAAGTCGATCCTGTATATCTTAAAAAAACAGGAAACTTGCACGTCAAACCGCGAAGCAAGGCATTGTCATCGCCACAGAAGAGAGAAGTAAATAAAAATTTTTCCTCTTCTGTGGTCATCGCAGAATGAACATTATGAAACAGTTTGAAATTGGTATGCACAATCCATTCGTAAGCCGTGCTATTGTTCAAAGTTATCCATCTGTTATTTTTTGGTCTGTTGTAAGGGCTTCGTTATTGATGTTTCGGTATTTCTGAGCGATTCCTTCAAGACATCAAAAATTCAATTATTACAATGGTAGTCATGATTGCGATCGAGGCAGTTCGGTAACGAAAACCATAAAGGTTTTTTTTTTTCCTTGTATTATTATTTCGTTCTGGATGCGAGCCGCTTCCATCCGCTCTTCGTGGAAATCTAAGAGGGAGGCCTATGTCCAGCAGTGGACGTCCTGTGGCTGAGATGATGATGATGATGATTATTTCGTTAGGGACAGCCTTACGCTACACCGATTTGATTGAGATCGGCGGGCTTATACTCTAACTTTGAAACGTTCGTGATTCTGATTGCGAGAGCATGCCATCCCGCTTGTACCGCTAGTCGCACTATGCGCGGTCCCGCTCGCGCACTATCACTATCGCATTCAGAGTTACGGGATAAGCCCGCAGTGTGAGAATCGATCGTATCGAATGCAAAGTTTACATTTCAAAATTGAAATATGTAGGGTTTTTTTTTAGATTAAAAACGATTTCGTTAAAATTTATTTACAAAATAATTAAATTATATTTTGTAATTATTGATTACAGATTAAACGGTTTATGTGTTTTAGGTACAATGCGAAATTAACGTATCAAAAATTACTATCTATGATTTATTTAAATACTTTTCGGAAAGTTAAACACAAATAATTGGGAATCAATTATTAATGGTACCCAGCTGGTACCCGCGTCTTAATAAAACCAACCTACAAAAAAAAATTAGCTTATGTCCGTCTCCGTCCCTCAACCTACATCTATGCAAAAATTCAGGTCGATCCGCGGCCTTATCCTCAAACTTTGAAACTTTCGTGATTCTAATAGCGAGAGCATGCCATCCCGCTCGTACCAACTTAGTCGCACTATGCGCTCGCTCGCGCGCTATCACTATCGCTTTCAGAGTTCCGGGATAAGCCCGCCGTACAGCCGTTAGATACAGAGAGATAGATATATAGAGAGACAGAGAGAGCGGTTATTTTCGCATTTATAATATTAGGATTGTACTAGATGCAATATTGCAGCGGAAAAACACTAGAGATTAGCTAAATATACATTTTCACTGTTCTGTACCGACGCAAACAGAGGAGTGTTATAAATTTACCGCGTATATCTTAACGTGGCATCCATTTGGGAGCTCCCAAACGGATGCCAAACGGCAAACGGATAACGGCAAACGGATGGACCGATTTTGATTTAGTGTTTATTTTGACTGCCCCGGTGGCTCAGTTGGTAGTGCCCCTACCTTCTGTGTTTGGGGGCGTGGGTTCGATCCCCATCTAGGACAAACATTCATGTGATGAATATTTGTGTTTGTTCTATGTCTGGGTGTTAATATCTATATAAGTATGTATTTAAAAAATATCTATGTAAGTATATCAGTCTCTGGCAGCCATATTACAAGCTTTGCTTAGTTTGGGGTCAGATGACCGTGTGTTCAAAAAATGTCCAAGATATTTATTTATTTGAAAAGTGACTTGATCGAGAGTGTTCTTATCTTAACTACGATTCAAGAAAATCTTCTCAGCTGTTCTTGTATCCTAACTGACACAGGGTTATAAGGAAAGGGTATGGCTAAGCCGAAAAGGGGTCATAGTGCCCATCATTATGAACAACTTTTACCATGGGACCAACACTGAAATTGAGAAGAAAACAGCTGTTCCATAAATTTTTTAGAGTGTCATTGGCATTTTTCTATGGAACAGCTGGTTTTTTTTCGCGATTTCAGGGATTTTGTTCATAATGATGAACAACTTTTGGCGAGTACAAAGAGCCCTTTTAGCACTTTCCTTATAACCCTATATTATGAATGCGAAAGTAACTCTCTCTGTCTGTGTGATCGTCGCTTTATCACGGCTAAACGGCTGAACGGATCGACCTGAATTTTTGCATAGATATAGCTTAAGAATCAAATTAATTCAACTTATTTATTTCGGGCTTTAGGTATAAATAAATATACTCTTAGCGACGTCACATACAGCTTAACACTATTATACTAGGAGTTCGCGCCGAACTGAGACCTCGCGACCCCTATACCTTCACAACCCCTGGACCAATTCAGCACATAGTCGAACTTAAAAATTATATTGAAATGAACTACTTGCCTAAGAAATTTCATGAAGATCGGATCAACGGTTCGCAAGTTATCATCGGACAAACATACATACAAATGCCGATTCGTCCCAGTAATTTCTGAGACCTTCGCTTCGCTCGGTCAAAAAATTTACATTAAAGAAAGACGGACACAGGCTACTTCTTTTTTTGTAGGTCCACGCAAACGAAGTCGCGGTTAACACCTAGTACTTGTTACCGTATTTATATTCTGGAGTGACCTGCCGCTCTAGATATCGTGCCTGCTGGCCGTTAATCACGCAAAAACAACTAACAGCTCAATTAGTAGACACGATTATTATTCGCATATTTTCTCTGTTAAGAAAAACAATTTTACTATCCGGTGAAGTAGGTTTTCTTAGTTGGGATTCCGTAGAAAACTATCTAGACGCGTTCATACAACTGCAGTTTTACTGCTGGGCAAATGTAACCGGCATGCGCACCGCGACAAAATCTTCTCTACTCTTCATGTCGTGAAAAATTAGACAAACGTATACATAACTAGCCTTGTGGCTCAGTGGGACGATTTTTCTGAGCTGTAGGTTGTGAGTTCGATTCCCACCCAGGACAAACATTTGTGTGATGAACATGAATGTATATTTTATTTTATAGAATATGGATCCCCAACAGAAGTTACACATTACATTCACATTATGAAACATAGGCATCAAGCTGGGTGCACCCCCAATTACAGGAGACCACGTCGTGCTCATGGAGGTTCGACTAGACTAAACTAAAATGAAAATATGTTTTGCTGCCTGCAGAGTACAAAATAGTTTAAATTAACTTAAATTAAATGTTCTAAATTAATTGTTCTATGTCTGGGTATTTCTATGTATTATACGTATGTATTTACAAAAAGTAAAAAAGTATTTATGTTTTCTATCATTTATCTGGTTCCCATAGTACAAGCTTGCATAGTTTGGGGCTAGATGGCGCTGTGTGTGAAAAACGTCCACCAATATTTATTTCTTTATAATAGTAGCCGTGTCCTGTTCGTGTAATAAAAAGATATTGTCGCGGTGCGCATGCGGTTTTTATCCTTTTTAGTATATTATAACGAACATTAGTATTTTATAGGACAAGCAACAATTGCAGGACGATTAGTTTTTTTTTTAATATTTCGAGGGTTTTAAAAAAATGCCATCGAAGAACCAAAGTCACCGATATAGCTTTCAGAGTTTGCCAGCTGAAGTGGCAATGGGCAGGCCACATCACTCGAGGAACCGATAACCGGTGGGGAAGAAAGGTTCTTGAGTGGCGACCACGAACCGGAAAACGCCAGGCCAGACCTCTAGGTGGACCGACGACATTGTGAAAGTCTCGGGCAACCAGGGGGATACAAGTGGCACATTGTCGGTAGACGTGGCGCTCTAAGGGGGAGGCCTATGTTCAGCAGTGGACGTCTTCTGGCTGATCATGATGATGATGATGATGAAAAATGCTAAGACCGTGAACGTTCATGCCCGCGAACACTGGTCTTCTGGGAACTCTCCATAAATATTTTCTTCATATTTCATAGTATAGTTTAATCTCTACATACTATAAAATAATACACATTTATTAAAAAAAACAATATTTAGACCCCCAAATACTGAAACGTTTGTTAACTTTGACGACAGATTAAGACTATTGCTGCCTTGGTCATTTGCTTAGTGCCAGACAAAGGCAGTATTAGAATTAATCTGTTGTCAAAGTTAATGAACGTTTCAGTATTCGGGGGTAAGACGTCTGGAGGCGACGATGGCCGTCGCGTGCCATCCCGCTTGTGCCAACTGCCAACTTAGGTGTATTGTTGACAATTCTTGCCCAATGAACCCTAAAACATGGGCATCAAGCGGCAAGAATTTGTAAAATTTATATTGGAAGAGTCGTCAACAATCTACCTCGTAGTAGTGGTTATTTAGTGAAAGAGTAAAGCTACAGTAATGATTGATTGATGTAGTTTGGCGTCACGAAGTGTGGCATTTTGCGTTAGAATCAGCAATTACTGTTTAATGGATTAGGTAGTGAGATAATAAAGATTTGATTGAGATTAGGGGCCGTTCAAGTATTACGTAAGCAGATTTATTACAATTATTTACCCCCCCATCCTCGTTGTCAGCAAAAGTAAGCAAAGCTCTTACCCCCCCCCCCCCATGCTTACGTAAACATTTTTCAATTAGTTTTTTTTTTTTAAATATTATAATGTTATAATTATAATTTTAAAAATAAGAAAATAGATTTAGGATAGAGATTAGATTTTTACTGATACAGTATTCAACACAGAGAAAGGGACAAAAATATTATAATCTTACGGACACTTATTTAAAATTTTTGGTACACATATTAAATTCAAATTAATAGTCTTCAATCCATGAAACCCGAATCTATGATTCTAAGTTGGAGGGTTGCCATTCGTGTAAAAAAGTAAATAGCTACCAATGACGTAATCATCATCTAGACTCCCCTACCCCCCATGTCATCCAAAATAAGCAAAACAAAGACCCCCCATAGTGCTTACGTAATACTTGAACGGCCCCTTAATAGTGATGGCTGAACAGTAGAGATGGGTATGGAACGATGTCAAATAAGTTTAGTAAAGTGTGCTGCTCTGGCATCGAGCCCTAAGTATTCGTATTTTCAATTAAGTAAGTAAATACGAATAAAACAATTCAAGGATACAAATACGTCCTTGAAATTTCGGCACCAAATGCTTACAACTTAATTGGGGAACAAAACACGCACGGGCGAAGTTTAAACATTTTTCTTATCGTCCTTGGAATGAAAACTCAAAGACCTAACTGAGGGAAAGTTGTTCGCAAACTGAACCAATCACTAACGCGAATTTCGCCCGGGCACGCGATCTCGACCTATATCAACGTATTTCGTGATTAAAATCTGCCTAGGAGTGTTCTGCCAAAACAATAAATCTTTAATGTCAAACTTGATGCTGAAGGCAGCAATCCGATGTTGGCGCCCAGGGCCCCTATTCGGAGAAATGACATTTTATCTCGGTCACTCTCACTCCCATTAAATTCTAAATTAGAGAGACAGTGACCGAGACAATCTCGAGCGCACAGGAATAGGGTCCCAGTAGCAAAACGGTTTGGGGTTGACGACCGGCTTGAAGCGACCGACTGTCAATTCGTTCAATATCAAATGGATACTGATAAGCAATAACACTTGGACGAAACATCATTGCTAAATCCATGCATAAACATGTCAACCCACAAAAAAAAAAAATATTAATGATACATAACGCTTCTTTGTCAGCCAAAGAATCGTTCTGTACCATTAAAAAAAAAAAAAATTGTTGTTTGACATGTTATTGCTTATCAGTATCCAAATGACATTTTGTGAAGATTTATTGATTTTATTGTGAAGTTTAAATGTTGGATTTAAGGAAAAAAACTAAATGTAATATAATTTCACGCAAGAAGTATATTTTTCATTTCCCTAAACAATCATTTTTTGAGGTTCTGATTCCAGCCCTGCCCACAAGTCTCGCGACGAAGTTGGCAACATCGGAACGCGCATTAAGGCCGCTAGTTTGCCAATGGTATGGCTTGCCAATGAATACTAAGCGGTCAGTAACTTGGCTTAAGCTATTGTATTGTAAATCATATACGGATTGTTCGGTCATATTCTAGGTCTAGGATATCATTGTACTCGTCATTATTAACAACCTTTACTAAGAGACAAACGCCGAAATCGCGAAGAAAAAGAATCGGCTTTTCCGCAGAAAAATATCCGTCACCCTCTGGAATCGCACGCGCTCACAAAAACAGAAGAATACAGAGAAGTAGAAAAAAAAAACTAAACTTTCACTTATGAAACACGTAATACATTAATTTCAAAGAAGTGGTGCAATGAACATGAATCTTAATCTAATTCAACAAACAGATAAATTAAAGAAATTGATTCCACACATATTGTGTTTAGCCAATGTCAAGTTCTGTTATTTTCAAGTGAAGCAATCACAATACAAACAAGTCTCAGTCATTGTCTAAGGCAACAATATAAGCCAATGTCCAGTCCAAGTTATGCTTCAGTAAAATGGCGGAAGCTTCTACGGAGTTTTGAAAACAACACGTAAAGTCAAGTCTACAATACATTCCCCCGAATACTGAAACGTTTCTTAACTTTGAAGACAAATTAAGTCTATTGCTGTCTTTGTCATTTGCTTAGTGCCAGACAAAGGCATTATTAGAATTAATCTGTTGTCAAAGTTAACAAACGTTTCAGTATTCGGGGAATTCAGACTTAAGAGTTCGGACTTAAGATTTTACGCTTAATTCATTTGACTATGATGTTAATGATAATTGAGCCTATGATAATGAAGATTTAACCTTTTGTGAAATATGTAAGGGATAACTACAGGAGCGTGGGCACGTCTATTCAAACTACTAGCTAATTGCGCACTGGTTTAATGACAGTTAAGTATGGCGCGGTCACAGCCGCGCCTCAGGTAAATATCTATATGTCTATCTATATCTATACATAACAATCCTCCTTCTTTAATTGAAACACTAGGTATTTACTACTCAATTTATACATTGACAGTTATGCATTTAAAACAGCTTCCTATAATTGACCTTTGGTCGATTTCGATTGATCCTACTTGTTGTTTCCTGAGTTGGAGTTTGGATACCAGTAGGGGTGTGAAAATCCGGAGACGCATCCGCAGCGAGTGATTCTGGCGGCCGAAGCGATGTAGGCGTGCGGGGCGAAGGCGCGGCGGGAACTTGCACGTCGTCCGAACTAGCCCCGCCCTCCTCTTCCAGCTGATCTTCGGCGTCGCGCGGTGACGTAATCGCCGTTGAGCGAGCTCTGTTGCCCGCTGTTGTATCTGGAGTCGGGGGACTTCTCAATGCGTTATCATTACTCGAGTAGGAATCGGTATCTATTGTGCTCGGGCACCAATTTGAATTCTGTGCCGGTGCCGAGGAGTTTTGATTTACTGTTCTAGACCATAACTGGTTTTTGTGCTTCTTTACTATCACGTCCAACTCAGGAATATACACTAAATACACCACATTGCCGAGTACCTCTTTGACAATACCTTTAATCCAATGGAACTTATTATTTCTAAGAAACTTCTTTGCCCAAATCAAATCGTTGACTTTAAAATTGAGCCGAGGCGTTCCTTTATAGTGTTTAGCCTGTAAGCACTGTTTGGTTTTCACCACGTGAGCAAGGTCAGTGGACGGCGAGGCCATAACGTCCGAGGGGCTTAATAGATCGAGCCTGCTACGTAAAGGACGACCGTAAAGCAGTTCCGCTGGTGATTTGTCGGTGGTGCTATTTTTAGAGTTCCTATAGTCGAATAAAAATTTCGAGATCTTTTCGTCCGAAACATTTTTATTGTTGCTGGAAAGAACAATCGATTTAATGCCTTTTTTTACTACTTTAACCATGCTCTCGGCTTGGCCGTTGCTGGCTGCGTTGTAGGGGGGGGAGAAAACATGATTAATGCCGTTACATTTGCAAAAATCTTGGAATTCTTTAGAAGAGAAAGACGTTCCATTGTCACTTACAAGCAAGTTAGGGACCCCTACACGTGACATTAGGTCATTTAATTTATCAATTACCGCTTTCGACCCAAAATTCATATTCATGCAATAACATTCCACCCACTTGGAATAAGCATCCACAACGATCAAATACATCTTATTGTGAATCGGTCCTAAAAAATCAATGTGAATCCTTGAAAAAGGGTGTGGAGGGAAAGGCCACGGCGCGAGCGGCGCGCGCGGTGGCGAGGGGCGGAGCTGCGCGCACACGCAGCACGAACTCACCAGCTGGTCTAAGTACGCGTCTATACCGGGAAACCAAAAGCGCGTCCGAGCGGCGGCCTTTATCTTCACTATACCGAAGTGAGAGCTATGCAACTCCTTGCAAACTTTATAACGAAGCCGGCTAGGAATTACCACTTTGTGCCCGCGCATTAAACAGCCATTCTCATGGGACAATTGTAACCGACAATCAAAAAATGGTTTTAATAATGAGTCATTTACCTTCCTAGGCCACCCGTTCTGAACAAAATTTATGACTTTTTTAAAAATGTCATCAAACTCGGTTTCATCCTGCAGGTCTTTAAGTGTGATTGGAAATGTTCCATCTATGACGAAGTTTACGTAAGCGGCGCTCTCGACCGCGGCTACCGTGGCTGGCGCCTCGTCGCTGGACGGCATCACTGCCCGAGATAAATAATCAGCGCTGTTATCAGCACTCTTTATGTATTCAATCGCATAATTATATGCTCCTAAGAAAATTGCATACCTCTGTAAGCGGTTGGCCGAGACTTCTGGTATACCTTTATGCGGACCAAAAATCGTGATGAGGGGCTTGTGGTCTGTGCGGAGGACGAAGGGATCAGACCGCCCATAGAGATATTGATGATATCGTCTGACTCCGAAAATGATAGCGGTGGCTTCCTTTTGAATCTGCGAGTATCTTTTCTCTGCGGTTGTCAAAGTCCGCGAAGCGAAAGCGATCGGTCTTTCTAAACCATCCGAACAAATCTGGGACAAATTACTACCGAGTCCAAAGGGAGAAGCGTCACAAGTCAAAATCAGTTTAGCATTCGGATCAAAATGTGTGAGAACTTGATCGGAAACGAGGATATTTTTTATTTGTATAAACGCGTCTGTATGGACTGAAGTCCACACCCACTTTGCATTTTTGTGTAATAAATTATACAAAGGATTTAAAATCGTAGAAGCGTCCGGAACAAAATTACGGTAGTAATTAATGAGCCCTAAAAAGGATTGCAGCTGTGATACGTTAGTAGGTACCGGAGCGTTCACGATCGCCGCGACCTTATCTTTAGACTTGCGGATACCTCGCTCGTCGATAACATGCCCTAGATAACGGACTTCTCTTTTTAAGAATTCGCATTTACTTCTTTGCAGAGTTAGACCGGCATCCTGTAAGCGTTGTAAAACGCCACGTAAACGTTCTAGATTTTCAGCCTTAGTTTTTCCACTACATAAAACATCATCTTGAAAAACCCACACGCCTTCCATATCAGCTAAAACGGATTCCATCGCCCGCTGAAAGATCGCTGCTGCACTAGACAAACCAAAGACTAGGCGAGTGAAATTAAACAGACCGCGGTGCGTATTGATGCAAGTTACGGCCTGCGATTCTTCCGAAAGACAAAGCTGATTGTACGCCATTGAAAGATCTACTTTCGAGTAGTACTTTCCCCCATGTAGCTTTGAAAACATCTCGTCAATATTGGGCAGTGGATATTTTTCGACAACTAACTGTTTGTTGATTGTCACGGAGTAGTCCGCACACAGCCGTACATTACCGTCATTTTTTAATACCGGAACAATAGGCGAAGCATATTCCGAATATTCGACTGGCTTAAGAACTCCTAGCGACACTAACCTTCTAAGCTCCATATCGACTTTATCTTTTAAAGCGAATGCTACCGGTCTCGCTTTGAAAAACATTGGGTTTGAGTCTGGTTTTAGGTGCAATTTGACATCATACTTATTGAAACAACCCAAATCACCAGAAAATAGTTGAGGAAACTCAGAGATCAATTTAGCGATAAGCGCTCCGTCCGTTGCATTGCAATAGTTAACATTCGATGACGCGGGCGCTATCTCTAAATCAAACGTAAACAGAAAGCTTCTTCCGAGAATAGGCGGGCCGCCGTGGCGCACCACGTAGATATCAAGTGCACGTGTACTGCCTCGGTACGAGACAGGGACGTTAATATAACCGGTTATATGCATTTTCTCGCCCGTATAGCTGTTAAACTTTTTATTTGTATATAATAGGGGTAGATGACTAAAAAATTCCTTATACGTAATGTGAGAAATTGCATTTACCGGTGAACCACTGTCTACTTCAAACTCAAAACTAACACCACCAACATCTACACTTTCGATCATAGGACTGCTTCGCGAGCATCTAATATTACAAAATGACTCACCGTCATCGCCCTCGTCCATCTCACCTTCCTCGACATGTTTTATCTTATTGCTTGAACACATTTTACGTAAATGGCCCTTTTGGCCGCATTTTTTGCATTTGTAATTCTTAAATTTACACTGCACAGTTTTATGATTTGTAAAACCACACACACTACACTTCTCCGCGATTTTTCCCGAGATGCTGAATACGCCGACATCCTGCACTACGCCCGCGCGCGAGACGGGAACGGCGCCCGCGGCCGTTGCCGCGGCGCCTTCCCTTGCGCACCGAACGCTCTCAGCCAATTCGACAGCCTTGCTGAGAGTGAGTTCTTGCAGGTCCTTAGCAAAAAGCTTGTCGCGTTCATATCCTGCTGCCATGCCCATGACAAAACGGTCTAGCAAGGCCTCTTCGAGATTCTTAAAACCACAATGAGTAGCCAGCCCTCTAATGCGAGCCGCCCAGTCGTAGTGTCCTTCCCCTGGGTTCTGCATAGCCGCGTAGAAACGGTGTCGCTCCGCAAATCCGCATCGTTTGGGGGTGAAGTGATCATCAAAAATCTTGAGTACAGCTTTATAATTTAATTCAGCTACATCGTTTGGCAAGGATAAATCTTTTGCCAATTTATAAGAGCTTTCGGTGAGTGCGCTTAGCAGGATCGCTTTCCTCCTTACGCCCGCTTTATCTGAGCTGTCATTGAGATCGTTGGCTATAAAAAATTGCAAAATCCTGCTCTTGTAAGTCTGCCAGTCTTGTTGTTGATGATTAAACGTGTCCAGAACTCCAAACATAGCCGATGCCATCTTGGTGCTGGTTCGATCGCCGCCAATGTGAAATATGTAAGGGATAACTACAGGAGCGTGGGCACGTCTATTCAAACTACTAGCTAATTGCGCACTGGTTTAATGACAGTTAAGTATGGCGCGGTCACAGCCGCGCCTCAGGTAAATATCTATATGTCTATCTATATCTATACATAACACCTTTTATAACCGAGTAAATTCCTTTATTAACTAAAAAAACATCAAACACAAACTAAACCAAATTACCAGTTGGAATACACATGCAGAGATCATTGACAGTCTAAAGATAATCCAAATGATTTAAACTGTGTCCCAGTCTAGAAATATATGTTCCATTTTATAGGCCGTTCCCGTCCTTCCGCTATTTCGTGATATTATAGTAAAATATGTTATATCGCCTTGTAACACAATACTAAGGAGCGGCCGCACGCACTAGGGCGCGACTGGGCGGGCCGGGGAAACGGAGGTAATACCATTTAGGGTTTATTGGGTCTGGACAAGCGAGAAATATGATAATCATCGCGGTTTAGTTGGCTCTTGTCACGGCACTTTATTTTGTTCTTTATTAACTAGAGTTGATGTATGAATGCTTTCTGTTTTTCGTTGATTTACACACCCTAGATTCTACATTCAGGACGCTCGAAGCGCGCCACGCATCATAGCAAATACACTTATAAGGAATTACTCTGATTGGTTGATTGTTAGGCGCGAGTAGGCGTAACCTTGAGATAGCCAAAGAGAACGCTTGGTCGCACTCCCCGCGACCCGCGCCGCGCCTCAAACTTAGGTGACCTTTTGTAGGAACAACGTATCTTGTAATGCGGTATCTAGTGTGATCTGTGGTATTATTACAAGGTTTTATTTAAATTGCAACGTTTGAATGTATGTTAAGGACAAATCTTGCAAGTGAATTTTAGACCCCTTGTTCAATTGAGTTGAAGCATGCCTGTCAAGTTCCGATGACAATACAATATTGTGAGAGCGAGATGATCTGAAGGTGGAGACGGAAGGTGGAAAAGGGAACTCCTCAGTAACTAACAGTAGATTGATGTAGCTTGGACTCATTTTGATCAGCGTTCAGTATTAATAACGGATTATATAAAAGCTTGTCTGGAAAAATATTTATTTCCACAAAAGCTTATTTAAATTTGACATGTATTTTTGGTTTCACTCGATAAAATCGCTTGATCAAAGACTTTCAGCAAATGTAAAACTAGTAGTTCTGCGAAGAGTTATAGACCTCGCGAGCACAAACTTTTTTGCACAACCTCAATTCTACAATTGCATAGAATTTTCTTGTCGGCGGCGATTCTACAAAATTTGTAGAGCCTGTGTACCAACTTTCATCAAGATTCGTTGAAAAATATACGACCTGTACGCGAGTGCCAACATACGGACAGACGAAAGCAAATTTTGCCAGTTAAAGCAGAGACTTCGTTCGCTACGCTCACTCTGTCAATTATCAAACGATTCTTATTTTACTATGAAAACTGACGTGGTTTTGATACGTTTTGTTTTAATAAATCTGGAATACTCACGTTAAATTGAGTCGGTTATTCCGACTATAGTTTCGATCACATTCGGTGACCTTTATCAAGGAATGCTCAGCGAGACACGCGCGCGACCTCGTCTTGCCTTGCACGACTCAATTTAACGTGAGTATTCCCGTTTTATTAAAACAAAATGATTCTTAATTTATTTGTAATGGTTTAGTGATTCGCTGTATGCAGATTTGAATCCTGTAGATCGGAGAAATTTTTAACTGTCTACCATAACTTATCGTGTCTCATATTCGTGAGACTACACGAAGACCAAAAGGCGTGACTATGACTATAATTAATAACCCTGTACCGCTATAACAAAAAGCTTTCTTCCTTTAGCGCGTAACCGGATATTGGCAATAAATAAGCTGCAAAGCAATTTGTATTCATGATGGTGTTTCAAGGGCTTTTGTTAATCTATTTCTGAAAGTTGCGTCAAATAGCCTGCGAGACTGTAAACTGCCTTGGCTTCGCTTGACCAACTAAAAACAAAACTACTCGGTTTTTTTTTCGAATTCGAAAACGAATGAACGACGTAACTACTAACTCCATAAGCCGTTTACCAGTCAAATTAAAAAGTGAAGAAAACGATGCAACATTTTTAATAAACCTGAAACAAATTCATATCAGAAAAGCGTATTACTCAATTGACGAATTTTTAAAAGAAAAAAAATTTATTGACCGAGCGAAGCGAAGGTCTCAGAGTTTACTGGGACAAATCGAAATTTGTATGTATGTTTGTGTGTATATTTGTCCGATGATAACTTGCGAACTGTTGATCCGATCTTCATGTAATTTTGTAGGCAAGTAGTTCATTTCAATACAATTTTTAAGTTCGAATATGAGCTGAACCGGTCCAGGGGTTGTGAAGATGTAGGGGTCGCGAGGTCGCAGTGCGGTGCGAACTACTAGTAATAAACTAATCCAACTGACAAATTAAAATGCAAGAAAGAAAGAAAGAATTGGCAAATTAATTTTATAATCTAATAATTACAAACATTTTATTATAGCTGTCCTCCTCTCTTCTAGTTTTGTTGCGCCCGACGGAGTCCATTGTGTAACTTTGTACTAAAATGTTAATTTTTTGACCAGCCTGTACTTAATGGAAGCAATAAACTATCTGAATCTGTTTTTAGTTCCGTTCGTTTCCGCCTATATCGCTGTACTTAAATGTATCCAATGGGACAATACGAAACGTGTTATCGTTTTGGAAAAGTATCATAACTCGTACTAAGGGTAGTTTACAGTAAGTAGTGAGGCCTTATTCTCTATTGCCATAACTAAGTTGTTACGCGCCAAGTTAAGTTAACACCGTGTTAGTCGCATGAATCGGTATTCTGAATTCTCTAAGTTTCCTAAACGCGCGATTCTTCACGTCGTGGCACGATTAAGCACCGCGTTTAAGTTTAGAGCATGTTATGACGTCACGCGTTATTGGCAAGTTATCTCATGTGCGATAGAGAATAAGTGCCCAGATATGTAGGAAGCTACGATATCATAAATCAAAGTAGTGGCTAGAGGCCTGAAGCTAAGTTTTTCGGACAAAAGTATCCACGGAAACCGGCGATGGCCCTAGAAAAATAAATCTTAACCTGTAAAGGGACGCAGCCCTTGTATTACGAATGTTAGTGCAAAATGTGTTATTTAGTGTAATTTTTTTTTTTCAGTTCATCATCCTACGCCAATGAAACTCGATTTGTAGTGAGCACAACAATTAATATTAAAAGAAAAACAAAATATCCGACTGCAAAATATAGCCAGATATAGCCTGTTACTCTGGACGTAAAAAGGAAACCAAAGATACCTCACTCGTCAAAATCGGTCCAGCCGTTTAGGCTAAAGGAGGTAGTAATATATGAACAGATAAACATACGTACATACTCACATACTTGCATACACCCCAAAAACATTACCATCCTCCTTGGGCAGTCGAAAAAAAAAGAAAAAAAGAAAATGTCGCAGGGTTCCAAAATCGACCTCTAAAAAAGTGAAATTGGCTGCGAGCGAAGCCGTACCAAGATAGTGATAATCAAGAAAACGTGGAACTAGTAAACAAATCAAAGCACTTACCCCTTGAATTTCCATTTAACTGCAGTTCTCGAACCGCCGCGTGTTACTGAGCCATTTCAATCTAGCATGTTTTAGTTGCGAAGACGTTCGTATGACATAATCGGCAATTACGTAGCCCGTAGCTCGTCAAGGACGGCTGAAGCGTCAAAAGAATTGGAACAGATGTCATGCCAGAGTGAAGTTTGGAACAACCTTGACGCTCTTGGGAGTAAATAATCAAAGTTTTTTTGACCGAGCGAAGCGAAGGTTTCCGAGTTTACTGGAACAAATCGGCTTTTGTATGTGTTTGTATGTTTGTGTGTATATTGGTCCGATGATAACTTGCGAACCGTTGATCCGATCTTCATGAAATTTTGTAGACAAGTAGTTCATTTTAATACAATTTTTATATGAGCTGAATCGGTCCAGGGGTTGTGAAGATGTAGGGATCGCGAGGTCTCAGTTCGCCGCGAACTACTAGTTTTAACTTATACTTATTTAGAATAGAGTATACCGTTTTCTCGTCCATACAAGCGTAGTCTGATGAACCCATAAATGTTATCAGATTTTGATTTTTTTATATGTTATCTACGCCGTGAAAAAAATGGTTGTGCGTCTGTTTCTTTTTAGAATTTCGCAATATCTTCATTGTTATAGGCACACAAAATTGCGTCGAAAATACGACGAAGAAAAGTAGTTTTATTAGTTTTTTTCGGAAAAACAAAACATAGCGTAGATTATAGTTTATTCAAAGTCAATGACATTAAAAACAAAAGATTTTGTTATGATTTAGGGGGTGATAACAGACTACCCCCGAAACGCTAATTTCATAAAAAAAATAGGAAAATTTACTGACTCTCTCTATCGCACGATCGAGAAACAGAGCGACAGCTATACAATTTCAAATATTGAATGCGCCAAAACCTCGCGGAAGGACTATCCTCTTGAGGCCGTGAGCACCATACGTTTTTCACTTTCCAATACACTTGAAGAACCGGCTTAAAAACTCTTGACAAATCGTTAAACTGCCCTCGATGGCCACTGAACTAGGTACCAGGCTGACACACGGGCGAGACGGTCTGCAATAAGCCTACGCGGTTGGCGGCAGACAGCTCTGTTTTGGAACAAAACACGCTACTGCCGCGGGGTTCGGGACACGTCTGAAGGTTAGCTGTTAGCCAAAGTTGTTGTCAACTCCTACGTTATTCTGGTAGCCTTGTTATATTGGCGAAATTATAAAATACTACGGACTGACTGATAGACTTAGTACGTGCTGCTCGCGCGGCTTTCAGCCTCGGTCGTTATAAGTGAAATAAGTAAGCATATTTAAAATAAAAAACAACCCGACTGCAAAAAGTTGCCTATGACACTTCAGGCAGAAATCCAACGAAACCTCACTCGTCAAAATCGGTCAAGCCGTTTAATTACCTCCTACTGCTAAACGGCTTGACACAACCATACACACTTACATACACCCCTCAAACATTACCCTCCTTGGGCAGTTAAATAAAGGATAACAATTTTAGAGCTGTCAAATGTAGTTTACAAAGTGGCACAGCAAAATCAACACCGATAACGGAAAATAAATTGCACTTAATTGGGGTTATTTAAATAAGTTAATGCCATTTTTTCACCGTTGATTACTCACGGCACTACCAATCTTGATTCACCGAACAAAAACATAATAATATTACTATAACCAAGGTTTGCCTTTGTCTCATCATCATCATCAGCCGGAAGAAGTCCACTGCTGAACAAAGGCCTCCCCCTTGGACCGCCACACCGACCGACAGCTTGCCACTTGCATCCGCCGGTTGCCCGCGACTTTCACAATGTCGTCGGTCCACCTTGTGGGAGGCCTGTCTGCGCCGCGTCCTACAGTTCGTGGTCGCCACTCAAAGGCCTTTCTTCCCCATCGGTTTTCGGTTCTTCAAACGATGTGGCCTGCCCATTGCCACTTCAGCTTGCAAACCCTTAGAGCTATATCGGTGACGTTGGTTCTTAAGCGAATATCCTCGTTCCGGATTTTATCGCGCAAAGAAACTCCGAGCATAGCATGTAACTCGTGAGTTTCTCCAAAAGGCCATGCGGCAGTTAAGGACCACGCCTTTGTTTAGACTTGATTAACAGCCCGCATTACAGACGTTATGGGCATAATTTAGTTCACGACCTTAAAAGATATAAAATCTTCGCCATGGCGTATTATCCAACTATCATTATATTATTCTGTGGCGTTACTGCCGTCCTTGTCCGGTCTGGCACTGGAGACCAATAAATACAGAGGAATCTGGGATTTACTTGGGTGACGTCATTGGATTTATCAAGTGTCGGATTATCTAGATAATGGTTTCGATATGACGTCATGAGGCACATTATACGCAGGTGTTGTGGATAACCTAACCTGGGTCTCTTCAAAGTCAGACATTTGTAGGAAAGCTTTTTTGATCAAGCGAAGCGAAGGTCAAAAGAGCAATAAGGCAACAAACAATCAATCAAACGAGGGTGTTATAAACCTATGCACATTGCACATGGGTATCTGCATCAGCCATTGACTTATCCCACACTTATCCTAATATTCAGAGGAATATAGCTGCAGTATTATCAGGACCAATAAAGCTTCGAGGTACAAAAATGAATACGTTCGCCTCGAAGAAAAAACTTCGCTTGAACGATTCACAACTCCCTATATTACAACAGTTCATACAAAACGAAAAAAAATGCACAAAAAAATTGATCAACGCCACTTAGCGAACTTTAGGAAGTAGCTATATCTCTCTGTCTGGATGTTTGTCGCGTTATCACGGCTAAACGGCTGAACGAATCTTGATAACATAAGATTAGGACTGACTGTATATCACAAAGACGGACATAGAATACTTTTTTTATGTCCACGCGAACGAAGTCGCGGGTAACTACTAGTTACATATATATCGATGGCATCAGCCTTTTTAGCATCCCACTGCTGGGATATCGGCCTACCCTCGAAGGATGGTTTGGCCATATCCACAACGCTGGCCCAGTGCGGATTTATTCACATACGACATTGAATTTCTTCTCCGGAAATATGCAGATTTTTCTGACAATATTTTCCTTCACCGAAAAGCCAGTTGTATATATTCGTAAGTAAGTTCCAAAGATCTCGTTAGTACGGGCCGCACTCGGGTTCGAACCCGCGATCCCACGAATATAAGGCGAGCGCGCTCCCACTGAGCTACCACGACTCATGCACCTATGCAAAGATACTGATTACTTTCCACCGAAAATAAAACTTAAAAACACTTCCTTTTTTTGTCTTTAAAACACTACTTACCGCGTCGGGTGCAAGAAGAGGTAATTAATCACGTTTAAGATTTAACGGCTCAAAACTCATTCATGCAATTTGCGCCTAGAATTAGCAGACTCGCATATTCGGCCAATCATAGGCGATCCAATCGGCGAGAGTATGCTATTTTCGTGACGGGTGGAATAGGTACTATCAACCGGTTCCATAGTCTGTGGTTTTAACCTACCTCACTGGAAAAGCAAAGCAAGGAAATTAGATTTAATCGAGTGTACTTAACCTGAATTGCGTGTAGGTTATTTTGATTCGTTTGTTCAAGGAAAACCTAATAGCTTGAACTCCACTGTGTAGAATTTATGAAATCTGGCATTTTTCGTCCTTCCCTCTACAACGGCTTTACGGTGTGGTGTGGTACTTCCCTAGGCGGTATGCAAAAGTATCCTACCACTAAAATATCGGTTTCTTTAAATTTAGAGTAAACAATTACCTTAGGTAAACGTATTAAAATAATAATAATAAATAAATAATAAATAAATATCTGGGACATTATTGCACACACGGTCATCTGACCCCAAACTAAGCAAAGCTTGTAAAATGGCTGTCAGAGACTGATATACGTACATAGATATTTTTAAATACATACTTATATAGATATTAACACCCAGACATAGAACAAACACAAATATTCATCACATAAATGTTTGTCCTAGATGGGAATCGAACCCACGCCCCCAAGCACAGAACGTAGGTTCACTACCAACTGAGCCACCGGGGCAGTCGCTATGTCGTTGTGTATGTCGGACACAGTCCGCTGTGTCGTGGTTCAACACCAGCTCCAACTCCATCATCCATGTCACCCCGACGGCTTGAGTTGTTCTCATTTTCATCGACACTGCCATCACCACTGGAGCTGCTATGCCAGCGGCCCGGAGCCTCGCTCCGTTATTTCAAGGAGCTGGGTTGGCTCGGGTAGACGCTGGCAGGGGGAAATGCACAATACACCCCATTCGGGACGTCAGTGCATGGCTTATCGCCCCCATCTCGAATAAGAATAAGAACGTGTTCCATCCTAGACCACACCGTTACTTACCATCAGGTAGGATGTGGTCGCCGTTCTTTGGAACTAACGTACTGATATACCACTGGTTTATCGGTGCAGAAAAACATCGTGAGGAAACTTGCATATTTCCGGAGAAGAAATTCGATGGCGTATGTGTATCCGCCAATATCCACCGCACTGGGCCAGCGCGGTGGATATAGCCCAATCACCCTTCGAGGGTAGGCTGTTATCTCAGCAGTGGGATGTTTAAAGGGCTGAAGCAGAGGATGTGGTCAAACGCAAACATGTTCAGAATAAAATAATTACCTCTCTCATTCATAAATTTTGAGTCGGCTACGGTGGCGTTTACTGGCGCATGAATATTAATTTCAATTCATAAATCGCGTTTTGTGTAGGACTGACCCAGACTGACCTAAAACGGTGGGCGTAGGTCGTTAGGACCGACATTTACCTACTCACGTAGATAGAAATCTAAAGGTGCTAACCTTATTTTTTTGACGAAATCTTGACAAGATACCTTCTGAAAATCAGCGCTGAGTGTCCGACTCACTCCCCCCGAATCCTGAAACGCTTGTAAACTTTGACAACAGATTAATTCTAATGCTGCAAAGCAAATGACAAAGGCAGCAACAGATTTAATATGTCGTCAAAGTTAACAAACGTTTCAGTATTCGGGGGTCAGCATTTAAGCTGAGAAGGGTCTTTTTCGACATTATTGTTATAATTATCTTTATTATACCTTCTATTTGTTGTATCTTGATGTTTTTACGCATCAGAATCACACTAATATTATAAATTCGACAGTTTGTGTGTAAGTGTGTAAATATGTAAGTGTGTTTGTTCCCGTTCAACTTTGTAACGGCGGAACGGATTTGAATGAAAGTTGGTATGGAGGTAGCTTACACCCTGGATTAACACATAGGTTACTTTTCATCCCGGAAAAATATTCGGTTTCTGTAGAATAGCGGGTGAAACCGCGGGGCGCAGCAAGTATAACATATTTAATAGAAATACATGTTACTTTACTTTAAATACCTAATTATTACGTCGCATAAATTCTATTCTTTTATATACCCGACTGCTCTGAGGTGCAGCCGGATTATGTGGAACACACCCACGCAACGGTTGCCTGCCTTGGTGCTTGGCAGAGGGCTCAGGGATCTCCAAGGGATCTGCCCATCCTCTGGTGGCTCTTGTTGCTCTTTTTGGGCATACCTAAGTCAGTCTGCGGGCTTATCCTCTAACTTTGAAACGTTCGTGATTCTGATTGCGAGCGCATGCCATCCCGCTCGTACCAACTTTGTCGCACTATGCGCGGTCCCGCTCGCGCACTATCACTATCGCTTTCAGAGTTACGGGATAAGCCCGCAGTTTTCAGTAAAAACCTCCGACACGGTCTAACACAGATGACACTATATACCACATTACGAGATTCGTTGTTCCTACAAAAAGTCACCAAAGTTTGAGGAAGGCGCGGGTCGTGAGAAGTGCGACCAAGCGTTCTCATTGGCTATCTCAAGGTTACGCCTACCCACGCCTAACAATCAACCAATCAGAGTAATTTCTTATAAGTGTATTTAGACTGATGTGTGGTGCGCTTCGAGCGTCCTGAATGCAGAATCTAGAGTGTGATCTGTGCGGTATATTGTTATTCAAAACGATAAGTTCGCGTGAGCTATCATCAGATCTGTAGCCTCGGCAATTCTAATGTAGTTAGACTATGTTTGATCAATATTCGGCGATGTTGATAAGACCTGAGGTGCATTCTGGGAAACCTCTATGGTACTGTAGGAACTATTTTCCAAGGGTAAAAACGAAAAAAAAAAAAACATGATTTAGAGATTATATACAGGGTTATAAGGAAATGGCATGCTAAGCCGAAAAAAAACTTTTTTTGAGAAAAAAAATCTGTACCTTTTGTCAAGTGTCATTGACATTTTTCTATGGAACAGCAGATTTTTTTTTCTCGATTTCATGGTTGGTCCCATAGTAAAAGTTATTCATAATGATGAGTACTATAAGCCCTTTTCGGGCTGTCACTTGCCGATGGGCGACATTGTATTTGCAAGGCAGTAAACCGAGCTTCGGTCCCCAGCCCTAAAGCTTCGCAGTTACACGTTCGAAGTGGAGTTACCATATCAAAGCTCAAAAATTCAAGAGTAAGAACTTGTACAAGTTACTACTTCGGTCGGTTCGGCGGTCACTTGCCGATGACCCACCCTGTATAAATTAAAAATAAAAAATTTCCTTACAAACTTTCATTCCTTTTCCTTTCCTTCCTACATAAATGAACCCATATGGGATGAATTTTCAAACACCCTGTATAAAGAAAAATAACAATTTTCCTTACAAACTTTCATTCCTTTTCCTTTCCTTCCTACATAAATGAACCCATATGGGATGAATTTTCAAACACCCTGTATAAAGAAAAATTACAATTTTCCTTACAAACTTCCATTCCTTTTCCTTTCCTTCCTACATAAATGAACCCATATGGGATGAATTTTCAAACACCCTGTATAAAGAAAAATAACAATTTTCCTTACAAACTTTCATTCCTTTTCCTTTCCTTCCTACATAAATGAACCCATATGGGATGAATTTTCAAACACCCTGTATAAAGAAAAATAACAATTTTCCTTACAAACTTTCATTCCTTTTCCTTTCCTTCCTACATAAATGAACCATAAATGTTTTTTGAAAATTCATTCCATAGAATGAATTTTCAAAAAACATTTGTTAGTCACCTATGTCACTTCTACCACAATCCAACTCAATGCAACTTAAGACTGGTCACAAGCACTCTTAGATTTAACGGCTAATCGAAGTATTTAAGCGTCACTTTGATAGCTGTCAAACGTTAACTAGCGTTTGTGAATACCGATTTTTCGCTTAAGTGGCGTTCAAATCGCAGGCGTGTTAAATTTTAAGTGATAATTTAATTAACGTTTCTGTGTACGGTTTTCAAGGATAACAGGGTCTCAGATGTTTGACGCGAACCTAAATATTTGATTGGCGTATCAGTATTCGGGCGTTAGGTACTCATAAGTACCAGTTTAAGCAACTCTAGAGTACAATTTAAAAAAAACCTGACTGCATGAACACTGCTAAGATGTAAGCAAGGCGTAATTAAAATGAAATTATGAAATCTGCTTTCAAAGGGTCCATGAGAGAAAATGTATTTAAAAACCTATCTAGAAACAACACCCTCCTTCTTGGGCAGTCGGGTAAAAAAATTAGAGCGTTATCTGACAGACAACGCCTGAAAAAGTTGCTTTTCTTTTTTCTGCCTCAAAGTATCATAGTAAGTTAAATATAAGCTTGTAGAAAATCACAACAATCGTACTGATTAGAAATGACAGCGTGTAAGGGTGTCTACACATTGCCCGACCCGACATCGCTTGAAAGAGATGGCTATATATAAGTTTCTGGGGAAGCGAAAGGGAGAAGCTATAACCTTAATAGTTTGTTTCTTTTGCTCCCGTGAAATTATAATATAATAAATATCTGGGACATTTTTGCACACACGGTCATCTGACCCCAAACTAAGCAAAGCTTGTAATATGGCTGCCAGAGACTGATATACGTACATAGATATTTTTTAAATACATACTTATATAGATATTAACACCCAGACATAGAACAAACACAAATATTCATCACATAAATGTTTGTCCTAGATGGGAATCGAACCCACGCCCCCAAGCACAGAACGTAGGTTCACTACCAACTGAGCCACCGGGGCAGTCAAAAATTCAAATCTAGCTGTCCCTTTCACACGATGTCAGGTCGGGCCATGTGTAGACACCCTAAGTACGCGACAATTCATGCCAATCATGGAAGCGTGGGATGATTCCAAGATGATTCGCGCCTAGTTGATTCGGCATTGGCACTAACTTTAACAATGTACTAAAATTGTGCATGTTTTATTATGATTCTAGATGCATAGCCAAGTCATTATAATCATCATCATCAGCCAGAAGATGTCCGCTGATGAACAAAGGCTTCCCTCGGGGAGGGGGATACGGCGTAAACGAAAAGCTTGACAAGCGCTTGGAGATCGCATAACGCTCACCGTTTACTAAGAGGACGCTGCTGCCCGCCTTCTTTGCTTCTTTGTGAACCAGCAGGGGCGATCAAACTGCGACTTATGATCAGCTTGGGATAAAGACAGTTTGCGGTCAGCCCCAGCTCACCTCACTTTCAAAAATCTATCGGAACGCCTGGTTGCTAAGACGCATGATCAAAACCCTGGCGTTTTTCTGGCGCAATGCGATGCCATTCACCCCCGAATACTGAAACGTTTGTTAACTTTGACGACAGATTAAGTTTATTGCTGTCTTTGTCATTTGCTTAGTGCCAGACAAAGGCAGTATTAGAATTAATCTGTTGTCAAAGTTAACAAACGTTTCAGAATCCCGCGGTCAGAGTGGTAATTCTGAAAGAATGCTGGGTACGCTGCCAACTAGCAAGTAGCGTTTTTTCTCCGTACCATTACGAATAAATTAGCTTGGGTTTCTATTTCAAGTAAAGCAGAAATTGTGACGATCATGTCGCAGTTTAAAGCACTTTTACGTCCATCAGAACTACAATCGCAACCCAATGGCCATAGAAAGATGCGTCGATGCGAAATCGAGAAAAAAATCTGCCATGCCATTCATTTTGTCGAGTGTCATTGACATTTTTCTATGGAAGTGTTTTTTTCTCGATTTCAGGGTTGGTCCCATAGTAAAAGTTGTTCATAATTATGAGTACTATGAGCCCTTCTTGGCTTATCATACCCTTTCCTTATAACCCTGTATATGTATAAAGATTCACGTGGCCGGTGCGGCCCTGGAAAAAAGAAGAAGAAGAAGAGAACTTACCCGAATATATCTCTCTAAATCCGGTGGTATCTTCTCTTCAAGGTCGTACAAATCTTTTTGGGTGTCCTCCGTCTGTATTGATTCATTCTGCTGCTGTTGTTCAGACAGGATTCTCCTCTCTTTGGAGATCTCTGATTGGTTTTGTCTGAAGTTCACTTGTTTCTTTGGATTTACTTGGAATTGATCATTCTCTTTGTATTCTTCAATCTGTAATAAAATCATAATATTAAAAAAAAAAACAAAATACTCTGAAAAAAATGTTATATCGAGATGTTCTTGACCCGTGAAATACTTATAATTGAGGAGTTCCGGTGGGCATCTGTGGTCTTCTCCATCAGTTCCACTTCACCAAATGATAATATCTGTATGCAAACGCTTGACTTGTTGATGGAAATACCAAAATTGCTATATGTATGCCTATAATATTTGAGGAGTTTCCTCAATTCCTCTTTTTTTTAAGTAGGTTAAAAATTACAAAGAGGAAATTAAAACAAATGTATCATGGAATATCTCGTTCGCACTTTATTAACATTTTTTAATATAAAAATTACAGAGAGGACATACAAAAATGTTTCTTATCAATTTTCATGTCATGATCTTTTATTGTGGCGAAGAAAAATGATAAAAATTCGAAAAAAAATATTTTTTTAAATTTTTTAGAATGACACCATTTTCTGGACCTGTTGAATTTAATTTAGAAAATGATGCAACAGAATCGAAGTCATTATGACTCGAGCCAAGAACTCTTTATCGTAAATGTATTATGAGGGTGTGTTAGCAGAGCAATGTACTCCTAATGTCAAATCAATAGTTTTCATGTATGTTCTTTCAGTCTGCTATACAGGGTTCACAGATTATAAATAGATACCGCATTCTGACATTGTTGTTCCGGCAAAAACTCACTAATATTGGAGGATAATATGGAGATATATAGGATATACATTTGGAAGATATAGCTGCGCAGTCATATCAGGATCAATAAAGCTTAAGAGGTATAAAAATGAATATGTTCGTCTCGAGGAATCAACTTCGCTTGCGCGATTCAGAGCTCCTTACATAACAACTGTCAGTGCATAGTCCATACAAAACGTCAAAAAATGCACAAAAATGGATCAACGCCATCTAGCGAACTATAGGAAGTAGCTTTCTCTCTATCTGGATGTTTGTCGCGTTATCACGGCTAAGCGGCTGAACGGATCTTGATAAAATTTGATAAGGAGTTACTGTATATAACAAAGACGGACAAGGGATACTTTTTTTATGCGCGCCCACCGAAATAACAACCGAAACCACCGCATCCACGCGAACGAAGTCACGGGTAACAACTAGACAATAAATATAAAAGAACAATGCCTTGCCTAACCTATGCCTAGGAATCAACGCACAAATGGTCTAAGGACCATTTGTGCGTTGATTCCTAGGCATAAGGTGGGCAATAAGAATGGACTTTACGAAATTCCACCTCTAAAGTGGTAAAACGGGCCCCCAATACATTTTGTTGAGTGTCATTGACATTTTTCTATGGAACAGCAGATTTTTTTTTCTCCATTTCGGGGTTGGTCCCATAGTAAAAGTTGTTTATAATGATGAGTTCTATAAGCCCTTTTGCGGCTGTCACTTGCTGATGGGTGACATTGTATAAAAGAATTTGACTTTTTAACTAGGGTTTTTTGACTACTATTGGGAAACTATAGCACATTCATTGTCTGATATAATTTTAATGCAAACTACATTAATATTTTGGTATTCTAATAAAAACTACTTTTCTTGCATATAACAGCAATGTAAAAAAATCGCCACTATAAGTGCCTATAACTACGAAGATATAGTGAAACAAAATATTTTTTCAAATATTATTTTTCTTACTTGCTGACAGATTTTATTTAAATTTGGTATGGAGATACCACAGAATTTTCCTAATAAAAGGGGTGTCTTTGGGGGATACCTCATGGCATGCATACACACATTTGTTTTACCTGGAAAAACATAGATATACATACCAACTGTTACTCTATGATGGGATATAATACCATAGGATGCCACTATTAATTTATTTGTATCTACCACACACGCCGGTTGTCAAAAACGCGTGAAAATACACAGAATAATTTTACGACATGGAGGTACTTACAAGTGTTTTGCAGAGGGATTTGTTTACAATAATAACTTTGAAATAACTCGATAGCCGCGTGCAGCCGCAACGATACAGCGGCAATCATCTACTGACTAGACGAGCGAGAAAATCAATAGACTTCCTACGAGTGCAACAGGTTGAAAATTATAATCTAGATCCTAAGTTTTGCATTTCATTATTCATTTTTAAAGTGCATAAAACTTACGTGTGATATTCTGCGAGGAGGCCCGATGCCAAGCAGCGTTTTCTCCTTTTCAATCTCACGCTTTTTCGATGCAATAAGCGTTTCTAAATAATCTGTTGATAACATTTTTCAAGATTTCACTTTCCAAAGTCCGGTGGCGGGAAAATTTGCGGCGATGGGTTTCTGTTCTGATAAGTGGCAGCGACTGTAGCAATTTTTGATGTGAGAAACTGAGAAATACGAAAGTTAATTACAAAATTCTGAAAATAACTGCATGTAAACACAAAAATCTGCAAAAATCGTTTTTTCCTCAAACATTTAAAAAATTGGTGACAGTTATAAGTTTTTGTTTCTTTTTTTAATTTTGGCTTCACACGTTGTGTATTTAACCAGTGTCAAATTTTATAATATTCCAAATGAACCACAATATTTCACATTAAAAAATAAGTTTTAGTCATAGTCTAAGTCAAGCATAGTAAGTCACAGTCAAGTCTCAGTCATACCCCAGTAAAGTGGTGGAGACCTTACTAGAGGTTTATATGGAGTTTTGCAAACAATACGAAGATTCACGTTTTACAACATTATATCATTCACCAATAATCTTTCACGTTCACGAACACTTAATAGACAACCATCCACTGTTTTTATACATTAACACTCGAAATAACACAAGTTTTGGAAAACAATACAATGCCACGACATGATTTCTTCGCATTCCCGCCAAAACTGACATTTACAAATTGCACTCGTTTTTTTTATTTTTTTTCCTCTAAGAAGATTTTGGCACGTCTTATGCATTTGCCAGTGTCAAGTATACATAATATATTCTCAAGTTTTGTTAGATATCATCAAACAAGTCAAGCAAAGAAAGTTACGGTCAAGTCCAAGTCATGCCCCAGTAAAGTGGTGAAAACTTTACTAGAGCCTTCTATGGAGTTTTGGAAAAACACTCGTGCATGTACACGAACACTTAACGGGTAAAAATTCACCGTTTTTATACATTAACACTCGAAATAACACAAGTTTTTGAAAATAATAAAATGACGCGACATGAATTCTTCACGTTCCCGCCAAAACTCCATTGCAATCGTTTTTTTTTTTTTTTTTTCTCTTTCCTCCTAAGAGGATTATGGCGTCGCACGTCTTATGCATTTGCCAGTGTCAAGTATACTCTTATTTTCAAGTTTTGGTGAATATTGTCAAATAAGTCATAGTCACAGTCAAAGGCGAGCAAAGCAAGTCACGGTCAAGTCCAAGTCATGCCCCAGTAAAGTGGCGAAAACTTTACTAGAGCCTTCTATGGAGTTTTGGAAACAACACGAAAAATTCACGTTTCACGACATTATACCATTCACCAACACTCGTGCACGTTCACGAACACTTAACGGGTAAAAATTCACTGTTTTTACACATTAACACTCGAAATAACACAAGTTTTGGAAAATAATAAAATGACGCGACATGATTTCTTCACGATCCCGCCAAAACTCATTGCACTCGTTTCTTTGATAACTTGATATGACATGACAATGACATTGAAATTAATATTTTTTCTCATTTCAGTGACAATGACAGCAAAACTAATTAACGTCAAACAAAAGTTAAGTCAAATCACAAGAGTAAACTACAGGGTATTGGCACGCCAACGTAGAAGCGAAACATGTCGGTGTTTCATTCTTCAAAAAATGATCCTGGTGCAGCTTCCACAATTTTACTCAGCAACAGCAACCATGTTCAAAAATACGGAAGAGTAAGAGTATGGTCGAGGCAGTATGGTCTTAAAGGCTTCAGCACGTCAATGGGACGAAAAAAAAATACTTTGCCGGAAGAAACATCCATGGTAAAGGTAAACAAATAGATAGAACAGCGGGTAACTGTTTATTTTTAGATTTTAGCTAATTATCTGATAAATCTAATTAGAAAGATTGCATGTTATGGTTCAAAGATAGAATTGTGTGTCAAACAGTAATTTTTACAGTCCTGGTCACGTCACTGTTCTCACACATAACCTCAAAAACAATCGGCGCGGCGGAAAATGGACGCAGATTACGATAAGAAAATAGCAGAGCTTAGAAGTAAAATTAAAAGTTTTCCTGACTTCCCTAAGAAAGGGATTTTATTCTGGTAAGTTCTATGTTCTACCTAATTAAGGCACTCACATAGTCAATACTCACTCAATACACGCTGTTCTTTCCATGGTTTTAAAAAATGTCTACTGTGCAAATGATTTGTTATGTAAAACTGTACTTTTAACTCACTTAAAATCTCAATCATATTTTTCAGGGACATATTCTCAGCCATATCAGACGGACCCACATGCCAGCTACTCCAAAGCCTGCTGGTCCACACGGTGAAGACCAAGTTTCCCGCTGTAGAAGCGATTATTGGGTTGGAATCCCGAGGGTTTCTGTTCGCGTTCTCACTGGCTGCCGAGCTCGGGGTAGCATGCATCCCTGTGAGGAAGAAAGGGAAACTAGCTGGTCAAGTCATTTCTTTTAAGTATGATTTGGAGTATGGATCGGTATGTACCCCATTGTAGAATCCAGATATAACCAGCGGGCTTATCCTCTAACTTTGAAACGTTCGTGATTCTGATTGCGAGAGTGTGCCACCTCGCTCGTACCAACTTAGTCACACTTAGTCCCGCTCGTGCAACTCTCGCTATCGCTTTCAAAGTTACGGGATAAGCCTACAAGAACATTACCATGAAATTAACAAGTTAAATATTTCTCATGATAACTATTGAGATAAGAATTATGTTAATTATCAAAAAAGTATATACTTACCAATCCTTATGTAACTAGTATTATCACACTAATATTATAAATGTGAAAGTTTTTTATGTAAGGGGCCGTTCAAGTATCATTAAGCACTATGGGGGAGGTGGGGGGCTCTTTGTTTTGCTTATCTTGGATGACATGGGGGGTAGGGGAGTCTAGATGATGATTACGTCATCGGTAGTTATTTACTTTTTTACACGAATTGCAACCCTCCAACTTAGAATCATGGATTCGGGTTTCATGGACTGAAGACTGTTAATTTGAATTTAATATGTGTACCAAAATTTAAAATAAGTTTGTTATGTTCGTAAGATTATAATATTTTTGTCCCTTACTCTGTGTTGAATACTGTATCAGTAAAATCTAATCTCTATCCTAAATCTATTTTCTTATTTTTATAATTATATAAAAAAAATACATTTATAATTGAAAAATGTTTACGTAAGCATGGGGGGAGGGGGTAAGAGCTTTGCTTACTTTTGCTGACAAGGGGGATGAGGGGGTAAATAATTGTAATAAATCTGCTCACATAATACTTGAACGGCCCCTAAGTGTGTTTGTTCCCCTTCAACTTTGTAATGGTTAACGGATGATGTTTGGTATGAAGGTAGGTTATTCCCTAAATTAACCTTTTATCCCGAGAAACTAAACCATTACTGTAGAATATCCGATAAAACCGCGGAGCGCAGCTAGTATTGTGATAATTGTGCAATTAGTGTGTGTTTGTTCAAGTTGAACTCTGTAATGGCTCAACGGATTTCAATGAAATTTGGTAAGGAGGTAGCTTACACCCTGGTTTAACAAATAGGCTACTTTTTGTCCCTTAAAATATTTAGTTTCTGTAGAATAGCGGGTGAAACCGCGGGGCCCAGCTAGTCTATTACTTTTTACATTAGAAGAAAGTTGTTTAATAATTAATTATAGACATTTGACAATCAATGTAATCTTCTTTGACTGCTTTGTGGCTCAGTGATTTCCGCCTTCTGAGCTGTGAGTTGTGGGTTCGATTCCCACCCAGGACAAACTTTGTGTGACGAATATGGATGTTTGTTCTGTGTTTCTATGTATTCTATGTATGTATTTACAAAAAAAAACAAATTATTTATGTATTCTATCAGTTATGTGGTTCCCAGAGTACAAGCTTGCTTAGTTTGGGACTAGATGGAGCTGGGTGGGAAAAACGTCCACCAATATTTAATTATTAATTTTTAGAAAAAAAACGTGAAAAAAGTAACCATGGCAACTTAAACATTTTAGATTATTTTTATCAAAGATAATTATTGATGATAATGAAAGATAATTATCGAATCAAAGATAATTAACGACGATAATATCAATTTGACCCTAGTTCTACAATCAACATCTTCACACTAATATTATAAATGCGAATGTTTGTGTAAGTGTGTTTGTTCCTGTTCAACTCTGTAACGGCTGAACGGATTTGAATGAAATTTAGTATTGACGTAGCTTATACCCTGGATTAACACATAGGCTTTTTATCCCGGAAAAATATTCGGTTTCTGTAGAATAGCTGGTGAAACCGCTGGGAGCAGCTAGTAAAACAATAAGTTACAGTAACATGGAATGGCGGTTTCACCCGCTATTCTACAGAAACCGAATATTTTTTCAGGATAAAATGTAGCCTATGTGTTAATCCAGGGTATAAGCAAACTCCATGCTAATTTTCATTGAAATCCGTTCAGCCGTTACATTCGTTACACAAACATTCGCATTTATAATATTAGTGTGATGTATGCAAATAAAACTTGACAGAGCATTTACGTTTTTTTATGCAGTTCTTATCAGCCATGTAACCTATACCGATATTTCAGGACGTCCTCGAAATCCAGAAGAACACCATCCGTCCCGGCCTCAAATGCCTCATAGTCGACGATCTAATAGCGACTGGGGGCTCCATTAACGCGGCAGTTAGTCTACTCCACATGTGCCAGGCCGAGGTTACTGGTTGCTTGCTGGTGGTGGAGTTGGAAGGGTTGAAGGGAAGGAGCAACATTCCTGAGGGTATACCTGTGCATTCCTTGATCAAGTATGATTAGGACACAATATCATTTTTCGGGTGGTCTAATGACACGCGATTACGTTTTACGTCAAATTTTAGACACAATGCGATTGACTGAAAAGTGAAAACCCACCCATTCAGATAACCACTAAATATACTTCTTGTAATTGTTGGTAACGCAGACCAGACGATAAAGGCTGTATATTTGTTTTATTTTTATGCTTAATTATATAGTTGCACAAGGTATTTATTAGAGATGGCATTTTTCGATTCCACTGTTCACAATAATGTAATACAATATAGGAATCTAATTTCAATGCTTAGGATACCAAGGAGGCTAGCTAATTAATTAGTATTATAATTAGTAATTATATTACTATTAAGTAGGCTGTTTGTACACACAGCGGCGCGTGTAATATCTCCATAGTAGACTTCGACCAAAGTAACATGAACGGACGGGCCCTAACCACACGACCTCCGTAAAAATAACAAGTTAAACCAATCTAAAGCTTCATTACGTAATTAAAAGAATGTATAGTACATTTGAAAAAATGTTAACTCCTTTTGGAAGTCCTTTTTCTCCTTTTGGAGAAACTCAGGAGTCGCACAGCGAGCAATGGAGAGAGCTATGCTCGGAGTTTCTTTGCGCGATAACGTCCGGAACGAGGATATTCGTCGAAGAACCATAGTCGCCGATATAGCTTTCAGAGTTTGCTAGCTGAAGTGGCAATGGGCAGGCCATAACCGGTGGGGAAGAAAGGTTCTTGAGTGTCGACCACGAACCGGAAGAAGCAGTGCAGGTAGGCCTCCCACTATGTGAACGACATTGTGAAAGTCGCGGGCAGTCGGCGGATGCAAGTGGCCCGTTGTCGGTCGGTGTGGCGCTCTATCGGGGAGGCCTATGTTCAGCAGTGGACGTTTTATGGCCCATGATAGTACATTTGTCACAAAAAAGAGATGGCGAATATAATATTAAGGCATATTTTTGCGGATATTTGGATCGCATGTATTGACGAACGTACGTCTCGCACTCTTCACAGACTGAGAGCGACTGA
The DNA here is from genome assembly GCA_947579745.1 of Apocheima hispidaria. Classification (NCBI taxonomy): domain Eukaryota; kingdom Metazoa; phylum Arthropoda; class Insecta; order Lepidoptera; family Geometridae; genus Apocheima; species Apocheima hispidaria. Next base: position 3,099,858 of record OX388169.1, read on the forward strand.
AGCAAGTTGAGCGCCGGCGCTCACTTTACAGTCCTTAAAATTATTTTACTTGGGCCGTCCATTCATTTTACTTTGGTCGAAGATAGATAGATAGATAGATAGATAAACTCTTTATTGTTCACACCAGGGCCCCTATTCGGAGAAATGACATTTTATCTCGGTCACTGTCTCTCTAATTTAGAATTTAATGGGAGTGAGAGTGACCGAGATAAAATGACATATCTCCGAATAGGGTCCCAGGGCCCCTATTCGGAGACATGACATTTTATCTCGGTCACTGTCTCTCTAATTTAGAATTTAATGGGAGTGAGAGTGACCGAGATAAAATGTCATATCTCCGAATAGGGTCCCTGATCGTACATAGTAGGACAGAAAACAAAACATTTTAGCTAGTGTAACAAATGGCGGCCTTATCGCTGAAAGCGATCTCTTCCAGGCAACCTTAAAGATAGTAGGTACCTAATATGGTGCCGAGCAACTCTTGCTCGCACATTCAATATTTTTAATGATATAACATTATGTACCGAGGTTGATATTGAAAAACGTTTTTGCAACATTTTATTTTTAACTCTTTTTCATGTATATCCGTACAAGTGTTCATTTATTTAAACGTACGAGGGGTTTTCCTTATTGGTCAGTTATTATAATATTATGTGCTTACCCAGTTTGTTGAAAATTGAAATAACACACGACAAACAATGTTGTGTAAACTAGTATGATAGTACCTTATTTTTTTTTTTGCTTTTGTGTACATAATGTGTTTTTTCTCCACAAATAAATATTTGTCTATTGTCTATAAACAAAAAATAATAATATATATATATATATATATGAAGGCGCGCCGACGCCAATTTTAAATTTGTGAACGTCAAGAGTAGCCTGTCACTGTCAGAGTCACTCTAGCGTAGCGTCGCGTCTATGGGAGCGGGGCGGCCATCATAAGAAACACACTTTTGATCGAGGAGCCGCCAGCGCACCGTGTCTGTGACGAATCGCTATTCATCGCGCCAATTACAGTGATTTTACAACAAATAAGACTTGATTTTGGAACGGAAGACAATGAAACAACGGAAAGACCATTTATTTTATGTTACGAAGACAAAACAGAGTAGTTGTTCGTTTTGTTTCATCGCATCACGTCCACGCCCAAGGATGAATATTCTGATGAACGGCCCGCCATCCTACCCACATGCGCCTTCAATTAATATATTAAATATCAATATAACAATGTTGATTCGGGCGTGAGATCGTCTTATAGCTATCCTTTTCTATAATTGTAAATTCGAATGTAACTGTATATCTTTCTCTCTGTCTGGGCGTTTGTCGTGTTATCACGGCTGAACGGATCAAGCTGATTTTTTGCAAAGATACAGCGTAAAGGGTCGGAGATGGACATGGCTCCTTTTTTTGTAGGTCCACGCGAACGAAGTCGCGGGTAACAGCTACTATGTCGCCCATCGGCAAGTGACCGCCCGAAAAGGGCTTATAGTACTCATCATTATGAACAACTTTTACTATGGGACCAAAACTGAAATCGAGAAAACATATCTGCTGGGACCCTATTCCTGTGCGCTCGAGATTATCTCGATCACTGTCTCTCGAATTTAATGGGAGTGAGAGTGACCGAGATAATCTCGAGCGCACAGGAATAGGGTCCCTGTTCCATACATTATGTCGAGTGTCATTGACATTTTTCCATGGAACAGCAGATTTTTTTTTCTTGATTTCAGGGTTGGTCCCATAGTAAAAGTTGTTCATAATGATGAGTACTATAAGCCCTTTTCGGGCGGTCACTTGCCGATGGGCGACATTGTATAAAGCCTTTATTTTTAAGGAAGTTAAACTAAAGATGTATGAAATATTGGAATTATTAGTAGTATCTATAGTTCGTCCAACTTTCTGGTAGACTTGAAAAAAAACCGCCATTATCGTTTTTTCTGAAACAGACTGCCAGAAAACTTTTAGTTATATATTTGGCCATCTCTACAAAGAAGTTGATCGGTCTATAAAATAACTAGCATGTACATAAAAGGTTACACGGAAAGGGGGTACTAGGCCGAAAGGAGCACATTGCACTCATTTTCACGAACAACTTTTCTACGGAACCATAATTGAAATTTAAAAAAAAAAGCTGTTTCATACAAAAATTTAGTTTATACTCGATGTAATAAATTGGAAAACTGTTTTTTTTTTTTGTAGTTTCATTGTTAGATCCAAAGATGTTCATAAATATGAGTACAATTTACTCCTTTCAGCTTAGTACATCCTTTCTGCGTAACCCTGTTTAATAGAATACTCAAGTGAAATAATAGAGCAGCTCAATTTTATATTTTGTTTATTTTTAATTATTATAACAAGACAATCATCATTCCTGTGTTTTTACTGATATTTTACGTTTCTGTTACGCTAAGAAATAAATATTGTTTATTTCAACATGAATATCATTTATCCGATATTGCATTTAATAAATAATAATATTCTAGTAAAACAAATAATGAAAAAAAAGTACGTAAAATAATAAAAATACTTTAAATGGTAGTGAAAACCGCATCAGTCAAATAATAAAAATATTCTAGGAAGTTAAAGTTACATTGGAAGTACATTGTAAGCCTTGTCGCACTGTGCTTACCGAACAATTCATATAACTATAATGTATTTACGATCTATTGTTTCTTAATAGCAAAAACGACTTTCTGGCCCAATTCCTTGGAAATGCTGTCAAAATCATGCTGGACCTTTTCCTCGTGGGACTTTTCAGTTGTAGAAGTTGAAATATCGGGAACTCCTTTAGTTGTGGTGGAATGCGAAGTCTTGACATCGGAATCCTTCAAAGGGACAGGCGTGGAGAACGCTGGTCCATGAGCTTCAGCTTTGTTGTCTTCAGTAGTCAATCCTACTTTTGGTTGAGTGGCAGAGTATGCTGGTCCATGATCTTGAACTTTGCTATCTTCAGTAGTTGATCCTACCTTTGGTTGAGTGGCAGAGGACGCTGGTCCATTGTTGGTAAATTCAGTCCCCAATTTCTTAGCGTCAAACGTAGTCGAGACGTGGTTCACATCGTTTGTCTTCTCAGTGACGAATTTCACAACATGATCGGTCTGCTGCTCAGTGTTTCTATATTTCCTAGGCAGATCTCCCGTAAGTGCTGGTGGAGTGGGGCCTTCATGTCCCAGTTTTTCTGTGACAGGAGTTACAGCTTTAACGATGTTTTTGTCTTCCGGTTTTGCTGAAGTGTTGACATCGACGTCCTTTGTTAGGATAACGGGATGTTGAGCGTCATTCAGTAGATGAACGTGTCCTTGTGCCGCGTAGACTACGACATTGAAGTCGAATCCTCGGAAGACAGTCGGAGATTTCAACTCGATGGTAACATTCTGCTGTCCTTCACCACCTTCTACGATTTTAGCCTCGCCGTCCTTTTCTTCCCTATGGTCGGTGACTACCACACTGCTTATAATCTCCTGGTCAGTCACGTTTATGGTTATTTGCTGCGATTGCCTCCATATAGCTGGGCTGGCTTGGATTGTCTCGTTGAAGACTATTCTTCCATGGCTCGAACCCACTTGGAGGTCGTTGCAAGTCACCCCTGTGACCGCCAAAGCTACTAAAACTGCCGCTCTTACGGTGTTCATGATTGATGGTTTAAAACTGAATGACGATCGATCCGACGTGCCGTGCTTTTATACAGAGCAAGGAGTTGAGGAAAAAATTGAATGAAGTCATACAAGAATGAGCTGTTTATGGTGACGTCCGAGTTTCCTACAGGAAAACCAATGCTCATATGTCTATTATGTTGTAGGTGAGTAGGTACAATCACTAGCTTGAATAATTGAATTGACTCATTTATGATTAGTTAGATCAGTACCTGTCATAGCTACCAAGACCCAAGATACCAAGACTTATATTATATGCTTATTCGTTTTTTTTTTTGGCTTTTTTAGGGATTCGTAGTACATCAAGGAACTTTACCTTGGTGCCTTACGAAGATAAAATTAACTCTGTGTTATCGCAACTTCGTCGAGTTATTTGGAAATAGCAAAACGCTCAAAATGTTCTTAGTTTCCGAGTTCATTGACAAACTTTTTTTTTTGACAAATTATTTCCTAGGTAGGCAAATGTCTAATTAATTGACCGCGTGAGCGAAGCGAACGAAAGGTCTCAGTTTTAACGGAAAAAAATTGCTTTCCTCTGTCCGTATGTTGGTTTGATACTCGCGTACAGGTCGTATTTATCAACCAATCTTGACGAAACTTAAAGTGGTAACTAAGTATTTTTTAACTGGTGGGGTATTTCCCCAAAAAAGGGAATATTTGCCGGCTCATTTTGATAATTTTTGGCATAAACAAAGGTATTTCCCACAAAGTAGCTTTTGTCCGTACCTGTACAGCGTACGTGAATAATCTAAAAGTATAATCTGAACTCATTTTGAATTACAACAATGTTTTGGCGCTTAGATTTGGTATTTCCGAGAAATATTGACCCTGAGAATATCGTCAAGGACATCTGGAAGCTAGAACATAAAGATAACTCGTCTTGTTGTTATTTAAAAGTTGTTTTATAGAGGGAACTTCGGTAGAGAAGAAACAGGGTCATTCCAGTGCATTGAACTACTAAAATAAAGGTCAATGACTTTCATATATATAATCACAGGACAGAGTCTGACCAACAGTGTTGTATGGAACCATCGAGAAGTTATTTTAAATCAATCAATTATTTTAAATCAAATCATCAAAATCAATTTTTCTATGGAACAAGGGTCCACATATTTTTTTGCATATAAATGTGAAAGTGTGTTTGTTGGTTTGCTTGCTACTCTTTCACGCAGCAACAGAGCAACGGATTGACCTGAATTTTTACATGGATATAGTTTGAGAGAATATAGTGAGATAGGCTACTTTTTATCCCGGGATATAGGGATAAATTCTAATTCTAACTGGACCCCTATTCGGAGAAATGACATTTTATCTCGGTCACTCTCTCTCCCATTAAATTCTAAATTAGAGAGACAGTGACCGAGATAAAATGTCATTTCTCCGAATAGGGCCCCTGGGGCGATAAGACCTGCATTAACGTCCCGCTAAGGGTGTTTTGTGCATTTACCCCGCTGCCAGCCTACACAAACCAGCCCAGCTCAAAGTAACGGAACACGGCCTTGGGTCGCTGGCACAACTGTTCCACTCCTGTTTCGTCAGATGTTATGCTATTGGAGAGATAGGATAGGGATATATTAGTATACGGTTCCAGCAGGCCTGGCACGGGCGCCGGGATAAAGTTATGTCCACCCGATTTGTCTTCGCGTCAACGTGACAGCTAGAATATAGATACATCCGTCTCGTTCTCACGAGACAAATATGGTGAACAAAATTTTATCCCGGCGCCCGTTCAGGGCCTACTGAGTGATTTTTCACGCGGGGCGCAGCTAATCATTTCCAATCCATAATCCAATTACATCATTCATTTATTTATATGGGCCAAACAAATAACATCATTCAGGGAAAACGTGGGACAGTTGTGAAGGTTATTATGCTCATAAATCAGGTGGTATGCACTGATCAGGGGTCTTATAATGTAACTCTGAAAGCGATAGCGAGAGTTTCGCGAGCGGGACCGCGCATAGTGCGACTAAGTTGGTACGAGCGAGATGGCATGCTCTCGCAATCAGAATCACGAACGTTTCAAAGTTATAGTATACGCCCGCAGGTCCTATTTTTCAACCAATCTTGGCGAAACTAGGTAAGTAACCATATACTTACTTAGGTTGTACAATTTTGTAGTTGTTTTTTGTCGTCGGCGATTTTTGATTGGAGGAGTAAGTATTTCTCCCAAAAAGAGAGGAAAATTGTTGCGGCGCCATACAAAGACCGATTTTGATAATGTCCGTAGTTGGTACTCGCGTACAGCGGGCTATCCTCTAACTTTGAAACGTTCGTGATTCTGATTGCGAGAGCGTGCCATCTCGCTCGTATGAATAGTCGTACTATGCGCGGTCCCGCTCGCGCAACTCTCGCTATTGCTTTCAGAGTTATGGGATAAGCCCACAGGGACCCTATTCGGAGATATGTCATTTTATCTCGGTCACTCTCACTCCCATTAAATTCTAAATTAGAGAGACAGTGACCGAGATAAAATGTCATTTCTCCGAATAGGGGCCCTGGTCGGAGGCCCTCAGCCATAGACCATAACCCTTTAACCCCAGTATGCTCCTCGCGTTGACGTGAATATTCGCGAGGCGGCCAAATACTGCTCTACTCGCCTCTCCTCGCGCTATTGATCTTTTAAGTTTTTAGCCTTGCCATCGCTCTATCTATTGCCGGTATTTTGAATCTCGCTCAAAAATGTCTAAGTCACTCCTGGGGCCCTATTCGGAGAAATGACATTTTATCTCGGTCACTCTCACTCCCATTAAATTCTAAATTAGAGTGAGAGTGACCGAGATAATCTCGAGCGCACAGGAATAGGGTCTCAGGTATAAATAGGAATCCATCGACACCTCTGTCGTCAAAATCAGTCAAGGCACTGATGTCTACAGGGTTATATGGAAAGGGGCTCATAGTAATCATCATTATGAACAACTTTTACTATGGGACCAATGCCGAAATCAAGAAGAGAGAACAGCTGTTTTATACTTTTTGTCGAGTGTCATTTATTGAACAGTTGTTATTTTTCACGATTTCATGGTTGGTCCCATAGTAAAAGTTGTTCATAATGATGATTACTATGAGCCCTTTTCGGCTTAGAATATCCTTTCCATAAAACCCTGTTTATAGATAGGCTAGGTAACTAGGTACTCACATCAAAATTTTGACAAGTAGGTAGGTATGATCCTTCCTATTTCTACCTCAAGGAAGTACTTACATGAAATCTGGTTTTATTTCGAATTTCCGATATTAAAAAGATTACTACTTCCTAGCTGGCTTCCCAAAGAGGGTTTGGCCTCGGACATAAAAAATAAGAAAACAGTTTTTAACCAATTTATGTCACAGTTTCCTGTTGACTTGTCCTCGTTTCTGCTAATTGGGTATCTTTTTCATGGAATGTCATGCACTGAGTTACATGACCGTGGCTCATGATTAAATGACTTTGATTGAGTTAAAAGAGCATTGTTTCCTTTTAGGATACAACCACAGATGATACAACATACACATAAATATAATCCTAACTAATATTATAACTGCGAATCACACCAATATTATAAATGCGAAAGTTTGTGTGTAAGTATGTAAGTGTGTTTGTTCCCGTTCAACTCTGTAACGGCTGAACGGATTTGAATGAAATTTGGTATTGAGGTAGCTTATACCCTGGAATACCATAATTTAGGATTTAAATAAACAAATCACAGTAATATTATATATGCGAAAGTTTGTGTGTAAGTAGGTAAGTATGTTAGTGTGTCCGTTCCCGTTCAACTTTGTAACGGCTGAACGGATTTGAATGAAATTTGGTATGGAGGTAGCTTATACCCTGGTATAACATAAGTTAGGATTTAAATAAACAAATCACAGTAATATTATAAATGCGAATGATAAGGTCCTACGGGTTGTTTTTTGCAGTAAAACGCTTCTTGAGTTGTAGTGGACTGTATTTGTTGATTTTACAATTTTTCTTCTTATGGTTATTGTTGTTGCTGCTACTGGATCGAACGAATACAAAATGATCAAAACTGCCCTGCTTATAATCTAAGCGTACACCCGCACTTAGTGTATGCTTTACAAAGTATGTTCTACCTAATTTCCAATCTTATTCTTTAAATGGTGCCTTTTGACCTTGGGGTAGCGAGAAAGAATACAATACATTGTGAGAGAGAGAGAGCTATACATTTGAAAACGAGCGTTCATTGGTTCTTTGTTTTTACATAGAATTATTATCGTATAATCATCATCTGTCCGTAACATTCTCCCCTCGGCGTAGTATCACGAAGCCTCTTCATTTCTTGGCAGGACGATGATTCTTCTTACTGGTCTCCTGAAGATTCCTCCTCGCGTCTTTACCTCCACGCTACGCACAACTCCATCCTTCCCGGGGTGTACTTTCTGTACTTGACCTCGCGGCCATAAGTTTCTAGGTAACAATCCGTCCGCGATAACCACCAAATCGCCGACTTTTACGTTTCGTGACGTCACCGATGCTGTTTCTCCTCGTGGCGCCAAAGTTGGTAAGTATTCCCGCAACCATCTCGTCCAGAATAGGAGGGTATTTTCGCTCTTCGGGCACTGCGGCTGCGCTTATTCTTCCATTTAGGCGTATAACTCCGTCAGAGCCTAATACTGGGTCCAATTTTCGTAATCGACTGTTCTTCTCTATTGGTTTGGATTTTTTCATGCGCTCTATTTCATCAGCGAAGCTTTCTTGCTGCGCTTGCTTCATTATTAAAAGTTCAGCTTCTTTTATATGTCTGGTTGACAGTTTTTTCGTGCGACGGCGGCACTTTTCAGTAAATAATAGGACGTATCCGATCGCGCGTACGAGTCTTTCGTACTTAGAAAATCGCGTCATCGTAATCCACGGCGACTCTTCACTCGCGCGGTTTATCTCGGCTTCGTCATAACTGTGACTTGTTGGTACTTCTTGTGGCCAATTTTCTCTCGGTTCCTGGAGGAATTTTGGCCCAATAAACCATCTGTCCTCGGCGCTAAGTTGCGTTTTTCCTTGTCTGGTAGCGTCATCTGCGACATTGTGGTGTGTAGGTACCCATCTCCACTGGTCCGGCGTTGTTAGCTCGGCGATCTCGCTGAGACGATGAGCGACGAAAGGCGTATATCGTACCGAGTCGTTTCGTATCCAGTGAATAACCGTTTTTGAGTCGCTCCAGAATGTCACCTGAACGTCGGCGGCGACTCCGAGTTCCTTTTTTGTTTCTGTCGCGAGTCTCGCTCCTATTAAGGCGGCTTGTAACTCCATTCTGGGTATACTCTGCGGTCTGATCGGTGCCACTTTTGCCTTGCCGGTGACTAAGACTATTTTCGCGGTTCCATCTGTTGTCACGAATCGCCAGTACACTGCGCATGCGTATGCTTGGTCGCTCGCATCGCAGAACACGTGTAGTTCTCTCTCGACGATGTTTTCCTTTTCGTAACATCTTGGCAGGCGGAGTTTTTCGATAAATTCCAAGTCTCGTAGCCATTCGGAGAACTCCATTGCCTCTTCTGTGGGTAGTACGTCGTCCCATCCTAGTTGCTTTTTCCAGAGTCCTTGCAACAAGATTTTTGCCGATATTGAATATGGGCTTAGCATGCCCAGCGGGTCGTACAGTGACATTACGGCCCCTAATACTTCTCGCTTGGTAGGCGTCCGTTTTCCTTCTTTAACTTCCTCTGGTACTCGGTGCATGTTTGTGTTAAATCCCAGCTCGTCTTTTTCCGGTGTCCATATTAGTCCCAGCGTCTTCCCGTGTGCATTGGCTCCCAATTCTCTGGGAGTGGACGCTTTGTCTTCTTCTGGGATCGTTCCCAATGGTCCTGGGACATTCGACATCCAACCTGCCATGTGAAAACCGGCCTTCTGATGTACTTCTCGGACTTCGTTTATTGTGCGATTCGCTGTTTCCTCAGTTTCGAAACTGTCTACCCAGTCGTCCATGTAGTGATTTTCTAGTATAGCGCGATGTGCGAGCGGATGTGTTTCTTGAAATTCCGTTGCATTTTTATCTCTCACGCTGTGAGCCATAAAGGGAGAGCTTCTGGCTCCGAAAATCATTGACGTCATTGCGTACTTTTGTGGTCGTTCCTGACGGTCATCGCCTCGCCATAAGAAATGTTGAGCTACGCGATCTTCGCTGCGTATTTTTATTCGCAAAAACATTTCTCTGATGTCCGCGACCACTGCTATCGGTTTCATTCTGAACCGAAGCAAAATCCCATGTAGTGCTCTTAAAAGGTCCGGTCCGTCCAAAAGCGCGTCGTTCAGACTCATTCCGTTAGCTTTGGCGGCCGCGTCGAAGACTATCCTGACCTTTCCTGGCTTATTTGGATTCGTAACGGCGAAATGTGGTAAGTACCACAAGCGTGCGTTCTCGGCGTGGTCTTCGTTACAACGAACTGCGTATCCTTTTTCCAGAAGCTTGTTTATCTGGTCTGTGTATGCGTCTCTGAGCTGCGGGCATTTGTCCAACTTTTTCTCTATTCCGCGCAGTCGACTCACAGCCATATCGTAGCTAGGTGGTAAAGTCACGTCGTCCGTCTTCCATGGAAGTCCCACTACGAAGTGATCGTCCTCTCGCTTCGCTGTTTGGTTGAAAATCTCGATAGCGCGCTCCTCCTTTTCGATGGGTTTCCGTTTGTTGGATATTCCCAGCGCGTCGAGATCGAAATGAGCTTTCACGAGCTCACTCAACTCATGATCCTTGTTTATTATCGGAGCTGTGTCGCTTTGAATTATATCCTGCATCGTTCGCACGTGTAACACGCTTTCCTCCTGCGTAATGATGCTTCTAGGCGTAGATCCGTGGATTATCCATCCTAGATATGTAAGCGATGCTACCGGCTGACTTCTCGTTCCTGTTAGCAGCTTTCTGGTTACGATAAGGTGCCAATTGTCAGCTCCTATTAAAATGCGTGGCCTTCCATACGCATAACAAACATCTTCTGGCCTTAATTTCTGAAGGTGCGCGTGCTTCAGGAGGTCTCCGTCCACTGATTGGCTTCCTAGCACGAGGTTCTTCACTGTTCGTGCTCTGATCGAGTGATAACCGTCCTGAGTTCGGCCTCGTATTTTTAAATCCACAACTCGGCTTTCAGGTTCCTGTTGACTCGATGTGACTCCGTGAATGCGTAGTGGCCGTGCTGGGCCACGAGCTCCGACTATTCCGGCTATTTCATCATCGATCAGTGTTATCGTCGATCCTTCGTCCAATAATGCGTACGTATTGAGTTCCTTCCCGTTGCATCCTTTTATGGTGATCGGACATACTTTCAGTAGCACCTGAGTTTGGTTTCCGGAGAGGTGAGCTGATGCCGCGACCACTGTCTCTTCTTGAGTTATTTCACGCTCCGGCGTCTTTTCACGCGGCGAGTGTAGAAGTGCGTGATGTGGTTGTCTGCACTCGTCAGTTCCGCACTTCTTGCTCTTGCATTTGAAGCGCCTGTGTTTATTGTTCAAACACTGGAAGCATACACGTGTCTCTTTCGCCCATTCCCAGCGCTTCGGTACTGTCATTGCTGCGATTTTGTCACATTTCGGTGTGTCGTGTTCGCTTCCGCAGGCTAGACATTCCTTTTTCTTCGGTTGGGAATCCGTTGTCGCGTACACGTTCGCTCCTTTTCTCTGGTTCGCATTCTTTGCATTATTTGCGTTAGTTGCGAATCCTTTGGTTCCCTGAGTAGTAGCGGCGGTTGTCGTCGTAGCCGTATACGTGTGTCGCATTGCTCGCTCTGCTTCGCGCATTAAGTATTTTGACAAAGTCAAAATTTCTGGTTCTGAGCGGCTTCCTTTTTCCTCCACGTAGTCACACCACCTCGATCGGATGTGTGGTGTTAGTTTTTCCGTGACGCTTCGCGCTAACATGGGGTTCTGCAGGTAACCTCGTTCGTCAATGCTGTCGATGATGATGACGATGTTTTGTAGCTTGATTGCAAAAGAGTTCAGTTCGCCAGCGGTCGTGTTCGGACTAAGCTTCGGCAATTTCTTCATGTCCTCTAGAGCTTGGTCAATTATCATCTCTGGTCTTCCGTAGCATTGTTCCAATGTGTTCATAATTTGATTCGGATCCGTAGCAGCATACAATAAGGCTGAGACCGTTTGTCGCGCTTCGCCTTTCAGACACGATCGCATTCGCGCTAAGTTTTCAGCCGGCGAAAATCCGTAGATTCTGGTGGATTCCCTCAATGCGGCTTTGAACGGTAGCCACTCGCCTACAGCGCCGCTGAAGATAGGTAAATCTTGAGTTTGTCTCGGCGGTGCTCGGTGTCGGACCATTCGTTCCAAAACTTCAGCTAGTCGGTCGATGCCCTTGTCTCTCGTTCTAGTCGGCGTCGGCGATCTCGGACGTCTCATTTGTTCAAACGTAACTTGCGGCGTTTGATGTCTCTCTTGTTCGGTTGTCTCTCTTCTTCGTACCGGTGAGTGATATCTCTCCTTCTCGGTCTGGTTGCCGAGGTTCTGATCCCGAGGCTCCCCCCGTAGATGGTTCTGCTTGAGCCAGTCATCGACGCGTTGGCTAGTTTCAATTTCTTCGGCGAGGACGCTTTCCCTGTCGGTTTCTTCTCGGATCGTAGCCACATCGGCAGCCAGTCGCTTCTTGATCAGCAGTGCCTGTAGCTCGAGCTGATCCCGACGAATGTTGGCTAAGCTTTCCTCCGCTTCCAATTGCTTCTGCCTGATACGTGCTTCGGCACTTCGTGACGAACGTATCGACGCGGCTTTGGTTGCTTCTTGCAGTGGTAGTCCATCTCGTTCGGTCGGAGGGTTGTGCGTGGCGGGTAGTGATGACGCGGGTATGAGTGATGCGGACGCTTCCGCATCTGTGGGGGACGCGGGTGATTCTTCCATCACTCGCGGCGTTGTCTTCTCTCGTTCGGCTTGTGACCTCGTTCGGACTGAGCTTCTCTCGGTCGGCATCTTCGGCTCTTCACGCCCCTATCGGCCCTACCTCCCTAACTGTCCCTAACAGACCTTCGGGAGGGCCCGGTTGTGACGCCGGGATACGCTCCCTCGGGGATGGAGTTCGTGCAGGAGAGGAGAGGGGGGGTCCACCCGGAAGAGGGATGCAAGCGTGCGAGTTGCTCGGCGACCGGTGGGAATGCCGGCCACGTCAGTCGTGCCTATTCGGCCTCACACCACTTGCACCCGTACCGGCGAGGAAGTACTATTCGGTCCGCGCCCGTCGCGCTCTTGATGGACCGGTGGCTCGCACTAGGACCACACCGCCTTATGGCGTTAACCCACTATGTGGGCCGCGGGGCAACCGCGTAGTAACCTCGGGTCTCGAACTCCCACGATGGTCCTCCACGGCGGTCTTGCACGTCGTGGTCGCACCGTTGGGTGATCTTCTTTCTTCAACCCGAGGAACACGTCGTGGTCGCACCGTTGGGTGATCTTCGGCAAAGCCTCTTCGCTTCAATAACGTTTCTTCGATCTTCCTGAAGAGAGGTGACACTAAGGTTCGTCACCTCGAACTTGTTGCTGGAGCTCTTGATCCGGTGCCGAAGGACCACTTGATAAGGTCCTACGGGTTGTTTTTTGCAGTAAAACGCTTCTTGAGTTGTAGTGGACTGTATTTGTTGATTTTACAATTTTTCTTCTTATGGTTATTGTTGTTGCTGCTACTGGATCGAACGAATACAAAATGATCAAAACTGCCCTGCTTATAATCTAAGCGTACACCCGCACTTAGTGTATGCTTTACAAAGTATGTTCTACCTAATTTCCAATCTTATTCTTTAAATGGTGCCTTTTGACCTTGGGGTAGCGAGAAAGAATACAATACATTGTGAGAGAGAGAGAGCTATACATTTGAAAACGAGCGTTCATTGGTTCTTTGTTTTTACATAGAATTATTATCGTATAATCATCATCTGTCCGTAACAGCGAAAGTTTGTGTTTAAGTAGGTAAGTATGTAAGTGTATTTGTTCCCGTATCAACTCTGTAATAGCTAAACGTATTTGGATGAAATTCGGTATGGAGGTAGCTTATGCCCTGGATCAACACATAGGCTACTAAGTAGTCAAATTCAAATTCACATCTGTGAATTAGGGTATTCTGTGTTTTATCGGAAAAAAAAAAATGAATCTGACATAAGCACGCTATTGAACGGTTTAATTTGTTGGCGCGCTATTAGCGTACTAGCTATTTAAACCGATCGATATCAATGCTTGTGGTTTTGCACTGTGAGCGCATTTTCAGGTGCAACGTTTTGCTCATCGCGCGAAATTTAAATTCTCTTGCGTTTTTTGTCAATTACAGCTTAATTACTTATCGCGGATTTATTGAAACCAATTTTGCGCCAATAAATAAGTTGTTTTAAGAAATTACGGGTAAAATGATCACCTAGATAACATTAGTTTAGTTACAAATCTCGATAAGCTGAGTTTCATCTTGTTTTTTGCTTTAGTGAGAAATGTACTTATACTAGCTTTCAACTTGAATTTTTGGTTGGTGTAATTTCTTGAAACAATCTATTTATTATCGCAAAATTCGTTTTTATGAACCTACGACGAGTAATTAAGCTGTAATTGATAAAAAACGCAAGAAAATTTGAATTTCGCGCGATGAGCGAAACGTTGCACCTTAAACCGTAGCCTTTGCCAACACCGTGAGTACGCTCAAATGACGTCACCCATGACGTCATGTGGCTGACAGAAGACAATAAAAATGCACATCACGGAGTTTTGGCGGGAACGTGAAGAATTCATGTCGCGTCTTTGTATTATTTTCCAAAACTTGTGTTATTTCGAATGTTAAAGTGTAAAAATAGTGGATTTTAATCCATTAGTGTTCTTGAACGTGCACAAGTGTTGGTGAATAGTATAATGTTGTTAAACGTGACTCTTCGTGTTGTTTCCAAAACTCCATTGAAACCTCTTAGTAAAGTCTCCACCGCTTTACTGGGGCATGACGTAGACTTGACCATGACTTACTTTGCTTGACATATGACTATGACTGAGACTTATTTTAATTGTGAAATATTTTTTTGCACTTTGACAGTGCAAATGGTAAGAGTGGCTATACATGGCCTGACCTGACATCGTGTGAAAGAGATGGTAAGATGGAAAGTAATATACATATAAGTTTTTGGGGGAGCGAAAGGGAGAAGCTATAATAACCTTAATTGTTTCTTTTGCTCCCGTGAAATCCAAGTCTAGCTGTCCCTTTTACACGATGTCTGGGACCCTATTCAGAGATATGACATTTTATCTCGGTCACTCTCACTCCCATTAAATTCTAAATTAGAGAGACAGTGACCGAGATAAAATGTCATTTCGCCGAATAGGGGCCCAGGTAAGGCCATGTATAGCCACTGAACACTTCCGGCTCGAAAGACCAATAAGTACAGTCCGCCTCGTAGTATGACGGATGTTACAGTGTTGGCCTGTCCTATGACTATAGTACGGGTACGAATTTGAACTCTAATTATACGTGAGTAGGTCTTTCCCAAAAGGCATTTGAGTCAGTAATATCAATGAACTCACAGTGATTCATTTTTGTAATGAGTGTAAATTATCATACCTATACCTACCGAAAAAATTGCAAATTTACTTTTGTTCATTTGACGACAGATTAATTGTAATGCTGCCTTTGTCTGGCACTAAGAAAATGACAATGACAGCAATTGACTTAAGCTGTTAAAGTTAACAAACGTTTCAGAATCCCGAGGAAAGTGTCGTTTATGCAAAACAAAATCATGATTACACTCAAACGGGACAAAGACTATATCTATATACAGGGTTATGAAGAAAGGGTATGCTAAGCCGAAAAGAGCTCATACTTAGTACTCATGAATATGAACAATTTTTACTATGGGACCAAACCAGAAATCGAAAAAAAATATATTGCTGTTCCATACATTTTTTCGACTGTCATTGACATTTTTCTATGGAAAAGCTGATTTTATTTTCTCGATTTCAGGGTTGGTCCCATAGTAAAAGTTGTTCATAATGATGAGTACTATAAGCCCTTTTCGGCTTAGCTTACACTTTCCTTATAACCCTGTAATTATGCCAGCTTATAAACACTAAACCGAGATCAAATTCTAGCTAACTTAACCAATTTTCCTGTTTACAATGAGAAAAACCTGATTTAAAATATTCCACACAATATAATTTTGAGTAACACGAGTCACAAAGATAACTTAGTCCGTCCAATGAATACAAAGAAAATACAGTTTTTGGCAGTAAATAAAGGCCTCGCTACATTATCTGACCTGACATCTACTGAGGTTATAGCTTCTCCCTTTCGCTCCCCAGAAACTCATAAATAACCATCTCTTTCACACGATGTCAGGTCAGGCCATGTAGCGAGGCCTTAAGACTTGAGACCGTCCGTCGCTCGTCACTCTTTCTTCGTTCGGCCGTTCCTTGTCCGCAGGTCTGTTAGGGCTACAAAATAAGTAAGTCTTCATATAGATAAGTTCAAAAACCAAAACGCGTTTTCTGCTGTCACGTTTCCGCGCGTGGCTCTTTTCGGCAGCGAAACGTTGACAGAGCACTATGCCATAGAGTATATAGTTTAAAACTATTGTTGACAGTGGTCGGGCTTGGAGCACGGGCACTTTTCTTTCATCTTCAGTCCTTTCGACATTTGCTTCAGGAATGGATGGACTTCCTCGCTGAAGAATGGTCTGAAAGAAACGTCATATGTATATAACAATCGCTATGAACAATTACTGCGGCCAGAGATCCAAAATTATCTTTCAAGTATTCTACAATACCAGGATTTCCATTATCCAGAGTCCAGACCTCACCGCAAATGCGAAGCGTACAGCTCCGAGCCTTTTGTAATAGGTCGCTTTCACATTCAACATAATGAGTGCGAAAGTGACAAGCGATCACTCTCGCCTGATCATGCTGCTGGAGTGAGACCCTTACCCTCTGACCACACTATCGACTATGGTACTTGCGCTGCTCCTCGAGCTGTTCATCCCTTTTACGGCTTTTGCCATAATCTATCTCTTTCTCGCCGGTCCTTTGACTCCCGCTCAAAAAATAGACTGATAGTTAAGAGGATATGCATCCTTCCGCGAGGTTTTGGAGCATTCGATATTTGACATTGTACAGCTATGTCGCTCTGTTTCTCGTGCGTGCGATAGAGATGGTGAATTTTCCTAACTTTTTGATGATATTAGCGTTTTGGGGGTAGTCTCTAAATCTTAACAAAATCTTTTGTTCTTGGTGACGCTGTTTTGTTTTTTCAAAAAAAAATTGGTATTAACTACTTTCCTTCGTCGCATTTTCGACGCAAGAGAATGGTCACTAATGCCTATAACAACGAAGATATTGCGAAATAAAAAAAAAAATACAAACATAGTTTTCCACGGTGTAGATAACATATAAAAAAATCATCGAAGTCGGATAACATTTAGGGGTGGATATCGTAGGGCGTTTTTTGTATGGACAAGATGGCGGTATACTCTATTCAATCGTGAGCGGCGAGTCAGGCGGGGAGCATGACGAGTGTCAGCAGGGGCGCCGGGATAAATATTTGTCCACCAGTTTTGTCTTCGCGTCAACGCGACAAAGCTAGAATATGGATACATCCGTCTCGTTCTCGCGGGATAAATATGGTGGACAAAATGTTATCCCGGCTCCCGTGCTAAGCCTGCTGGATGAGTAACGTGCCTACACTAAGACTTTGCCAACTACATTCAACCCGTTCCATTATTTCATCGTTGCCGGCTCCGGGAGCGTAGGCACAGCCTTTCAATTTTACGCGCTAGACGAAATAGATACAAAGCTTATAGAAGTTATAGACTAACCGGCACATCATTCTTTGTATTTCGTTCTGGTATTCCTCGGCAGCTATCTTTGCCTTCTTTAGCTGCTCTAACTCTTCCTGTCTTGCTCTCTCCTAAAATCAAATAAGTTTATCTAAGCCTACAGTGTCATATCAGCAGGCCTAGCACGGGCGCCGGGATAAAGTTATGTCCACGCGTTTTCTCTTCGCGTCAACGTGACAAAGCTAGAATATGGATACATCCGTCTCGTTCTCGCGGGATAAGTATATAAATATGGTGGACAACATTTTATCCCGGCGCCCGTGCTAGGCCTGCAGGAGTATTTTTTATGCAATGCATACAACTATTTTTAGGGTCCCGTACCTCGAGAGAAAAAAAAGGAACCCTTACAGGACCACTTCGTTGCCCGTCTGTCTGTTTGTCAAGACCCGTTTTCTCAGTAAAGCTTTGAGGTATCAAGTTAAAATGAATATAAAATACTTAGGTCTGCGGTCCCTTGGAGCTTAAAAAATAATCATGTTCTAACTCAGAGCAAAATAAAAAGTCGTTTATGCTGCATGTTTGGACTATCGCAAGTAAATCAAAACATATACTAGGGGAAACTTCCCGTTGGCATAGAATAATGAAATTTGACGAGAAGCAAGGTCTTACAGTACAGCCACAGATCACACCTAGATTCTGCATTCAGGACGCTCGAAGCGCACCACACATCAGTCTAAATAGACTTATAAGAAATTACTCCGATTGGTTATTTATTTATTTAATAGACACCAACATGATGTACGTCATTGTAACAAAGAAGGAGGCAAGCAAGGGAAACAGACTAAGCGTCACTACAATTATAGTTTCAGACTACATGAAATTAAGAAGCGAGTTTTGGTTGATTGTTAGGCGCGAGCAGGTAGCCTTGAGATAGCCAATGAGAACGCTCGGTCGCACTCCCCGCGACCCGCGCCTTCCTCAAACTTTGGTGACTTTTTGTAGGAACAACGAATCTCGTAATGCGGTATCTAGTGTGATCTGTGAGTAAACAAGTAAACTGTTTTTTTTTTTTAAGTTGTAGATCAAAGAAAAAATATTTTTTGCATTGATCGTGATAAACTTAAGTATGTCGATTTATGGGACATCATTTTTTCAACTACAAAGTTTATCCTTCAATCCCACTTATCTTTTCAAAAGAACAATGTTCCGTGTTCCGTCGTTATACGGGGTAACTTTTTTTAGTAGTGCGCAAATTTTTATCACGCCATTAGTATGGTCAATAGAACATATTCAACCAAAAAAAATACCATATTTTTGGCATTTATTAATTTACTATCTGTTAACAGCGACTTCGCTCGCGAGGATCTAAAAAAATATTTGTATTTGTCCGTCTCCGACCCTTGAACTATATCTATGCCAATATTAGGGTCGTCCATTCAACCGTTTAGCCGTGAAAACGCGACAAACACCCAGACAGAGATACAGATATACATATAGACAGAGAGACATTACATTCGCACTTATAATATTAGTCACGAAATATCGGAAAACCGATAAATTCAATAATTACCATCATCATCATCATCATACATTACATCGCTTCTCGCTGTAGCGAGCGAGAAGCGATGTAGGTACACTACTACACGTATCGTTAGGTGTTCGTAATACTATCACGAATAGAGTTACTCTTGCTGTAGCTATTTTCATTTGAATTATTTCGATAATTTTGTACCAAGGTGGGTAAAAAATAAAAAAAACATCATCATCATCAGCCTTAATACGTCCACTGCTGAACATAGGCCTCCTCCTTAGAGCGCCACAGCCACACCGACCGACAATGTGCCACTTGCATTCACCCAATCCCGCGACTTTCACAATGTCGTCGGTCCACCTAGTGGGAGGCCTACCAAAAATAAAACAAAATAGGTGTTTGTTGTTTTTTAATTGTAATTTAAATTTATCTTTTAAGTTGTGTTTATATTTTGTTTTGTTTTTGTGGCAAATAAACCATTGTCTATTGTCTACCTACGCTGCGTCTTCCGGTTCGTGAACTAAAAAATACGCATCCTTTATTTTTCAACAATCTTTAAGTTCTTAAGTAAATCAAATTTGTGCACTACTTAAAAAGTCAACGTGTATAATTTTAGGTCAAACTAGTTGTACGGAATCCTCTGTGTACGAGTCAGACTCGCACTTATCCGGTTTTTTTGTTGGTACCACAGCTATTTAGGTACCTATCTACTCATTTATGACGTGTTATTCACCAAGAGTGCGGCTTAAAATGCGCTCACAGTGCAAAAACCACAAACACTGCTTATGTCAGATAGTTTCGTTTTTCAGGTTATCTGTCTCAGCGTCTCATAATTTGATGGCCACAGTTTAATTTCTGACTTCGCAGAAGACTGTGGCCTGCATTAAATCCATTTGTTTCTATAAAAAACAGAGAATATCGGAATTCACAGATGACAATTTGAATTTGACATTAGCGCACAACGTGCACTACCTCATTCTTATGAGCACCGTGACCACGCTCAAATGACGTCACTCGTGACGTCATGTGGCTAACAGGAGACTATAAATGCGCATCTTAAACCGACTGTTTACACGCCGGCAGTGCAAATGGTAACTATGTGCGCATTTTAAACCGCACTCCTAGATTGAAACCTGTGATGGAAAACGAATGACAGAGACACGTAGGCTTCAAACTCCAAGTGATAAGCGTAGCACGTACCTACGCAAAATGACGTTGCAAGACTTGCACGTCAGAATACCACATAGACATGCGTTTATGGACTCACGTACCTACACTGCCGCCCGCATTTTCAAGATGTTCATTCACCATCATCATCATCAGCCAGAAGACATCCAATTCTGAACATAGGCTTCCCACTTAAAGCGTCACACCGACCGAGAACGTGCCACTTGCACCCATCGGTTGCCCGCGACTTTAACAATGTCGTCGGTCCATCTAGTGGGAGGCCTGCCTACGCTGCGTCTTCCGGTTCGTGGTCGCCACTCAAGAACCTTTCTTACCCACCGGCTATCGGTTCCTAGAGTAATGTGGCCTACCCAAGATGTTAATTAAAAACTATAATAGATTGTTTCTTTTACTCCCGTAAAATTCATGTCTAGCTATTCTTTTCGAATAAATCAGATGAGGCCCCAGATCAGACCCCTGTGGAGACACTATTAAAAATAATGACTTCAGCGCCATCTCTTGACAACGTACTTACCGTGTTTAGTTCTTGGACCGTCCACCAACAACTCAGAAAAATAATCAAAGACCAACCAACACCTTTGATCGATTATGAGTTTAGCGCGCTGAGCGAAAAGAGTAAGGGTGGCTATACATGGCCTGACCTGACATCGTGTGGAAGGGATGGCTATGTATAAGTTTCTGGGGGAGCGAATGAGAGAAGCTATAACTTTAATAGTTTGTTTCTTTTGCTCCTGTGAAATTCAAGTCTAGGCCATGTATAGCCAGTCTAAAAGATTCACCTCATCATAGCACCTGACTCGGTGTGATGCCGCGCATAGTTTGAACTGTTAAATTTCTAAATTCTGGGTGGCACTGAACTGTTATGGGCAAGCGTGTCCCTTAACATCAAGCGAGCGACTTGCTCGTCTCGTTCAAAGATATTGGTCTCGTAACTAGGAAAAGTAAAAAAAAATGAGGTTCCCTTAAAATCCATTTTTTATTCTCTACCTCTCACCTTCAATGTTTTGTTATACTCAATCTGCTCCAGCAGGTGTCTTTGATGCTTCTTCCGATCCCTAGCTTCCTCCAGGTCTTTTAGATTGTTAAGTTCTTTTAGCTGATCAAACAGCTTTCGGTGGTATTCTTCTTCCTCTTCTAGCTTCTGTTTGAGGTTCTCACGAGCCTCGGCCCGGCCTTTTATCTGGTCCATCATGGCTGAGCGGACATCCTGTGAGCAAACAACGAATATTTACTTATATTAAGTATCTATTTAGTTAAAATCTAAACAACTGATTGCCATCCAAAGCATAGTCTAAAAGCGTGAAATGTACTTGGGGATGCAAGCTTATGTGTGTGAGTGGTGTGTTACGTATGGATAGTAATTGGCCTGCCAAGTCGTTGACTTACATTGGGTACCTCGATTTGCATGTTCTTGGAGTGGTGTCCATATTTTTAGTTAGATTTCGACTTTAAAAAAAAAACTTTGAGGATACCCCTTGTCTAACTGGGGATGGAACCGCAGTGGGATCCATGTCTATGGGACAGAAATGGGACCTATGAAAGTTCTTGGGGAGTACCTATTGCGCATTTTAATCCGGAAATAGCAACGCCATCTAGTGAAATTGGTGGAACTAGCCCTGAAGTTACCACCGGCCAGTGGGTGCTGCCAGGGAATAATATAATGGAACTGAGACGTGGTCCCTTTTGGACAAACTCAGAGATAAACAGCGGGCAATGGAGAGAGCTATGCTCAGAGTTTCTTTACGCGATAAAATCCGGAACGAAGATATTCGCCGGAGCACCAAAGGCACCGACATATCTCTAAGATGAAATGGCAATAATGAGCAGGCCACTTCGCTCGAAGAACTGATGGGGAAGAAAATTTCTTAAAGGATGACCACGAACTAGGAGAAGCAACGTAAGGAGGCCTCCCACTAGATGTACCAACGACATTGTGAAAGTCGCGGGCAACCAGTGGATGCAAATGGCAAATTGTCGTTCAGTGAGGCGCTCTAATTCTGATTCTGATTTCTGATTGATATGGATTACGATCCTGAAAACAGTTCTTTGGAGATAGACGTGCGATTGGCCACCAACACTCCAGCTAGTAGGCGACGAAATGGCCGAGAACGAAAATAATTATAATTAAATTAATTTACTTACTCGGCTAGTCTTCTGTGACCACAGCTTGTAAGCGCACCGTTGCTCGTCCAGTTTTCTCTGTTCCTGCGCGCTAGCCTCCTTCACTAGGCCTTCGTTATCATTCTCGCGCTTGGCGACCTCGTACTTCAGATCTATCATCTTTCTGTTGCATTCGTCATTATCTCTCTGAAAAGAATAATGGACATAAGATCGTTTTTAGAGTTCCAGAGTACATGCAATTCATACCAATATAATGTCTTCTACAACTTTTTATCGACTGTACTATTATTTATTTGTTTTATAGCTTGTAATGTGGTTTGCAATGTTTGCCAATTTCTAACGACTATAAATATATATTTTTTCAAATATCTTCCCTTAGTGTTTTCTCATAGCCGTAACTCTTTTATGATTAATAATATTACCCATAAATATAACCCCATAACCCCTAATATTAGCGAGTGGTTATATAGCGATCAGTGGGATAGAAAAATAATAACATAATTATAACTCTAAAACCCCGGCTGCGTGAATACTTTGTTTCCACGATGCAGGCTCCAGTCGCTGATTGGCTGTTGGCGGTTTACGGTAATGGCGATAGTAGAAGTTCCACGTCTATTGGATAGATGTCACTATAATGTAGCAGCACATGTAGCAGTTACTTCGCTAGAGGTGAAATATAATTATTACCTCTTTCTTCCTAGCAAGTTCAATTTTTGCCCTCTCCTCGGCCAGCCCCTGGCCAGCCAGCGAGTCCCACGTCGCCTCAATTGTCTTCTCCTCGTCGTTTAATTTCTTCAGGGTTTCTTTTCGTTCTTGTATCATTTCTTTTCTCTCGCGTGCAGTGCTCATTCGCTTCGTCACCCTCTTGCGTTCAGCTAACAATTAATTAAAAGACGTAATAACAATCACATAATATTGTAAATGCTAAATTGATGTCTGTTTGTTACCTTTTTACGACAAAACTTTACGATTTGTATGAAATGTAATAATAGTAGAGGATAGGAAAATTGTGGAATGAGCTTCCACCTGCGGTATTCCCGAGTAACTACAACATGGGGTTCTTCAAAAGGGCTGTTAATAGAGTCTTTAAAGGTCGGCAACGTATCTGTGATGCCCCTGGTGTTACAGGTATCCATAGGCGACGGTGACTTACCACCAGGCGGCCCGTATGCTTGTTTGCCACTTATGGCATTAAAAAAAAAAAGGCTCAGTGTAGCGTAGCTCAAGTTCCTCATCTTAAAAAACTACAGTTAATTAAATAAGGTTCAGTCTTTGGATAGGTAACCGTGAGTGGCATTTATAACTGAGGGCTACCGTGGGTCAGATGACAAACATCGTTAAGCCATGTCAAAGGTCTTCAGGCGGCCGAAAGAATCTGACAATGGGTTGGTCACTCAGGTGTCTAGATCATGCTCATATATACAGCTAGATTTGAATTTCACGGGAGCAAAAGAAACAAACTATTAAGGTTATAGCTTCTCCCTTTCGCTCCCCCAGAAACTTATATATAGCCATCTCTTTCAAACGATGTAGCGAGGTCTTTATTTAATGGATTGAGAATGTGCAGGAAGATATTTGTATTACCTTCTTCTTCCTTCAAATTATCCTCTTCCCAGATAGTTTGGAATCGTTTGGTCTCTTCTATGAGCAGCTGTTTCTCTCGCTCATTGCGCAAACGCATCTGTTCGAGCTGGTAGTCCGCGTACTTCTTGCATTCCAAGTCTTTGCGGAAACGCTCAATAGCGTCATATTCCATTCGCGCTTTCTACAACATGAGTTAATTTTTAAAATCCTAGCTATTACTTCGATCATGCATTCTAGAAGAGCGATACTATTGTAGTATATACAAGCTGTGGTGTGGGGCAATGTTCGCCCCTGAATACGGCATCGGTATCCCCTACCTGTAGTAAGAGCCTACCAAAAGAGGACTACTGGACTCGGGATTGTTGAATTTTGAATTCTAGGCTCAGGGGTGGAGCTCTATAATCATCCTTCCAAACGATAACATCCAAAGGTTCACGTTGTCGTAGTCAGATGTGTTTCTGGACAGTATAGTCTCGACAGGACCTGAGTTCAGTGTTGAGGGCTCGGGTACGTTCTCTTGGAGAAACCGGACCCCTTCGTCAAGGACCGAGGTGTGGTGGACGCGTCTTATTAACATTACTTAACAGGAGTAAGCTCGTAATTCTGACCAAAGCGTCGCTCTCCTTCATGGCAACTTCGTGCCACATCTTGTCAAATTCTTTTTCAGCCATCTTTCGTGCTTGTTTCTCCCTGATCTGATATTGTTGGATCTGGGCAGCCTCCATCGCGCGAACTTTGTATATGCAAGGTAGCACGTGAACGCATTTCGAACTGAAGAGAAAATCAGAAGCAATTTGAGCATATGTATGATATATTACTGTAATAGGCGACGGCGCGCGGGTTGGCTGGGGAATCCAATCATTCTAGCCTTGAATTTTTTTAGATTTGTGGCGGCCTCCGCCACGCCATTGCTCGGATATTTCATAATTCAAATGTATGGAAACACTGCCAAACGAAGAGAGAGGCATTCACTGCTATGGCGTCGACTTGTGAATACGTGTAACAATCAAGAATTAAACGAGTATCGGCAAGACAACCTTTTGTATTTGTTTCGGGTCTAACACACCGCTAAGTACTCAGGACATCCACATTCTTATTAGAGTGACTCCGAGACCCGCGGAGTCCCCTAAGATTGTAGTTCTCAGGAAACAATAAGAAGGACAGCACAGTGCCGCTGGAAGCGAAAAGCGAAATTCGAGATGAATTCGCGCCTTGAATTTGGGCCTTGAACTCACAGCGGTTCTTATATTTCTCAGAAGCTGTTGGAGGCTGAAAAGCAGACACCACAAAGTCGAAGATGTTCGATTAAAAGCGACAATGCCTCATAGTACTTTGCGATAATTGTCGCTAAAAGGCTAAAAGGTACGTGCGACAGAGAACTGTATCTGAGCTTCATGACCTTATCCCACCATCCCCCTTTTACTACAGGAAATGTAGAAATACGCCCCACTATCATCCTTACACTGTTGATTTCCCTCGGATACGTACAAAACGGTTTGAAATAACGTTTTTAATCCATACAGCCAAGGAGTGGAATAAACTGCTGGCTTCCGTGTTTCCTGAGAGTTACAATCTACAGATTTTCAAGGTATCTTCTAAGTCTGTGTGCTTCGTCTTCGGCCACATCGTCGCTTACCAACAGGCGAGTTGGTGGTCCAACCCTGACATAGTAAGCGAAAAAAATATAACGAACTGTAAAACCAACTAACAGCGGCGTATCTTTATATTTCTCCTCGTGCTCTTTCTTTCGCTTCTCGATGAGATATTTGAGTCGGTCCTGCTTGTCTTTCCACACCGCCTCGATACCAGCTTGAGCTTGCACTACGAACTTGCGTATGTTTTCCTGTTCTTCTACGGCGTATAGTTGTATCAGCCTGATGTGAAAATGTATCTACAGTTATGAAAGTTGGGAACAAGTCGTGCATGTACTTCTATAAGTTTGTTTGTAGGTATGTATATTTGTATACATAGAAGATAATTGGTGTTCCATATGATCTTCATTAAATTATAGGCAAGTAGTTTATTTTAATACAATTTTAAATTCAAATATCAACAAAAACAAAAGTGGTCAACAAGACGGAAGTATAGGGGACGTGAGGTCTCTGTTCGGCGCAAGATACTAGTTGTAATATGAAGAGGATAATCAAGTAAGAATCTGGCGATCTTAGGCACTCCATTGGCAAGAAAATGCTATGAAATAAGTACCTAGGAGCTGACAACCGGTTCTAAGATTGTCTGTGCTGTGGCGCCAACGTTCTTGAGGCAGATGGGTGTAGGTATACCTAGGTACCTTTTGCGCTTTTCGTTGAGATCCTGTTGATAAGACTCCATGCAGAGATCTACGCGATGAGCGACGTTGTTTATCAGGGATCTGTAACATTTTCACAGTCAGTGAAGTACTAGGGTAGGTGAAAGATCTGTCGCCCATTGGCTGGCCTGCTCCTCGGGAAGATAGT
Organism: Apocheima hispidaria; assembly: GCA_947579745.1. Taxonomy (NCBI): domain Eukaryota; kingdom Metazoa; phylum Arthropoda; class Insecta; order Lepidoptera; family Geometridae; genus Apocheima; species Apocheima hispidaria. The sequence continues at coordinate 3,126,104 of OX388169.1, forward strand.
TGCGATGCGCCATGTGTCATGGCGTGACGCAACGGCAGGAGGGTGCAGCAACCGACACTGGAGGTGTCGCGGATGTGTGCGACAGCGTTCCCACCACAAGCGGCGGAGGTGGGACATCGTGGAGTTTTAGTGGGATGGAATCCCACATCACCGCACTGTCTGTCTACCCGTAGCAGTGCGGTATGCGTGATCCTTTCTCCAAAAACAAAAAAAAAATGGGTAAAATATACCATATATAGGTACCAAATCGCTTCTTAGTTTCATGTAGTCTGCACCTATAACTGTGGTGACGTTTAGCCTGTTTCCATTGCTTCTCCTTCTGTTACAATGACGTACATTATGTTGGTGTCTTTTAAATAAATAAATAAGTAAATCACTATACTTGCGATCACACGATCTAAAAAAGTCACTGATTTGCTGATCCTTTAGCGTCTTTAGATTGTTTTCGGCGCCCTTTCTCTGCTCCTCCTCCTGGGCCCGCAGTCTCTTCACGAACTTCACGTAGCGAAACGTCGAGTTTAGCACTCTCGATACCTTGAAAATGTGTTATGTATTACTAGCTTAGCATTGTAGACACGTGGATAGTTGATTACTTGTTTGTGGAAGTAATATTGGGATCTTCAAAATTTCGCGAGATCGATAAGTAAAAATTGTGTTCTGGGTCGAAAGGTTTTTTTTTTTTTATTGTATTCGGTGACTCGTCACCAAGTCGAAGTAAGTCGCTCACCTGATGTTAAGCGTCACGATTGCCCATGACAGTTCAGTGCCACCCAGAATTTTGAACTTCAACAGTTCAAAACTATGCGCGGCAATGCACTGCGCTCGTCACCCTGAGATGTTAGATGTTAAATCTCTGTATGCCCAGTAATTACTCTGGAAACATTGCCCTTCAATCCGGAACACAGTAATGCTTGCACACTAATGCTTGGCGGTTGAATAACTGGCAAAGGTGTGGTACTTCCCCAGGCGGAATCTGCAAGAGACCACTACACTACAGAGAGGAACCACTACAGAGAGGTTACCCTCATGTCTCCTCACTAAGATTCCCTGTATCAGGGATGCCATGGAACAGACACGGAGCAACGGAAAACTAACACCCAGACCTAGAGCAGATATTTAGGTAAATTCACAAAACATCTGACCGGCCGGGAATCGAATTCGGAACTTCCTGCTCACTACGCACGCGCTACCGACTAAGCCAGGAGGACGGGAGGAGTTGTGAATGAACCACAGAATTCTCCTCGAAATTCTCCTTATCAGTAAAGATCTTGGTCGTGAATATGTAGCGGTTGCTTGGTCACAGTTGGGGCGAACAACTACTAGGTATTTTAGAAACTCACATAGTAACATTCAGGCACCCCTTGTGGTCCGGGCCCATCTTTGGGTATTTTTCCAGTGGGCGCTTGCAGCGGGACGTTACAAGCCATGTTAAGCAAATAAATCTGTAGGTAGATATAATTTTACTAAATAAGTAATTATAATAATAGTAGACCAAGCAATAAATAATTAAAATAATGATTAGTAAATTCGCTATAGTTTTTTGGTTATATATACAGTTTTAGTTTTGCACTAAAACTATGACAATAAAATTATCTGACAATAAACAGACATTCATTGTATGTACCTACGCTAGTATACATTCATCTATGGTATGTACCCAAGCTGCGCTAAGAAACTTTCGGACAGCTGAATGAAAATATTTACTTATAATTTTTTCACTGTATCGACCTTCTCTATCGCAGCAGTGGCTTAAAAGAAGCTTATAATGTAAAACAGCTAGGAGCGTTGATAGAGAAAAGTAATAGACGGTAAAAAGAAAAATTATATTTTTTCTGTCCCGTATAATATTTACCGCTTTTCAAAGGTTTAACCCTGATTGGATTGGAATGGAATGGATGATTGGATATGGATATAAATCATGTTTTGTCTCACGACCAAGCTAATCCACGTTCCACATAAATGTGGAAAAAATGAATACAGATTTTCCAATGTTCTTTGGACGTATATATAGACCAAAGACATAAAAGCAATAGAGATAATTCTGTAGTCTAGGTGAAAGTTTGTATGTTTCGATCCAATTTATAAGGAGAATTCTGTGTTTCGATCACAGAATTCTCCACAAGAGAATTCTCTCACAGAAGTTTCTAGACTAGAAACATTTTGGATTTTGAACTTCGTCGGTCGAGTACCATTATTATCTAAGCCAAAGAGTAATATAATATAAGGGTAACAAAGAACAATACCAACTAAAACATATACGCTATGTTTTTTTTACTCAAGGAAAAAAAATATTTTTCCGATACTCCATAGAAGCCTCTATTTATTATTCTTTCGCTGCTGTCGCGGTTGGTTTGCTTTAATTTCCTGACGGCTCCGAAATATCTCAAATAACTCAAAACTTCTGCGAATATTATAAACCTGTAACTATCTCAAACCTCTATTTCAAATGGATTTTCTCCTGTAAATGGCTTTAAGTTTTTTTTAGGGGTATTTTATTGTAGAGGGTAATCAGGGTACGGGTAATCGCTATTAGGAGTTGGCAGCCCTGTGTTTTGTTTTTGCTTTGCGTTTTGTTTTGTTTTGCGTTTTGTTTGCGGCGTTTGCGGCTTTGCTTTGAGTTGGTTGGTTTGTATGTAATTTGTAGAATTTTTAAAAGTTCGTTCGCAAGATCGAAAGTGAAATAGAATTTACCATCATTTTTAATTTACAACCACCAAGCTGCATCTACCTATTTTGAGGATAAGGAGAATTCTGTGATCAAAGCATACTTTCGTAAATGACCCCCTCCCTCCCACGTGCGTCAAGCCATTTTGGATTTTATAAGAATCATGGAAGTTCCCGACGATATCCCATCTAACTCGCTGGAACACTGCTCCTACAGATATTTACAGCAGTTAGCGAAGTCTCTGAATCTGCCTTCTAATGTCAAAGTAAGTATTCACTATTTTCTGCTGTACTTTCCCTGCATTTTGTGGTAGAGATTTGCCGGCACTTTTGCGGCAATGCTAACCATTTGAGACCGGTCTTCCTTCCGTTGCCTTCTACTGCGATAGTAAAGTCGTAAAATATATAAAAAATACATTACGCCATTCTTTTTTAAAAGGAGGGTAATTTTTTTGGGGTACTGCTCGGTGTATATAATATGTAAGTACTTTGTGTGTTCCTATTACCTCCTGCCGGCTAAAAATGAAATTTTCGCTCTTAATGACGATCTTGGCCGCATGGCCACGATCACATACCTTACAGCTTATATTCTAAACTTTATTTTCTCACTAAATAATGTTCGCTAAGATTTGACTTGAGAGTATTCGTTTCAGAAAGTGTACCTGATAGAAATGATATATGCTAAAAAGTTCCAAAGCGCTGAACAGTTAGAGTCTATAGTTACTCGTATCAAAGAGGAGCGGAAACAGACGGCCAAACCTCGTAAAACAAGCACTCGGAAGAAGAAACGGGTACAGGTAGAAATCAAGTTGTACTTAATTATAATTATTATTATTGCTATATCATGAGCCTATAGAGGATAACCTATGGAAATGTCTATTCCATACAAACGTATTCTCAGTTCAGTTTCAGGTCCTTCCTCCGGTGTCGTGGAGGTAGGGTAGTGGTCCCGAGGATATCCCCTTTACTGCGGCTGGGCGCCGGGTAAAGTTCCTGTTTCTCCTGTTTCTTCCTTGAATAATGACACTACAGAAAAAGAATTGCTATAAAATTTATATCTGACATTGGCCACTGCTATGTTCCTGTTTTTTTTTACTTTTTAAATAAAAATATAACAGGACCATGATAGTGGGATCCTTATTCAGGGAGGAAACAGGGGAATATGTTTGTATGGTAAAGACATTGCCATAGGCCATAGTATCCTTTTAAGTATCACATCACACTAATTAATATTAAACACGTGAAAGTTTGTGTGTAAGTATGTAAATATGTAAGTGTGTTTGTTGAGTTTGTTCCCATTCAACTCTGTAACGACGGAACGGATTTGTATGAAATTTGGTATGGAGTTGGAGGGCTTATACCCTCGATTAACAAATTGGCTACTTTTAATCCAGGAAAAATATTCAGTTTCTATAGTAGAGCGGGTGAACCCACGGGTTGCTGCTAATTACAAATAATAAAGACCGCTGCCCTCATACGCTATCTCGATTTTCAACATTTTTTAAAGATACAAAAGTCAGATTTGTAATAAAAAAAAAAAAAACAGGCTATTCATTTTAATGATGAAGAAAGAAAAAGACACCATTAAAGTTTTTTCTTAATAGAAATTTGCTTTAAAACATTAACATACAGTCAAATAACAAGGGTATTTTGAAAAAGACATTAGTTTACATATTATAATTATTGTATTACATATTATTAGCAGGAGACTGCAAATAATCTGCTTAGACTGTCAGCCAGATTAGTTTTTACCTGACTGCCCAAAAAGGAGTAAAGGGAGGTAAAGTTTTTGAGCTGTATGTCAGTATGTAAGTGATTTCCTATATTACTGCCTGTAGCCTAAATGGCTTGACCGATTTTGACTAGTGAAGCATCATTGGAAAGTGAGACGGCAATGCAGGTCTAATCACCCCAATTTATAATAAAGACTAGCTGTTACCCGCGACGTCGTATGCATGGAGCTAAAAAAAAAATAGCCTATGTCCGTCTCCAAACCTTAATCTATATCTATGCAAAAATTCAGGTCGACCCGTGATAGCGCGAAAAACACCCAGACAGATAGACAGAAAGACACTTTCGAGTTAGGATTTAGATGCTTCTCACCTACGGGAGCATTGTTCGTTTTTTTCTGGCATGTCGATGTTGAGTATTTATTTCTTTGGGTGCACCGAATGACTGACTTCCTAGCCAATTTATTGCAACTTCCATTGCAGGGAACCGAAATATCATCCACAAGCAACCATTCCCCCCCCACATCGACGCCTGACTACTGCCCGTCAATCGGAAACGTCAAAAAATACAAAAGCATACTGAATCCACTTATTGCAAAGAGAACCATTGAAAGTGACCGAGTTCTCCGAAGTTACAACAACAGAGTACGAAGGAACACGAAATACAGCATTATGAACATTAATAATACCGTTGTTGGTGTTGTTAAGGCTCAAAATAGTCTGAGCCAAGAGGTACAGGAACGGCAGTTTGATTGGAATGTGGAGTTACAGAGATACAGGTCAGGGATTTACTGATTTTGTTTGTTATAATGGCTTACTGGATGTCAATGTGTACGATGGGAATTTAAATTCTCACCCCCGAATACTGAAACTTTCATTAACTATGACAACAGATCAATTCTAATACTGCCTTTGTCTGGCACTAAGCAAATGACAAAGGCAGCAATAGACTTAATCTGTTGTCAAAGTTAACAAACATTTCAGTATTCAGGGGTCAGTGTCCCCGCTGACATTTTACTAGTGGGGATGTCAGGAATTCAATTCCAACTATCCCCACAATTATTAGTTCTCCTCTAAATTACTTTGTGTGATCATAGGGTACAATGACAAAGCAAGTTTGTTCAATTGTATTTTTTTACATTCGTACTTTTTTTTTTTACTATCCATTTGAGCTGCTAAATCCATACTTACACAGCTATAGTTGTGGATAATTAAAATTAATAAAATTAAAATTGGTTTAGTGAAGGATAGCTTTTTTAATGTTTATTTTTATCGCAGAAAAATTATATGAGAAGAATGACAATCTCATAGAAAAAAGTACCCCTGAAAAAACAGCATAAAACCTGGTTGCGCTTGTGTATTTAGTCAGCTAGTGTTCAAATCGCTCTAAAAGCCGATGAAACTATGGTTACTATAGAAACAATATTAGTATGTTCAAATAAGATTGCAATATACGACGTAAAAAATATGTTTCCAAAAATATTGTTTTAGCGCCATCTCTTGATAACCCAGCGTGTTTGGCAAATAAAATATTAAGTAAATAATTTTACTGATTTGATTTTGAAAGTTCTTTATTAAGATAAATGGGTACAATATTTTTTTTGTAAAAACTCAGCGTTAACAACTAAGCAACAAGATCTTAATTCTAAATTGTTTTCTAGGCTAGGATCGCCTTTTAAAACTTTTACCTAAGAATAAGTTAGTACATTAAAGCGCATTAAGTCGAGGACATTGGGGGTAGTTTTGAAAATAGTGATCGGTTACATACTACTTTGCTATTTCGTAAGTTTAAGTTTACTGATATTATGCAAAAATACTCGTAACAAATAGTGTTTTTTTCTACATACTATTACGAATGAGTTAGTTTGGGTTTCCTTTTCAAGGCAAACAGACGTTGTGACGGTCATGTCGCAGTTTAGAGCACTAGCGACATCTTACGTCCTTATCAGCTACTACAATCGGGTTACGTATCTTCCTATGGCAATATGATAAGATGGGATGTCATAGCATGAAAACAGAACAATCCTATTTTTATTTTGTAATATACAGAGTTATAAGGAAAGGGTATGCTATGCCGAAAAGGGCTCATAGTACTCATCATTATGAACAACTTTTACTATGGGACCAAACCTGAAATCGCGAAAAAAAAACATCTGTTCCATAGAAAAATGTCAATGACACTCGACAAAATGTATGGAACAGCTTATATTTTTTCTCGATTTCAGGATTGGTCCCATAGTAAAATATGTTCATAATGATGAGTACTATGAGCCCTTTTCGGCTTAGCTTACCCTCGCCTTATAGCTGATTGAAATATACCAATATTTTTTAAAAATATTCTTAGGCCAGTTCGAGTAGCGGACTGTGTGATACAGAGACAACAGTCACTCGAGTCTGATTACGTGCTGCCTCAGCCAAGACCTGTTTATGTCGACGTGAATCAAAGACAGAGAGGAGACTTCGAAACTGGGGAGAGACAGCTGGTGCCTGTCGCAAGAAGCTCGGTAAGTTATTAAAGGCCTCGCTACATGGCTTGACCTGGCATCGTGCGATAGGGACAGCTAGACTTGAATTTCACGGGAGTAAAAGAAACAAACTATTAAGGTTATATCTTCTCCGTTTCGCTCCCCCAGAAACTTATATATAGCCATCTCTTTCAAACGATGTCAGGTCAGGCCGTGTAGAGAGGCCTTAAATAATACTAGAGTAGACAAAAACAGGATGTAGGTTGAAAATCTAAAGTCCGGCTACGTCCTTACGTCACGGCGCATTTATGCGTGCAAAGTTATTTTTTTTAAATGATTGTTTTTGTTAATATTCAATGTCGCCCATCGGCAAGTGACCGCCGGAGAAGGGCTTATATTACTCATCATTAAGTCTCATCATACATTTTGTCGAGTGTCATGTTTCTATGGAACAGCAGATTTTTTTGTCGATTTAAGGGGTGGCCCCATAGTAAAAGTTGTTCATAATGATGAGTATAAGCCCTTTTCCGGCGGTCACTTGCCGATGGGCGACATTGTATTTTTCATTTGGTACCAAACATGTCATCTTCAGACATTTTTTTTATTTCATGACAATAGAGGGCGCCATATTCCATTAAATGTGACGTCATATAACGAGAACCTCATGTCAAATTATGATAATTGGTTTAGAAGTTATGAGGGAACAGATGAACATACATACATACATACCGGTCAAAATCATAACTCTCTTGTTTGCTTCGCTTAGTCGGGTAATAACACCCATGTTAATAAATTTATACTAGAATAAGGAAGTTTGTTGTTAGACTAGGTGAATTGATTAGAGTAGGTGAATGTGATTTGTTGAAAAGATGAATGTGTTGTAAGAACAGGTGAATGTGTTGTAAGAATAGGTAAATGAGTTATTACAATCGACAAAGTGTGATTAGAGTAGGTGAATGTGTTTTTAGAAAAGATGAAAGTAATGATGTTGTAAGTATAGGTGAATGTGTTGTAAGAATAGGTGAATGTGATGTAAGAATAGGTGATTGTGTTGTAAGAGTAGGTGAATGTGTTGTAAGAATAGGTGAATGTGTTGTAAGAATAGGTGAATGTGTTGTTAGAAAAGATAAATGTGTTGTAAGAACAGGTGAATGTGTTGTAAGAATAGGTAAATGAGTTATTACAGTCGACGAAGTGTGATTAGAGTAGGTGAATGTGTTGTTAGAAAAGATGAATGTGTTGTAAGAATAGGTGAATGTGTTGTAAGAACAGGTGAATGTGTTGTAAGAATAGGTAAATGAGTTATTACAGTCGACGAAGTGTGATTAGAGTAGGTGAATGTGTTGTTAGAAAAGATTAAAGTTTTGTAAGAATAGGTGAATGTGTTGTAAGAATAGGTGAATTTGTTGTAAGAATAGGTGAATGTGTTGTAAGAATAGGTAAAGGAGTTATTGGAGTTGGCGAATCACACTAATATTATAAATGCGAGAGTTTGTGACTGTATTTCTTCCTGAATTTAGCTTAGTATAGAAAATATACAAAGGTATCGATACTAAAGTCGTTTACTTACATTACAGAACGTCTCAACTATTCGCGAGCGTCGCTTAAGCGGCATATATCCACTGGAACCAGCACAGTCGTACTACCAACCCAAACCTGGCGTCGGGTTCCGCCGCCAAGACGGCCGAATCTCCAAAATTAACGCCGTTGTACAAAAGCCGATCAGGAACCCACAAACTCTGATAAAGAACAAAATGACGCAAACGACTGTTCAAAGAAGGTTGGTACAGAAGCCTGTAGTTGTTTCTCTTAGGAATGCGCTACGGCCAAAGTTGAGAACAGTGCAAGACGTCGTCAACTACAAAATAGACGGGCATTTTAGCAACTCATCAACTGAGTCTGCTAGAGAGAGCAGTACGGACAGAGAAATCGTACCCAGCAGAATGATCGCAAGCAAATCTTTTCAAGAGACCTTTGAAAACACGACTTTAGCTGAAAAGAGAGACAGGCTGATGAAAACCAGAGATTACTCGATCGAAAACGTAAATAGACAGGTGCAAAAAAACCGTTGTGTCGAAATACCTAGAACATACACAGATAAATTGTATGCCATAGTGAGCCAAAGGAGCGAAGGTAATAAAATATATGCCATAGAGAATCCAAGGCGCACAGATAACAAAATATACGCCGTAGAGCATCCAAGGCGCACAGATAACAAAATATACGCCATAGAGAATCAAACCAGGCGCAATGATAACATTTACGCCACAGAAAATCAACCTCGGTGCACAGATAACATGTACGTCACAGAAAATCAAACGAGGCGCACAGATAACATATACGCAACAGAAAATCAAACGAGGCGCATAGATAACATGTACACCAAAGAAAATCAAACTAGACTCACAGATAACATGTACGCCACAGAAAATCAAACGAGGCGTACAGATAACATGTACACCACAGAAAATCAAACTGGAAGCACAGATAACATGTACGCCATAGAAAATCAAACTATATGCACAGATAACATGTACGCCACAGAAAATCAAACTGGAAGCACAGATAACATGTACGCCACAGAAAATCAAACTGGAAGCACAGATAACATGTACGCCACAGAAAATCAAACTATATGCACAGATAACATGTACGCCACAGAAAATCAAACTGGAAGCACAGATAACATGTACGCCACAGGAAATCAAACTATATGCACAGATAACATGTACGCCACAGAAAATCAAACTGGAAGCACAGATAACATGTACGCCACAGTAAATCAAACTAGATGTACAGATAACGTGTACGCCACAGAAAATCAAACTAGATGCACAGATAACGTGTACGCCACAGAAAATCAAACTAGACTCACAGATAACATGTACGCCACAGAAAATCAAACTAGTTTCACTGATAACATGTACGGCAAAGAAAATCAAACTGGAAGCACAGATACCATGTATGCCACAGAAAATCAAAGCGGACGCACAGATAACATGTACGCCACAGAAAATCAACTGAGGACAGATAACAAATTGCATACCACACAAAATGAAACTAGGACCGAAGAAGCCAGAGCTTATCGCAGCGATAACGCATATTCTGATATAGATCACCAACACCGCGCAGATAATTTTGAAAGACAATCAGAACTAAAAACATATGCCAAAAAGTACAGAAACACAGTTAACAAAATGTACACGGTCAAGTCAAACAAATACGAAACCAGCGATTACTTCACTGAAGAAAAGTTTGATAGTAACATAGATGCAACTTCGAACCCTGACAATACCACGGAAAGCTTAAACTACATCGACAGTAAATCTGAAAATGCCGTTGATATAAATCAAAATTCCTTGACTGATGTGAATATGGATAGGAATAAGATGGACTATCCAAATATGTCTGCTTTAACTGATGTGTACCCCGAAGACCGAGCTGAAGTGATCTCGGAAGCCTTGACCGAGCCAAGCAGTAGTTCAACTGTGTACTATCACAAGAAAATACGAGCCGAGCAAGTTCGAACTAAAAGGTAAGTCGCTTTTTGTCCTACTGCACAAGAAGGAGGGTAATGTTTTTGGGGTATATTTAAGTATGTGTGTTCCTATATAACCTCCTGGGACTTAAACGGCTTGATCGATTTTGACAAGTGAGGTATCGTTGAGTTCCTCATTATGTCCCGAGTTCATATCTAAAGGCTACATTTTGCAGTCATGTTTGTTTTTCTTTTTTATAATATTACTAGTTTCAGTAGACTTAATTCATGTAACCTAACTAATATAATAAATATCATAACTAATTTTTTTTTTTTTTTTTTTTCTTTCTGTTACTATATCTGCGATCAGTTGGACTATAAGCAGATTTTTTGTGTGACTGGTTTGGCGGGGTAAGTGTGCGCTCCAGTGAGCACATCTCCTTTAATGATTAGGGTGACTTGTAGTCAGTTGTTGAGCACATGCTTTCTCTTCAGCCTGGGTTTGTATCCTTGCTCTGTGAGTTCCACAGCCAACTGATTGGGATGTTGTAGTAGGCGGTGCCTATATTTTTTGTGACATTTTGATATTTCTTCTTTGACTGTGGTCATCTCTAGGTTGCTGTGAATTTCTGCATTAGTTGTGTACCAGGACACTTCGCTTATTGTTCTCAATATAGTGTTCTGCATCAGAGATGTTTGAGTTGCAAGCGGTTCCCCACAATTGGATACCATACATCCATATTGGCTTGAGTACGCTTTTGTATATGAGCAGTTTATTGTCTATTGACAATTTGCTGTTTCGGCCGAGCAACCAAGAGTAGCCCGAGTATCTTATTTTGAGTTCCTCTCTTTTAGTTCTTAGGTGATCTTTCCAGGTCAGGCGACGGTCTAAGTGAAGTCCCAGGTATTTAACTTTGTCTTGGTGAGGCAGAGTCACTCCTTCTAGGTTTACTGGTGGACAATTCCCTTTTCTGAGTGTAAATGTTACCTGGACAGATTTAGATGCGCTCACTTTTATTCTCCATTTTCGAAGCCAGTTTGTAATTTCGTCAAGACCCTTTTGCAATGTTGCAGATGCTTCTTCTGGGCTGTCGTTGTTGGCGAGGATAGCCGTGTCGTCGGCAAATGTGGCTGTGGTAACATTATCTACTTGGGGTAGATCTGCTGTGTTGATGGTATACAGTATAGGTCCTAGAACTGATCCATGGGGGACTCCGGCTTTGATCTCAAAGAATGATGATGTCGCGTTCCCTTCCCTTACCCAGAATATTCTGTCTGATAGATAAGATTCCAGCAGAAGGTAGTAACTGTGTGGTAGGTATTTCTTTATTTTGTATAGTAATCCTTTGTGCCAGACTTTATCAAACGCTTGCTGGATGTCGAGGAACGCGGAGGAACAATACTCTTTTTGTTCAAGGGCTTTCCTTATATGTTCATATACACGGTGTATCTGCTCTATTGTAGAGTGTTTTTGTCTAAAGCTAAACTGGTGATCAGGTATCACTTTGTTTTCCTCTAAAATAGGGATTAGTCTTCTTAGTAGGATTTTTTCAAAAACTTTTGACATGATAGGAAGGAGGCTAATTGGTCTGTATGAGGTAACTTCATGTGGTGGTTTCCCTGGTTTGTGTATCATTAGTATGGACGAGACTTTCCATAACTGGGGGAAGTGTTGGACTCTAAGTATTCCATTGTACAGCATTGTGAGGAACACAATAGCTTTCCTTGGGAGGTTTTTCAGTATCTCTTTGGTTATTAGGTCAAACCCGGGTGCCTTTTTGTCTTGTAGTTCATTGATTGTTCTCCACACTTCTCTTACTGAGGCTGGTTTTGGTGGTGGGGCCATTTGAAAGTCTTGTCCTAGTGCCTCGTCGATGATCGCATCTTCAGTTTGGTCTTGTGACTCGTTTGGAGTAAATACTTTTGAGAGATGAGCCGCGAAGACATCAGCTTTCTCTTGCGCCGTTCTTACCCAAACGTCAGTTTTGAGAGGAGGTTTCGTGGTTTGGGGTCGGTTCATGTTTTTGGTAAACTTCCAGAGTGAATAATTCGTGGCGGCAGTCGCTGTTAGCGATTCTAATTTTGAACACAGTGTTGTATCACGCCATTCTTGTAGCGTTTTTCTGAGGGTGTTAGACGCATCACTCAGACGTTTCTTGTCTGCTACCAGGCGACTTTGCTGCCATATTCTTCGAAGCTTCCTTTTTTCATGGATCATTTCTTTAATTTCAAGTGGGATATTGTGACACTTTTTAAATTTCATAGTAGGTGTCGCCTTCCAGCACGCTTCTTGTATTAATGTGGTAATATATTTTGTGGCATTCTCTATGTCATCACTAGATTTTAATGCTACTTTGAGTTCGATATTTTCCTCTATGTGACTAAGAAAGGATTTCCAATCTGTGTTTTTGTTATACAGTTTCTGAGTTTCTTCATATTCTATGAGAAGCGTGCTACAAGTGAGAAGTACAGGTGTGTGATCAGAGTCACCGTCAAGGCACGATTCTGCCTTAAAGTAGTGTCCTGACATGGCCTTAGAAATAAAGAAGTCAATCAGATCGGGTTTTTTCTTAGGATCTTTTGGCCAGTAAGTAGGTTCTCCAGTTGTGAGAGCGGTCAGGTGGTTATTGTCGGTGCACAATTTAAGTTGCCTCCCTCTTGTGGTACTTGTTCTAGAGCCCCAATGGGTATGTTTTGCGTTCCAGTCTCCTCCCACGATGAAGCGGTTGCCGAGGGTCTTGAAAAAGTCCGAGAACTGACCTTCACTTATTTTATGTTTTGGTGGGCAGTAAACAGCTGAAAAGGTAATGGGACCAGCTTCTTCCATTACACATACCGATGAGGCCTGTATATGGTCAGTTCTATATTGTGGGAGTTGGTGATAATTTATTGTTCTTCTGATTAGCAAGGCCGCCCCTGCATGTGCGGTACCATCTGGGTGGTTAGTCAGGTATAGATCAAAGTCATCAATTTTCACACAGGTATTATCTTTACCATGCGCTTCAGATATGAAGACTATATCCAGTTTGTGGTCCTTGATTAGTAACTCTAGGTCTGCCTTACTAGAAGCAAGTCCATTTATGTTCCAGGTGGCTAGTCTGAGTGTAATCATTGAGAAAGCCTGTCAATGAGTTTGACTATGAGACTCATAAGAGTACTCATTTGTTGTAGGATGAGATCAAACTTTTCGGCTTGTTTAGTTAGTATTTGTTCAATGGTGGGTGTTATCATGTCTTCTGGTTGTCGAGGTGTGTAATCGTTGGCGATTGGGTTGGTGGTTCTTCTTTCTTTATCTTTAGGTTGATCTTTCTTTTCTTGATGGGAGTTGGGTTGGCGCTTGGCGATTGTACTATAGTTGTTGGTCTTTTTATTTTTCCTTGTTTGATTTCTGGTTTCTGCGTTGTTTGTCTCACTCTGCAATCTATAGTGTCCTCTTCCTTCTTCAAATGTATCACTGAGTTCAATAATGTCTTGTGTGCGTGTTCCTGCTTTTGGTTGTTGGTCTTTTTTCCTCTTTACAAATTCATTAGGTTGTGATTTCGTTTCTGACTCTATTTTCGCCATAGCTTCATCTCTGTATTTGTTGGATGCCTTTGATCGTCTTGCCATTATTTCCTTATAGACATTACAACCCTTGTAGTTCGCCGGATGGGCTCCTTGGCAAAGTACACAAGTGGCGGGTGTGCTGCGATCTTTTTTCGGGCATTCGGTTGTTTTATGAGGCTCTGCACATTTTACACATCTGTAGGGACGCATACAGTAATTTTTTGTGTGTCCATATTGTTGGCATCTTTGGCATTGCACAATTGTTGTTTTCTTTATTGGGTCTTCGATTTTTATGGATTGGTTATATATATATTTTAAGTTCTTAACATTCACATTGTTAGGGCTTTGCACTAGGGTGGCGAAGAATGTAGATGATGGTTTTTTATCCGGTCCGTATCTAGCGTTGACAATATCTCCAATAATTGTATTTCCAGTGGCTTCGATTTCCTCTTTGATGATTGTAATGGGTGTTGTATGATGCAGGTTGCGAATTACTATTCTGCAGTTTCTTTCGTCTTTCTTTTTGAACGTATATGCAATGAGTCCATTTTCGCGCATTAGCTGGATGAGCTTTCTATATGTTTCTGCTTCGGAAGAATTCACTATAAACTTTTTTCTGCCTACCAACTTATATGTGAATTTGCCTCTTTCTACTTTACTCTCAAGCAATGTTGTGAGTTTATGGACATCCTCAATTCCATACAGTATGATAGGAGGTGGTTTGTATGACTTTTTGGTCATGGTTTGAGGGTTGTTGCTATTCTCAGTACTTTCCTCATCCATAGGTAAGACTGAGAATCTGTTCTGAGTAGGAATGTATTCATATGGAGGGCTGTCAGACCCATCCGTTTTCTTCCGCTTGGCATTTCTCTCTAATGGAATTTTGTGCCATTCGGTCTCATAAGGAGAGTTTTTGTTAGTGACTGTACCTTTAGCCGTCACTGGTGGGCTAGGGGTATTATCCTTGGTTGCAGTCTTTGTTTTATTGATGAACAAGCTAGGATGGAATGCTTGTTGCACATATTTTTTAGTGACAGCGGTGCTGCTGCTAGAACTGCTGCCAGTAGCATTCTCTAACACTGGGGCCTGGTCGCCCGCCCGAGTGCAGTCTTCGGTAACAGATTTCACACTTACAGGCCCGGGTACCTGTGAGCGCCGGGCGTTAGCCGGATCGCATGACAAATCGCATTCCTTATTATCTGACATTTCATTTTTGTTGATGGGAAATGAACTTAACGCTTTCCCAGGGCGCCAAGACCACACTTTTAGAGGCGATTTAGTTCCTCGTGGTTCGTGGTTACCATTTAACGGGTTAATTGACCGCCGCCCGTGGCTCGGCGTTGCTGCTCGTTTGGCACCACCCAGGGGGCACGTGTAGGGTGGGTCTAGTGGAAAAGATGGAAAGTCCTACGGACGCGAGCAGCTGCCACCCCCCACTAATATTAGAAATGCGAAAGTAAGTCTGTCTGTCTGGGTGTTTGTAACGTTATCACGGCTAAACGGTTGAACGGATCGACTTGAATTTTTAGCCATTACATATATATAGCCACAGATCACAACCTAGATTTTGCATTCAGGACGCTCGAAGCGCACCACTCATCAGTCTAAATACACTTATAAGAAATTACTCTGGTTGATTGTTAGGCTCGAGTAAGCGTAACCTTGAGACAGCCAATGAGAACGCTCGGCCGCACTCCCCGCGCCCCGCGCCGCGCCTCAAACTCACGTGACTTTTTGTAGGAACAATTAATCTCGTAATGCGGTATCTAGTGTGATCTGTGTATATAGCTAAAGTAGACGCACATAGGTTTTTAGGGTTCCGTAGTACTACAAGGAACCCTTATAAGTTCGTTATGTCCGTCTGTCTGTCTGTCCATCTGTCTGTCTGAATCCTTTACAGCCTTTTAACTTCCAAAGTTATAAAGTTACATGCCTGAAATTTTGCACAACGATAGTCTAAGTAAAGACATACAGTTTCAAAAACTAAAAAAAACTTTTTTTTGTAAAATAAGGGTAGCTCCCATACATGGAAATGGGGGGGTTAAAAAAAAATTTCGCTGTACCCCACATGTGGGGTATAATTGAATAGGTCTTTTAAATACCATTTTTGTATCAAACGTACTGCTTGCGAAATATGGGCCGACAAAGTTGCTAACAATGTGTATTGTTATTTCCCCTGCCCCCTGCCATTTCTAAACTATGCATCTCAGAAACTTGTTATCTTCCATGTTGATAGATCTTAGTAAAAACTTTATTTTAAAATTATTTCGGGCAACATGTGATACCTACTTTTTGAGTTATGCTGTAATAACGGATAAATACTTCAAACGTCCTACGCGCCTACGGAACCCTACTAAGCATGGCCCGACATGCTCTTAACAAGTTATTTTTTGTAGGGCCATGCAATTCAATTCAATTCATCTTTATTTCCAAATAGGTATTAAAAATACTCTTATGGATAGTCATCACTAGGTTAAATAAACAAAACGTCACAAAAGCGCAACAAGAATTATCAGCACTACAAACAAACACTGAAGTATCGTGTAACAGCTAGTTTCTTATATGTATTGCAGAGTGTCTGCGACCCCGGAGGTGGGAGCCCCCGCGGACAGCGCGCTGCCGCACATCGGCGAGGTGTTCAGCCAGCTCCCGGAGCCCCGGTACAAACACTCCCAGCCACACTACGTGGAATGCGGAGACGATGAAGCTCAAGGTAACTTTTTACCAAAGATAACCAGTGGTACCGAGCGGAAAGGGAGCTCAATGTACTCATAGCACAGATCACACCAGATACCGCATTATCAGATTCCTTGTTCCTACAAAAAGTGACGTCAGTGTGAGGCGCGGCGCGGGGCGCCGGGGAGTGCGGCCGAGCGTTCTCATTGGCTATCCCAAGGTTATGGCTATTTGCGCCTAACAATCGACCAATCAGAGTAATTTCATATAAGTGTATTTAGAGACCAGGGTTCGCCGTTTTTTTCCTGTCTTCTGAACTAAAATTTTTGGAGATAAATGTTTACCCTGGCAACACGTAGCGAAAAACTACAATGAAGCGTTTTCCAAAAAAAAAAAAGTAGTTCTAAAATACTTACTAGATGGCGTCTGATTTAGACTAATGCGTGGTGCGCTTCGAGCGTCCCGAATGCGGAATCTAGGGTGTGATCTGCGATGTGGTAGATCGCTCCCGCCGTCTATCGTATAGTAGACGTATGTGTATTTCGGTCATAATGTATTGTGTGTGTTTGTAACTCGTTCGAACTGTGTTTATTTTTTTTATTTCCAGAAAAATGTACAAAAGGCCCGCTCGAAAGTCTGTACAACTACAAGTCGGCGGAGCTCGACCAGCCACTGAACTTCCACCACGTGATCGGCACCACCAGCACGACGTGTGTCTACAGCACGCACACTACGACAACCGCGTGAGTATTCATACTCATACTCGTACTCATACTCGTACTCGTACTCATACTCGTACTCATACTCGAACTCATACTCGTACTCATACTCGTACTCGTACTCATACTCGTACTCGTACTCATACTCGTACTCATACTCATACTCGTACTCATACTCGTACTCGTACTCATACTCGTACTCATACTCGTACTCGTACTCATACTCGTACTCATACTCATACTCGTACTCATACTCGTACTCATACTCGTACTCATACTCGTACTCGTACTCGTACTCGTACTCGTACTCGTACTCGTACTCGTACTCGTACTCATACTCGTACTCATACTCGTACTCATACTCGTACTTACACTCCTACATACTCGTACTCATAATCGTACTCATAGATAGATAGATAACTCTCTATTGTTCACACCAGAAATAACATATATAAGAGCAAATAACAACTTAAAACTAGTGTAACTAGTAGTTCGCGGCGAACTGAGACCTCGCGACCCCTATATCTTCACAACCCCTGGACCGACTCAGCTCATATTCGAACTTAAACATTGAAATGAAATGAACTACTTGCCTACAAAATTTCATGAAGATCGGATCAACGGTTCGCAAGTTATCATCGGACAAATATACACACAAACATACATACAAATGCCGATGTGTCCCAGTAAACTCTGAGATCTTCGCTTCGCTCTGTCAACAACTGGCGGCCTTATCGCTTAAAGCGATCTCTTCCAGGCAACCTTAGCATGGAGAGGATTTGTATGGAAGAGGTAAGGGACGGGGTGTGCTATTAATAAGGGATGATGCTAGACGCAAAAATAATAACATATATAATAATAATTGCGGGAGCACGCAGCACAGCGCTGAGCGTACCCCTATTGCCAAACTTGTTTTTGCTTATGCTGCAGTGCAAATATTTTTTTTTTTTTTTGGCAGTACATATATTCTTATACACCTCGACGTTTCGGCCATGTTTCAATAGCCGAGGTCACGACGAGGTGATATAAATGAAATAGTTTTAGCGTGGTTAAGTCCTGATAAGAAACATTAAATTATGTGTAACCACAAACCTGTTCCAATTCAGCATAATACTGGTTGCGAACAACCAGCGCTGCGGGCTTGTCCTCTAACTTTGAAACGTTAGTGATTCTGATTGCGATGCATGCCATCTCGCTCGTACCAACTTAGTCGCACTATGCGCGGTCCCGCTCGAGCAATTCTCGCTATCGCTTTCAGAGTTACGGGATGAGCCCACATGTCTCCCGCTGGACAATAATGTGATAACCGTTAATGCTATATACCTATAACTTATTACTAAGTATATAAATATACTTAGTACTAAGTTCTCGTTAATAGTATTTTGTAATCGGTACCAGTCTCCCGCGATACAGGCTAGCCCTAGTGCGGGGACTACAAGTAAACATTATATTGTATTCTTATTTTTAAGGTAAATAAAGATATTTGTATTTGTATATACCATTTCTTGTTTTGCTTATTGCATACCCACGCTTGCTTGTGTCGCACTGCACGCTTGTTTGGCTTCAATTTCAGTGCTGCCCGATCTCCGACCAGCCAGACTCAGTGCAGCAACTGTGAGTTCATGCTTATATCTTCGCTAGACACATAACTGTGGCATTTCACATCTCTATTCGTGTTCGTACAGAATAATCGCCGTGTTTGATAAAATAATTGTGTCTCCCAAATATCAAGAACGCGCCGTCGAATAGCAATCTATCTATCTATATATCTATCTATCTATATATAGCAATCTATTTTATATATATATATATATATATATATATATATATATATATATATATATATAAAAGAACCTTTTCTAGGAACCAACGCACAGACCAAACCGCATACAAAGACATACAATATTTTTTCAGGCTATTTCAATGAAACTCGGTTTAAGTGTTAAAAAAACGCATATCTCAGGATTTTTCGAAATCAACCCCTAAAGAGGTGTAATGTGGGTGTTTTATTGACTATAGCCTATGCGAGCGAAGCCGTGCGAGCAAGCTACGAATAATATAAGAAATGAGGACACCGTGTGTTTTTTTATTAGCCTATCAGCTTTTGTAAATAAGATAAGGCGAATATAGACAAACAATTCCTCCTCACATCGTCGTTTTTGGGCGAATAAAGCAAATACACGAACATGAATAGCGATGTGAAGTGCTTCCATTAGACAGGGCGCGGACGCAGGTACACTCACAGTAATTTTAACCTTAGCTTCCTACAAAGCCTAAATCTATCGCTGCGACTGCACACTGCTCTACTCGCGCATCCCTTTTTTCTTTGGCCTTGCCATCATCTCGCCGGTACTTTGAATCGACAAAAATCGTTAGGTATGACCAAGGCGAGGAGTATGACGGGCAGCAGGACGAGTAACGTGGCCACGACGCTACGGTTATGCTTATTCCTTCGCCACTCGTCGAGTATGTGGCCGCAGCGTATAGATTTATTTTAAACATGCGATTGTGGTCGATCTATTGTGTTTATTAGCATGCTGTCCGCATTTCGCTTGGTTTTGTGGTGCTTCTTTCATTTCAAAGGACAATGGGCACAAAAGTATGGAGCTTGGTCTAAATGCGCCCAGACCAGTTTGCCCATTGTCCATTAACTATTGTTTCGGTTTTACCCAACAGTTTTCAGTCTGGCATTTTCCGGGATTAAAAGTATCCTTGATGCACACTACTTAATGGCCAAATTTTATCGAAAACAAATTTTTTTAACCGACTTTTAAAAATTGAGTGGGGCAGAATTCCACCAAAACTTAAAAGACAATTGAAAAGTTCTATAAAGTTTAAAAATTAAAAAAAACCCGACACGTTAAGAAAATAAACTTCAAGCGGCTGAACAGATTTTCTCGAATCATAGCTAAGAGCATTCGATCAAGTGTCCTCTCAAACAAAACACAAACTAAATCAAAATCGGTTTATTCGTTTGGGAGCTACGATGCCACAGACAGATAAATAGATACACTCTTTAAACTTATAAAAACCCTACGGTTTGCGCGAGGGGGTGAAAAAAATTATGAATGAATAAATATTTTTGTCTTAATAAAACGGGAATACTCGTTAAATTGAGTCGGTTGTTCCGACTATAGTTTCGATCACATTCGGTGACCCTCATCAAGGAATGCTAAGCGAGACACGCGCGCGACCTCGTCTTGCCTAGCACTGGGAATAACCGACTCAATTTAACGTTTTATTAAGACAAAATGTATCAAAACCACGTCAGTTTCCATAGTAGTTTTTTTTTTTTTTGAAATTGCTATAACTTTGTGTTGTTTTCGTACAGCGCTTGTGCGGGATGATCGGTACAACATGGAGTCTGAATCGATGCCGCGTCTTCACGACTATATCAAGATGGCCGAGCAGGAGCGCGACGACATGGCGTCAGACGAAGGTAAGCCGATTGAAGTCTGTTAAAGTCGATGACACCGACTGGTATCTATATCTTTTTGATGTAGGGCTCTCTTGCACAGTCTGCCCTGGGGTAAAGACGTTTGCCAGCTATGCAACCGCCAAGCAGTAGTGTGCAAAAGTCGATGGCACCGACTGGTACCTGTATCTTTTTATTTTGTTTGTAGTAGGGCTCTCTTGCAGAGCCTGCCTGCAAAGACCTTTGCCAGCTATTCAACCGCCTAGCAGTAGTGTGCAAACATTACTGTGTTCCGGATTGAAGGGTAAATGTTTCTAGAGTAATTACTGAGTGTACAGAGATTTGACATCTTATATCTCAGGGTGATGAGCGCAGTGCATTGCCGCGCATGGTTTTAACCTGTTGACCAAAACTCTGGTTGGTGCTGAATTGTTATGAGGTCTTGACGCTTAACATCAGGTGAGCGACTTGCTCGTCTCGTCACTCGGTATAATTAAAGACTACGTTTTGTAAGGACGAGACGGCGGTATATTATTAATCAATCAATCAATCAAAGTTTTTTTATTTGACACATAAGAGCGGTACATAAATAGTTTCGAAGCCTCTGCTTCCCGAACTAGCATCTTCCCCCATGAGTGCATATGGCACTAGAAATTACTCTTACATTATAAGCTTAACTATTCCTATCTAAGTTATTTAGTGCAATACACTTAAATAAGTAACAAGATAATTGCTATATAAAATATGATAACTAACGTTGCAAATTAAAATTATAGATGTATTAATTTAATTATTATATTAAGGAAGTGTTGTTGACAGTGTTGCGACGGTCCCCGGGGTCCGACGTCACGTCGGCCCCGTCGGACCTGGGGGCCGACGTCACTGTCCGCACGGGGGCGGAAAACATCGAGGACGCCCTCGAACTCATCAGCCAGGACGGGGTACGTAAAGTTGACATTTATTTGTAATTTAATCAGTGTATTATTTTTAATTTTAATTTAATTAGTCGTAATTTGGTTTAATTTAAGTACATTTGCCATTTGTTTATTTTTATATTTTTTTCAAGTAATGTAATATAATGTAAATTTTAGTTTTCATTAGCGTAATTCGTGTTCGGTCCTGATGATGTAAATAAATAAATAAATAAAGGCTCAAGTTTAGAGATTGCGCAGACGAAAGATTTTTAGTTCGATAGGCATAAAGATATAATACTAAGAGTGCTAATGTCCATAGAAAGTTGTGTAACCCGATTGTTGTACTAATAAAGACGCAAGATGTCACTAGTGCCTTAAAATGCAGTCACAATTTCTGCTTTACTTGAAATAGAAACCCAAGCTAACTTATTTGGTAAATAGTACGGAGAAAAAACGCTACTTGTTATGAATATTTTTGCGTTAGTAGCAGTTTATTTGCGCGATAAAATTCGGAACACGAATATTCGCCGAAGAAACAAAGTGACCGACGTAGTTGTTAGATTTAGCCAGCTGAAGTGGCAATGGACAGGCCATATCACTCGAAGAACCGATAACCGATGGGGAGGAAAGGTTCTTGAGTGGCGACCACGAACCGGAAGACGAAGCGTAGGCAGGCCTCCCACTAGGTGGACCGACGACATTGTGAAAGTCGCGTGCAACCGGTGGATACAAGTGGCACGTTGTCGGTCGGTGTGGCGCTCTAAGGGGGAGGTCTATGTTCAACAGTGGACATCTTCCGGCTGATGATGGTAATGAATATCAGTAATGTTATTAATAATATATTTTACGAGGCGCGTCCCGCGGTTTCACCCGCTATTCTTTAGAAATCGTATAATATAGACACATTACAATATAAATACATTACAATATAGAAACATTTCAAACAATATATAACTAGTAGTTCGCGCCGAACTGAGACCTCGCGACCCCTATATCTTCACAACCCCTGTACCGATTCAGCTCATATTCGAACTTAAACTTTTTATTGAAATGAACTACTTGACTACAAAATTTCATGAAGATCGGATCAACGGTTCGCAAGTTATCATCGGACAAATATACACACACATCGATCTGTCCCAGTAAACTCTGAGATCTTCGCTTCAAAAAAAAAAGACATTTTAAATAAAAACATTTAAAAAAAAAGACATTTTTTTTTAATGTCGTCCTTATAATAGATGACGACATTAAAAAAAATTGTCTTTTTTTTGACCGAGCGAAGCGAAGGTCTCAGAGTTTAGACTCGTGTATCTCGTGTCTTTAAAACATACGTGTTGTTCCAGGATTACATGGAGAGGATAGGTATGGACGTGCGGATGCAGTGCATCCTGTGCGACTGGGCTGGACCCAAGAGCATCCTGGAGTACCATCTCGGCCTTGTGAGTACGCTCGAATTATACTCGGGCCGCGCTTAGAAACAATCTGACAGCTGCAGTATTATTACTAGTAGTTCGCGGCGAACTGAGACCTCGCGACCCCAATATCTTCACAAACCCTGGACCGATTCAGCTCATATTCGAACTTAAACATACATACAAATGCCGATTTGTCCCAGTAAACTCTGAGACCTTCGCTTCGCTCGGTCAATTACGAGAAAGATAAAATAGAAAACAAACTGAAAATTTTGATAATTATTACAAAAACAAGAAAAGCACACGATTTAGTCGCTTTTAAAATTAATATGCGGAAAAAGAAAGTGGCCAGAATCTTTTTGCGGAATTGTCGATAAAAACTTTCTCTATTTTGGCATTCTTAAAGATCTACACAGATATTATGTACAATAAAAAAAAAACACGCTAACAATGGATTTCCATATACTTTTCGCGTCCGTATATATGTAAGACAATAATTAAGTACATTTTCCCGTTTAAATAATTAAATTGTACTATTTAATTTACAATGGGAGTGGCATGGTCGAATATCGACAACACCAGAAAGAAAAAAAATAAGTACAATACGTTTAAAAAAAAAGTAAAAAGGTACTTTTCGAGAAAGTAGTATAATAATAAAAACATTCAGAATCGTGTACTTGAATATCTTCCGAAAGTATTTCCGACATTGGGTCAACAGAGAAAGAAATACACACGGCTGGATACATGTCTCTTTCCCACAGAAAAAAAAGGATTGAAAAGTAATTATTACTATTATTGCATCCTGATTGGTCGAATATACTTTTTCTAAGTGACATTGATTCGTATAGTCTGTACACACAGATCACACCCTAGATTCTGCATTCAGGACGCTCGAAGCTCACCACGCATCAGTCTAAATACACTTATATGAAACTACTCTGGTTGGTTGATTGTTAGGCGCGAGTAGCCGTAACCTTGAGATAGCCAATGAGAACGCTTGGTCGCACTCCCCGCGACCGACTTTTTGTACTTGTACAAATTATTAATTGACCGAGCGAAGCGAAGGTCTCAGAGTTTACTGGGACAAATCGGCATTTGTATGTTTGTGTGTATATTTGTCGGCTGATAACTTGCGAACCGTTGATCCGATCTTCATGAAATTTTGTAGGCAAGTAGTTCATTTCAATACAATTTTTAATTTCGAATATGAGCTGAATAGGTCCAGGGGTTGTGAAGATATAGGGGTCGCGAGGTCTCAGTTCGGCGCGAACTACTAGTAAATAATCTGTAATCTGTAGGAACGAGGAACCTCGTAATGCGGTACCCGGTGCGATCTGCGCCTGCACAGTAAGGTCGGTCGGTTCCAGGAGCACCCCTCGGAGATAGTCCCCCGGCGCGGCGCGCGCTGGCGCTGGGCGGTGCGGCTGGGCGGCGCGCGGGCCGGCGCGCGCGCGCTCAGCGGGCGCGCCGGCCGCCTGTACGTGCTGCGCGCCGGCTGTCTGGGCGCGGACCGCTTCCGGGCCGACATCTCGGTAACGCTCCGCTGTAGGGTGTCTATACATGGCCTGACCTGACATCGTGCGAAAGGGACAGCTAGATTTCACTTCAATTTCACGGGGGCAAAAGAAACAAAATATTAAGGTTATAGCTTCTCCCTTTCGCTCCCCAAGAAACTTATATATAGCCATCTCTTTTAAACGATGTCATGTCAGGCCGTGTAGCCAGGCCGTAACTCATCACCAGATATATACAGAATTTGGCGTGATGAATGGACCTACGGATGGGGGACACCATAATGATTCAGAAACTCAAAAATTGTGTTGAGTAAAAGTGTCATAGTTTACGAGTTATTCGCCATTTTTTAAACTTTTAAGAAAATGATTCTCATCACACTTTTCGGTAGCAAGATTGTGTAAATTAAGGATTTTTTAAAATATATTTTGTGGATTATTTTTGTGCCGCAATTAAAGTGTTTAAAATAATAATAATTTAACTCACAGCTTCATGTTTTTGGACTATTTTGAAAAAAAAAATTTTTGTTTTTATTTTGTGTACTTTTTTATTTTTTATTTGACTGTACTTTTATTCGTAATGTCGTGTGGTGTTAAAAAATATATATGGTCACCTGTTTGGTCTGAGCGTTGATTCCTAGAAAAAGCTTGTTTACTACCTGCGCCCCGCGGTTTCACCCGCTATTCAACAGAATACGAATATTTTTCCGGGATGCTGCACCCCTATGTGTTAATCCAGGGTGTAAGCTACCTCAATACCAAATTCCATTCTAATCCGTTACACGGTTGAACGGGAACAAACACACTTACATGCTTTCCTACTTACTCACAAACTTTCGCATTTATAATATAAGTGTGATCTGTAATATCGCTAAAAGGTCACCCATCAATATAATTTTCAGATGCTACCGAAAGACGACGAAACAGAGTACTTCCCGAAGTACGGCCGACTCACGGTCTACAACAAAATTACTGGAGAACCTTTTATCTGGGAAGGCATGATCGCTGACCTGCCGGAGTCAACCGACGAGAACGACACGAAAGGTCTCAATGTGGACCTGTCCAGCTTGGACCTGTTACCGAACAGCGCGAACTTGAAGCTCGTCAACGGGGAGTGGGTTGTACAGTCTACAGAGAAAGTGGTTGTCGGTCAAATGGAGTTGAACGACGTCGAAATCGTGGTTCACGTGCAGATTTACGACTAGAACTACCAAACCAACGCCCCCGATGGGAAAACACCCTAAATATTGATGTTAGCAAATTTTACTCAAAGGAAACTTTCTTTTAGTTTTAGAAATAAATATGAATAAATTCTAAGAACTTTTAAAAGTCACTTCTAATAGAAGTGAAAAAACTCGACTAGATTTTCTTTGCCATTGGATTTCATGGTCTTCATCAAAATTTAGATGCAATGTATGTGCATATGTGTGTGTATGCTTAGATGGAGAGATTTGTTCCTTATGATTGATCCTTTCGGTCTGTATCATAAATACAATGTTTATTTTCTATATCGTCGGGTCCAATTCGCGGCTCTGGCAAGTGATTTATTTAAAAATCTTTAAATTGAGTAATTTTTTATTTTTTTATATATAAATGTTTACTTCATGTAAAATTTTCTAAATTCAATATTTAGGGTATATTCCCTCCGTGGTTTGGTCCGTCCTGTATATACGCTACTTATCACCGACCTATGAGAATCAACCGACGAAAACGACACGAAAGGCTGAATCTGGACCTGGGGCCTTATCATGTAACTATGGTGGCGAAGGTCATCGCGTGCCCTTCCACTCGCGCCATCTTACTCACACCACTCGAGCGAGCGGGATAGCGAACGATGACCATCGCCACCAGAGTTTAATTATTTTCGGAAAACATAGTGTTATCTTAGCTAGCTTATTAATGAAATTATTTCTAAACACCATTTATTAGCTATCGCATTTTGAATCTAGAACAACAAACAAACAAGTTATATGATAAGGCCAAACAGCACGAACTTGAAGCTTGAAGCAACGTTTCTCATATCGTAAATTATATTAAATATTCAAATTTTATTTAAATATCAGCTAAATTCATATTTGCCATTTTTATTAATACAGCTTATTCGTTGGTTTATTGAAACAAATTTTGCGCTAATAAATAGATTGTATCTAGAAATGACTAGCCTTGTGGCACAGTGGGAGAATTTCCGACTTCTGAGCTGTAGGCTGTGGGTTCGATTCCCACCCAGGACAAACATTTGTATGATGAACATGGATGTTTGTTCTGTCTGGTTGTTTCTTTGTATCTATGTATGTATATAAAAAAAAAGTATTTATGTGTCTATCAGTTATCCGGTTCCCATAGTACAAGCTTGCTTAGTTTGGGGCTAGATGGCGCTGTGTGAAAAACGTCCACTAATATTTAATTACGGCTGAAATTATCACCTAAATAACACTGGCTTAGCTACAAATGGCACTAAGCTGATTTTCATCTTGGTTTATGGTTTAGTGACAAATGTACTTAGTAGCCTTCATCTTGATTTTTTGGTTTTTGTTATTTCTTGATACAACATATTTATTGGTGCAATATTAGTTTTTATGCGCCCAAGATAAGTATCGTAGTTCATGTACAGATTTAGTACTATATTTACACTACTACTATATTCTATACTATATTGCTACTCGTATATTTTGTATTGTTACTCGTTGAGTTCGATCTCGGTGCCAAAATGTTTTTTAGTTGATGTTTAGTTTGTTGACTAATGTTTTTTGGAGACTGATGTTATTTTTTTGGTTGATGTTTTTTTTTGGAGACTGATGTTTTTTTAGATTGTTTTTTTTTTTGGAGACGTTATTTTTTAGTATGATTTTTTTTTGGAGACTGATGTTGTTTTTTGTTGATTTGTTTGTGTTAACTTTGACAACAGAATAATTCTAATGCTGCCTTTGTCTAGCACTAAGCAACAGCAATAGACTTAATCTGCTGTCAACACATAGTGCCAATAATCTGTGTTTATTTTTTCCAAGACACATTTTGTCTTAGAATTTAGTGAAAGATTAGTTTTTAAAGCCTACATGGTTTTATAAGTCGCATGGATATAAATCTTAACTAATATTATAAATGCGAATGTAACTTCTCTCTGTCTGGGTGTTTGTCGCGTTATCACAGCTCAACGGCTGAACGGATCGACTTGAATTTTTGCATAGATATAGCTTAAGGGTAGGAGACGGACACAGGATTTTTTCTGGTCCACGCGAATGAAACCGCTAGTAGAAATATAAAACTACTATCTGTTACCCGAGACTTCGTTCGCGTGGACCAATAAAAAAAAGTGGCCTATGTCCCTCTCCGGCCCTTAGCTATATCTATGCAAAAAAATCTGGTCGATCCGTTGAGCCGTTCAGCCGTGATAACGCGACAAACACCCAGACAGAGAGACACAGTTACATTCGCATTTATAATATTAGTTAGGATCTGTAACCGATTTTACTGGACATTGATTAGATCAATCTTATTACTTCTAAGTTTGTCACTTTATTTGATTGTTTTTGAGACTATTTTTGGTGTCTAGCCTCGGGATTCTGAAACGTTTGTTAACTTTGACAACAGATTAAGTCTATTGCTGCCTTTGTCGTTTGCCTAGTGCCAGACAAAGGCATCATTAGATTTAATCTGTTGTCAAAGTTAACAAACGTTTCAGAATCCCGAGGTTATGTTCCTAAAAGTTTTTTTTTTAGTTCTTATAAAGGTTAAGAAAACTTTTTGTTTTATTTGTTTTATTTTTTTAAATTTAGTTATTATTTAAGTTTAGCTTTTAAGGAAATCTTTTTCATGTGCCAAGACAAAATCAGTGTCGTTTTACCATATTACTATTAGTATCCACGGGATGTTTACCACGATTCTTACTTGCAATCGAGTTCTAGTACCAGGGCCGCTAGTCTCGCGCTTTATCTCGCTAAATATTTTCTGTAGTAGTTTTCATTGGTAATTGTTAAACTCAATTTTTTTTTTTAGTTATTAAGTTTAATGTAACCAGCTCAAGATGAGTAATCGTAGTTCATGTCCGATTTAGTACTATATTTACACTACTACTATATTTTATACTATATTGCTACTCGTATATTTTGTATTGTTACTCGTTGAGTTCGATCTCGGTGCCAAAATGTTTTTTAGTTGATGTTTAATTTGTTGACTAATGTTTTTTGGAGACTGATGTTTTTTTTAGATTGATGTTTTTTTGGAGACTGATGTTGTTCACAGAAACCTATTTTTTTTTAAATTGTTTTCGTTTCGTTTGTGTTTGTTAGTATTTTGTCTAGAGTCTAAGGTGTTATGTACAAACCTAAAATGTAAAACCGCCTTATTGATCGCTAAGCTTGATTTTACCAGTTCGAACTGGGTTGGACCGGCTTGAACCAGTTGCCAGTTATGGTTTTAGAGGCTAGTTTTTTTATTAGAGTAAAGAACCAATACGGTTTAAAATTTGTGCCATTTTTCAGATAATTTTCTTTACAGTATTATTTTGGATTATGGTTGCCATTTTTTAAATTACTTTTTTCTGTAGAATAACCGTGTCATAAATATTCGGTTAGTCAATATTGTCAACTTCGCTAACTGGAAATATTATATGCGAAAAAGAAACAGGATATTTCGATAAGAGGCTTATTGTACGTTTTTGTTTTGAGGCCACGGTTGTCTCGCTCGCCCATTTTTCACTATCGAAGATATAAGAACACTAAACGTGATTTTCCTAAAAAATGGTTAATGGCGTCGATTCTGTTGCACCACTCACTTGACTAAACCAGTATGACAGGACTAAAATTATCTGCATCTCTTCTCATTTCAATACGGGAGAAAATGGTGCAATTTTAGAGCTGTCAATTTTAGTTTAGTTAGTAAAGTGCACAACAGAATCGGAATCAGAATCATCTTTTAATTTGACGGAGGAGATCGATAAACGAATAAATACGTTATTTTTCGACTGTAAAATAAAATTAAATATATACAGGGTTATTAGGAAAGGGTTTGCTAAGCCGAAAACGGCTCATAGTACTCATCATTATGAACAACTTTTACTATGGGCCCAAGCCCGAAATCGAGAAAAAAAAACAGCTGTTCCATAGAAAAATGTCAATGACACTACAATGTCAACAGCGACAGTGTACAACAGCTGATTATTTTTTCTCGATTTCAGGGTTGGTCCCATAGTAAAAGATGTTCACAATCATGAGTACTACGAGCCCCTTTCGGCTTAGTATATCCTTTCAGTATATAGTTGTATCAAAACGAAACATTCCTTTAAAATATTTCTCATTTAATGACAAATATATCTTTTTTTTTTGTAAATTCGCTAGATCGTAGTACGACGAAATATACCCTTACGTCATTTTGTCTTTTTTATAATGCTATTTATATTTACATTCAGTTATATACTTGATTATGGATAATCTGATATACTATATCTGATGTGTGCGCCTTTTATTGGATGTCTCTGAGGTTGGAAGCCGTTGCTATTTTGTGTATTTTAGTAACTTGAGCACTAAAAGCGCTAAATTTAAATTTTCTTGCGTTTTTTTTTGTCAATTACAGCTTAATTAAATATCGTAGATTTATTGAAACTTCTGCGTTAATAAACCGGTTTTATCAACAATATACGGTTAAAATGATCATCTAGATGTTAGTGAACATACAAATGTCAATAAACCGATTTTCTCCTTAGTTTTTGGTTTAATGACAAAAACTTAGTAGTACTTGGGTAGCTTTCTTGATTTTTTTGGTTTTTGTAAAATTTATTAATACATCTTATTTGTTAGCGCAAAATTAGTTTTCATGAACCCACGATGAGTAATTGAGCTGTAATTCAGTGGGTATTTCGAGAGAAAGATTTAAACTTAAAAAAAAAAACATATTTGCTAATTACATCTAAACCAGGAAATCATACTAAATTCTGTTTTATGCAAACCTAGATATTATCTCACTATAAGTGTAATAATCACTTGAATATACATTAGGGTTTCCAAGCGCCAGCGAGAAATCTGTGTAAATCGAGATCTTTTCAATGTTATTTTTATCAAGAAAATTTCATGTAATTATGGTTTCCCGCCATGCAATACTAGATTTGAACGAAGCGAGACGAAGCGTAGGCAGGCCTCCCACTAGGTGGATCGACGACATTGTGAAAGTCGCGGGCGACCGGTGGATGCAAGTGGCACGTTGTCGGTCGGTGTGGCGCTCTAAGGGGGAGGCCTATGTTCAGCAGTGGACGTCTCCTGGCTAATAATGTAATGTAATACGGAACCAAAAAAACATATATAAGATTTTTAATCTAATGAGGTGCACTGAGTAGAAAAAATCACCTTTTAATTAAATTAGCCCGTTAACAAAACCGTAAGAAAATTTGAGTTTAGCGCTTTAATTGTTATTTCTTTTATTCATGTTTTTTTTTTTCTAATCAAAGTGAAGAAAACTTTTTGTTTTATTTGTTTTTTTTTTTTTAATCTAGCTATCCGTATCGTTGATTTTTACCTAGCTTTTAAGTAAACCTTTTTCACGTGCCAAGACA
This sequence comes from Apocheima hispidaria, assembly GCA_947579745.1. Lineage (NCBI taxonomy): Eukaryota > Metazoa > Arthropoda > Insecta > Lepidoptera > Geometridae > Apocheima > Apocheima hispidaria. The sequence continues at coordinate 3,157,175 of OX388169.1, forward strand.
GAATCAGTGTCGTTTTGTACTAAAAATAACCCTAAATCGTTTATTATGTAAGGTTGATTTTTCAGATTTTTGTATTAAAAGTTTGTTCATTATTTTTGTTGTTTGATCTGTTCCATGGAAAAGGTAAAATGTTTATTAGTTTTGTTTAAACCAATCGGTTGCTTAGCCTGGTTTTTTTTTTCTCTTTCCTTCTAAGAGGATTTTGGCGTCGCACGTCTTATGCATTTGCCAGTGTCAAGTATACATATATATTCTCAAGTTTTATTAGATATTATCAAACAAGTCGTAGTCACGGTCAAAGTCGAGCAAAGCAAGTCACGGTCAAGTCCAAGTCATGCCCCAGTAAAGTGGGGAAAACTTTACTAGAGCCTTCTATGGAGTTTTGGACACAACACGAAAATTCTCGTTTCGCGACATAATACCATTCACCAACACTCGTGCATATACACGAACACTTAACAGGTAGAAATTCGCCGTTTTTACACATTAACACTGGAAATAACACAAGTTTTGGAAAATAATAAAATGTCGCGACATGAATTCTTCACGTTCCCGCCAAAACCCCCTTAGCCTGGTTACTTCAGCTGCCACCAACAGGGCTAGCATGCTTTTGTAGTGGTAGGGCTCTCTTGCAGAGTACCACAGCTTTGCCAGTTGTTCAACCGCCAAGCAGTAGTGTGCAAGCATTACTGTGTTCCGGACTGAAGGGCAATGTTTCCAGCGTAATCACTGGGCATACAGAGATTTTACATCTAACATCTCAGGGTGACGAGCGCAGTGCAATGCCGCGCATAGTTTTGTACTGTTGCAGTTTAAATTTCTGGGTGGCACTGAACTGACACTGGGCAAGCGTTACGCTTAACATCGTAACATAAAAAAAAATGCGCACCGCGACAAAATCTTTTTGTTATGCAAGAACAGGACACGGCTACGATTATCTATACGTTTGTCTCATTTTTCTGTTGTTTATTTTCATTTTTTTTGCGTCGAGAATACGGCGAAGAAAAGTAGTTGTTAGAATAATATAAACATTTTTGAAAAATCGAGACAGCGGTATATACCCCTGTACAGTGTGCTTTAATTTTAGATTAAATTTAAGATATGGGTCAAATGTGCCTAAAATAAAAATTAAAAAATATATTATTATAGCGGTATATATTATAGTTTATCCAAGACATTGATACCAAAAACAAAAGATTTTGTTTAGATTTAGGGGGTGATAACAGACTACCCCCGAAACGTTAATTTTATCAGAAAGTTAGGAAAATTCATTATAGAGATAGTGAAAATGATACAATGACGCGACATGATTTCTTCACGTTCTCGCCAAAACTCCCTTCTGTACTTGTGCTAGGTAGGCTTGGACCAAAGTAAAACTAATGGACGGGCCCCACAGAATCTGTGACGGGCCCTAACCACAAAACACTTACAAGTGAAAACAGTCGAACTTACGGTTTAATACGTAATTAAAAGTATGTATAGTACATACTTTTAATTACATTTTTCACAAAATGAGGTAGCGAATACAATAACCAAGGCATATTGTTGCGGATATTTGGTTCGCATTTATTGACGAAATTACGTATCGCAATTTTCACAGAGAGCGACTGAAGCAAGGTGAGAGCAGTCTTCAAAATTCTCTTGGGTCCGTCGCCCGTCCATACATTTTATTATCGTCGACGAAGTACTTAGGTAGGTACGTATTCTGATATTTTATTTTGAAAATCTATTTATTCTGTGCTTTTGTGTAGAAGGTATAACAGTAAATAGGTTATATTAGTGGTAGTTGAGTTCTTGATTCTTCTGTCTCGATTTTCCTTCTAAACGGATGAACAGGATTCGTACTGAAAATAAAAATGCATTTAGTTACTCGGCGTCGATTAGGCTGTACCCATAGATCCCTAGATTCTCCATTCAGGAAGCTCGAAGCGCACCACACATGAGTCTAAATACACTTATAAGAAATTATTCTGATTGGTCGATTGTTAGGTACGAGTAGGCGTAACCTTGAGGCAGCCAATGAGAGCGCTCGGCCGCACTCCCCGCGCCCCGCGCCGCGCCTCACACCGACGTGACTTTTTGAAGGAACAACGAATCTCGTAAAGCGGTATCTAGTGTGATCTGTGGCTGTACCACTCACTGAACCAGTACTTAGGTAGGTATTATTTATTAATATCACCTGTCTCGTGAAACCTCTTTCTGTTTCAGCGTGTTTTCTACAGCTTCTCTGAACGTTGTAGCTTTCTTTGTAAACGGTCTGTCCCTAATGTCTGTATTTGTCAATTCAACTTCCTGAAATATACAAATAAGAAGATTTAAGTCCTTGGGCTTTTCTCGTCATCATCATCATTAGATGGCGGTCCGCTCGTACAAATCTGTAAGAGCAGTACTTTTATTATAGGATGTCCCAGGGGCGCTAGTCTTGACTTTCGCTACAGCACTTTGCGACCTAATTCGGTCGCTATGACGCAAAAATTCGACAACGAACACGAATTGTTAACGAAGACACGCAAACATAGCGTGGAATTTTGCATTTTGCGAAAATTCAACGCTATGTGCGCGTTTCTTCGTTAACAATTCGTGTTCGTTGTCGAATTTTTGATTATTGACCGAGCGAGCGAAGTCTTTGCAACACAACAACTGGCAACACTTGCTTTCATCTGTAGTATTTTGCGTATGTTGCGTATGTTGGTGCCTTAATAATCAAAGGTTGGTACTGGCGTACTGGGACCGTACCGTGAGGTGTTTATTGCGATGATGGTTAGGTTCAGCCGACGACACTGTGCGACCACGACCTGTATGGTCGCGCAGCGGTCTCGGCTGAGCCTAAAAATCATCGCAATAAGCACCTCACGGTACGGGGCCAGGTCGTATTTTTCGACCAATCTTGACGAAACTTGGTATACAGGGTCTACAATTTCATAAATCGTTTGTCGACGGTGATTATTGATTGGAGGTGTAATTTCCCCAAAAAGGGAAGCTTGCTGCGACGCAATTTAGGTACCGGCCGATTTTGATAATATTTAAGAACGCAGAAATATTCAATACTCCTTCAAACAAGATTTTCTAATATGAGCAAAATCGGTCAAGAAGTTTTCAACACATAAGGTTGTGAGGTCGCACTTCAGAACAAACTACTTGGTGTTTGTGATCGCGAGGTCTGCTGTTCGCAGAACTGCTTGTTATAGAGATCGCAAGTGAGCGCATGCATGGAAGCACGCATGGTGCGAGTACCAACTTTCAGGCGCCATGCTTGCTCGCTCGCGCGCCATCTCTGTCAAAATTAGGAACGTAGGTACATAATAAAAGTGCTGTAAGAGACCACTCAGTCTTACTACATACTTACCAAATAACGCTGATTGTCCCTAATCTGCCTAGTCAAGTTGTTCCTATACTCGATCTGCGTCTTGAGCTCGTCTCTGGCGCTGTCGAGTCGTCTCCTCAGCTCATCATGCGCTGTCCTCTTCACTCGCTCCATGCGCACGCGTCGCTCCTGCTTTGTCAGTTCGAGCTCCAGGTTTCTGTTCTCTATGTGCTTTTTGTACTCTTTAGCTGCTTGCTGGAAGACATTTTTGTACTTAATTGTAACTAAGTAATGCTCAGAAGCAGGTAATTCAATAGTTAGGGCGCGTTGGGATCGCATGCCGTAGAGCTTGAGTTCAAATCCCAACAATGAACTAGAGCCACCGATGAAAGAAAACATCGTGAGGGAATCGTGTACTTTCTCGTACGCCACTGACATATCTTCAAGCTGGAAATCTGTCTTAAAGAGCGAGAGCTAGTTACCATTCCAGGCTAGGTGTGTTCGCAATCCTCGACCCCACAATCAATCACTTGTGGCACTAGCCTAAATGTTAGTCTGTAGTCTGTACCTACGTGTTTTATTATTATTTTGGTGTACACAATAAAGAGTTTCTATCTATCTAATCAGGTGAGTTTATGACCAAGTGTCAAGTCATTCAAACAAATAAGTTTTTGTGAAAAGCATATTTTTCCAGACAAGCTTATATAAAATCCGTTATTGGTACATAGGTAACTGTAAGCTGATCAAAATGGGTCCAAACTCCATGAATCTACTGTTCATTACTGAGGAGTTCTGTTTTCCACCTTAGGTGTCCACCACTCAGTCATAATAATGTACTGTCAGAACTTGACAGACATGCAAAATTTCAACTTAATTGAAGGGGAACTGGTCTAAAATTCAGTTGCAAGATTTGAGCTTAACATACCAACAGACATTGCAAGTTAAACAAAAGCTTTTAATAACAAACCTTTTTTATAAGAGCCCACGATGTGTTCTCTGACCGGCGACCGCGAACGGGGCATAGTCAATAACATCTCAATCCTTAACACAGTAATTGCCAGCTTAGAGCTGGAGTATGTTACCTCTTTACAAGCCTTCTTTTCGATCTCCATCTCTCTCACGCGCTGATCTGCTCTCTCCTCGTCAGCCCGCTTCCACCCCTGAGCTATCCTATCTGCCTCCTCCTCTAACGCAGATGCCTGTCTCCTTTCTCGGTTGTGGTACTCTACGAAGATCTTCTTCTCTATTTGGAGATTTCTCTGCAATGAATAAAATAGTGCTTATGAGGGTCCAGGACAAAGGCCATTTCCATACAAACATATGACTGATTTTTTTTCGGAAACAGCTCGATTGATGATTTTGAACTGTTGAAGTTTAAATTTTTGGATGGCACTGAACTGTTTTGGGCAAGCGCGACGCTTAGCATCCGGTGAGTGAATTGCTTGTCACATCTCCCAGTATCTTTAAAAAAAACAATACCATTTGCATCCTATTTCTCTCCCTTTCCAACTGCAACTCTTCAAGCGCTGTGCGTATAGTCGCATCGTCTATCTCCCTCGCTCTCGTCTTCTCGTTTCTAAGCCGGGACATCTTCATTTCGTGGCCCTCGATGAAGTTTGTTTTGTTTGTCTTCTGCTGGTCTTTCTTTTTTTTTAATGCTGGAATTTTCATAAGTATTATATAGCTACTGTAGGTTTAGTAGATATGTAAGGAAATAACTAGGTAACTAAATAAGATTTTAAAATCCTGCTTTGGAAATTGAGTATTCGGGCGGCTTAGGACGTAACTGGTTGTCAAAAAAGATACACATACTTTTCTTCGCGCAACTACTTCTCGAAACGATTTCTTGCAAGAACGTAACATAATCACGATTATTACCGTCGTAATGATCTTGCTCCATCTTCTTCCTCATTTTTGCCAGCTTTTTGTTCTCCTTCTCTCTCTCTTCTCTGATAGCTTCTTGTCTCTTTCTGTTAGCACTGGCTATTTGTTCGTCGTATGCTTTACGCCGCTCTATCATATCTTGTTGTCTTCTGTACGCTTCTGCTCTTTCTTGCTGTTCCTAGAAGATATGATTTTGAAGATAGTAAGTATCTATTAAGGTATGATTCCGAACACCGCTGCACACAGCAGTGCTGCCACTGTGGTGCTGCGCAGCAGTGCTGCCTGCCTTGCTGATTCCGATTAGGGCGGCAGTGTTGCGCTGTTCGTGGCGATTCGCTGTTGTGTATTCATTCATTTGCTTTGAGTTGACAAGATGTCGATTGATGACCAACTTTGATTTATATTGTTGGAAGTTTATTAATTGTTCATCTTCTGAATCAGAGAAATTCATCTTTTTCAGGTACCTAGGTATGATCGTTGCGGCGGCAGACGCGACACTACTGGTCTGTCGCGGCGGTGGGGCGACACAGCCGCGCAGCAGTGCTACTGCTGTATTGCTGCCGCGAAATAAATGCCGCGTAGCTCGGAATATAATCTCATATAGACTTATAGAAACTATATGGAGACCAGTAGTGCTGCAGCAGCACTGTTGCATGCAGCGGAGTTCGGAATCATACCTTTAACATTTTTGTACCTTTTTGGGAAGTCACAGAACAAAATAGCCTGTCTGATGTCAAAAGGAAGTTCGAGTATTTTTTTAAATATAATGAGGAACTAGAGAGCCTATTATCCAATTGGTCGATCCAAATTAAGCTAATTAATCTATGGATATTAAAGCAACACCCGAGGCAGTTTCGATCCATGGCTTATTACTTTTTTGGGGCGATAAAGTCTTATAGTATCACCAAAAAAAAAAAAAAAGTAGTCATAAGTCAAAGACATTTATAAGGAGAATTCTGTGTCATAAGTATAAAGGAAAATGCAACGTGCCTTTTCTCGAACGTCTTCTAATAAAACCTGATGCCACATCATGTCGATGCTGTGGTCTTCTTGTTCGATGTTCCTCTTCTCCAACATCTGGAGCTTTTGCATTTCCTTTAGCCGCTTCTCGTCTTCTTTCGTGCACATCATGCCTTTTGCCCTAGAAGAGAGGAGAATAGAAATACTCACGACTACACTTTTTTTTCTTTACTGTTCTTAGAATGGTACTCCTGCTTTTTTTTATCGAGTTTCGACGGAAACAATAATTCTCAATTGCGTTTTTAATGGCTTAAAATGAAATTTAAATGGAGTCATATTACTTAGATGCCTAACTCAATAAAATATAGTGAAATGGATGATTATGTTTGATTTTTATCAGTATTCGACTAAGTATAGGGTACGAAAGTATGCCATGACTTTATTGACGACATTCAATTTCTAGTTGAGGTGTGTAGAAAATTTTAATGAGGCGTTTTCCAAAAAAAAAAAAGAAATCCTGGTAATAAAAGTACCCAATAGATGGAGTTAGGTTTACCTTGAGGTTTTTCTGTCACTGTCAAGACATGAAAGACAAAAAATGTACATGTGCCTTTTTTTCTCGTGTTTTTTGGCTCCACATGTGTATTTAGATAATTTCAAGTAATGTAACTATGTATTTGACTTCATTTGAAATATTACAATAGTTGACACTGGCTAAATACACGTGTGGAGCCAAAATTTACGATTTAAAAAATAAACATAAAATATTTCGACAGAAATGACAATGACAGGTAAAACGATAGGACGCCATCTAGTAAGTACTTTAGAACTTTTTTTTTTTTTGGAAAACGCCTCATTGATTTCAATGCGCAATGCGCATTGTTAAAAAAATACTTTCAGAAGCATCCAGAAGTGCACAAGTATCAAATTTCGTACTTACATTTTCTCCCTCTCCAAAGCTTTTAAACAAGCATTTAACTTTTCATTTTCAATCTTTTCAAAATATTCCCTGGTTTTCTTTTTCTTTTCTTCGCAATACCCACATTCTTCTCTCTCCCTTTTCCTCTTCAGTTCTTCTGCGTATTCTTCTTGTTCTTGATCTAGCAGGAGTTTGAGGCGTTTTCTTCTTTGTCAAAGTTTTATTTCTTCTTCGTTCAGTAGTTGTTGCACCTTTTCTGAAGCTCTGTTTTCAATCAACCTGATAAAAATACTCTTTTTATCATCCATGTATCTGTTTATTATCTATTGTATTTTGCGTTAAGCTGGCGTCACAGCGAAATTGAGAGTGAAACAAGTCTGGTAAAAAGTCTGGAAAACAGTCTGGTAAACTGAAACTGGTAGTTTTTTTTTAAAGCGAAGGTATTTGTCCTTTTTCTCAATGGATGTTAAGTGACGGTAGGGGATTATTTTCATTCCTCCAAGGTAGGGGATGATAAATACACCTAGCTTGGAATGGAACTAGCCAATGGAGTACTTGGAAGTACCTCTACTTTACTATGGCTTCCTCACGACGGTGTCTTTCCTTGATTGCGATGCGATTCGAAAGCGCTAATCACAGAGTTCCTTAAAAAATGCTACCTAAATCTAACCGCATCTGTGGTCTAACTTGAAAAGTCTTCTATTCGCTGTCGCCGTCAATGATGACGAGTAATAGGGAGTAATGGGAACATCCGACATCTCGCTGTCCCTGTCAATGAAGCTGGGCAATGGGGACAACGGTGGATAAAACTTTTGTCTTGTTGTCCCCATCGATTGGTATAAATAAATGAATATTGGTGGACGTTTTTCCCACACAACGTCATCTAGCTTCAAACTAAGCAAGCTTGTAACTACTATGGGAACCAGATAATTGATGAATACCTACATTTCATTTTTGTTAATACTTACATGCTTAGAATACACAGAAAACCCCAGACAAAGAACAAACATCAACGAGATCGACAAGAACGACTCTGTTGTGAGGATGTGATGTGCAGTTTTTGAGATGGTGCAGACTGTATCAGGGTCTTTTGGCTTCAGAGTGGCTAGTGCGAGTTTTTCTAATTGCGTTTACCTATTCGATCGCGTTAACCTATTTGTATGAAATAAAAACAGTGCCATCTAGCGCCATATAGATATTGTCAATTCTCTTACTTCATACAAATAGTAGTAAGCTTTTAAGGCCTAGCTATATTACCTGACCCAACATCGTGCGAATGGGACAGTTAAACTTGAATTGCACGGGAGCAAAAGAAACAAACTACTAAGGTTATAGCTTCTCTCTTTCGCTCCCCAGAAACTCATATATAGCCAAGTATAGCCACTTTTAAACGCCACTGGAAAAACTCTCACTCGGCACTGTGCTGTCTCTTGCGTAGTCTTTTAGCGTGTTGATAAATGCTGTGTATGTCAGGACCACAGAAGAGGAAAAAATTTTAGTTTACTTCTCTCTTCTGTGGTCAGGACCTATTAATTAATAACTTTGACACTTTCAACCAGGTTACCGCGTAGCCTTCTTTCTTTCTTTCTTTCTTTCTTGTACTACAATACAACCTTAGTATCGGTAACATGCTATTATATATTTAAGTATTTAATAATTTTCACCTTTGTAAATGTAAAGCATCATAATCAACAACGTCGCCTAGTTTCTTCATATCCTCCACATTTACTGATGACTTCATTTCTAACCTTTGTCGCTCCTGTAAACCGGCCATTTATTATAATTTAATTGCTAACTAAATACTACTAGTAGTTCGCGGCGAACTGAGACATCACGACCTCTATATCTTCACAACCGCTCGACCGATCCAGCTCATATTTGAACTTAAAAATTGTATTGAAATGAACTACTTGCCTACAAAATGAAGATCGGATCAACGGTTCGCAAGTTATCATCGGACAAATATACACACATACATACAAATGCCGATTTGTCCCAGTAAACTCTGAGACCTTCGCTTCGCTCGGTCAAAAACGCTAATATTATAAATACGAAAGTTAGTATATTTTTCCAACTCACGTCCCGAACCACTTAGGTGCAACGTTTTTTGTCAATTACAGCTTAATTACTCATCGTGGGTTCATGAAAACAAATTTTGCGATAATAAATAGATTGTCTCAAGAAATTACACCAACCAAAAATTCAAGTTGAAAGCTAGTTTAAGTACATTTATCACTAAACCAAAAACCAAGATGAAAATCGGCTTATTGATATTTATAGCTAAGCCAGTAATTTAATTATAAATATATATATCAATACGTAATTTCTTATAACAACTTATTTATTGGCGCAAAATTAGTTTCAATAAATTCACGATGAGTAAATAAGCTGTAATTGACAAAAAACGCAAGAAAATTTGAATTTCTCGCGCTGAGCACCATAACGCCCACGCCTGGCAGTCGGCTTGGAGAACGCAGAATGTTCACCATTTACTAAGAGGACGCTGCTGCGCGTCCTAAGGTGGCTCTAGATATATGGTTCTCCCGGGTTTATTTATATTGCCGTTTGATGCAATTTTTAATTAATCTATGTTGTGTGATTGTGTGATGATAACTTACGATCCAGAACTGTGATGGATGTCCAAAGTAAACTGGTTGCTTGTCCTTCAACTTCGTCAGTCCAACCATGGTTGCACCAAATAACACCAGGATTTTTTGAAGAACTAATCGTTTCCCTGCAAATTTTTGTTGAACAATTAACACAGAGAGCAATTATTATCTACCAAATTATGGAAAAAATAATAATAATTAAGTACTTGTCTATTAAAAAATAAAAAGATCGATTCAGTAAAGTATTCGGTAGTAAGTTTTGAGTAACTAAACAGATTTTCATCAAATAAGGGTGGACCGATTTCAATGCGGTTTTCAATAGAAATCAAGTATTAAGCTTGAGTATACATACCTCGCTACATATTCTGACTTGACATCGTGTGAAAGGGACAGCTAGATTTAAATTTTACGGGAGCAAGAAACAAACTATTAAGGTTATAGCTTCTCCCTTTCGCTCCCCCAGAAACTAATATATAGCCATCTATTTCAAACGATGTCAAGTCAGGCCATGTAGAGAGGCCTTAACATTCTGAATACTTGAGTATACTCAAGCTTAATACTTGATTTCTATTAAAAACCGCATTGAAATCGATCCATCCGTTTGGATGGTAAAGCCACGGAATTACACAGGCATCAAACTTACAAACTTCGACGCTGTCAGGGGTTAAAAAAACTATGATGTAACTATATATATCTATACTATATAACTAGGATATTTTTGGTGAATGTATCATGCATGAAAGTTGCGTAGAAATTTGACGAATAAAGTTTCAACAAAACTTACGATATTTTGTGTGGAGATAACCTAAATTAGTCCTAAAACACAAGAAGCACTAAATACGTACGCGACCTGAGAAAAGTATCAACCACTGTATTGATCCAACTTGTTGCTTAGACAACTTAGAAGTCTAAGAGCTGTGATGCTGTTCGTATAAGGTGCTTCCAAAAAATGAATCCTCTATTTAATAAAGTTCTAATAACTGTTAGACAACGCACATTCTAAACCGATGGGTAAAGAAGCATGAGGAGATCCATAAGAGAAAAGGCTGGCTGGTCCAACAGGCACTACAAGTTCAGCGAAATAACTAAAATCAAGGTGTCTAACTGCCTTTTTTTTTTGTTTTTTTTTTTGTCGTTTTCATTTTTAATGTATTATTGACGACTATATGTTATTGTATTATTAACTGAGACCTCGCGACCCCTATATCTTCACAACCCCTGGACCGATTCAGCTCATATTCGAACTTAAAAATTGTATTGACAACATTTCCTACAAAATTTGACGAAGATCGGATCAACGGTTCGCAAGTAATGATCGGACAAATATACAATTATACACACAAACATACATACAAATTCAGATTTGTCCTAGTAAACTCTGAACCCTTCGCTTCGCTCGGTCAATTAGCCCTTGGATTTATTCGCTATTCTAAAAGTATCATTTTTTTTTCTGGGTACGAAAGCTATAATTAGTTATATGTTTTAATCACAGAATTCTCCTTATGTTTTAATGTAATGAAGCAACATTTAAAAAAAAATGCCGTTACGGAGACGAGTGGAAACAAACACGTCACATTAAAAAATTAATGTGATATCAAAATTATTAACCTTTTTTAATTTTACCTGATTTAGTAACTAAATTTTGCAACTAGTTGTCTACACGAGTGTTGGTGAATAGTATAATGTTTTGAAACGTGACTCTTCGTGTTGTTTCCAAATCTCCATAGAAATCTCTAGTAGCCTCCACCAGTTTACTGGGGTATTAATTGTACTTGAACGTGACTTACTTTACTTGACTTAGACTATGACTATGACTGAGACTTATTTTAATGGTGAAATTATTTTACTTCAGTTGCAATATTATGTATTTTCATATTTTTTTTTATACATCTACACCACCGACCGTAGTTTATAATTCTCATCATTTCATTATATTTATAATTCTGTCCATCCAAAGGTTGTCTGGAAGAAATCGCTCTAGGCGATAAGGCCGCCCATTACACTACCGTTTCCTTAATATTATTGTTCATTTTTTTTAAATAATTAAGTTTGTCTGTTTTGGTGTATAATAAAGTTATATTGTATTGTATTGTAATATTACAAAACTTGACACTGGCTATTACACAACGTGTGGAGCCAAATTTTAAGAGAAAATAAATAAATACAAAGAACTGTCAGCTTCGTGCAAAAATGATGTTTTGGCAACTCGTAAACCTACTGTTTTTTTCACCAACCACCTTACACAGCCTGGCTCGCCACCTCCCTGTCTTCGCTCCGGCCACTCTCCTTTGCTTACTGAGCGCTCGTAATCGTAAACTTTTGCAGTCTTTAATTTATCTTTGGAAATTAAATTTTAGCCGCACCGGCACCGGCCTTCCCGTATTGATCGGAACGAGTTGTACCTGTAGTTGAGTCGAGTTTTGTACTGGTAGGGCTCTCTTGCAGAGTCCGCCTGGGGAAGTACCACACCTTTGCCAGTTATTCAACCACCAAGCAGTAGTGTCCAAGCATTAGTGTTCCGGATTGAAGGACAATGTTTCCAGCGTAATTACTGGGCATACAGAGATTTAATATCTAACATCTCAGGGTGACGAGCGCAGTGCATTGCCGCGCATAGTTTTGAACTGTTGAAGTTCAAAATTCTGGGTGAACTGAACTGTTATTGGCAAGAGGACTCGTGTCGTCACAGAGGAACATAAAAAAAAAAAAAAACCTCCAGATATAATACAGTTAGGTTCTATTACCACCAATACCCATTCTTTAAGGCCACGATCCCGGCCAGAGCTATCTCTCTCACACATTTCAACCTTTCATAAGATAAAAAATACAAGTGGAAATAAATGAATAAATACAATCAGTTATATCCGTGGAATATAAGTATATTTCATAGCATTTTTCGTATTTTATTACAGCTATTTTTTTAATACTTTAGTAGAAGGAAACGAGGAGATCCGTAGACGAACGAAAGTCACTGACATAGCCCAGAGGATTAGCAAGTTGAAGTGGCAGTGGGCAGGGCACATAGCACGCAGAACTGATGGCCGATGGGGCTGTAAGGTTCTCGAATGGAGACCACGTACGGCAAGCGCAGCGTAGGACGTCCACCCACAAGGTGGACGGACGACCTGATAAAGACGGCAGGGACGCGCTGGATGCGAGCCGTTTCCATCCGCTCTTCGAGGAAATCTAAGGGGGAGGCCTATGTCCTGCGGCTGAGATGATGATGATGATGACGAGTAGAAGGAAAAATCTTGAAAAAAAAATGTTTTTTTTTGTTGGTTTTTGAGATAAACTCCAAGGACTATATTTATTTTTATTTCCACTTATTGAGTTATTTATCTTCAACAGCGTAGAAAAGCTCGAACGAGATAGTTTGTGAAAGACGTACATTTTCCAAAATTCTTACTTCTTTAAAAACTTGCAAATGTGCGAATGATATATCTAAGACACGGGTACAAACTCCATCAACCTACTGTTAGTTACTGCGGAGCTCCGTTTTCCACCTTCCGTCTCCATCATCAGATCAGCTCGCTCTCATAATATTGTATTGTCATCGGAACTTGACAGGCATGCAATATTTCAACTTAATTGAACAAGGGGAACTGGGGCCTTATTCCGTAACTCTGGTGGCAATGGTCATCTTGTGCCGTCCCTCTCGCGCCAACTTACTCGCACCATGCGAGCGAGCAGGATAGCAAACGAAGACCATCGGCACCAGAGTTACGGGATAAGGACCATGGTCTAAAATTCGGTTGCACGATTTGACCCGAACATACAAACATTACAAGCTATAAAAAAGCTAGTATATATATATATTTTTTTTATATATATATCTGGCACATTTTTGCACACACGGTCATCTGACCCCAAACTAAGCAAAGCTTGTAGTATGGCTGCCAGAGACTGATATACGTATATAGATATTTTTAAATACATACTTATATAAATATTAACACCCGGACATAGAACAAACACAAATATTCATCACATGAATGTTTGTCCTGGATGGGAATCGAGCCCACGCCTCCAAACACAGAAGGTAGGTTCCCTACCAACTGAGCCACCGGGGCAGTCGAATTATTGGCAATTTATATTTAAAGGTTAATTTTATATTTATATCCAACAATTAGTATGTGAAAAACAATGTGAAAATATGCGAGCGAGAGAAATGGACGCGCTCGACTAAGCGCCTCAACCAAATTTGATGCGGTCAAACTGTGGGTCAAACCAAATGCGTCATTTTAATTAAATTCCAACCACAAATTCAATTAGCGTAAATTAACCTTCAAATTAAACAGCTCCATATCAGAATGACCCCATGCGGTTAATTAATACCGCCCTCTTGTCTATTTAATTACGTCCCCACTAAATCATTTCTCCCCACGGGATTATTCACGTTTCCCCTCCCAACTGCATGCATTTTCATTCACGATAGTTTCGTCTTAGGTTAGGAGCTTGGAGATCCCGGAGCTTTCGGCCAAGCACCAAGGCAGGCCACCGGAGAGGGTTTAATTGGTACACAGATCACACTAGATACCGCATTACGAGATTCGTTGTTCCTACAAAAAGTCACCAAAGTTAGAGGCGCGGCGCGGGTCGTGACCAAGCGTTCTCATTGGCTAACTCAAGGTTACGTCTACTCGCGCCTAACAATCAACCAATTAGAGTAATTTTTTATAAGTGTATTTAGACTGATGCGTGGTGGCTTCGAGCGTCCTGAATGCAGAATCTAGGGTGTGATCTGTGAATTGGTATAATCCCACATAACCCGGCTGCACCCCAAAGCAGTCCGGTATACTGTGAAGACATCACCGTAGCCAAAAAAAAAAGAAATGTTAGGAGCTGAGTGCCGAATGATAGTTTTTCCAATTGCGTAGTTGAAGTAAGAGCAGTGTCATCTAGATGGCACTAGATGGCGCTGCCCTTATTGCATAAGTAATATTATTAAAAGATTTTTTTTATGCCCGACTGCAAAATGTAACCTGTATCGCCTGTATCACTCCAGGCATATAGAGGAATCCAACGATATTTCTCTTGTCGAAATCGGTCTAGCCGTTTAGGTTAAAAGGAGGTTATAATAATATAGGAACACACAACCATACACCACACTAATATTATAAGTGCGAAAGTTTGTCAGTGTGTAAATAGGTAAGTATGTAAGTGTGTTTGTTCCCGTTCAACTCTAACGGCTGAGCGGATTTGAATGAAGTTTCGTATGGAGGTAGCTTACACCGATTAACACATAGGCTACTTGCTATCCCGGAAAACTATTCGGTTTCTGTAGACTAGCGGGTGAAACCACGGGGCGCAGCTAGTTTAATAACCAGCTTTGTAATAATTAAGTTAAAACCTAAAGCTATGGTCATAAAAGAAAAAAAAACATGCAAAGTAATAAAATCTTCCAGTGTTGCCCGACCTTGCCGGTCATTCGACACCCTATTAGCTAAATTACAACTAATGTGGCCAGTAAATCTGTCTGCACATCCTGCATTGGACTAATGTGTAGCTTATAGTGAAGGCAATAAGATTGCCATCCTCTTTCAACATACTCGTAGATTATAATGGTGGAAATATATACCTTGTGAGTAAAGCATTAAGGACTTGCACTATTTGCACTTCCCGTAGTACGAATAAGTAAGGTATAGGGTAAGGGGTGCGCCACAAGAATGTAATATATAGTTTATTTATTTATTTAGTTTATTGGCACACAAAACAGAATACAATAGTAACCATAGTAACTGTTCAGGTCGATTCGGTCAGGCTCGCTTTATCAAACCAGCTTGAGCGAGTCGAAATGAACATAAATTGTATTTGCTAGTAGGTTTTTTGGGGTTGGCAACACATAAAACTTTTCTTCTTTCTCTTTCTACGTTACGGAGCGGTAGCTGCCATTTTTCTGCACCTTGTGCGTATTATTGTTAAAAATATAAATAAAGTAACATTTTTGCTATCAAAATTGTGTTTTCATGTAGCGGATCGCTACAGTAACTAATTAATAACGTCTGTAAAGATTTTCCGGCTCTATTTACCCCACACAAAAAATCCAGAATACAAAATAAATGACTGTCCTAGAAATAGTTATAATCATCAATTTATTTACTTAAAAACCTAAAAATATGTTTGGTATAATTAAAATTGGAAGTTTGCATATCTGTAACCATTACAATGTTACGGCATGGATATGGAGGAGCGGGGTCTTCTGATACAGGTATTTTTTACTGAATAGAAGATCCCAAGCTACCTTTAGTTAAGAAAGTTTTTGGCTACAGAAATAAAATATTTTTCATTTTTTTCATTTCCCTCTGTTTCCTTGACTTGAGAACCTCTTTTTTTTGGAAGTCGGTTATAAACCTAACACTCTTTGGTGTTGTTACCAATACCATAAAATTGCCTAGAAATATGCAATACTCAAGCCTACTACCAGTTGGCAGCGTACCTAGCGTGTGTTGGCATTGACAATGCTTAAACGTTGGGCTAGTTATAATGGTAATGATACCGAAGTAACTTTTTAATGAAAATATAGTTCAATGTCGATAGGTACGCTTTTTAGAAGTTTTCAAGACTATCTAGACACTTACCCTGTGGTGAGCGTCTCGCTACACGCTACTCCAATGTCAGTCTGTCAAAAGCTTCAGGTCCCCTACATTTCTATTAAAACTGGTAAGGTTTCTTTTGATTGCTGTAACAATATACCTACGTCGTGTAGGTACTAATTATGGTGTATTATTTCGCCACAGATTACTCCTAGATTCCGCACTCAGCAGGCCTAGCACGGGCGCCGGGATAAAGTTATGTCGACCCGGCTTGTCTTCGTGTCAACGTGACAAAGCTAGAATAGGGATAAATCCGTCTCGTTCTCGCGGGATAAATATGGCGGACAAAATATTATCCCGGCGCCATTGCTAGGCTTGCTGGACGATAAAACACACCGGGCCCTTATTCTTTATCGCACATAAGATAACTTGCAAATAACGCGTGACGTCATAACATGCTCTAAACATAAACGCGGCTCCTAATCGTGGTACGACGTGAAGAAACGCGCGTTTAAGAAACTTAGAGAATACCGTTTCATGCGACTAACACGGAGTAAACTTAACATGGCGCGTAACAAGCTAGTTATGGCAATAGAGAATAAAAGGCCTGTAAAAAGTATAGATTACACAACTCGTGATGAAAATATTTAATCTCGTTCCTTGAGACCCTCGCTCCGCTCAGGCACAAAACTAATAAGTACCTGTTCTGTAATCCTCGCCACGCTCGGGATTCTACTCTATAGAATCCGTCGCTGCTCTCGGGATCCAGTTTAGCCCTTCGAATTAAATTCTCTTTTTTTAACTTCTTGTATAATAAAATAAATAAATAATAAATATTGGTGGACGTTTTTCACACAGCGCCATCTAGCCCCAAACTAAGCAAGCTTGTACTATGAGAACCAGATCACTGATAGAATACATCAATACTTGTTTTTTTTTTGTAAATACATACCTATTAGAATACATAGAAACACCCAGACAAAGAACAAACATCCATGTTCATCACACAAATGTTTGTCCTGGATGGGAATCGAACCCACAACTTAAAGCTCAAAAGGCGGAAATCCATCCACTATTCACTAGGCTAGCTAATATTTGAGAAGTTCCCTCAATTCCTCAAGGATCTATCGGAACTAAATTTTGAAACAAATGGGAGCAATCTGGAAGTATCCTTTCAAATAAAAAACAGTTTTCTTAACCGTTTTGTAAACGACGGAGTTCTGAGGTAGCAAAAAAAATAAAAAACTGTCGACTAAACTTGAGAACCTCCTCGTGTTTTTTTGGAAGTCGGCTTAAAAATGGCAGAACCCTAGATGACGATAAATGAAGTCGACCCATAATCACGACGCGCGGAACAAACTTGGCAGTTTACATAATTGTTTCAGTTATAAATGGCACCTCCAGTAAAGGCAGGCCAAATGGCGAAATTTTTAATTTTGCAACCTTTTTAGCAATAAATTCGCGTAATTTTTCTTGACGGAGCGATATTGTACTGATGGTGACGGAACTTGTTGAGGTTCTCGACGAAAATCATCGTTATCATCAGCCAGAAGACGTCCACTGCTGAACTAAGGCACCCCCCAGGCGGGTTCGGGCTTCGAGTCACGTATCTTTCGATTCTTCTCTAAGTCCGGATTGACATACACTACATTTCGCAGTCGGATAGGTATATTGTTTTTCTTCTAATAATATTACTTATTTGAATCGTTTTCTCATTCTTTCTTTTTACTATTTTAATTATCACGTAGGAAGGTTTTTTTTAATTTGAATAAAACGGGAATACTTACGTTACATTGAGTCGGTTCCGACTATGGTTTCGATCACATCGGTGATCTTTTTAAGGAATGCTACAAGGTTGTCGCGCGCGGGACCTCGTCTAGCCTGGCACTGTTTTTTAAAATAAAATTTGTGACAGCCACGTCATGTTTCATAGTAAAATAGGTAGGCATGGATCACAGGTCACACTAGATTCTGCATTCAGGACGCTCTAAGCGCACCACAGATCAGTGTAAATATACTTATAAGAAATTACTCTGACTGGTTGATTGTTAGGCGCGAGTAGGCGTAACCTTGAGATAACCAATGAGAACGCTCGGTCGCACTCCCCGCGCCCCGCGCCGCGCCTCACACTGACGTGACCTTTTGTAGTAACAGCGAATCTCGTAACACGGTATCTAGTGTGATTTGTGGTATGGATTAACACCAGACACAGATGAAAAACATCAGTTGTTACGCATAGTTTTTAAGCCTCTTTTTAAATGTATATAAAATTTTGTCCGTAAAAAATCTATAAATCTTCTTCTTGACAGTCGGGAAAAAATACTAGCTAAGTGTCAATATTAATGAGTTCCAAGTTTAAAGTCTCAACAGATTCAACTCGAGCGTCTGCTTACAGTTGCTTCGCCAACTTGTTTGAAAAACAGATGCGAAGTCGAGTTGTTTCAAATTTTGGATCTTTGCCTTAGTTTCCCTTTGCAGGAGGAACGGGAATATTTTCACCCGTTACTGCGACTGTGTATTGGTTAAGTCGAACATAAAAAAAACGAGCTCTTCCCATTATAAATGGTGCTTTTTAATCGTCTAGGGACCGTTGTGAGGAAGTTGTAAACGAGATAACGAACATCTTTTGTTCCACGACTTACTAAATTCACGAAAGAAGAAAACAGCTGTTCCATGCAAAATATTCATAGATCTTTAAATAAAATGTATGAAACAGCGTTTTTTTTCGTGAATTTTCATAAGTTGTAGAACAATAGTTTTTCGTTATCTTGTATACTTAATCTTCACAACTTCCCATCCGCTTCCATCCGCTCTTCGTGGAAATCTAAGGGGGAGGCCTATGTCCAGCAGTGGACGTCCTGTGGCTGAGATGATGATGATGATGAATCTTCACAACCGCTCCCTAGATTAAAAAGCACCTTAAGACAAAAATAGATAGACACCACTCATTTGTTTTCCTGACTTTAATTTATTCTCTAGGATAAAGATAAAGTTATATATAGATATAATAAAAAATATTTAATGCATCCATCAGTATCAAAAAATATTTAAAAAAAATTACAACGTAATATTGATAGCAAAAATTTAATGGTGCCTATATTGGACACATTTGAAAACTACATATTCATATATTTTCTATAAAATATGCAATTAAAGTTTCCTTGAATTTAATGAACGGTACAGACCAGAGAAAAATGTGCTGGGAGAGAATTTGGAATCTGGAAAACCATATGAATTTCGTATTTAATATTGTCCGATTTATGACATAATTCTTGGCAGAAAATTGTTAAAACACCTCTGCGCTCGGCTGAACCTTACTTTTCATCAGCGGCCTTTGTCTCAAGACAAAAGCTACAATCAGTATCGCAGACATCTCTTGCCCGTACCTTTATGGATACATACATAATTTTAGTTGTTACCTAGATATACGAGTGATTCGTAGAGCGCCTACGAATCTGGAATCTGGTATGCGTAGCAGGCTCGTAGGTCCTTGTAGCACATACGTAGCACTTTTTGCGAGACGTAGCAATCTGCTACGTCGTATTTTTTTTATTTTTTTTATTGAACTTTGGTGACGAGACGTGCAGGTCACTCATCTGATGTTAAGCGTCACGCTTGCCCATAACAGTTCAGTGCCACCCATAGTTTTGATCTTCAACAGTTCAAAACCATGCGCGGCAATACACTGCGCTCGTCACCCTGATATAAGATGTTGAATCTCTTTATGCTCAGTAATTACGCTGGAAGCATTGCTTTCAATCACACGGTAATGCTTGCGCACTACTACTTGGCGGTCGAATAACTGGCAAAGGTGTAGGTACGGACTCTGCAGAAGAACCCTACCACTACTTCGAAACTACTACTGCTAGTTTAGAACAAAATTTTATCGACCTAACATTAACTCTAACATTCGGAATTCATAAAGAAACTTAGGGAACGTCCTATCTCGTATAAGTTAAGCGTCCTAATTTGTGCTCAAGTAATAAGGTTATCTATTAAGGCACTTTATGACTTCCTTGTATAAAAACCTTCATTCAGTGGAACGAGGAGCATTCCGAGTTTTACAGTTATTGGCCGAGGCAGTTGCGTCGGCTGTAAAACCACTGTCATAATAATATGACGCAAAGGCACCGACATAATGAACAAAAAAAAAATTGGACATACAACGAAAAAAAAAATTGCTATGCTATGTTGATATCATGCCCGTCGCTTCACTTCGCTTCGCTCGCAGGCTACCCCATTTCACCGCTTCACGGGTTGATTTTCGAAAAATCCTGAATTTCTTTATTTTTACTCGACTGCCCAAGAAGGCGGGTAATGTTTTATTTTTTAGTACACCAACCGAGATTAGCACGAAAAAAGATTTTTTCCATAGAAACTTTGGGGGTCCATTTTACCTCTTTAGAGATGGGATTTCCCAAAATCCTTTCTTAGTTCACCTGACCATTGAAAGAGTATTAGACCGAATTTCACGTCTCTATCATTAGCGGCTCGGTCTGTGCGTTTATTCCTAAAAAGAGACTTGTTATTTTATATAGATATTCTTCTAGTGGTAGAGCTCTTTTGCAGAGTCCGCCTGGGGAAGTACCACACCTTTGCCAGTTATTCAACCGTCAAGCAGTAGTGTGCAAGCATAACTGTGTTCCGGATTGAAGGGCAATGTTTCCAGCGTAATTACTGGGCATACAGAGATTTTACATCGAACATCTCAGGTTGACCAGCGCAGGCATTGCCGCGCATAGTTTTGAACTGTTGAAGTTCAAAACTCTGGGTGGCACTGAACTGTTATGGGCAAGCGTGACGCTTAACATTAGGTGAGCGACTTGCTCGTCTCGTCAACGAGAAAAAAAAATATATACCCACTAAAACCCCCTTCCTTGGTGCCTGGCGGAGAGTTCCGGAATCTCCAAGGGAACGTAACGCAGTTTTCAGCGCTGCGCTTCAGCTCCTCCTGGGACAGCTACGAGCTGTTCTGAAATTCCTCCGCCCACGACAACGTCAGCCAAATGACTTCAGGCTCCCCGGGATCAGTATGAGTACACACCCATGCTATTTTGAAATTATTTATTTATTAACCGAGCGAAGCGAAGGTCTCAGAGTTTACTGGGACAAATCGGTATTTGTATGTATGTTTGTGTGTATATTTGTCCGATGATAACTTGCGAACCGTTGACCCGATCTTCATGAAATGTTGTAGGCAAATAGTTCATTTCAATACAATTTTTAAGTTCGAATATGAGCTGAATCGGTCCAGGGGTTGTGAAGATATAGGGGTCGCGAGGTCTCAGTTCGCCGCGAACTACTAGTTAGTATACATTTTCAAAAACTGTATGTTGTATCTGTCTATCATAATGTCAGAAATGTCAGAAAGCTTTCGTTTTCTTATCTTTTAATTTTGCCGAAGAGATCGAGAAAAACTTACATTACTCGTATTTTGTTATTTATGATTCGTTTTTTTTCGTGATTTTTTGTTTGAACTATAAAGGTCGTTATTTATGATCTCCGGGAAGTTAAAAGATACCCATATAAAGTTCCTTTATAAGATCAAAGCTTATAAGACAAGATATCAAAATCCTGTCACAAACAGACACAAAAGACAAGACAAGACAAGAAGACGAGGTCGCGCGCTTGCCTCGCTTAGCATTCCTTGATAAAGGTCACCGCATGTGATCGAAACTATAGTCCGAATAACCGACTCAATGTAGCGTGAGTATTCCCGTTTTATTAAAGCAAAACAGACACAACACACACATTTCACTATGCACTGCGAGTACCACATTAAAGAAATCAGTAAAATTTCTTCTGACTAGGCTCAGATAAAACATTTCGGAAAATCACATATAGTGATTTTGATGTGAAAATGCGCGAGCGAGATAACTCTGGACGCGACTAAGGGTAGGTATATAACAGGAGGGCTTAATCGTAAAGCATTTTCTACCAGATATAAGTGTGCATAAAAATCACAATCCTAATCCTAACTAATGTTATGAATTAGAATGTCTGTCTCTCTGTCTGTATGTCTCTGTCTGACAAACATACACCCAACCCTCAGCCTATCATAAAACATTAACGTCACTCTACTTAAATTGAATACATTTTTGAACGAGCTCTAATAAAAGAAATTCTCATAAAATTAATGACAGTATGCCATATTAATGAGCGAGCTTAAAAATGCTTTCTCGCATTCAATTTGAAACATCAATTTGGTCTCGGGCCGAACAATGCGACCTTAAGGTAATGCCACAGGTAAAATAGAGGTACAACTTCGGGTTTTTTACCCGACTACCTAAGCAGTGTAATGATTTTCGGGTGTATGTAAATAAATCTGTCTATCTAAAAGGCTAATTTATATACAATGTGGCCCATCGGCAAGTGACCGCCCGGAAAGGGCTTATAGCACTCATCATTATGAACAACTTTTACTATGGGATCAACCCTGAAATCAAGAAAAAGTAATCTGATGTTCCATAGAAAAATATCAATGACACTCAACAAAATGTATGGAACAGCAGATTTTTTTTCTCGATTTCAGGGTTGGTCCCATAGTAAAAGTTGTTCATAATGATAAGTACTATAAGCTCTTTTCGGGCGGTCACTTGCCGATGGGCGACATTGTATATAAATGTACAAGCCCTTAAGATAGAGACGTGACATTTGAACCCAATAACTCCTCAAATGGTCTCGCTCTCTAGGAGAACATTAAGAACGGATTTTGCGAAATTCCACTTCTAAAGGGCTAAAATGGATAATTTAATGTATTATGACTTAACCACGCTAAAATGGACCCCAAAGTGTGTATGAAAATAAAGTATTTTTTTATGCTTATTCTATTTAAGTTTTATTTATGGCTGTGTAATAAGAATAAAAATATCTCAGGATTTTTCGAAGAACGACCCTTAAAGAGATGAAATTGGGTGTTACATTTACTGTAGCTAAGCCGGCCGAAGCCGTGCGGGCAAACTAGTTCTTTTATAAACATAATTAAAGAGTTTTCTTCAAATATTCTTGTTGAACAACAAAATATTTTTAGCCATATAACACTTCTAAGGGGGTGAAATGGATCCCGAAATGCTTATGAAAAAAAAGTATTTTTGGGTTTCTTCTCGATTTTGTCCTCCGACGCATACAGCCTTCTATCGCGTCTCACAAGTTTAACGTGTGTATCTTTCTGTTACATTGTTAAACTTCCAAACGGATGGACTGATTTTGATTAAGTTTTTTTGTTTAAAACTTCACTTGATCGAAACCGTGCTTAGCCATAATTCAAAAAAATCTATTCAGCCGATTAATTTTTGTACATTATTAACATAAGTTGTGAAATGGAAGAGAGCGACATTTTTTTGTTTTCAATATTTTTCGCCATTCCACATCAAATCGCTCGCCTGATGTTAAGCGTCACACTTGCCCCTAACACGTCAATGCCACCAAGAATTTTGAACGTTAGCAGTTCAAAACTGTCCTGCGCTCTTCACTCTAAGATATTAGATAAAGATATCTCTTTAGGCTCCGTAATTATTACGCTGGAAACTTTACCTTTCCGAACACACTAATAAAGCTGGCAAATACTGCTGTTGTGATACTTCCCCGGGCTCTGCAATAGAGTCCTACCAATACAAGTTATCGGGGGTTTTATAAAGCCAATAGAATTGTGGAATGAGCTTCCACCAGCGGTTTTTCCGAGTAACTACAACATGGGGGTTTTCAAAAGAGCTGTTAATCGAGTCTTTAAAGGTCGGCAACGTATCTGTGATGCCCCTGGTGTTACAGGTATCCATAGGCGACGGTGATCGCTTACCATCAGGCGGCCCGTCTGCTTGTTTGTCACCTATGGCATAAAAAAAAAAAAAAAAATTGATCCACAAATCCAAGTTACCCCTCTAGTAATTCAATATCCACTATGTCCGGTAACAGAGCGCATGCGTACGCTACCCCGGGACTAAGTGTCATGGCTTCCAGTCCGCGTATCGACGCCCTAGCTCGTCGCGCGTATCCCACAACATTCCTATAACACCCGATTCATGCTCTTAAACACCAAAAAACTCACAAACAGTCCAGTGATCTAGTGTTCCGTTCAAGTTTAGTGCGAAAAACCATAAAAACTGGTCCCAAAGCGACGCGTACCGGATTTTTCTGTTTATAACCGACGCAATCAGGTAAGTGGAGACGCTTTCATTAGAAGATTAGATACATGATAAGGTGTCCTATTGAAGATTTCTTACATGTGTGTGTCAGGTAAAATAAACGTTAGTGTCTATTGTGCTTGAAATTGTTTTTCAGTTTATCGATTAAAGTTTTCGTGCTCACGCTAGGATCGGGGCGGAATTTTGATGGGACGCCGCACATTATGGGATTTAATGATGGGGTATTGTTATTGACGTATTTAATTAGAGGCCGTTAGGGGTTGAACGTGATCTTTAAAGGGCTCGTTGGCTTCTGTTGAGGTTTGACGACCTGGTTTGAGTTTTATGAATAGGGGAATAATGTACATAATGCATAAATTATATGAAAAGCTACCAAGGATACCCATCAAGCGCAAAGTGTATTTGGTTTCAACTATCCATCAGTAAGTAAATACCTAATTTAAAAAGTAAAGTTTGGAATCAAAAAAGGATTCACGCTTCGGACTCATAGGCTACAAGGATTCCGTGTGTCGGAGGTGAATGAATCGAGCATATGCATTTTTTCCAGCACTGTACGGCCACATAAGGCAATCATTCAAATTACTTTATATTTGGCAAGTGCTTTGGGACATCGATCTCTAGGGTTCAGAGATATAATATATTTTTAACCGAGCAAAGCGGAAGTCTCAGAGTCTAAATGAGTCGGCGTTTGGATTTTTATATATTTTTTCTCAACTTTTTTTTTTTTTTTAATCTGGCAATTGTCTTTATTAACTAAGCAAAATACATACAAACTACTTAGCCTACTACATGAAAATAACAGTTGGATTAACCAGAGACCATTAGGTCTATAGATAATCCAAATGTTCAAGCCCACTACCAGTTGGTAGCGTACCCAGCATGCTAGCGGCATTACCACGCTGAATGGCAATGCTTATGTGTTGAGCCAAATAAACGCCAGCATTATGGTCGCGCGTCGCGTCTACCAGGTAATTTTAATTATTTATTCATTTATTTGACTTTATTTTAATTAATTGGCCTCTATTTCGCCCAAAGGCTGAGCATTACAATACAACGTGGTAATGGGGCCAGCATTTTGGGAACAATTCCCACTGGTAGCGGTCTTTTAGATTAGTTTATTTTGTTTATTATTACTATTTAATTTTAAGTCTTAAGTATTTAACTGAATTAATTTGTTCGTCATTTTTAATGAATAATTTTGATAGTAGTAGCGATGTCGTCATAAAAACTGTAGCATAGAACCTCTTCTCACGTCAGTGCTTTTTGTGCAGACGAAGGCCAAGAAGGAGCCTACGAAGGAGTTTCAATGCTTAAAATAAAAACACGTGTCTCATTTTATTTTAGTATTGTTTACGTTTTCTAGTTTTAATTATATGCAATGGATTGTGTTGGCCGAAAATAAATACATTTTGTATTTATGAAATTCGTAAAAAGAATAGGTACTTATTCGTTTAGAATACTGAACCACGAGTACTCAAGAATGACATAGCCATCTCTTAATGTACGTAACTTTTACGACGAATCTACATCCAGCTAGATGTAAACACATTGAAGATTTGACTCACTGACCTCGGGATTCTGAAACGTTTGTTAACTTTGACAAAATTAATTCTAATGCTGCCTTTGTCTGGCACTAAGTAAATGACAAAGACAGCAATAAACTTAATCTGCTGTCAAAGTTAACAAACGTTTCAGAATCCCGAGGTGAGCTGCAGTGGCGGAATTACAGATTTTCTAAGTACAGGGTGTTAATTTTTTGCCGCCCCTTACTCTACAAGGTAACTAGTCGGTGCCTAGTTTATTTTTATAATTCAGCAATTAAGTTGAAATTTATAAATGCGAAAGTTTGTCTGTAAGTGGATATGTAAGTATGTAAGTACTTAAGTATGTAAGTGTGTTTGTTCCCGTTCAATTTTGTAGCGGCTGAACGGATTTGGATGAAATTTGGTATGGAGGTAGTTTATTCCCCGGATTAACACATAGGCTATTTTTTATCCCGATTTTTTTTACTGTTCCCGTAAAATAGCGGTTTAATCTGCGGGGCGCAGCTAGTTGTATATAAAACAATGTTTGATAAAATAAAAAACAAAAAAATGTGCAAATATAGTGCAAAATATTAGCTTAGGAAGGCTGATTTACACCACTGAAAATGATGGAATATACTACAGAACCACATAATTCTCTCTATAAATAAGGCCTTTGTACAGAACAGAAACTAAAGAAATGTAACGTACATAATCCTTTCAAATTCAAATACACATCCGAGCACACACGACATTCACAAGCTTTTTCATCTCACATCGAAAAGCGCGAAAATCCGTTTCTACTTGTTTTAGAAATGAAAAAGAGCAAAAAACGAAAATGAAAGACTTTAAAAGGCTTGATAGCTCGTTGACCTGGTGAAGGAATGATGAATGTTATTTTAATACACAAGCCGAAATATCCGAACAGTTTTATACATCAATGGATAGATATTTTTTCGAAAACGCTTATGACTCGACTCTCTTCAGTAAAAAAATAAATTAATATACATAAAAAGAGATCTGTATCAGCCTTTAAACATCCCACTGCTGGGATATCAGCCTACCTTCGAAGGGTTATTAGGCCATATCCACCACGCTGGCCCAGTGCGGGCCCAGTGCGGGCTTCTAAAAATATGCAGGTTTCCTCACGATGTTTTCCTTCACCGTAAAGCCAGTGGTATATCCGTTCGTAAGTTCCAAAGAACTAATTGGTACGGGCCCGCCTGGGTTCGAACCTGCTACCTCACGAATGTTGAGGCTAGCGTTCGTACTGAGCTACCACGACTATACTGAGCTACCACGACTATACTGAGCTACCACGACTATAAAAAGGGATCAAAAGACATCAATGTCGACTACAACGGTATGTTTCAGCTTCACTTGAGCTACAACCATTCCGTACCATGCCATTCCAGCGTGTTTACTATCTTCGACCACACCGTCAGTGACCATCAAATAAGTTTGTGGTCAAAATGTCAAACAAAAAAAAAAACTAGGAATGTTATATGATTCGAATGTAGCGATTAGCGATTTTGATAATATGTGAGTTCTCAGTTCGATGTCCCGACCTGAGACTTCACGACCTTATAACTTGATAATTTCTTCACCGATTTTGTTCATATTCAAAATTCTTATTTAGAATCGAGTGAATCTTTGTGCCAAATATTATCAGAATCAGTCGGTAAATGGCGCAGCAGCAAACTTTCCCCTTTTCTGGGGGAAATACCCCCGAATCAAAAAACGCCGCCGACGAAAAAAAAACCTGTATACCAAGTTTCGTCAAGATTATTTGAAAAATACGACCTTTACAAGATACGGACAGATGAAAGCAATTTTTCGATTCGCTCACTCGGCCAAGTCGGCCAATAAAAAACAATAGTAAACATTAAAAGAAAAAAACAGTATAGATTAGTGGCGTCAGAAACGGTCGGTATCTTCTGTTGTCCCAAATGTCTCCTAAGACATTCTACTGCCTAAGAACTTTCAAGGGCCTTTCTAGTTGGTTTAGTTGGTATTTTATTTCAAGTATATTCGAGAAGTCTAGACTAGAAATTTTGCTCATAGTGGAAACTTTAATATATTCGTAGAACATATAATTTTAGGAGCGAGCTCTTAACGGTTTACTTTGATAAAATCTGGTTTTTAAATCTTATTTTGGGATATATGTTTTTTTGGTTCTGTATCTAGTATTGCATGGCGGGAATACATGTGTACAAGACATTTTCTCGATAAAAAAAAACATTGAAAAGACCTCGATTTACCTACATTTTTTGGAGGCGCTCGGAACCCCTAGTGTATATTGAAGTGATTATTACACTAATAGTGAGGTAATAATAATATCTAGGTTTGCATAAAACAGAATTTCGATTGATTTCCTGGTTTAGATGTAATTAGCAATTATCTGGTTCTTGAGTAGCGCTCGCAAAGCCATCTGTTTTCATCTGCGCGCAATATTATAGCGCTATCTTTCTCTCGAAATACCCTCTTAATTACCTGGTGAATTGTATTATAATGATTATTAGTCTGTATGCGAGATCATTTGGTTTTGTTATCTTTGCAACGAAGTCTCTGTCCTTACCACTCAATTCCTCACCTATTCCTTTTTTACAGCATATTTTATGAGTTCAGCAGTAAAATATCTTTACGAATTGCTTGCAATAAATTCTACCTGTGGGGAATGAGGTTAAGTTTGGACTAGCAAGAACTTTTCGCAATTCATTGCACGTGTGACTGGCTAGTGCATTTGCAAATTTATTTAACTTAAGAAATACATGCAATCAGTAACATTACTTAAGCAAATTTGCAAAACTTGCAGAAATTTCTTGCATGATTCTTATCAAGATGATTTATTGCAGAAGATAACTTCTGAAACATTTTAGTGTTGCCCGATTGTATTATTTTCTATACCATGTTTAAGCCTATCTGTATATATCCGGGTATAAAAGTGTTGGGCGTATAGTCAAGAAATGAAGTTCCCGTGCACTTTGTAATTCAAGAAACTGTCTGCCTGTTCAAGCTACTGGAGTTTTAAAGGAACACAAAAACAAAACCTACTTTGACACTAACTCCAGCCACCACTATATACACTAGCACTATTACCACAGAATAAATAATTTCAGTTTGCACAACACCCATACTCCTCAACTTCCCAACACTCTCCCATCCTATCTCAAGCATTCTTTGAGTTCCCACGGGAACTATGATACTATAGCCATATGTGTATATATATATTTAATTGTTTATAAACATGTACAGTTCTGCACGAAACATGCTTCTGCTGAACTGGATCAATTGGGCACCCAAGACACAAACTTTGTTGTCTAGTTTGGGGCCCGGTGCCAAAGCTCCTAAAATTGTTTTTCTTTCTCAGTCTTACTCTCTTACTTACATACTCACATACTTACATACTCGCACTTACAAATACACCCTAAAAACTTAACTCTCCTTCTCGGGCAGGCGGGTAAAAAGCAAAGGCATTTACTTTCTCCCTTTACTATCTATGTAGAGTTTATCTATCTATGTATCTACTACCTTTTCCTACCTACCTTTTAAAAAAAACCGAGCACCCTTCCTTTGTCGTTGAGGTGTCAACAGTTATTTTAACACGGGTACAGTTAAAGATAAAATTGTTTTAACATTGAGCGAACGGTATGACAAGATTTTCGCGCTTCGCTATACGATCCAGAATGAGAATGTTAGTTAAAACAAGTTACATTTATAAATATTAAAAAAAAAATGCCTTTCGTTGATAAGCGCATCTCTTGAGAATGGCTCGACCGATTTGGCTATTTTTGTTATTATGAAACAAAAAATTGTCCTGAGCCCTAAACCTGCAAAACCAAAGCCGAGCGACATCGCTTACGAAATCGCGGGCTTCAGCTAGTTATTAAAATAAAAACAATTTTAGTCGACTGCAAAATGAGCCTATAAAACTCAGCTAATACAAGGCTTTCAACGATACCACTCACAGCAAAATCAGTCCTGGTAACAAGGTAGG
The DNA here is from genome assembly GCA_947579745.1 of Apocheima hispidaria. Taxonomy (NCBI): domain Eukaryota; kingdom Metazoa; phylum Arthropoda; class Insecta; order Lepidoptera; family Geometridae; genus Apocheima; species Apocheima hispidaria. Next base: position 3,187,045 of record OX388169.1, read on the forward strand.
TAGGTAGGAATTATGGTGTAATTTATAAACCCACATACAAAACAGACTTCTTCATGTTCCCGCCAAAAACTCAGTCGGTTTCACTTTTTTCTTTGCCTGTACTTTTGAAATAGGCCGTGCAAACACATCGCATGTCTCCACATCTCTAATTGTAAACAGTCTGCCTCTGTGGAATTTTTACAAAGGATCTCCAGTTTCACCATTTTCACCCCATAAATATGTATGTTTCTGATGTTTGCCTTTCCGCGTGTGGTAACCCTAACAAAAGGTTAGCAGTGAATAATACGATATAGATATAAAAATGTATAAAAGGCCGTTGGTATTTATGTGAACCTTGACATATTCCCGTTACACTTAATAGCGGCAACATATTTTGCCTGATACATATATATCTGATATATATTTTAAAAACGGTGTTATTTCTACTCATGTGTGTAGGTTTTCGTCAGTAAATAAAATCAACTCTTCCGAAAAAGAACTGTTTATATATCCAACAGTCCAAGAAGGAAGGTAATATTATTACTTAATACAAAAAAAAAGGCTTGAGTGGCAGCCCGCCACCTCGTGGTGTGCGCTGCTTTTGAATAAGTGGCGGGCGGCCACGAGGTGGCCGATCGTCAAACATCGAAATTTTCTCCTTTTAATTTAGAAATATTATTAAAGTTTTAACAAAGCTTTGAATGCAAGGTCCGATAAAATTCTAATCCTTCAGCTAATGGACGAATATTTCTTGCCACTTGCCAAAATCAGGAAAATGGCGAACGCCACTCTATGAGATAATTGACCGAGTTAGCGAAGAGAACGAAACCCGTACCAATATGCGGATAGGTGAAAGGATTATTTTCTAGTTATTATTATTATTATTATAATAATCCTTTTTTTTTTTTCTAAAACAGTATATAAAATTGTAGGATCTGTATACTAAGTTCCGTCAAGATTAGTTGAAAAATACGATTCTACAATTTTATAGTTTTTTTTGTCGTCTGCGATTATTGATTGGAGGAGTATTCCCCCAAAAATGATGAAAGATTCCTAAAGTTTTATTTTTCAACCAATCTGTTCGTGACATCGGAAAATCGCGGTCAGCGAACCAACGAGATAAAGTAAGAGGAAAATATGTTTATCTCTTTCTCTCATTTATAAAGCAGTAACTCCGGACTTATTGTCAAAGTTTCCGTTTGCGGGACCTTTCCTTGACATTTAGAAGTTGTAAGGTTTCTCGCGGACTACAGCAATTTATATCTCTCCTTTATTTTGACAGCCCACAGACCAAAGATAATATAATCCGTAGATCGTGCACCCGCGACAAAACTTATCTCTTTCACACATTTTCAACATACTTCAAGATAAAAAAAACAATTAGTGTAAATTAAAAAAATTAAACAGCAATTTTCATGTTTATTCTTTTTATTTTGGTGAAACAGGAGAAAGATAATCTCGTTTTTAGGGTTCCGTAGTACTACAAGGAACCCTTATAAGTTCGTCATGTCCGTCTGTCTGTCCGTCCGTCTGTCTGAATCCTTTACAGCCTTATAACTTTTAATGTTACAAGCTTACATGCATGAAATTTGCACAACGATAGTCTAAGTATAGACATACAGTCCCAAAAAAAAAAACTTTTTTGTAAAATAAGGGTAGCTCCCATACATGTAAAGCGGGGTAAAAAAAAAAAAAAACGCTGCACCCCATCATGTTGGGTGTCGTTGAATAGGTCTTTGTAAGGTGATAATTTTGACAGAACTAAAAAAACATAATTTTATATTAATAAAACATACACAATACAATGTAAAATCATCATCATACATGTAAAATGGGGATAAAAATATTTTTTTTTGCCTGTACCCCTCATGTGGGGTATCATTTAATAGGTCTTTTAAAATGATGTTAAGGTTTCCTATACCATTTTTATATCAAACGTACTGCTTGCGAAATATGGGTCGACAAAGTTGCTTGCAATGTGTGTCCCCCTGCCATATCTAAACTATGCATTGCAGAACTTGTAATCTTCCATGTTGATAGATCTTAGTAAAAACTTTCTTTTAAAATCATTTCGGGCAACATGTAATAACCACTTTTTGAGTTATGCTGTAATAACGGATAAAAACTTCAAACATCCTACGCACCTACGGAACCCTACTAAGCATGGCCCGACATGCTCTTAACAAGTTTTTTTACATATTTTTCCCTGTGTCGTCAAAAAAAAATGTTATTGGCCTTTTCAAAGAAAAAGATTTTTCTATTCAGTGGGCTAAGTAGTTATGTATTAGTTAAGCAGATTAAAAATCTTATTTTGAGATATATATGTTTTTTGGTTTTAACGTCTATAGAGATGAATAGAGGCAAAACAAGATGACCAGACATTTTCTCGAAAAAAAAAAACACTGAAAGACCTCGGTTTACAATAATTGTTCGCTGGCGCTCGGAACCCCTAGTGTATATTCAGGTGATTATTACACTAATAGTGAGGTTATAATATCTAGGTTTGCATCGATCAGAATTTCGATTGATTTCCTGGTTTAGATGTAATTATCATTATCTGCTTTTTAGATTATTTTTTTTTATCGTGAAATAATCCACGAAAAATCTTACGTTATAGCATCAGTAACATTACTTGAGAGCCAGTTTTCAATTCAGGCTAGTTATGTTAACCTATCAGGAGAACTCCAGTCAGATGCGTAGGAATAAGAACTGTCCATCATAAAAAAAAAAAAACAAAAAAGTAAAAAAGCGAAGCGCCTTTTGTTGTGAAATATGTACCACTAATAGTATGGTTTTGTGACAGCTGGCAGCATAATGAAACCTTTGCCCGAGCAACCCTATTTCTGTCTTGGGGGACTTAGGGTTGCCAATATCAGACAAGGTCACTCCCCATTTATTACATCGAGTGAGTTCTCCTCGAAGTTGGGCTCAGTAAAAGTGTTGCAGGATCGTGTTGTTAATAAATAACATTAATACAGGAGTTTTGGCGGGAACGTGAAGAAGTCATGTCGCGTCATTCTATTATTTTCTATAACTTGTGTTATTTCGAGTGTTAGTGTGTAAAAACGGTGAAATTTTACCCGTTAAGTGAACATGCACGAGTGTTGGTGAATGGTATTATGTCGTGAAACGTGAATTTTCGTGTTGTTTCCAAAACTCCATAAAAGGCTCTAGTAAAGTTTTCACCACTTTACTGGGGCGTGACTTGGACTTGATCGTGACTTGCTTTGCTCGCCTTTGACTGTGACTATGACTTGTTTGATATTATTTAACAAAACTTGAAAATATATATATGTATACTTGACACTGGCAAATGCATAAGACGTGCGACGCCAAAATCCTCTTAGGAGGAAAGAGAGAAAAAAAAACATTAATACAGTACTAAGAGTTCCGGTTTTACTTTTTAAGGTACGGAACCCTAAATATGAGTTTTATGAAAATATTAAGTATTTTTTTTTTTTCTCTTTCCTCCTAAGAGGATTATGGCGTCGCACGTCTTATGCATTTGCCAGTGTCAAGTACACTCATAATTTTTCAAGTTTTGGTGAATATTGTCAAATAAGTCATAGTCACAGTCAAAGGCGAGCAAAGCAAGTCACGGTCAAGTCCAAGTCATGCCCCAGTAAAGTGGTGAAAACTTTACCAGAGCTTTCTATGGAGTTTTGGAAACAACACGAAAATTCACGTTTCACGATATTATACCATTCACCAACACTCGTGCATGTTCACGAACACTTAACGGGTAAAAATTCACTGTTTTTACACAATAACACTCGAAATAACACAAGTTTTGGAAAATAATAAAATGACGCGACATGATTTCTTCACGTTCCCGCCAAAACTCCATATTAAGTATTTTCTATCAAGCAGTTTTGACAACGTCATTTGTCAAAATGAGTTTTTGCGGAAAAAATATTTTTCCAGACAAGATTTTATAAAATCCGTTATTACTATGCGCTGATCAAAATGAGCCCAAACTCCATCATGAATCTACTGTTAGTTACTGAGGAGTTCCGTTTTCCACCTTCCGTATCTATCATCAGATCAGCTCGCTGTCATAATACTGTATTGTTATCGGAACTTGACAGGCAAGCAAAATTTTAGTCAATGACATTATGTTCTCTTGAGGGCGCCATATTAAATTATAGCCTATAATACCAGCGGATGAAGAAGACACTTCCAACGATACCTCAAGTTAATATTTTAAATTATAATACATTATATATAAAACAAATGCTTGACATATTGATGAAACTATAATATTTTTATAATATTTCAGGAGTTCACTCAATTCCTCATGGATCCCATTATCAGAACTGGATTTTGTTGAAAATGGAACCAACCTGAAAGTATATCCTCTCAAATAAAAAAATAAATAAAAATCGTTTTACAAATGACGCAGTTTTTTTTTAAATATTTTGGCTCTAAACTTTGTGTATTTCGCCAGTGTCAAGTATTGTAATATTTCAAGTGAAGTCAAATATTAGATAAAGAAAACAAGTCTCAGTCGAGTCTAAATCAAGCAAAGTAAGACACGGTCAAGTCCGCGTCAGGCCCCAGTAAAGTGGTGGAGACTTTACTAGACGTTTCTATGGAGTTTTAGAAACAACACGAAGTGTCACGATTCGATTCGATTATTCTATTCACCAACACTCGTGCACATTCATATGAATGGATAAAAAGCCACCGTTTTTACATATTAACATTCGAAGTAACACAAGTTTTGGAAAATAATACAATGACGCTACATGACTTCTTCACGTTTCCGCCAAAACTCAGTATGACGGAGTTCTGAGGTAAAACATTTAAAAAAAAAGTCCACTTGAGAACTTCCTCCTATTTTTTGGAAGTCGGTTAAAAATAAGATTTGAATCAGAAATTGCTTCGCTTCAACCTCAGAACAATAACTAAAGCAAACGTAATGCTGACGCCAACTTGTCCGCCCAATCTGTCATCGTGAGCTAACTTTTGATGAGGGTATTACAGAACTCGTGTGATTCGCCGATAAAAAAACATTCCTGAAGCTTTTTTCGGGTTTATATAAAGTTTTTGATACTTTGGATTTGTTGACAAAAGGTCACAAAGTGTTTTTTGGCGCTGTAATATTGGTCACTAAAACTTCTAAAATATTGATGTTCGGTTTCTTTTCGTATAGGTACCTAAAGCTGCAGTGACGTTCTGAGCAAGTATTTAATGTCACCCCCTGACTTCTGTTTGGTCTTCGGACTTGCATCATTACTTACATAACTCAGATATGCGAGATGGTTTAAAAAAAAAACAAGATATAAAAATTATTTTTAAAGAATGGGATATTAAGTGGTCTTGACGTGTTATTTTCAAAACTCCGTAGAAGCTTCCAAGTAAAACAATCACCACTTTACTGAAACATGACTTGGACTGGACGGTGACTAAAATTGGTGTCTTAGACTATGACTAAGATTTGTTTTTATTGTGAAATAATATGAACACAACTTACATAATTTGAAAAATATATGTATATCATATATAAACAAATGGAAGTTTGCAAATGCAAATTTTTCCTTACTTCTCAAAGGCCCTTAGTAATTGATGAATGAAAAGGGTGTAATTATATTAAAATCCGATTTAACTGAATCTTAAATTGGAGGCTATTAGCAGAGCCCTTTGGTTCTACAAATCACCACAAATTATAGGCGATTGTAAAATTTTGATGATAACTTTTAAAAGCTTTTAATTTTGAATGGTCTTTCAGTTTTCATCGAAAGTTTTTGTGACTTCACAAGAATCTTCAGAGAGGTTGGTAGCAATGGCATAAATATTTATTACAAGAATTTTTCAGTATTGGTATTCAGTATAGATTAATTTTACTATTAGTGCTCACGGGATATTTACCACGGTTATTATTTTTGTTGAGTTTCCGATATTTCGGCACAGTTGCATCCAGTACCAGTGGTACCCGTCGCAATATACTGAGAAAGGGGGTAGATCGGTTTGTCTGCTCCTAAATTTCGTAACTTTTTATCATCCACCCGCATCTTCTACCCGTGAACATGGCGCATGCAACTGTGCTGAAATATCGGGAACTCAACAAAAATAATAGCCGTGGTAAATATCCCGTGAGCACTAATAGTAATGTTGTAAACCACCACGATAGTCTAAAAAATTTAGTTTAGATTAATTTTGTTAAAATACTTTTTTAAAATTTTAAGATAATAAATTGAGCCCTTGTTTCTATGATACTAGAAGGCATTAGAGGGGCATATTGTTTTTTATTGTTTTCTAAAAAAAGCTGTCAATAAATATTAACGAAAAAAGAATAAAAAGAATAGTTTACAAGCATTTTAATTCCATGTTAGACAGAGAGCGATCTATATTGAGCTGTCACGTATTTGCCCTACATATTATGTACTAACACTCGCTTTGCAGGAAAGCGACGGAGCTTCATAAGCCGGTTAAAAATTATTATCGGTGCATATACGTTTCATATTTAATTATACTTTATACTAAAGGCTTGTTATTTAAAAAAAACATTATTCATTTATTATACACCATAATATCATAATTAAATAAATAGATTTAATTTATTTAAGTATTTATTTTAATTTTGTATCTAGTTTTAGTTTTAGTTTGTATTTTTAAGTTTAGATAATAATATAGCTATAGTTTTATATTATTAATATGATTTATCGATCAGATAATAAAATAATTCTAATAACAAAAAAAAAACATACTTAATATTATAAATGCGAAAGTTTGTGTGTATGTAAATAGGTATATAAGTATGTAAGTGTGAATGTTCTCTCGCTCACATATTTTCACATTCTTTGAAAATACAAATTGTTGGGTATAAATATAAAATGAACTTTTAAATATAACTTGCCATTAATTACAAGCTTTTTTTAAATGGCAATGTTTGTATGTTCGAGTGAAATCGTGCAACTGAATTTTAAACCAGTTCCCCTTGTTCAATTAAGTTGAAATTTAGCATGCCTGTGAAGTTCAAATGACAATACAATATTATGACAGCGAGCAGACCTGATGATGGAACCGGAAGGTGGAAAACAGAACTCCTCAGTAACTAACTGTAGATTGACGGAGATTGCACTCATTTTGATCAGTTTACCAATAACAGATTTTATAAAGACTTGCCTTGAAAAATATATTTTTCCTCAAAAATCTTAATTACTTTTTTCTTCTGCAAAATAAAGAAAACCTTTTCCTTTATGAAGAGTAGTCAACCCTACAAGTGCTCAATCTTATCCCTTTACAAGTCGATGTATGCAAGTGACAGAACAGGGTTGCCACTTGTAAGAGATTACCGCAAACGTATTCAAATGAGAGGGAACCGATTACCATAATACAAAGTTGTTCGAGGCATCAGAGCCTGATGTGCGTAGTTAGCATTTTAGTCGTTGGGGGACATACTTGAGGGGACATTAAACACTACGCGCTATATAATTAAAATTTAACAAGCAAGAGAGAGAAAACGAAAATCTGTTTCTACATGGCCTGACCTGACATCGTTTGAAAGACATGAGTTTCTGGGGAAGCGAAAGGGAGAAGCTATAACCTTAATAGTTAGTTTCTTTTGCTCCCGTGAAATTCAAATCTAGCTGTCCCTTTCACACGATGTCAGGTCAGGCCATGTATAGCCATCTGCTGGACCGTTTCACACATTTTGAATATTTTATAGGAAAAAAAAAACTGAGGACCTTAAAAAATAACAAGTCAGATATCTTTAGAATAGGTGGTTTTAATTCAAATAACGAATATAAATTCCGTGGTCCAACAACACCCACAAAGTCAAAATAGCGTCCAAAATGTAACGTCTTTTCTGTCTAAAATGTAATGATAAAAGCCAGATACTATTGTTGATATTAGTGATACTACCATCATAAGTCATATCTGGTGCGAAAAATAAAGTATTTATCGATCAATCCACTCAAATTGATAATAAACTCATCATCATCATCATTAGCCAGAAGACGTTCACAGTTACACAACGAAGGCGTCCCCCTTAGAAAAGGGGTGGACTGCCATAATCCCCAAGATTGGCAGGCGCTTTGGGGAACTCTCACTGTTTACTAAGAGAACGCTTAAGCCGTCTTCCGGTGTTACTGGTCGCAGTTATAGGACGAGTAGCCTAGTGTGGACTAATATAGACGTATGTGCGAGGCCGTGGGCGTAGGACTTCGCCCCCGCCTAGCTCCTCCACTTAGAACTTACCCGGGATCGATAAACTCAAGAGAATGGAAACGTTAATATTGACTCTCGAATTTGTCAAGAAATGTAACCGTATGTACTTAGCTAACACTGGTAGGGGTTGAACTCCATCCATATCGTGTTACGGAACAGGGGCCTTATCCTGTAACTCTGGTGGCAATGGTCATCGCGTGCCGTCCCACTCGCGCAAACCTAGTCACACCATGCTAGCGAGCAGGATAGCAAACGAAGACCATCGCCACCAGAGTTACGGGATAAGACCCTTGGATCAATAGCCGACTCGATGAAGTGGTTTCACTAGGTTACAGATTGATGACTGGCAGAATAGGAACTTCAGTGCATCTCCTGCGGCCTTAATTAAAGGCGCCTGTTAGTGTAACTTTTAAACTTTCGCGATTTGATCACATAATTTTATGTTTCTTATCAGGACTTAACCACGCTAGTACTAGTTTATTTAAATACCTCGACGTTCCGGCCATGTTTCAATGGCCGTGGTCACGAGCTGACTGAAGAACGCGGGTCGTCTCTTTGCGAAGCGAGGGTGTTAAGATCTACCCTCATTTATTTTTGCCTTGAAAAAAAAAACTAGTTTGAGCGTGGTTAAGTCCTGATAACAGCTACACAACGAAGCACATTTCTCGTGAAAAAGCAGCCTTAATCTTAGGGGGTCTACACATGGCCCGACCTGACATCGTGTGAAAGGGACAGCTAGATTTGAATTTCACGAGAGCAAAAGAAACAAACTATTAAGGTTATAGCTTCTCCCTTTCGTTTCCCCAGAAACTTATATATAGCCATCTCTGTCAAGCGATATCGGGTCGGGCCATGTAGCGAGGCCTTTAGAAGACAAGGTAATAGATTGATAACAAACTGTCAGAAACGGGACCTAAGCCCATTCACGCATAAATCCTTGGCGTAAAATCTAGATGGATGACGTAGGTACATATTCCTGTCCCAGTTTACCTATCTCCTCAGAGGGATTTACCCTGCATGTAAAACATTATAACAAAAACTCGAAATCCTTTTGGATTACAGAAACAAGCCGGATAACAGTAGATTCAGGTTTTTTTTACAACAACCTGGAAACCCCTTCTGGTCTTGAGTCTGAAGTTCGTTGCTCGTACCTCTGGCAACCGACTTCTGACAAGCTACGGCACTGCCAAAAAAATATTGTCAAAATGCGAAAAGAGAACCTTTTATTTTTGAATTGGGTTAGCCTCATACAACACAGCCTTATACCACAGAATAAATAGCACTTCGTAAGTTATGCTCCTACCTATAGGATATTAAAAGTTCACCAAGCCCTCCACGAGAGATTTTCAAACAAAGGGGCAGCCACCGGCGACGTACAATCCCCATTCACCCCATTGTAAGAAATAAAGGACGCGAGGGGCCGCTTCCTTCAACTACGATAACGAGTAGAGAATTGCAGAGAAATAGCTCTTGAGCACACAAATTGAAAACAAAAATTGTTTAACACGCGCAGCGCAACGTTGCGTGAGCCGCTACGAGCGCTACACTCAAAACCGCGGCCCGTAGCACTTGTGTAGCCCAGCCGAACCTAAGATCACCGGCATTAAGTAAGCTCTGACACATTACTGTTTTACTAACTAGATTTACATTTGGTGATGCTGATGATGGAGCATAGTGCTCTTCGATCAAGTATTTTCACTCGACTTGAAAAAGCTTTTACAAACTGTATAACTCTGTCAATATAGGAGATAGTGTATGCTCTCTTAGTAGCGAAGCATTGCCTACTTATTGTGCTGAACATCCAGATCACGAACCTACTCTGATCAATACACTTTTCGATCACGAAAATGCTTTGATTTGTGTAAAATATGCAGTCCAGCAATCGTTGCGAATCTCTTTCACGAAGCCTGAAAGTTTGTAGAACATGTCGCATTGCTTCCCAACGTGCTTTTATCCCGTGGCGATAGTCTAGTATGCGAGCTACATAAGTCAAATTGGCAGCATTTTGGAGTGCAGGCAAGACGTCAGTCGTGCAGCGAACATCGGATGATCACCTCGTTCTATTTAATAATTGTCTGGTATTATTTATTTCGCTATTACTTAAGAAGCTAAACTGGAAAAAAATGGGTGTCTCATCATTATATAGTTTTTTTTCTCTCTTTCCTCATAGGAGGATGTTGGCGTCGCACGTCCTATGCATTTGCATTATGTAGTTTAGAGAGATTTGTTGAGATGCATGTGTTTTTGGTTCTATCGTCTCGTACAGCTAAGGGGGAAAACATGACTAAACATGACATGGTCTCGAAAAAAAAAACATTTAAAAAAAAATATCTTTTTAAACTATTGGTTTTTTTGGTTTCTTTGAGAATCGATTATCTATTTAAAAGAAAAAAAACAATTATCTGTTTTTTTTACTAGTGTGCGCTAAAGCCGTCTCTTTTCATATGTACGCGAAAGCGCATACCGCTTTATTTGGTTTATACCTTTTCTTTCTTTTCACCTTGAGCTGTGTGTCTGTAGATTTTCTAATCAGTACTACGCCTGACTACGGGGGATGAAAAATTGTGTGATATTCGATTTATGGGCGCTCCGTTTTTGTTTTATTTAATACTGGACATTCCAGAGGTTAGCTAACTGCGCGGCATTTCGCTATTTGCTTTCAGAGTTATTCCGAAAATTTACAGTCCATTGCGGCTTGAAGAAGTGAACGCTTATCTAATGTAAGAAGTGTTTATTCTAAATTTAATTATATTTTCTTAATGTAAGAAGTGTTTTGCGCATTGTCATATTAATATTATATCTACATAGACATGGTGATTTTTAATCGGCTAGGGAGCGCTTGTGAGGATATTGTATACAAGATAACGTACAACTTTTGTTCTACGACTTTTGAAAATTCCCGAAAAAAAGCAGCAGTTCCATACAAAACGTTCGTGGATCTTGCAATAAAATGTATGGAACAGTCTATATTTTTTTGGTGAATTTTGGAATTCAGGAGTTCCTTGAATTCCTCATGGATCCCATTATAAGAACTGGATTTTGATAAAAATGGGTCCAATCTGGAAGTATATCCATTAAAATAATATCATTTCAAAAGGAGCCATTGTTAGTATGCCGAGCAATTTGTCTATTTATATACTTTGTTATAATAAATCTATATATATTAAAATGATCCCCTTTTTTTCCTGTTCACGCAATAACTTGAGAAAGGCTAGATCGATTTTGATGATTTATTTTTTGTTGTGTTCGTAATTGCGAGGACAAAGTTTGTATAAAGAGTTTAGCCAGGCCGAAGGCTGAGCTTCGCAGGCATCAAGCTAGTGATAAATAAATAAATAAATATTGGTTGACGTTTTTCACACACAGCGTCATCTAGCTCCAAACTAAGCAAGCTTGTACTATAGAAACCGGATAACTGATAGAATACTTAAATAGAATACCTATGTATTCTATACAGAAAGTAAATAATATAAAACAGCCAAACAGATTTTGTTGAAATTTTCAGAGAATCTAGATTAGCCCAGTGGGTGATCCTGTGAAGCTTAGTAACCGTGCGAAGCCGGGGCGAGTCGCTAATACTTAAATACACCCCAATTACATTACCGTCATTATTGGGCACAGTCCCTTCACTCCATGCTCAACGTTTTCAAACTCCCCAGACAAAGACGTCCCTATTTTATCGGACCGTTATTCTATTTAGTGACTTCACAAAGACCCTGAATATTGACGATGGGTTACGCAAAAATCGGTAATTGATGCCTCCGGGAGTCCATAAAGTTACCTGACCCTTGCCCGTCCTTCCCTTAACATGTTTAGAGGCATACTCGTATCTCACACTTATTAGAATATCGGAAAGGAGGTGTAGTCTATTACTTGACTGCCCCGGTGGCTCAGTTGGTAGTGAACCTACCTTCTGTGTTTGGGGTCGTGGGTTCGATTCCCATCTAGGACAAACATTCATGTGATGAATATTTGTGTTTGTTCTATGTCTGGGTGTTAATATCTATATAAGTATGTATTTAAAAATATCTATGTACGTATATCAGTCTCTGGCAGCCATATTACAAGCTTTGCTTAGTTTGGGGTCAGATGACCGTGTGTGCAAAAATGTCCCAGATATATATTTATATTTAGTTAATTTATTTAGGTAGCTTTCTGGTGTATATTTAAAAAAAATGGACGTTGTAGTGTATTTATTAACTAAACATATAGGTTGAAATTGAAAAGAGTTTTGGCGGAAACGTGAAGAAGTCATGTCGCGTCATTGTATTATTTTCTAAAACTTGTGTTATTTCGAGTAATAATGTGAAAAAAGATGATTTTTTATCCATTAAGTGTTCTTGAACGTGCACAAGTGTCGGAGAATAGTATAATGTTGTGAAACGTGAACAGTTGGATTACCTGATTTTGGATTTTAAAATGATCTTTATTTTACATAAAAAGTAGCCAGAATGAAAAATATGTTGTCTTATCAGGCTAGGATTGCCTATATCGGTCTTTTGATAACAGAGATAAATAATTAATTGATATTTTAAACTAGTTTTACTAGTTAGTTCAGTTGGACTACCTAGAAACCGCTGAAGGTCTAAAGATAATGAAATGTTCAATCCGATTACCACTTGGTATCGTAACCAGCGTACTATCGGCATTACCACGCTGAATGATAATGCTTATGCATTGCAACAGATAAATTCCATCATTTTTGTTGCTATCAGTGCATTTTAAATTAGGCTATACACATTCTGCTGGTCAGATATAAGATTTTTGTTGAATAGATATTTAATATCTTTATCAACAGCAGCAGCAGCCAGAAGACATCCACTGCTGAACTAAGGTTTACCTGCGGGGGGTGTTACTATAATCCCGACTATGTAAGGACTATGTAAGGAAGCTTATACTCGGGATTGACACATTATACCACTTCCGGACGTAGCCTTCCTGCTGGATAGGGTGGCTACCATAATCCCCACGCTTGGCAGTCGGTTTGGTGATCGCCCCTCTTACCGTTTACTAAGAGGACGCCCGTCTTCTCGTCGCAGTTTTAAGACATACGAGTCTCACATGTTTGCATATGCATTCGGAACACAAAACATTAAACTGGTTAGCCTTATGTCTACCAACCACATACCAACTTATTATAAATTCTACAAAAGGATTCATAAAACGAAGCTAAACACGGCTACCTTTTCCACTGCGGACATGCAGCTTAATTTTAGCTTTTAATACAAATTGCTGAAACTAAAATATACTAAGCTTTGACTGAAAATGGCTTCAAACTCTTCATTAACCTGTACCCACTGACAACAAATTTATCTGTGGTCCCGTACTGGAAACATGGTACTGACTCGTAATTAATCTACGGTAGCCAATTGAAATGAAACGCAGAGGCCGGGCATGTGTGGTTAGGTTGATAGAAATTAGGTCAGTAAAATGTTCTAACAGTATACCAGTGTTTCAAATGGCTGCGACATATGCATAGCTAAGCTAGCTAGCCTGTACAGCTTCTCCCGCATAGGCTACAGTAACTTCAAAACCCCATTTCATCTCTTCAGGGGTTGATTTTTGAAAAATCCTGAAAAATGCTTATGTCTTTATGTTTAGTACATCAACCGGGTTTATTTGGCGTAACATGAAAAATCATTTTATTTCCATACAAACTTTGGGGGCTATTTTACCCCTTTTCTGGAGGAATTTCGCAAAATCCGTTCTTTTGTTCACCTAGAGGACTTGAGGATCATTGGATCCAAATTTCACGTCTCCATCATAAGCAGTTTGGTCTGGATCCAGCTCCACTAATAAATATAAACCTGTAATATTTCGCAACTTTGAATCCGTTCCGTCCCGGGACTATAAATACGAATAAGCCCCTTGTTCCGGGTCTGTTCAAACGTTCATACTACGGAATAGATGTCTTGGGAATTTCCAACACGCGGTGTTTTGTTAGCATAGAGGATTTATTTACGGCTGCTATAAAATTTTGGGGCTACCTTCAGTTTCGGCATGGGACCGAACTCACTGGCGTTATCATCATCCAGAAGACATCCACTGCTGAGCAAAGCCCTCCCCCTAAGGGTGGACCTTTATGCTCGACTTGGCAGGGACACTGCCATGCCCCCAGATTATATTTCATTTACAATACAAAACCGACACGGCCTTTGGAGGCAAGGAACATAATACTCTTTGGAGGTGTATACATCAAACCACAGAAAAAATGTTCTTGACAAAAATAACATATTTTTTTGCGTAAGTGTCCAACACATTTTATATATGTTGCCTGCCTTGAAAATAAATCACGCTAAAACAAAATCCGTTTGTTTGTTGTTTGAACAAATGTTTAATAGTTACATTAAATACTAACATTTTTTCTTACAACAAAATCCTTCAAAATGGCGCTCTGAATTCGGCTCCGCTGCAGTCTGTTTACCCGCCAAAGAGTGCGAAAGAAGATGCGAAAAGTTAGAGAGTAAACGAGATAGCTCTAATGAAATCTGTCCAATAGGACAGATTTGACAAGTGCACTAAAATCTCTAGTAAAATATCACTGCTCGCACCTGTAAGAGCTCACCGTGCAAACAAAATTCCCCTAGAGAGTCATACATTACGAAAGTTATATTCTAATCACAGAATGCTCCCTGTTATATATGAGCCACAACGACAATCTCCACACAAAACACGATTTTGACATTATTTTTTACCATTGACAATTTTTTGATCATGTTATTTTAAGCTTTTTATTAAAAAGTGATTACCCGATTTGGTCGGGTAAATAAATTTTGGATTGGAGTGATTTAGGGTAAATTTGCGTGGTTCATAAATAGTTTTTTTTTTGTCATCCATAGTTTTGTTTTATGCTTATAATAAATGAAATGAAATAATGTTAAGTTTATATTTTCAATTTAATACAATTTTTTGTTAATTTTCCTCTTATGTCTTTGACTCTAAGCAGATACTAAATACTATGGCGTCAATTTTAATTCTGCTAAAAAAACATTATTAATCAGGTTCAGGATAAAGGATTATTTTAATCAGCTCGAATCATGCAAGAATTCACACAAGCTTTTTTGATTACCACAAATAAAATCAAAACAGCTGTTACGCGCCAAATTACAGAAGCAATCCGACCAATGACAGCTAATTGTGAACCATTCAGGATTTACGCCAACGGATGCGGTCGGGTGTTGATTGGCTATAAATTTAAACCGAGCCTGTTGATTAGTGGCTTCATTTTTTTTTGTTACTTTAGTAGTTGCATCGGTTTTTATTGTATGGCTGATCCATCGGCTGAATAGTATCTACCTATATTTAGGTTGTTTGGTAGTTAACTGAACTAAACGAGTTTTGGCGGGAATTGAAGAAGTCATGTCGCGTCATTGTATTATTTCCCAAAACCAAAAATTTTATTAGATTTAGGGGGTGATAACAGGTTTCCCCCGGAACGCTAATTACATCCAAAAATTTAGGTAAATTCACTAACTATTGCACGCACGGAGAACAGAGTGACAGCAATACAATTTTCAAATACCTACTGCGCCATTACCTCGCGGCAGAACGACGCTCTCAGTGTTAAATTATTCACTTTCCAAAGTTACAATTCCAAATCCCAAAATATCCTTTCGAATAAAAGTTGATTAAAGAGTTTCCCTCATTAACATACTAAACGAGGCGTTGTTCGCATTGTTTTATTTCTAAATTAGAAGGTTCGGAAGTGGTTGGGAATCTGGCCACGTCGCCCCGAAGTCGGCGAGTCGGAATGCGGTTACAAGGTTACCAGATTCTTGTCGAAGATGGTACAAGGTTTCTTCTAAGCAAGCGTGCTCCATCGTAGGCTGCATCCTCGTTTTACATCACACGTGATGGCAGTCAAACGCAAGCCTATAAATAATTTAAAAAAGAACATAATGAGTCATCATCATCAGCCAGAAGACGTCCACTAATGAACAGGTCCCCTTACATGAGTCCGTGTCTACACAGTAAGACGGCGATTGGGGGTCAGTACCGTTTTAATTATACCCCTTTCGTTGAAGCAATCACGCTATTTCAGGAATAAATACGCTATTGTGGATATTGTGAGCGGCGCAAGGCTGCAAACTCGTTACGGCGGTTTGCCGATATATGGCGTGCTCGAATGCCAGGATTATGGTAACCCTGAGGGGTATTCAGTTCAAGAGGTCGAACTTATGGGACGGGGATTGCACTACTATATTGGGGTGTTTCCGGGTTATGTCGGATTCTGCATTCTCTCGAAGGATGATTAAGCCATATCCACTACGCTGGCCCAGTGCGGGTTTGATTCACATACGCCATCGAATTTCTACGGAAATATGCAGGTTTCCCCACAATGTTTTCCTTCACCGAAAACCCAGTGGTGTATCCGTACGTAAGTTCAAAAGAACTCATTGGTACGAGCTCACCCGAGTTCGAACCCACAACCCCACGAATGTGAGGCCCACTGAGCTACCACGACTACTTATGTCGGTTATATTTGGTTTGCTTTTGTGACTTATGGAGGACTAATTCTTACCCGCGACTTCGTTCGCGTGGACATAAAAAAGTATCCTATATCCGTCTTTGTGATATATAGTAACCCCTTATCAAATTTTATCAAGATTCGTTCAGCCGTGATAACGCGACAAACATCCAGACAGAGAGACAATGTTACTTCGTATAGTTCGCTAGATGGCGTTTATCCTTTTTTGTGCATTTTTTGACGTTTTTTGTGATGTGATATTTGTAATGTGGGGAGTTCTGAATCGCGCAAGCAAAGCTTTTCCCTCGAGACAAACGTATTCATTTTTATACCTCGAAGCTTTATAGGTCCTGATACGGCTGCGGCTATATTCCTCTCAATTATAGTATTAGTTAAGATACCGCGGGATCTCCATAAGAAAGCAATAACTCCCCCCTAGCACTAGGTTTTCGGTGTAGTGCCACCGTTCCGTTCCTTTTAACACTACAGAGATAATAAAACCAGTATTATTTGGAGCTATAAAATAAGTGGAGCAACAATTCTCAAGCGCCACAAACAATATGAAACGATAACTCTTAAGTTATCTCCAGATATTTGTTCCAGAAAGTTGGTGCCAAATAAATTTACTGCACTGAATGTAGAGCAAATACAGTATCTTTTCGTAATGGACCGTGTAATAAATATCTGCTTTATGAGAGAAATAAACTGAGCTGTTCTTGTGTTTTTTTACGAATAACCGATGGGGAAGAATGTCTCTAAGGTGCAACGTTTCGCTCAGCGCGGATCAAATCAAATTAAAATTTTCTTGCGTTTTTTGTCGCGACCACGAACCGGAAGACGCAGCGGAAATAGTCATCCCACTAGATGGCCAAAGGCATTGCGGGTAAACAGTGCATGCAAATGGCATACGTAGGCAAGTAAATCTTAACTAATTGACCGAGCGAAGCGAAGGTCTCAGAGTTTACTGGAACAAATCGGCATTTGTATGTATTTTTGTATGTTTGTGTGTATATTTGTCCGATGATAACTTGCGAACCGTTGATTCGATCTTCATGAAATGTTGTAGGCAAGTAATTCATTTTAATTAAATTTTTAAGTCCGAATATGAGTTGAATCGGTCCAGGGGTTGAACAAGGATTAAGCCGAAGATATAGGGGTCGCGAGGTCCTAGTTCGGTGCGAACTACTAGTATTATACATTCGAATGTAACTCTGTCTCTGTGTCTCTCTGTCTGGGCGTTTGTCGCGTTTTCACGGCTAAACGGCTGTACGGATCAAGCTGAATCTTTGCGTAGATATTGCAAAAATGACGGAGACGGACATAGGATACTTTTTTTTTGTAGGTCCACACGAACGAAGTCGCAGGTAATAGCTAGTAATTGACCGAGCGAAGCGAAGGTCTCAGAGTTTACTGGGACAAATCGGCATTTGTATGTATGTTTGTGTGTATATTTATCCGATGATAACTTGCGTACCGTTGATCCGATCTTCATGAAATTTTGTAGACAAGTAGTTCATTTCAATACAATTTTTAAGTTCGAATATGAGTTGAATCGGTCCAGGGTTTGTGAAGATATAGGGGTCGCGAAGTCTCAGTTCGGCGCGAACTACTAGTTTAAAAAAAGTCACGTTTTTAGAGTTCCGTAGGACTAAAAGGAACCCTTATTCTTTCTTGATCTGATTAGCGTTTCGCAAATTATTGACGGACAAATAAACAAACTAAAATATATGCAAACGCGAATTTGTTCCCGTAGATTCTGAGACCTTCGCTTCGCTCGGCCAATTGTAGCCCTACTTATGTCATCATCATCATCATCGCCGGAAGACGTCCACTGCTGAATAGGCCCCTCCTTAGAGTGCCATACACCGAACGACAATCTGCCACTTGCATCCAAAGGTAGCCGCGACTTTCGCAGTGCTGTCGGTCGGTGGGAGGCCTGCCTACGCTGCGTTTTCCGGTTCGTGGTTGCCACTCAAGGACCTTTCTTCCTCATCGGTTATCGGCTATCCTACTTATGTATCTAGATATTAATGTTAATGAGTTTTTGCAAAATATCCGCAACATGGTAATTGGCATTATTACCCAACATCCTATCGGTACTAGAATGCTAGGACAAATTAACTTTGGGACAAGAAATCAAGTGAGAAGCCCGAAAATTAAGATCAGAAACATAATTATTTTATCCACTGCTGTGAATTCAGTGGAAATTTGGCTCGTATTTATTTTATGATGTCGTACGATCCGGACCTGACCACATTTAATTTCCATCTTCCAGGTCTCCTCCTCAAATGTATGTAATTTGCTTTTGCAAATTTGCAGTTGTTTTAGATAGCCTGATTTTTACCTGACTGCCCAAAGAAGAAGGGTTTGTTTTGTGTGTTCCTATAATACCTCCTGTAGATTAAACGGTTTGATCGATTTTGGAATAAGAATTCAACGACACCTCGGGTGACGTTTGATTTCTCTTTACGTTCGGAATGACATAGGCTACATTTTGCTGTCGGGTATTTTGTTTACTTTTAATAATATTAATTGTTATTTTATATACCATCAAAACCTATAAATATAAAAATCAATTGCCGTGCTTTAGTCTCGCGAAAATTCTAAAATGGCTCAACCTGAGCTTAGCACGAGCATGGTTACGCATTGAAATGCTTTTGACATCGACGGGATGTAGGTTCTTGGCAAGGATGACGTTTCCATAGCTTTAGCGGAAGCTGGTTGGTGACGTCCATTGCTATTTCTGGAAGTTCGCGTCATTTTTATGCGAGCGTGCGCTGTTCAAAGTTGGTGAAATTAGCCTTACCAATATCGACAACGTCGCGCTCCGAGGCTGTCAAATGATTCCCGCTTAGCACGGTTATAAGAATTAAGGCGTTCTTTATGCCCAGTAAGTAGATAGATGCTTGGCTATATTTACCGAGGTTAAGTTCTCAGTGACAGGACAAGTGTCAAAGCGAGAACGACGGGATTTCGTGTCCCGGTAGCTTATCAGTCCAAGCTATAATGTAGATGGAAGCGTTAGCATAGTTTGGCTGCTGGAGCGACATGATTAATGAAGTGCTTTTAATGAAGCCTGGATTCAGAGGAAGTTTCGGACAAAAATGGTCAGTTAGGGCTTCTGTTATGATATAATACGAACATTATGAGTGATGAGTGAACGAGGCTTGTGAAATTTCTGTTTTTCATGCCACATATTGTACAGGTTGACTTTTTAACTTGTGAGCAAATTTTGTGTACTTAAAGATTGTTGAAAAAAAAAAGGATATTTTTTTTTTTTGTTTTTACCCACCTTGGTACGGCTAAGGCGACCTATGATCGGTTGTTTTTTGAAAATGGATCTGAATATGAAAATTCGGGGTCGAGCCGACCTTTTAGGCGCACTACACACCCAAGATACATTTGTGTGCAGTAAGACATTTGTGCTACGTGGCACACTTTTTTAGAAATAATGTTGTGCATTGTCTATTACCGCACTCGTATTTAAATGTAGGTCTACGATAAATCCGATTGAAATACAATTTGAAAATTGAAATGTTTTGTGTGTGCAACTTTTGTAGTATTGTTGTGAGATGCGCCTTAAATATCTCGTTAGTGTATTTAAACACTAGCTGCGATCCGCGGTTATCCACCAGCTATTCTACAGGAACTGTTAATTTTTTCAGGATAAAAAGTAGCCTAAGTATTATTACAGGGAATAAGCTACCTCCATACCAAATTTCATCCAAATCCGGTCAGCCGTTACAGAGTTGAACGGGAACAAACACACTTACATTCTTAAATACTTACACAGA
Organism: Apocheima hispidaria; assembly: GCA_947579745.1. NCBI lineage: Eukaryota > Metazoa > Arthropoda > Insecta > Lepidoptera > Geometridae > Apocheima > Apocheima hispidaria. Next base: position 3,207,460 of record OX388169.1, read on the forward strand.
TCCCCAAATATCCGTGGATAAGCAATAGTCACCTTAAACGTGATGTTTTGGTGACAGCCCTCAGGCTTCGTTCTGCACACATTCCATCAAATAAGTTTGCATATCTTATGAAAAAAACGCCATCCCCCAATTGCAGTGTATGTGGCGTCATTGAAGACACTATACACTACTTTTGTAGTGGTAGGGCTCTCTTGCAGAGTCCGCCTGGGGAAGTACCACACCTTTGCCAGTTATTCAACCGCCAAACAGTAGTGTGCAAGCATTACTGTGTTCCGGATTGAAGGGCAATGTTACCAGCGTAATTACTGGGCATACAGAGATATTAAACATCTGACATCTCAGGGTGACAAGCGCAGTGCATTGCCGCGCATTGTTTTGAGCTGTTGAAGTTCAAAATTCTGGGTGGCACTGAACTGTTATGGGCAAGCGTGACGCTTAACATCAGGTGAGCGACTTGCTCGTCTCGTTACCAAGTAATATTAAAAAAAAAAAAAAAACACATTTTGATGGAATGTGTGCGGAACAAGGCCTTTAGGAGACTATGGCTTAATCGGAGCGATATCACTGACGTCGGATTTTGTAACTGCATTCTGGCCAGCCCCGAGTCTGACAAAGCCAAAGTTTTATATACGTTAGTGGAAATAGGCCTAAAACGATAATTTTGTGTTTGTATTTATTTAGTCAATGTAATGTGTTATGTACAGTATGAATCACAGGGCGATGTGGTCGCAGAGCGACAAAGCCATTTAAATAAATTATAAAAAAAAAAAAAAAACTTACACACAAACTTTCGCATTTATAATATTTGTGTGATGATTGTATTACTTACTTTTCACAAATACATATTAGTCGCAAAATAAAAACCCAGAAAGTGGGCAATTCCCGTCATAAATCATGGCTCCGTTTCCGATGCGCCGGATCCGGAAGTAGTCACATCGCCGGATATGACTCGCGCTGCTGACAGTTAATATCCGTCACTACGTAGATGCCGTACAACGAGTTTACAGTTTCAACTGTGAAAACGATTGGAACGACATGGTCTACTTTCCTGTTTTGTCCATTTCCTTAAACGTCCACTTTTCTATGTAGTGCTTGCCTGTTTCGTCCTATTCTTATATAGGTATCGTTATGCCTCGTAATTTAACTGTACTAGTAGGCCGCATTTGCGCAGTGCCCGCTTGAGGAAGTAACAGTCCGTTGTCAGTTGTTCAGCCGTCAAGCAGTAGTGTGCAAATATTAATGTGTTCCCAATTAAAGAATAATGTTTCCATTATTTCTGGGCATAAAGAGATTTAACGTCTAATATCGCACGGTGACGAGCGCAGTGCATTGCCGCGTATGGTTTTGAAAAATTAAAATTCTGTGTGGCGTTCAAATGTTATGGGCAAGCGTGACGCTTACCATCCGACCAACAGCTTTCTCGTCTCGTCACTGTTGCGTAGGTCTAATTTATCGTTTTCAAAAGATCAGCAAAGTTAAGTCAACCTTTTACTAAGTCAGGTTAATATCACGCGCCTAGGTAATAACCACACGAAACCATTTCAGGCTAGGTGCTTGTACCATCTTCGTCTATTTTTTTTATTATTTATAGGCTTGCGTTTGACTGCCATCACGTCTGATTGTAAACAAGGATGCAGCCTACGATGGAGCACGCTTGCCTAGACCATGCACATAGTCACTTAACAGTAAAAAAAAATATTGGGTGACCGCACCACTTTTACAATTGAGTGCTTTTGCATTTTGACACTAGATTATGTAACATGGTAACTACCAAATTCTGGTAAACTTCTCAAAGCTACCAAAGCTTTTGTGCGAAAGACTTACTAACCCCCGAATACAGAAACTTTCGTTAACTTTAACAACAGATTAATTCTAATACTGCCTTTATCTGGCACTAAGCAAATGACAAAGGCGGCAATAGACTTAATCTGTCGTCAAAGCTAACAAACGTTTCAGTATTCGGGGCTGAATGTACTAACCTTATAAAGCTTTTGAGTGACTTACTAAACGCACTGTAAAAAGCTTTTGGTCGAAGACTTACAAAATGTATTTAAAAAAGTGTTTGTGGTAAGTCAGACCTGCTACGCGGGCTTTAAAAAGCTTTTGGGCGCAGTCAGACTTACCAAATGCATTTTTAAAAGTTTTTGCGCTAATTCAGACACACTAAACGCACTTAATAAAGCTTTTGCGCAAAGTCAGACTTAGTAAATGCACTTTATCAAACTTTTGTATGAAGTCCCCCGAGGTCGGTCTGCTCAGATGACTTTAGTCTGTGAACTTTTTAGGCTAATGCTAAATGGGTAATGCAGAGTGGAGTTAATGTTTTTAGAGTGTACGTAAGAATGAGATTTACTAAACGCACTTTATAAGTGGGCTAAGAGTTAATTAAATGTAATGGCGTCGGGTGTCCAGAGTGCTGGCTTCTATTTTGCACAGAAATTGAGCATTGCCATTCAACGTGGCAATGCCGCCAGCATTCTGGGGACCTTTCCCTCCACTAATGGTCTTTTAGTTTAATTTTTATACAGTTATTTTAGGTTGTGGTTTTAGTTACTATTTTTAAGTGTTCTTTAATTGTCTGTTTTATAAGTTGTGCAAAACAAACTTGGCAATCTAATATTGAAAGAAAAAAAAAATGTTAAATGTATAAGCACTTTAACTTTCTACTAATCGTAAATAGGTGAGGATCAGTAAAGTAAGTTTTTGCGGAAACATATATTTTTCGAGACAAGGTTTTATTAAATCCGTAGTTACTGAAGAGTTCCTTTTTCCACCTTCCGTAACTTCGGATCAGCTCGTTCTCATCATGTTGTATTGTCATCGGAACTTGACATCCAAAATTTCAACATAATTAAACAAAGGGAACAGCGGGCTTATCCTCTACCTTTGAAACGTTCGTGATTCTGATTGCGAGAGCATGCCATCCCGCTCGTACCAACTTAGTCGCACTATGCGCGGTTCCGCTTGCGCACTATCACTATCGCTTTCAGAGTTACGCGATACGCTCGTTGGTCTGAAATTCAGTTGCAGCATTTGACCCGAACATACATATACATAAGCTTGTTAAAACGAAGAATAATTGCAAAGAAAAATGTTTGCATTAATTATGTTTACATTTTATGCATCCCGTAAAGTACTTAGATATTTTAATTTGATATTCGGTCCGAGCTATTCTTTTGTTTAGGTATTCAAGTTTAACACGAAGTAGAGTAGAGTTAGAATACACTGCATTTGCATTTTTATTAAAGCCTTTTGTTCTACGCTGGCGTGGACTTTAATGCCCTAGTTACGGGTGACGTCTTCATGACAGGCTCATCCTTCTTATAATTTTATTACTGTAATAGTTTTTAAAAGATACATAAGTTAGTGCAGTACGATACATAATAAATTAAATAAACAACAAGTTTCCGCACAATTACAATCCGGGGCTGTTCAAGAAAAGAGTGAATAGGTACTTCATAGGTAAGCGGCAAAGTATTTGACGGCTAGACGTCAAAATCCCGCAGTATCTTGCCTTGCCGCAGTGTACATGGGCCTACTTTTTTTTTTTTTTTGCCGGCTTGGATAACTTGTCCTTTTGGCCGTTACTTGCATGAACATGGGTCTTCAACCAATGTGGGTCGTACAATACGCAATACACAATAACATTTATAATACATGGAACTGAAACGTGGTCCTCGACTACTGGCATTTTGGTGAAAGTCAGAGTCACACAGCTGGCAATGGAGAGAGTTACGCATGGAGTTTCTTTGCGCGATATAATCCGGAACGAGGATATTCGTCGCAGAACCAAATTTACTTTCAGAATTTGCAAGCTGAAGTGGCAATGGGCAGGCCACATCACTCGAAGAACCGATAACCGATGGGGAAAAAAGGTTCTTGAGTGGCGACCATGAACTTAAATACGCAGCGTAGGTAGGCCTCGCTACGTAATAAAAAAAAAATGCGTAATTAAATCCTATGCTTTAGTATTTTGTTCGGAAAATTCGATACGTAATTACATAGGTACGTAAGCACTAAGCATACCTACTTGCCTTTCAAAACTTCGTACTCTCCCCTCAACAACGTTGTCCTGATCATAGATTAAATAATAGTTACTACAGCATTAGTATTGGTATATATTCTGTGGCAGAATTTTTCAGTGTCGTTGACCCCGGTCGGTCAAACCGCCCGAGCAGTTGTAAGATTTCTCACGGCGAGGGTAACGCCACATTATGGGGAACTCAATAATTATTACAAATGGATTTACATTGTTACACGTGCCTTTGTTTGTATGATTTGAGGTGTGTTATTTAGAGAAAATTGTCGGGGAAAGATATCACCTCACTTATTGTATTGTTTTTTTTTTAAGCGGTTCTCTTATAGAATTTTGAACTATGGCCGTTTAAAACACTGCGTAGCGCTAGTCCACAGATGAATCTGTGCGCTAGTCACTGAGATGTTAGATGTCTTAAATATATCTCTTTAGGCTCGTATTTACGCTGGAAACAATGCCTTTCAATCCGAATCACAGCAATTATACGGATCACACTATTGCTTGGCGATTGAATAACTAGCGAAAGTGTGGAACTACCCGAGGCGAACTGCAAAAGTCTCCTACCACCACAAAAAAATACAAAGAATACGTTAATTTTCGAAATGTAGGTAACATACAAAAGTCACAAACCCTTTGTTTTTTTTTTGCGAGGGGGAAATCTTCACTAAGATACCCGTCTGCTTTGGGGCGCAGCCGGGTTATGTGGGATTATACCCACTAAAACCCTCCCGGTGGCCTGCCTTGGTGCTTGACCGAGGGCTCCGGGATCTCCAAAGGAACGCACCGGAGCCCTCAGCACCACGCTTCAGCTCCTCCCGGGACAGCTAGTACTTGTCGTGAGACGTTTAAGCCTACAACAGCGTCCGCCACTCGACGCTGTTGTCCTCCCCGGGCTCGCTTTGGTAGATGGTGGTTAGAGCCCCAAAGTCACAAACCCTAGAAGTCGAGTCGCAAGTCCAAAAAAAAGTTATTATTTACCCAAAAATTACCTCAGGATATTATCTAATACATCTTCAAGTACCTACTTAATAAAGTTTACCCATATTCGATATTTCGAGACTCAATGTCCTAAAACGATCCTAAGCAAACTCACCTTCCATTAGTCGAATCCCAATATCGATTCCATTGAAAAAACATATCGATTTAGAACCATTTTCAATCGGGATAGCCTCATACCTAAAAAGGTCCTATGTGCGTATGAATCACTGTAAAGCCGTACGTTTATAAACTTCGCAACAATTTCTCCGAGACTTCAAAGGTACAAAGGGGTGCAGTAAACTCACTTCAGCAAATCGATTCCCGACATCAAATCACATTTTACTTCGAGTAGACGCGGCTTTTCCTCTGGACTAGTTATGGTGAGGTGGTGGGTGGAGGGAGCAATATCCCAGAAATGTTGCCTTAGGCAACGTGCTAGGGGGCAACGGTACCTTCTTTCATGTGCAGTCAGGAAAAAAGGGTACTGAACAATAATGTCAGTAAACAGGCGGTGACTGCCTGTTTCGGATATTATTTATCAAAGTCTAGCTTGCCCGCACGGCCTCGCTCGCGTGGCATACAATAAATTAAACATCCCATTTCACCTCTATAGGTTTTCGAAAAACCTAAAATATGTCATGCCTTTCTTTATTTTTGACATGCAATGTATGTATGTATGTATTAACATACAAAACTTGCAACGCAATTTCAGACCAGTACCCCTTGATCAATTGAACGTTGAAATTTTGAATAATAATAATAAATATCTGGGACATTTCTGCACACACGGTCATCTGACCCCAAACTAAGCAAAGCTTGTAATATGGCTGCCAGAGACTGATATACATACATAGATATTTTTTTTAAATACATACTTATATAGATATTAACACCCAGACATAGAACAAACAAATATTCATCACATAAATGTTTGTCCAAGATGGGAATCGAACCCACGCCCCCAAACACAGAAGGTAGGTTCACTACCAACTGAGCCACCGGGGCAGTAATGCCTGTTAAGTTCCGATGACGATGCAATATTATGACAGCGAACTGATCTGAAGATGGATACGGAAGGTGGAAAACTGAACTCCTCGATAACTAACAGTATAGATTGATGGAGTTTGAGATGGAGCTCATTTTGAGCTCACAGCTCTTTGCCTTACAGCACTAATAACGGATTTTATAAATCTTCTCTGGAATGTTTCTTTTTTAGACAAATACTTATTTGTGCTAAGTACAAAAGCCGAGTTTCATTAACTTAGCATGAAAATAGATTTCTTTCCATACAAACTTTGGGGGTCAATTTCACCCCTTTAGAGGTGGAATTTCGCAAAATCCGTTCTTATTGTCCATGTTCTAGATCGTTTGAGGAGTATTGGGTTCAAATTTCACTTCTCTATCATTAGTGGTTCGATCTGTGCGTTGATTCTTAGAAATGGTCTTGTTCTTTTATGTATATAGATTTACCATCGTTTATTTTTTTTTCTCTTTCCTCCTAAGAGGATTTTGGCGTCGCACGTCTTATGCATTTGCCAGTGTCAAGTATACATTTATATTCTCAAGTTTTGTTAGATATTATCAAACAAGTCATAGTCACGGTCAAAGTCGAGCATTGCAAGTCACGGTCAAGTCCAAGTCATGCCCCAGTAAAGTGGTGAAAACTTTACTAGAGCCTTCTATGGAGTTTTGGAAACAACACGAAAATTCACGTTTCACGACATTATACCATTCACCAACACTCGTGCATGTTCACGAACACTTAACGGGTTTTAAACATTAACACTCGAAATAACACAAATTTTGGAAAGTAATAAAATGACGCGACATGAATTCTTCACGTTCCCGCCAAAACTCCTACCTTCTCTTTTTTCTCCTAAGAGGGTTTTGGCGTCGCACGTCTTATGCATTTGCCAGTGTCAAGTATACATATTTATTCTCAAGTTTAGTTAGATATAATCAAACAAGTCATAGTCACTGTCAAAGTAGAGCAAAGCAAGTCATGGTCAAGTCCTAGTCATGCCCCAGTAAAGTGGTGAAAACTTTACTAGAGCCTTCTATGGAGTTTTGGAAACAACACGAAAATTCACGTTTCACGACATTATACCATTCACCAACACTCGTGCATGTTCACGAACACTTAACGGGTAAAAATTCACACTTTTTACACATTAACACTCGAAATAACACAAGTAATGGAAAATAATATAATGACGCGACATGATTTCTTCACGTTCCCGCCAAAACTCCACCTACCTTCGTTTTCGGGGATCGAAACGAACGGATCTTTTAAGGAATGAGGCCACCCCGATTGAAAATGGTCCATAATCGATATGTTTTTCAATGGAATCGATATTGGAATTCGACTAATGGAAGGTGAGTTTGCTTAGGATCGTCGTTTTAGGACATTGAGTCTCGAAATATCGAATATGGGTAAACTTTAATATGTACAGCTACTTGAAGATGTATTAGATACTTATATCCTGAAGTAATTATTGGGTTAATAATAACTTTATTTTGTACTTGCGACTGACTTCTAGGGTTTGTGACTTATATCTGTTGTGTCACATTTTGCCAATGTCCGCTGCATGCATATTTATTTATTTATTAAACACAATACAAATTACAACCGATACAAATCATTATATCTTAGACGAGAACAGCTAGATTGTAATTCAAACCTTGTGAACAGAAAAACCGGCTGAATAGACGTTGAGCGCGGTTAACGCTAACGCAGTTAAGGACCACGCCTCTCTCCATATGTCATCACTGGCAACACACTATGTGAAGACTCTTGTCTTCAGACCAAAGAGTATAGTAATAGAGAGTTTTGGCGGGAACGTGAAGAATTCATGTCGCGTCATTTTATTATTTTCTAAAACTTGTGTTATTTCGAGTGTTAATGTGTAAAAACGGTGAATTTCTACCCGTTAAGTATTCGTGTACATGCACGAGTGTTGGTGAATGGTATAATGTCGTAAAACGTGAATTTTCGTGTTGTTTCCAAAACTCCATAGAAGGCTCTAGTAAAGTTTTCACCACTTTACTTGGGCATGACTTGGACTTGACCGTGACTTGCTTTGCCCGACTTTGACCGTGACTATGACTTATTTGATAATATCTAACAAAACTTGAGAATATATATGTATACTTGACACTGGCAAATGCATAAGACGTGCGACGCCAAAATCCTCTTAGGAGGAAAAAGAAAGAAAAAGTATAGTAATATATGGGCTTCAGACACTGCGGGATTCTTCGGGCGACCTCGTCGTAGAAATTGGACCTACCTAACTGAACAATCTGTCTGAAGTTGCTAGGTAAAAAGTAATAACTAAAGTGCAAGGCAAGACGAGGTCGTGCGCGTGTCACGCGTATAGCATTCCTTGAGGTCACCGAATGTGATCGAAACTATAGTCGGAATAACCGACTCAATTAAACGTGAGTATTCCTGTTTTATTTAAAAAATATAAGTACCCAATACAGCACGTAAAAAAGTAGGAGATATGTTCAGCAAAAATTAGTAGTTATATCACTTGTATGACTACTATTTTGTTCATTCCCGCTTCCATTTGTATTTATAACTAGTTATTTTATTTTTAATGTTATAATTTCCTAAACCTTATCATCTAGGTGTGCTTTGCTTCTTAGATCTATGTATCTTTTAGAACTTATGAATGCGAAGGCTACTTATAGGTTACTTCCTACATATTTGGAACTTAATTGTTATGTAGTCACAGAATTGATAATAGTTTAAGTTTCAAAATCTTTATGTTTTTTTTTAAGGCGAGGACTGATCGTGATTTGAAATGAGTATTGTCCCGCTCAAAGTTCTAAGGTTTAAAGTCGAAAATCGCATATCATAACTTGATCAGAAAATGGTAAATTGTAGTTTTTCATTGCTTTTTTGCCGATTATCGGAAATATACAAATCAAATAAAAAACTACTTGGTCCGCCGTATAAACCACTGGCCTAGATATTTAGTTTGTAAAAGAAAATTTGTAGTTACCGCTGAAAATTCAGAGCATTTGAATTCAGAAGGGTTTTTCGAGGAGTCATTTTGCGATTTTTTAATTTGAATATAAGACAGATTTTCGAAATTTTATTCAATTAAACGTAATTTCAGTTTTATTTTCTATCTGCAGTATTTTTTGCACCTGATTAAGTAATCTCGTCACTTCGAGCAAAGCGCTGAAAAATGCTACTTATTGTTGTTTTGCGATTGGACCTCGCCTTAAGGGGAAACATATCGTGTATTAATTGCTAGGCTTACATGTATCGGAGGGAGAACAAAATAACTAGTCTTGGTCGAACCTGTTGTTTGATTTACAACATCGTACTCCAAAAGTTTTTTTTTTTAATTTTCTAGTTTTTTATTCTATAATTTTTTTTATTTATTAATACGTCCATCCGTCTCAAAATATAGGTAGGTAAAAGGTAAAAAGGTTGGATAAACGGTCTCTTAGGCCGAGGACTGAAAGCTATTTGTATAATTTAGGACCCAAATAAGGTCCAGCTCAGCCTTCCAGCCAGTATTGTTTAACTTCTCCCTTTTTAACACAATCACGTAATATGGGTCCTAACTCAGGGTACCTTTGTAAGCTTTTGTCGTAGAATTTAAAACACCGTACCTATATATGTAAAAAAGGTGTATATTTTCTATTCACAGCGTACCTATGCGGGGTTATTTTTAATTATCTAAAAACCTCTCGCTGGCTCTCCCAAATACACCACTTAATACATTTAGGTACCAAAGAAGTTGTTTGGTAAATTTTTGTCTTTGTATTTTTTTGTCCTAATGTCAGCTCCTAAGCTTCACTCGGGCGGAGGCGTTCCTTCTAGTTTGAGAATTTTGGAATTAAAAATTAACCCACCCCGTGAATTAACCAACCCCGTGAAATATTTCAAACGTCCAATGCGTCTACGGGGCCCTACTAGGCATGGCCCGACATACTTTTGACAAGTTATTGTTCATTTATTATATTTCGGAAAACCCGGGGTACTGGGAAAACGAGGGATACATCTAATAACTAATAATCCAAAAAAGTTAGCCTAGAACTTATTTCTTCTAAATCTTGTAAGTAGGGGTGGAAAAAGCAGCACAGAAAAGGCAAGTATAAGTCTTAGAATCAAAAAGACCAAACAAAAACGGCTTATCTACTATGAAGTCCCTTCCTAAGATGGGGTCTAATCCAGTCTCGGCGTCTTCTATCCAATTCTTGAGGTTTTCTGGCACGATGTTGAGGACTTCTTGTATCGGTGCCCTGACCCCTGTCGAGTCGAAGGTCACGGTGGTTCGTTGGATGAAGCTGCTGGGCAAGGCCGCTGGTTCAGATATGTTTCTAAAATAGATATGGTGGATCACAGTTACTTTCAGAGGGTTATTCGATCCACTGATGGATCGAGGGTAAAATTTGAATGTGGGATAGCAGATAAGATTACAAATTATCATTTAATTTTGTATTCCTATCTGCCAAGCGTGGGGGCCGATAGCCATATAAGAGCTATTATGTGAGTATCGTCTGCCATAACTTAAGTTGATTTTTGGGGACATAAGTTTCACCGTCTGCCATCGCGCATGGGGGACATCCGTGGGACAGATGGTAATAATTCTTTAATTATAACAAACAATCTGAATTAAATAAAAATAAATGAAAACAGCTGCATAAACTACGTATCTTATCCCCGAATACTGAAACGTTTGTTAACTTTGACGACAGATTATATCTATTGCTGCCTTTGTCATTTGCTTAGTGCCAGACAAAGGCAGCATTAGAATTAATCTGTTGTCAAAGTTAACAAGCGTTTCAGTATTCGGGAGTTACTGAACAAACAGGTAAATGATCCGGTCATTGAAGATCTAAATATTCAAATGCTTTATCTTACTACTAGTTTACTTACGTATCTTTACTTATCAGGCCACCTAATACTGGATTCCATGCACGGGCAAGTTGAAATCCATCACCTCGATTGAAATTTCGGTATTTCAAGATTTTAGTCGTTATTTCTGGGCTTATAATGTATATATATACCATTATACCCAGGATTACCCATTATATACCCAGGATGATAAAGGAAGCGATTGAAATTTCGAGTGTTGTGGCTTAATAAGTAAAGGTACGCGTCCAAAATGTGTGTATTGTGTGTGTGTTGGGACTTGCAATCGAGTTCTAATACCAGTGGTTCCCGTAGCAAGACTGAGAAAGGGGGTAGATCGGTTTGTCTGCTTCTATAGTTCGTAACTTTTTATCATCCACCCAGATCTTCAGTCTACCCGTGAACATGGCGCATGCAACTGTGCCGAAATATCGGGAATTCAAAAAATCATAATCATAATCAAAAATAAAAATCGTGGTAAATAACCCGTGAGTACCAATACTATTACTATTCGTATTGCGTTTTTTTGGGATAAAATACGAAAATATAATAACAGCATACTGCAGGGCCCACAGAAGAGGAAAAATTTTTACCACTTCTCTCTTCTGTGGCAGGGCCTATCCAATAACTTGTGTTGTCCGGTATATTATAGATTTTGGATATCTGTCTCTAGAGTAAAAATCAAAAGTAGCAACGACTTGTGTTTAATTTAATTTTAAACTTTTTATTTTATTTATAATTTACTTTTCTTTTTTAAATTATGGGCCATGTGCCTGAAATAACGTTATTAGTATAATATTTTATTATTATATAAAGCATCAGTAGATAACACTATGTTTTCTGATCTAGATAGTTCCAATGAGTTCACTTGAAAACCTTGAATAAAGTTAAGTAGGAACTAAGTACTAAATTATGCAGATACAATTAAATATTGCAGACAGATAAGGATTTATTTACCTGAAGGTTAAGCTCAGCTATACCGGTTTATAAGCCGGTTGTAAGCCGTGGTAGCTCAGTCGAAGCACGCTCGCCTCATATTCGTGGGGTCGTCGGGTTCGAACCGGGCGGGCCCGTACCAATTAGTTTTTTGGAACTTTCGTATAGACATATACTACTGGCTTTACGGTGAAGGAAAATATCGTGAGCAAACCTGTATATTTCCTGAAAAGAAATTCGACGGTGTATGTGAATCCGTCAACCCACACAGGGCCAGCGTGGTGTTTATGGCCCAATCTCTCTTCGAGGGTAGGCTGTTAATGTGGCAGTGGAATGTTTAAAAAGGCTGATGCAGAAGCAGATACCGGTTTATTAAAGCAAAATGAAACCAAAATTTACCTGGTGCCTTCAACGTCATACCAGAGAGCTTTGATCCCCATTTCTTCCAATATTATCCTCATGTCGATCTCAGTGGTCATCCTGAACCTCGGAATCGCCACTTCAAGCGGAATGATACTCTCCTTCAAAGTCTCTAATATTTCAAAGAACACTGTGTCCATCAATTCAGGAATAGACTTCCGCACTTGAGTCTTTCCTAGGCTTAGAGCAAACAACATTCTGTATCGGCTTTGGAACCCCACCGGCAGCTCCAAGATTTTTGAATTAAGCGAAGGCACATACGCCACTTTCACTCTTCTTTTAGTCTTCATCAAGTCAACGTAACCAATTTTCTGTCCAACGTCGTTGAAGAACGGTTCGCGTTCAATAACCGCATCAGAAAAGGCATCCGTCCACAGGCCCTCAAAGTTCAGTGTATCAACTATCACTGAGTTTCCTTCCAAATTCGGTGCTGGCAACTGAAGCTTCAAAACTTTTCTGATCAAATCAGCAGCTCCTACCGGGTCCGCCTTAATTGGAGCTGAACTTGTTCTGATCAATGATTTAGCGTATTTCTCCCAGTGTCCATTCATGTTTACGTCATAATCTAGTATAAGTGTGCTTGCTCTTGATAAGCTCACGTCATTACTAGCTGGTTCTAAAGTACTCGCTAGCTGGTAGAACTGCATTCTGAAGCACTCGTCTTGTGGTAACAAAAGAAAGTTGGATAGTTCATCTCGAGTCCGGCCAGTTGTTCCTTCATTTATGGCTCCGAGCGTCAGCCACAACGAAAACGGGGAGTACACGAAATGGGAACTGCTGACAGCAGATAATCTTTTATACGTTTCTATGGTGACATTGTAAAGGGATCGACGGAAGTCAAAGACTACATCTTTGTTGAACTCACATGGCTTCCAAGCGACGACTCCTTGAGATTCAACCACTTGCCGGTATTTGTCGAAGGTATCCCAGTCTGCTCTACCTTCTAGCTTATTCAGAACTGCCAAAACAACAGTTATCGTCGTAAGCAGCTTCATTTTTACGTCTGACTGTAGTCTGATGTTGCTACAGTATAAGTCACTTCGCTTGGGATCTGTTTTTATAAGTTCTTTGTGGATGTTGTTAAAAACTAACTAACTGGTGTAGAAAAATCTGGCATCCAGTGGGATTGTTGTGATAAACTAATTTTGTAGATGAATTCATTTTGAATTTATATATACCAGTCTATAGTATACAGGGCTATTTTTAATTAACCAACACGTCTCGCAGGCCGCTTCCCGACATCATACTCAACAACTTTTGTTCCTTTTTTCACCCAAAACAAAAGCCAAAATATTGAAATTCGGGCCCTCACTGAAAATAACATTACGAGGCTTGAAATGAGATGAAACGCGAGGGCCCGGGTAAGCAGCTTACATTTGCACCAAAAAAACACAAGAAAGAAGTTCCATACTATAAATATGTATTATTGGGAATGCAAAAGGAAAAGATATCCTTTTCGCGCGCAAATGAAAAGAGATGACTTTAGCGCGCGCTAGTTAAAAAGTTAGATGACTGCTAATTACAACTAAACTAAGAAATCAATTAAAATTCTGTTCGATGCTATCCTATATATTATTATTACCTCACTATTAGAATAATTCACTGGAATATACATTAAGAGTTCGGAACGAAAAATGAGTATTAATGAGTATAAATGAGGTTTTTCAATTATTTTTTTATCGATTGAATACTATAGAATCATACTTATATTCCACCTTAGCAATACTAGAAAAACCAAAAAACATATATTACTTCATCATAAGTAACTAATGAGCTGCAAAGAATAGAAAAAACATATATTTTTTTCACTTTCTTTTTTTAAGGTTTTGTGAAAAGTTTTGGAACAAAAGTTGTTGTCGGGGAGTCTGCGAGTGGTGGCTGATTAAGTTAAGTTAAGGAGATATTTAAAAATAAACCTGTAGAATGAGCGTAGTCATGAATATGCTGATTAAGTAAATAATTTATACACTAAGTGCGAGCTGCGACGTACCGCCGAAGGTCAGCAAAACACTTTTTTTACAAAATTATCTGCAAAAAAACTTTAACAGCTTCCCTACCAACATATGTGAACAATTGGCTAAATGAGCGAACTAAAATTTTCCATCTGCGGCTGCCAGTGTTGTCCCGAAAGAACGATGGTGTCTCCTTTACTCAACCTATAAAGATGAGTTGGTACCGTAATTTTGTTAGAAAGGCCGTGGAAAAGAGGCTCCTTTACGAGAAATATTAAATTAACACGGGTCGCGTCGCGTCGTGAATAGGCTCCTTTATGAAATCTCTAATTACCATGAGCGGAGTCAGGATTTGATTAGGGGGTCGCTTGAAGGGGGGAAAAGTAGGTCAATCCGCATACAAATTCAACTAATAGTTTTTTTAACTACTTAACGTTCTACGAAGTTATAAACCTTGTTTTTTAGTGTTCCGTACCCGAAAGGAACCAACGGGACCCTATTAACCAAGGCTACGTCTGTCCGTCCGTACGTCCTACCTTTAAAAGGCTCATCTTTTGAACCGTAATATCCCTATTCCGGCTTCCGCCGCTAGAAATTGTGTTATTAAGGCGGCTTCCGGACAACTAATACATATAAAAAAGTACACAATTCGGAAGGGTTCCCATACAATGAACGTGTTTTAGAGTTCCATGTCTCAAAAGAAAAATAAAGCCTCCGTGTATCTGTCTGTCCATCTGTCAAGTCCCCTTTTCTAACATAACGCGTAGAGGTATATCAAGTTTATATTATTTTAATTTTTTGTCGTAAATAAATTTCGTTTAAATAAAAATTTACGGTTCCTTGGAGCTGTAATAAAAACAAGCTCTAAGTCCACGCAATAAAACAATAATAAAATAAATTTGTTATGTAGTACGATGAATTGAATTGAGTATATTTTTTCAAACTCACGTCCCGAACTAAGTACTCAATGGATTTGGGTACAATTGTATGGAGGTAGCGAGTATTCTGGATTGAAATAATAGTAATATCACATATATTCATTTTATTAAAATAAATTTTTCGAACGCTAAATTGAGTCGGTTATTGCGACTTAATTTTCAACGTGAGTATTTCCGCGTTATTCAAATAAAATATGTCAAAACCTCGTTTTCATTCATAGTGAAATTATTAGAACTAGAAATTTTTGTTAAAATGTAATTGCGTACCTACATCATGAAGATGGGATCACCGGTTTGCGTGTTATCGTTAGACAAAATATACACACAAACATACATACTAAACTTGTTCGCTTTGCAAAAATTACCGAGTCATTAGACACTTACAATGTGGTGGTAGAGTGGTAGGACTCTTCTGCAGAGTCCGCCTGGGGATGTACCACAACTTTGCCAGTTATTCAACCGCCAAGCAGTAGTGTGCAAACATTATTGTGTTCCGGAATAATCGGCAATGTTTCCAGCGTAATTACTGGGCATAAACAGATTTAACATCTTATCTCATGGTGACGAGCGCAATGCATTGCCGCTCGTGGTTTTGAACTGTTGAAGTTCATAATTCATAATTCTGGATGGCACAGAATTGTTATGGGCAGGCGTAAAGCTTAACATCGGGTGAGCGATCTGCTCGTCGCGTCATCAAGCCCAATAAAAAAAAAATCGGCGCGAGGGATGAGTAGAACGAACTCACAGTTGATAGTTATTTTCAATATTCAGGTCTTTAACAAAGCTCTAAATCCTTTAAAAAACATTCCACTGTTTTGATTTCCTCTTGTCTTCTTTTCTGAATGTATAGAGCTTTATTAAGGCGAGGACTGATCGTGATTTGAAATGAGTATTGTCCCGCTCAAAGTTCTAAGGTTTAAAGTCGAAAATCGCATATCATAACTTGATCAGAAAACGGTAAATTGTAGTTTTTCATTGCTTTTTTGCCGATTATCGGAAATATACAAATCAAATAAAAAAACTACTTGGTCCGCCGTATAAACCACTGGCCTAGATATTTAGTTTGTAAAAGAAAATTTGTAGTTACCGCTGAAAATTCAGAGCATTTGAATTCAGAAGGGTTTTTCGAGGGGTCATTTTGCGATTTTTTAATTTGAATATAAGACAGATTTTCGAAATTTTATTCGATTAAACGTAATTTCAGTTGTATTTTCTATCTGCAGTATTTTTTGCACCTGATTAAGTAATCTCGTCACTTCGAGCAAAGCGCTGAAAAATGCTACTTATTGTTGTTTTGCGATTGGACTTCGCCTTAACCCCCATTCTTATTACGCCCCCTAATTACAACCTTTCAAAGGACGGGCGCTACGACGCATTACGTGAGTAGAAGTGCAGTTTTAGAGGTGCGTTAAAAGCGCCTGAGCATCTATTTCAATTTATGCTACGACGTGCAATTCCCAATTCGGTGTAGAAAAACAAGAGCGAGCCTTGATGCTTGGTTTTATTTATTTATTTATTTTATTTTTAAAAATTTTTTTAACTTTTTTTTTTTTTTTTTTAATATATTTTTTTTCTTTTTTTTTTGAGGTACGTTAACATTGAACATATTTGACATTCTTGTAATATATTTCTACGTGAGTACATGAAACTGATATGATCACCCTTTATAGGCATATAAACATTCGCCATAAATAGTGATTAGACAGGGAAATAAAAAAAAGTAAACTATAATATATGGAATGTTAGTTAGAACATATAACATTATCTATGATAAAACAAAAATTTAACATCGTAATCAAAACATTATTTATCTCTGGTTAGAGACTTTACTAGTTAGTTTTTGAAAACAAAACTTTTTTGAACATTTTTTATTTTTTTTTGTTTTAACTGTTTGAAGTTTTTTGTCGTAACTGAGGTTGTTAGGACGCAATTTAGCATCCATATAGGTAGAGTATTTACAATAATATTCCAACACACCTGGCAACAACATCCGTAGACCAACGAGAGAAAATAAGAGGAAAACATATTTCTCTCTCTTTATATTTCGTTTGTTAGAAAGCGGCGCGGCGGCGACACATTAACCGACTTCCTAAAAAAAAGTCTAAATTCGCTTTTTTTATGTTATAACTTTATAACTCTATCCATAAAACAATTTGGAAAAATCTTTTTGTATTTGAAAGGAGATACTTCCAGATTGGTCCCATTTTAGCGACAATATTTTTTCGTATTTGGCCATTGAAGTTGATAAAAAACACTCGACACATTTGCCATATCAATTAAAAATGGAATTAGGAAGTCAGTACATAAGTATAGTAGGCATATAGCATATATTATAAGGTCAGTCGACACAGCTTTACAGATTTGGGTGCAATTTGCACGGAGATACTCGTTAGTTACATTTTAAGGGCAGTTTTCAGTGCATTCCATGAACATTTAATGTAATTTTGAAACAAAGAAGTTGCGACTAAAATCGTAAAGCATATTAGCTTCTTGTACAAAAGTACTGCACACTACCTAAGTTACAGCTCTTCGTAGACACTTCGTAGACGTTAGTGGTTATCTATCATCTGACATAAAAAAAGGTCGTTGATATTTGAAAAGGGTTTAAGGGAGTTTTGGCGGGAACGTGAAGAAGTCATGTCGCGTCATTATATTATTTTCCAAAACTTGTGTTATTTCGAGTGTTAATGTGTAAAAATGGTGGATTTTTATTCATTAAGTGTTCGTGACGTTGCATGAGTGTCGGTGAATAGTATAATGTCGTGAAACGTGACTTTTCGTGTTGTTTCCAAAACTCCATAGAAACCTTTAGTAAAGTCCCCACTTTACTGGGGTATGACTTGGATTTGGCCGTGACTTACTTTACTTGACTTAGACTTGTTTTAATTGTGAAATACTTTACTTCAAATATTACAAAACTTGACATTGGCTAAATACACAACGCGTGAAGCCAAAATTAAAAAAAAAAAAATGGTTTACGGAGAAGTCAGTACAGGTTCAGCCGAAGCTGCATGACCGTGAACCTCATCTCGTGGTGATACGATTCGCGATTGCACAACATCGGCCGCCAAACGTTACAATCATCGCAATAAGGCTTATTATATCATTATATTATTGTTATATTATATTTCGAGAGAAAGATATTTATTTTTATTTATGTTACTTGATGACGAAACAAGCATGTCGCTCACCTGATGTTAAGCGTCACGCTTGCTACAGTTCAGTGCCACCCAGAATATTGAACTTCAACAGTTCAAAACTATGCGCGGCAATGCACTGCGCTCATCACCCTGAGATGTTAGATGTTAAATCTCTGTATGCCCAGTAATTACGCTGGAAACATTGCCTTTCAATCCGGAACACAGTAATGCTGGCACACTACTGCTTGGCGGTTGAATTACTGGCAAAGGTGTGGTACTTCCCCAGGCGGACTCTGCAAGAGAGCCCTACCACTATACACTTTCGCGCGCAGATGAAAAGAGACGTGTGTGTGATTTAAGCACTCTCGTTCGCACTTTTTCAACATTTTGAGTATAAAAATTAAAATTAATCTATTTAGAATACCATTGCTTATGTTTATAGCAAGTTTAATGTAATATTTGTTATTTTGGATGGAGAAAAAAACGATAATTTCGAGTTATTTTTCTTCTACTTCGCCAAGTTAAAAAATAATAACATGACAATTGCTAACATTGGCAGCAATGGCATTCTAAAGATATTAAACGATCTTTTTTTTTCCTCGCAGTAAGTTTTATATTAAAAAAATGTTGAAAAGGTGCGAAAGAGGTTTCTGAATCAGGGGTGCCGGCTCTTAAATTTCTTTAATGCTGCGTAATATATATATATATATATATATATATACTACGTACACGTACTACTACGTATACTTTTAAAAATTTATTTTTAAGTCGACTGTAAAACTCGCTTCTTAATATCATGTAGTCTGCACCTATAATTGTAGTGACGTTTAGCCTGTTTCCATTGCTTGCCTCCTTCTTTGTTACAACGACGTACATCATGTTGGTGTCTATTAAATAAATAAATAAATAAATATATATATGTATATTTCACTGGTAATATTGCCCTTTAATCCATACCATATATCTCCTACCTGTTATTTTCTGAAGGCACAGTTTTAATACCTCTTACAAAGTATTCCCAGCCAAACTTGGCAAGTTGTCAACAGCACCCCAACTTCCATTTTCCCTCTCCTTCATTTGCACCCTCTTTTCAAGGGTGTTACTGCTCGCGAAGTATTAGGGTTCCGTGTCTGAAAGCTGAAAACGATATGCTAATTCTCAATCGTACTGGTACTGACAAGAAATAGAAAAGTACCAAGTATTATAATTTTGTTTTAATAAAACGGGAATACTCAAGTTAAATTGAGTCGGTTATTCCGACTATAGTTTCGATCACATTCGGTGACCTTTATCAAGGAATGCTCAGCGAGACACGCGCGCGACATCGTCTTGCCTTGCACTGAGGTCGCGCGCGTGTCTCGCTGATCATTCCTTGATAAAGGTCACCGAATGTGATCGAAACTATAGTCGGAATAACCGACTCAATTTAACGTGAGTATTCCCGTTTAAGTGCGAGTTGAACAGTATTACGGTGTGGTCGCGTTTGCGTGCTCAAGTAAACTCTTTAATTATCTCACACCATTATCGGTCAACTGTAGTTTGTAATTAGTGTCAAAGTGGTGTACATTTAAATTATAAAAAATCCCGCTAAAGTGCAAAAAAATATATCTCCGACCTAGCTGCACGCTGAGGAAGGCTCCGCTTCACCTCGGGTAAAAGAGACGGACTGCGGATGCAAAATAAATCGTCTCCCTCACGCAACAGTGTTTAGGCTGCTAGCTTCGGAGCACCTCGGATTTCTCCGGCCGGTTACCGTAGGTCACAGTAGGTACTGCGTGCTACGAATCTGTTTACCTGCCTACGCTACGTTTCGACGTCTTACGAATACGATCTACGCATCCGATCGTTAATAATTATGGATAAAACAAAGCCGTTAATTCAATGCGGAGAGTGTACAAAACCTATAAGAAGCACTAGTAGCAAACCTAGCATTAAGTGCTCGAGATGTCTAAACACTTTTCATCCTTTTTGCGTCAACGTAATAGATAAAAGGTGCCTCGACGATTCTGGCTGGGTGTGCCCGCTTTGTCATTGTAATGAGCCCAAGAAAGACAATACAAATACACCCGTGCGCTTGGCGGCGGCAACCGTACTGACTGTGCACAATAGTGACAGTGCATCGGTACGCGATAACGTAGGTAAATTGACTCCATTAGCGAGCCCGGTTGTAGCTCCCGTAACAGCTGACTCTGACAACTTCACTATCTTGATCGCAGAAATTAAGTTATTGCGCGGCGATATTGGCGAAATTAAGTCGCAGATGACTTCGCTGTCGGACCTAGTCAAGCACTGCGTCTCGCGCATAGACGAACATGAAAACAAACTTGCCGAGTTTAACTCGCGACTACGTAAGGTAGAAGAACGAGAAAACGAGTTATGTATGAGTCGCACCAAAATATCTGAGCTACGGCAAGTACTGGAATCGCGCGCTCAGGCTAGCCTTCGCAACGAAATAGAAATATCTGGCATAAATGAGCTTTCTGAGGAAAACCCCATGCATTTAGTGCAAGTCATCTCGCACAAAATAGGGGCAGCACTTGATTCTAAGGATCTGGATTTTGTCACTCGCGTTGGACCTCGCGGCCGAAGGAACTTGGATAGTGGTGAAGCGACTGGTGATTCCTCGAGTGGCCTTCCTCGTCCTTTGGTCGTCCGCTTTCTGCGCCATCACACCCGCGAAGCATTTCTTGCGGCCGGAAAAAGCAGGCGAAATCTGTCATGTGCGGAGATTGGGGTGGTTGGAACGCCAAGAGCCATTTATATTAACGAGCGCCTTACCCAGGCAAACAGACAATTATTTCGCTCTGCCCGTCGATGCGCAAAAACAGCAGACTACAAATATTGCTGGGTCAAAGGTGGTACTATCTACGTACGAAAGCGAGAGGGAAATCCAGCCATCTCAATCAAAACTTTGGACGAACTGGAACGCCAACTGGGCCCCTCTGCTACATAACGGCTGTAAAAATCATAATCATTCGGTTCTTCACAAAGTTCAAATTAGACTAATTAGTTTAACTTGCTTTCCCCGGTACAACCAACTAAACTCGATGTTAATATATATTAGTATCATAGTTTTTATTATTATTTCATTTAGCACTAGAATAAGAAATGGGTTACAAAAACATAATATAAAACATTTAAAATTCCAAACATATGTACAAATCACACAACAAACACAATCACTTACATGCGGCTTGTTTAACCATAGGATAAAAACTTCTCTAGCTAACACTTATGTTAACCGAGATTATAGTAGATGCGCAATGTTCCTTACTTTTGGAATGACATTCAAAATTCAGAGAATTGCAACTATTCTTTTTTACTGTTATCAGGATGGCTTTACTTAATGTTGCTAATGAGATTGATGAAACCGTATCAATTAATTGTCATACACTAGGATCGGTGGAATTGTGCAATGGTTTCCTGTCTGGAGGCAGTTATAAATTCAAAGTTCTAGCCCTTAACATTCGAAGCCTCCAATGTAATTTCGACAAGTTTGCAGTATTGTTTCAGCGTCTTAATATGGATATAGATGCCATAGTGTTGTCGGAGTGCTGGCTTTCTGATGGCCAAATAGTTGACCATTTACCAGGCTATAACAGTTTTCGGTCGAAGTCACAGAAAAATAAAAACGGCGGTGTTGTCATATTTATCAAAAACTCGCTTACTGCCTCAGTAGTAGTAACAGAAATTGATGATGCTGATTCAGTACTACTTCTGGTCAACAAGAACATAGTGATTCTAGGAACTTATCGGTCTCCCTCTACTAAAGACTTTTCTGCATTTTTTAACTCTCTAGATTCTACCCTTCACTCTTTGAAACATTACTCGTCAGTAATTGTTACGGGTGACACAAATATAAACATCTGCGACGACACTGACGATCAGGCCATGGCATTCATGTGTCTTATGGCATGTCACTGTTTACTTCCTGCAATAACAAACCCAACGAGAGGCAAGTCTTGTCTGGACCATATTTTTATTAAGTCAGACTCTAGTTCTGTTGGTGTTATCTGTAAGTCATCCATTACAGATCATGATATCGTTATGGCCTGCACGAATTTCTCAAGTCAGTCAGCCTCTAAGAGGCTTGTTAGGTATAAAGTAGATGAGGAAGCAGCTGCATTCGAAATCAGTCTGGTTGACTGGTCTATTGTTACTTCAAATCCTTGCGTCAACTCTGCTGCCAAAGCATTTAACGACATTTTTACTGATGTAATGCAGAAGCACACAAAAGTAATCAAAATCGGGCGAAAATGGGTTGCCATAAAACCGTGGATAACCCCGGGTCTAATTAGATGCATGCGCCACCGGGATAAGTTGCACTTGGACCTAAGATCTCACCCGCATGACCCGGTGAGTCGTCTGGTGTATACAAGATACCATAACTTTTGCAATAAACAGCTAAAGAAAGTGAAACGTGACTATTACAACAATCAAATCGAAGATAGCAAAAGTGACACAAAAAAGTTATGGAAAGTAATTAAAAATATCTGTCAATCAACGCCTAAAAATACCGACTCTACGGAACTCCTTCATAACATTAACAATGATCCAAGTCAGTCACTTCACTTTTGTAATGAACATTTTGTCTCCGTCGGTAACAAGTTGGCCGATAAGATACTCGATAAACTATCTACTACGCAAGAAGCACTTATCTCAGCCTACAAACCTACTGTCTCCATCACAGATTCTTTTTTCTTTGTGCCGTCGGATCCCTACGAAATATCTAAATTTATACAACAACTCAAATCTGACAGTGCACCGGGCCCCGACAAAATAACTGTCTCTTTACTCAAAAAGTCCCTTCACTCAATTTTAGTACCTTTGACATATCTAGTAAACTGCAGCTTAACGTCAGGAACATTCCCGAATTGCTGGAAAATCGCAGCGGTATCTCCAATATATAAAAACGGACCGAAAAATCTCCCTGACAATTACAGGCCCATAGCCTTGTTAAGTACTGTGTCAAAACTGCTTGAGAAGGTAGTTAACGTTCGTCTTACCGCTTACCTAGAAAAACATCGCCTGCTGTCCGAGAGACAATTCGGTTTTCGTAGGGGTAAGTCCACTGAGGGCGCGGTCTCGCTTTTAGCTAATTTAGTATCGTCTAAAGTTGAATCGGGTAATAAATGTATAGCTGT
This sequence comes from Apocheima hispidaria, assembly GCA_947579745.1. Taxonomy (NCBI): domain Eukaryota; kingdom Metazoa; phylum Arthropoda; class Insecta; order Lepidoptera; family Geometridae; genus Apocheima; species Apocheima hispidaria. Next base: position 3,230,879 of record OX388169.1, read on the forward strand.
GTTTCTGGACTTGGCGAAGGCGTTTGACACCGTCTCGGTGGGCTTGCTTCTCAAGAAGATGGAGCCTATGGGTTTTAGAGGTGTGGCCCTCGAGTGGTTCTCGAGCTACCTGAATAATCGCAGGCAGCACGTGAAAGTGGGTTCCCATGCCAGCTGCGACCTGAGTATTGACAACGGTGTGCCGCAGGGCAGTATTCTCGGTCCCCCTCTCTTTACGGTGTATATCAATGACATTGTAAGTTGTTCTCTTGATAATGCTCAAATAATAACGTATGCTGATGACACTGTAATTTTATTTTATGAAAAAACCTGGGACCGAGTATACTGCGCTGCTGAGAAAGGCCTGGCTCAGGTTTCGTCACTGCTGGACAAAAATCTATTAACACTCAACGTATTGAAGACAAAATTTGTTGCTTTCTCTAAAACCTGTGTAGGCAGTCCTCCTAACGATATGCCTCTAAAAATTCACAGTTGTGCTGACTTTGGATCCCACAATTTTAATGGATGTGATTGCAGTAGTATAGATCGTACCAGATCTATAAAATATTTGGGAGTGACGATTGATGAACGCTTGAACTACTTTGATCACATAGCTGGTCTCTCCAGTCGGGCGAGGAAACTTATCTTCATAATGAAGAGGCTTAGAGATTGCACACCGATAAACATTGTCAGACAGGTATATGTGGCTTTGTGTCAATCTATTCTGCAGTATTGTGTCTCGGTTTGGGGTAGTACGTGCAAAACTCATATGATGAAAGTAGAGATAGCACAGCGAGCAATTATCAAAGTCATACTAAATCACCCTTTCAGATATCCCACAGACAGTATTTATAAAGAGCTCAAAGTACTACGAGTGCGGCAACTTTACATTTTAAACGCCACAGTCAAAAGTCACAAAGTCTTGTTAAATCGAGATGACTACGATTCTCTGCTGGCTCGACGGGCCTTCAGAATGCCTACCCCTAATTATACCTCCCTTTTAGGATTTAGAAGCCCAGAATTTTCTCACCCCAATACCTATAACAATGTATGTAGGGAATGCACTATTTTAGGTTGCAATACCAAGTCATGCAAAAAGATAGTCACAGACTGGCTACTGACGCTCTCGTTTGATAAGACAGAGAAGATACTTTTGTACAAGTCTCCTTACCTATGAACCAATAGTCGAAACCTCGTAGCTTAATTTATGTAGCGCAATTGGTATCAATTGCGCTACATGAATTCACGCATCATGCAAGCATCCTCTTTCAACCTTTTATTCGTACATACTGCATTGCAATCACACATACATCACATCTTCACACTACTCATACACACACTATCATACTATACACCACATACACACATTCATCACATAAATCCTTAGTTTTTTTTTTTTTTTTTTAAGTTGTTTTAATTATATTGTAAAATTCACTTTTCAAAATTGTAGCTTAACCTTTTCTACTTTTAACACCATTGTAATAAATTCATATTCGTTAACTTCTCTTACACAACTCGTGCTCTGAACCCCAAAATACAGGCATTCTTGCCTAGTTTGGGGATCGCTGGTAAAATATATATTGTATAATGTAAGTTTTCTGGTAATAAAAATTATTATTATTATTATTATTATTATTAATTAAAACAAAATGTATCAAAACCACGTCATTTTACATAGTAAAAGTATTATAATATTTAAAAAAAACATAAAACCCGACTGGAAAATGTGGCATGTGGCACTCCGAATATGACGACGAATCTTACGAAACCACATTCATCAGAATTGGTAAAGCTGTTTAGGTTACAGGACACACAAACATACATACTTACATACACACATACATGTTTTTGGTAGTGGTAGGGCTCTTCTGCAGAGTCCGCCTGGGGAAGTACCACATCTTTGCCAGCTATTCCACCATCAAGCAGTAGTGTGCAAATATTAGTGTGTTCAGGATTGAAGGGCAATATTTCCAGCGTAATTACTGGGCACAGAGATTTAACATCTAATATCTCAGGGTGCCGAGCGTAGTGCATTGCCGCGCATGGTTTTGAACTGTTAAGGTTCAAAATTCTGGGTGGCACTGAACTGCTATGAGCAAGCGTGAAGCTTAACATCAGGTGAGCGACTTGCTCGTCTCGTCACCAAATTACAATAAAAAAATAAAAATAAAATACACCCCGTTCTTGGGCATTCGGGCAAAAATTAATAGGTTTTTTTTTTGCCTGTTAGCTTCGTCATAGCAAATTATCGCTTATTTGAATAAGTAATCCTTTATATACTTTTTGATTTCATGCATGCATATTAGGATTAGATTTAATAATGAGTAAACATTTTACCCCCGAATACTGAAACGTTTGTTAACTTTGACGACAGATTAAGTCTGTTGCTGCCTTTATCATTTGCTTAGTGCCAGACAAAGGCAGCATTAGAATTAATCTGTTGTCAAAGTTAGCAAGCGTTTCAGTATTCGGGGGTTAGACATTTAGAATCTACTAGTTCTAAAAGTATAAATATAATACTAAGCCGGAAGGATCTCATTTATACTATTAAAACTGACGTGGTTTTGATACATTTTGTTTTAATAAAACGGGAATACTCACGTTAAATTGAGTCGGTTATTCCGATCTATTCGAATCATCACTATGAATATCTTTTTACCACAACACCAATGTGACCACAATAATAACCGTTACTTTGTAGTGGTGTACCCCAAGTGAGACGCACGACACCTTTACCAGTTATTCAACCGCCAAGCAGTAGTGTGCAAGCATTACTGTGTCCCGGATTGAAGGGCAATGCTTCCAGCGATATTACAAGGCATACAGAGATGTAACATCTAATATCTCAGGGTGACGAGCGCAGTGCGGTGCCGCGCAGAGTTTCAAACTGTTGAAGTTCAAAATTTTGGGTGGCATTGAACTGTTATGGGCAACCGTGACGCTTAACATCAGGCGAGCGACCTGCTCGTCACTTCAGAAGACAACATAAAAAAAAAAGACGTTAATGCAGGTTTTATCATCCCCAATTAGAATTAGTGCTGGTACTCTTTCTTAGAGGCCGCCTGATGAAGTACCACACCAAAGCCAGTTATTGAACCGCCAAGCAGTTGTGTGCAAACATAACTGTGTACTGGACTGCACCAAAATCAAAATCGCGGGGAAAACAGCTGTTTATAAATTTCGATTTTTCTATGGAACAATTTTTTTCTAAGGTTTCTTAATGATGTGTGTAGTGTTTGCTTAAATATTCGTTTTATGTTTTATTCTCTTGCTTAGGTAAAGTTTTCTTCATAATTATTTTTTATTATACGGAACCTCTAGCCCTAGTGCAACTATCCTCGCTCTTGGCTCTCCGTGTACCTTTTTGTCAAAGGTTTAATCTGCGAAGGGATTTGTACGTGACTCCTAGTGTATGATTGTTCGAGTGCATTGTGTCTTTGTACGTACGTAACTACGTATGTATGTGTATATTTCAAAGGGGTCTCTGTAATAAGCCTAGGGCTGCGTTGAGGTAATAGTGTTTTTTTGTTTTTTTCTTGTGCAAATTTAAATAGTATTTTTCTTGGTCAAATACTTTGATGTTCCATTCGTAAAGCCTTCGTTTTTTTAACTTCATTTGACCACAAACGCACTTGATGTCAGTGAAGGTGTTTTCGAAGATAGTAAACACACTAAGTCTGGAATGAAAACTGGCTCTCAAGTTGTTACCCAGAGATTATGGGGAATAGGACGAACATAGGTTTCCTTCTTTGCTTGTAAATTCGAAAAACTGACTGCCGATAATTTTCAACGCCTATTCCTAATAACTCAGTCCATCAAAATCTCAAAATAACTAACAACAGTTTTTTTTTTCAGTACATAATTGTAGAACTTACCTCTCATATACAATAATTAAACTTGATCAGTATCCGGAACAGACTCAAATTTCACATTTTGCTATATCGTCTCTATTTGCGCTATGTTAGAGTCTATTTCAGGTGACGATCGTAAGCACGGCAGTGAGTCGTCGGCGACGATAATGTATTACTTGCTTTTTCTATGTTCCTTACCTCCAGACTGTTTAATTTAATTTAATTTAATATTGATTCTACGTCAGCAAATTATGTCAAACACAATTTTGTTGATGTTATGAATTATGTCCGGGTCCTCCATACGAAGTCCCGTAACTTGACTGGGCTAAAAAATCCAAATCTGGGACTTATCTCAAAGTACAAGCTTGTATCACACGCTATGAGTTATATCCAACATGTCTTAGAATCTTGTCTGCGAGGATCAAAAAGGCTCAGTCGGACGTGACTCGATTCTAAATTAGGTTGAACTGCGCGACCAACTCACATGAAGAGTTGGGTGGAGCTACCATCGCGTTTTCTAAACAAAACTGACTGGCAACGGTAGAAAATGATTAGTTCTATCGTTTGGCCAACGCCTCGGAAAAGTTAGATGGTTTGTACAGTATTATACGGACTATCTTGTATACGGTTTGAAAATATAATACTGAGCCGAAATATTGATGTAAGAAGGGCGCGTACTACAACATAGTTAGTATTTTTTGTTACTGCTTTGTAGGTTTTACGTTAAGGGCGCGCTTCCGGCCAGAGGTAGTGAGCAAGTACCCATACAATCGATAGCTTTATACTATCGATAGTATAGTTAAAAAGTAAATCACTAGTTAACGATGGTACCAACATACATTGTGGAATGCTAAAATAAATATGAATATGAGTTCCAAGCTCGACATCACTATCTATAGTGGAACTATCGATAGTTTGTCAATACTGCTCCTTTTCGAGAGAGAAAGGTGAAAAGATATCTTGTTCTCACATTTGTTTTTTTTCTTATGAGGATTTTGGCGTCCCACGTCTTGCCAGTGTTATAAGTACTTAAGATATTTTCTGAGTATTGTCACCAAGTCATAGTCACAGTCAAAGGCAAGCAAAGTAAGTCACGGTCAAGTCCAAGTCATGCCCCATTGAAATGGTGAAAACATTACTAGAGCCTTCTATAGAGTTTTGGAAACAACAAGACAAGTCACGTTTCACGACTTTATGCCATTCACCAACACTCGTGCATGTTAATTGTTTTTACACATAGCACTTGAAATAACACAAGTTTTGGAAATTACCAATACCTTTTTTTTAAATTATCAATTACCTCTGCGACATGACTTCTTCACCTCGCCAAAACTCCGTTTGAAACGTCACGCAAGGAATCAAGGAGTTCTAATTCCGAGAATGTTCTCAAGGACAATACTGTTACAGTGATAAAATGCTACCTACTTTGAGGTTGTCACTTTAACTTTGAAGTAACTTCACTTGCTGTGTGAAAGATTTTGTTTCAAAGGAACGAGCATTTTATCGAGCTTGTGAAAATTAATGTGACTTTATACTCCAAGACGTGTTAGTTTTCTCAAAGAACATCTGTTTGTAGCATGAGCTAGTATGTATTAGATTCCGCACTCAGCCACATTGCCACGCTGGAAGGCAATGCGAAGTTTTTGCCCAAAATAGGCCCCAGCATTTTGGTCACTCGTCACCTCCACCAAACATTTGGTCAGGTCCCTATGTAGCTCGTGGGCAGACGGCACCCATGGACCTAAACTCTACCCCAAAGGGCACAAACGTGTACGACCGGTCTAAATAACCATATTTGTGCCGTTTGAGGTTTTCTGCTTTAATCGCGGCAACGCCAGCCTGGCCCGTTGCTACCGGAAGATGGGATGGCGCGGAACACATGTAGCGTCCCAAACCGGCGGCCGCCCCATCCTCCATGGGATGAGTTCTATTCATCTGTGGATGAGGGTCATCCCAGCGGGTCTCTTGCCGTCGTCCCGCATCAGCCCATTCGGTTCTAAAATAGACGGGACGCCGGCACTAACAAAGGCCCGTTGGATGATATTATATAAGCTGGCGTGCCGCGGTATTCGCCTTGCGCTCTTAACGTATGACAATCCATGGTGGCAGAAACGATGTGCCATTTCAGTGCAGACACAACGACGAGGAACCTGGCAAGGGAAACAGCTAGCCGGAAGGTATTATTATCTAAAAGATTACTAATGTTTTTGGATGGCAGAGCATGTAATCAAAGTCCCGACTCCCATCGAGTGACAACAAGTAGGCGAGCATGCTCTGTAGGAGAACTTGAAGAATTAATTAGAGTTTGAAGTTCTAACTCACAGAGCGGCCCGTCCCACTGCCTCTGAGAAGCGGGAGTTTTGGGCAGTTTGGCTTGGATATGATATTTTCCAGCTTTCTACTGCCTCAGCTAGATAACTAATTTGAAAATTTGGAACGTTTGGGACGTTGATAAAATTGCGGTAACTAGTTTTTGAGACTGACGATATGAAAGCTGGCAAAGAAGCACTGAAAATTTTCATGACCGACTATCCTTCACACTGCTCTGTAACACTGATGTGAAACTTCCTAACCTTTATACTGTTTGTATAGCAGTATGAAGGTTAGGAAAATTATTTCCTAACGTTCATATTAGTGTGTAGGATAGGAATTCTCTTTCCTTACATTAACACCGTTGCGATTTAACCTATTTACTATACTATGATATCATTGGCGATCGGCGAAAGGTGTGTTGAGTATAGTGGTGAGTGTATGTACAGTGTTTATATCGCCTCCTAAAGTCCCGTCATCTAGGTACCATAAGTTAAATTCAGACTCAAATTTGATGATTGAATGGATTGCTAATGAGGAAATAGCTGGTCCAAGCCGATCACCCTGTTGACACTCGACTTCTGAAGATAACATGTTGCTCTTGTAAAATAATTTTGAAGGTTTACCATAACACTGCCAAATGAAATTATAAATGAAGGGAATTCTGTCTTTAACTTGAGCCAAAAGCGTGGATTTATTTCGTCCAAGGCCAAAAGAGTGTTTCTGTCAACAGAATTAAAGACGTTCGGAACGTCCACCTTCAGCAGCACTTCACCTCCTTTGTGATGTAAAAAAGTTCTTAGAGCGTGCACCGCCGCCTCACAGCCACCAGGCGTACTAAAACCCAACTGCAAAGGTTATGAATTATGTTGTTATGAATTATGTCCGAGTCCTCCATTCTAAGTCCCGTAACTTGACTGGGCTAGATAATGAATTTTTAAGTGATGTGGTAATTAGCGTGATCGGTTAATTAACTGCATTATAATTATGGACAATCAACAAAGATAGAAAAAAGATAAGATAACTCTTTATTGTTCACACAACATTACAAACATTTAAAAGAAAATAAAGAGGCTTAAAAACGAACAAGTACAAAAGTAACTTATTTGTACTTATTTTAAGAAATATATGTATATAAATGTAGTATAAAGATGAGTAGGTACAAGTCTGAACACTAACTCCTAACTAGGTTGCCCTGTATTTAGGATATCAGCCCCTTCCTGTCTACATAATCATTAGATAAATACTTACGATATTTTCACAACACAAGTTTGGAACTAGGTATAAAAAGTAACAGCGTCAGTCACTAGCTACGCTCATTATACACGTATTAGCACTAATCATACTCGTAATATAACACGAAACAGTGAGGGAATTAAAAATAATATAATAATTATATGCATACATGAAATAAAATAAAGAACGAAAACAAACTCACTAATAACACGACAGAATCTCAAAAAACAATCATTACATACACCTCCAAAAACATTACCCTCCTTCATGGACAGTCGGGTAAAAACTAATAGACTCCAATCATGTGGTAAGTATCTAAATAGCTTTTAAATATTTTTCGCACCACGAAATAGCATTAACGCTGTATATAAAGCAGAATTTTATTGTATGTGACACTTATTAGGTCCAGTTTCAGCCTGAGTGCTAGAATTAAGTAAACATGAAGCGGTTGCTGAAAGTTTGTGCACTGTTTGCGTTAGTGTTCGCTCAATCCGATCTGCTTTACGACGAGGACAACCCTGAATGTCAGCAAGACCCCATTCCCATTTTCAGAAGTGGAGTTTTGTTGCCATTTAACGCACGTGTAGCTTCTGCGGTCAGCATATACTCTAGAAGCCATTTCATCGTTTCTGCTCATGCGATTTGGCTCTCACTTGCTTCTGTCGCAGAATCAACTAACCAATGGAATGTTGAAGGGAACAACGAATTGTGGGACTCTCTATACTTTCCAAATGCCAAGTGCGTTCGAGATCAGATTTATCAGCTCGCTTTGAGCCTGGAGGCTCCTGGCGCCGAATTCTTGAGAAACCGCGCTCTGGCGATTGACAATACCGTGGATATCAATGAAGAGTGGATGGCTTTCAGCAATTCTACTGGAATACTGCAGTATTTATTGGTGAATTACGATGACGAGCCTTTTACCCGCGTGCAGGAATACATGGGCATCGATCCGAAAGTTCCTTTGTCGGGTCATTCGGTATTTCTGGATCGTCTGGATTGGGGAAGCTTATGGACTTCTGCTTTCGCTGACGAAGCAGTCACGGAAGGGCCTTTTTTTAATGCTATTGGGGAAGAAATAGCTAATGTGGAATACATGAAAATGAAGGCCAGAGTTCGTGCCGCTGACTTTCCCGACTTTGATACCAGGGTCGTGGAAGTTCCAGTTGGTTCTGATGGAAGATATTCAATGTTGTTGGCCGTCGGGGGAGACGCAAATACTATGATAGAGGTGGTATTCAGTAGAGATATTTTATCGGAACTAAGTCTAACTGAGGAGCCTATAGACGTGGCTATTCCAAGACTTTCAATGAGCAGTTCAATGGATCTGCGGCCTGTTTTAAGCAAAATAGGACTTGATCGTGTATTCTTTGATCCGGAAGTTACCAGGTACGTACCTAGTTACTTAATTTATGTAATTGTTACTAGTAGTTCGCGCTGAACTGAGACCTTGCGAACCCTATAACTTCACAGACACACGACCGATTTAGTTCATATCCGAACATAAAAATAGTATTGACATGAACTACTTGCCAACAAAATTTCCTGAATCGCAATTTATTTTTAAACAAATATGTGTACATAGAAATAGAAACGTACATCATACAAATTTCGACTTGTCCTCGTAGGCTCTCAGATTTTCGCTTTTCTCAGTCAATTAACCAAAAACGTAGCGTTATAAATTCTCTTTGTCGTTATAAATCTTACATAAAGAAGATACAATTCAATAAACTACAATAAATTCACGTAAATGTCTAAAATCCCACTAGAATACACTATATATGTGAAAAAAAAATATTGGCTACTTGTAGATCGTAATCGCCATACATTATGTATTAGCCAAAGAGTAATACATACAAAGAGGGATAATAGGGGGTTGACAGAGCTCTAATCCGACTTTTTAGGTAACACATATAGGTACTATTATTTCTTCTATGTATGCATCGAATATAATGTAATTGTAATTTTCCCGGCAGTTACATATCGGACCCTTCGGCATTACCAATGGGCTACTTCCAAAGAGTGGATATCAACATCACTGGATCCTATGGCAAGGAAGGCTCAGAAAAAGGGCTTCTAGGTTCGCCTGAATTATTTGAAGATATCGTACATCTGTTAAGGTTTGATAACGATACTCCAGACCACTACCACTTTATAGCCAATAGACCTTTCCTATTCTCTCTGTTTGAAACAAGAATCGGCGTGCCAGTGTTTACTGGAGTTTACTCGTTCCCGGGTGAACGAGGCCAACTGCAGTCCTTTGGCGATAAGTAGCTACTAGTGTAATGCATGACAATAATAAATGTTAATAAAGTGTTTGGTTTATAATGTTTACTAATTTGAATTCTTTAAATTATCACAATAAGGTGCAAAGGAGTGACTCGTATTACATCATTTATGGTGCAACGTTTCAGTCATCGTGCGAAATTCAAATTTTCTTGCGTTTTTTGTCAATTACAGCTTAATTACTCATCGTAGGTTCATGAAAACTAATTTTGCGATAATAAATAGATTGTTTCAAGAAATTACACCAACTAGAAATTCAAGTTGAAGTTGGAGTTGCTAACTATTTATCAAGTACAAATCCGGTCGTGCGTGGAATACGGGCGCCATCTTTGGGACGGCTTAGCCAAATACCAGCTTGAAGCTGTTGATTCGGTAGAATGGCGTGCTGTTCGAATTATAGGCGAAGAAGAGTTAGTCGGAAGAAAACTTGCTAGCCTGGAACACCGCCGTAAGGTAGCGAGTCCATCAATCTTCTACAGGATTCATTTCGGAGAATTGCACCAGAGCTACATGACCTTATCCCACCATCCCCCTTTTAAAATAGTAGTAGTTTAATTACTAGTAGAAAGACTACCATACATACACTGTAGATTTCCCTTGGATACGTACAAAACGTTTTGAGTCTATGTTGGAACAAACTACCACCTTCATATTTCCTGAAAGATACAATCTAGGGCTTTTCAAGGTCAGAGTGAAGGCCTTTCAAGGTCTTCTAAGCCTGCGAGATTTATCTTCAACCAAATCGTCGCTTACCAACAGGCGAGTTGGCGGTCAACCGCGGACTAATAGGCGTTTTTTTTTTATAAAAACTATAATTTGCCAATTTTGCCACGCTGGATGGCAATGCTGAGTTTTTTTTTATCTAAGTAGGCGTACGGTTTGCGCTCTTTAACAAGGTACAATGTAAACTGTTGTGTAGCGTGGGGGAGGGGGAGGGAACTACAGCTCCTGGCTGAGAGGTTTTGTCGTTGGATTCCTTTTTATGTCAGGAGTGTCATAGGCTACATTTTGCAGTCGGGTTTTTTTATTTTTCCTTTGGTAATACGTGATTTAGATTTGAGGGAAAAATGCTTACCTACGAATAATCGCGCCCGCATTGTTCGCGTGTTTACTGATAACAATTGCAGAAGTACCTAATCTGCGTTCTGTATGCATTATATATTTCTCCTTATAAATAAATAGAAAATAATAATAATGATAATTCAAATGAATTAATTGATAAAAAAATAAATGGAATCGAAGAAAATCGTTGAACTGGTAACTGGTAATTTTTAGGTACATATATATAAAAAAGTCACAAGGTGCCAGGATGTCAAAAGCTGAGATTCAATTTCATCTCAAAAAAATTACGAATTTCGAGATTTATTATTATCAACGCTATCTTTCGAAATATTCACGATGGCTAGCGTGCGCGATACATCGAGTGGTCGGAGACAATCGAGACAAGAGACAATCGAGATTGAAATTTCCGTCTTTGTGTACAGTAACTCCAGACGGAGAGAAAAGGCTACTTTCTATAGTTCGCTAGATGGCGTTGATCCATTTTTGTACATTTTGTATGGACTAACATTTGTAATGTTGGAGTTCTGAATCACGCAACCGAAGTTTTTTCCTCGAGACGAGTTTTTTTTTTTTTTTTTTTTTTTTTTTTTCAGCTTTATTGGTCCTGATGCGTCTGAATGCGGCAATATTCCTCTGAATCATGATATTAATAGTTAGGATAATAGGATCATCCCCGGGACTCTGGTTTGTCCTAAGACTGCGACCAGAACCACCGGAGGATGGGCAGCTGCGTCATCCTAGTAAACGGTGAACTAGGGCGGGAGGTTTCGTCCAGTAGTGGACGTCTAAGAGCTGACAACGAAATAGAATTATACCTACTTATTTATTTATTGATCGAAGGTGACCGTTACAATGCACACTAAATGCATAACAGGTCGGTTAACCTATAACCAACCTTGACAATAATTATCCTTGTATATGTTATCACGATTTCGCTTCGAGGAAAAACCTTTTACTAGGATTTAAAAAATATTGGTGTTAGGTGTAAACAGATCACACCTAGATCCCTAGATCCCTATACATACAGATCACACCTAGTTTCCGCTTCCAGAACGATCGAAGCGCGGCTGTCTAAATATACTTATAAAATAGCCATGCTCACGTGTGTTCTTTGTTCCGAGTTTTGACGGGAACGTGAAGAATTCATGTCGCGTCATTTTATTATTTTCCAAAACTTGTGTTATTTCGAGTGTTATTGTGTATAAACGGTGAATTTTGTGAACATGCACGAGTGTTGGTGAATGGTATAATGTCGTGAAACGTGAATTTTCATGTTGTTTCCAAAACTCCATAGAAGGCTCTAGTAAAGTTTTCACCACTTTACTGGGGCATGACTTGGACTTGACCGTGACTTGCTTTGCGCGCCTGTGACTTTGACTATGACTTGTTTGATAATATGTAAAAAAACTTGAAAATATATATGTATACTTGAGACTGGCAAATGCTTAAGACGTGCGACGCCAAAAACCTCTTAGGAGAAGAAAAGAATAAGTGTGTTCCACGGAGCCCTAGGCCCTAAAGCCTCTGTGAAGGCTCCACAAAAATACTGGTCTCAACGAAAAAAATATATTCACTAAAGGGGTATAGGTTAGCAGAGTAAAATAAAATCTATCTAAATACTCCACCATAAAGTTTTAAAAAATCGTAATAAAAGAGTACTCAGTTGGTGGAATGCGATTTAATGACGCCCCCCATTAGATGCAAATGTGAAATGTCAAATGATGTGATTGATAATAAAGAATACACCTAAAACCAGTTTTGATTATTTTAGGGCTCCGTCAAATATTTCGTTTTCCAAAAGGGTTCCGTCGCCAAAAAAGTTTGAGAGCTACCTATAAAAATTTACTCTTACAGGTTCATTGCTACTTAGGCGCGAGTAGGCGTAACCTTCACAGTCCTTGCAACCCGCGCTTTCCTCTAACTTTTGTGACTCTTTGTCGGAACGACAATTTGACAACTTTTGATCCCGGACAAATATTCGGTTTCCGTAGTATAGCAGGTGAAACCGCGGGGCGCAGCTAGTAATATATATTTAAAAGTAATATTATTTAAAAAATACTCGACTGCAAATTGTAGCCTATGTCACTCAACACTATAAGAGGAATCCCACGAATCCACACTCTTCAAAACCGGTCAAGCCGTTTGGCTACAGGTGGTATACAGTGCTAGATAAGAGGTAAAAAGGCTTCGTTCGCGTGGACATAAAAAAAGTATGGAGTATCCTATGTCCATCTTTGTGATGTACAGTAAATCCTAATCAAGTTTTATTGACATCCATTCAGCCGCAGCCGTGATAACGCGAAAAACCCCAGACAGACAGACAGGATTACTTTCGCATATATAATAGGATACCACAATCATACGTACATAGACTCCAAATACGTCTTCTTTCTTTGGCGGTCGGGTAAAAACCCATATGTCACCCGTAACTACCATGATGCCTGAAATAGTAGGTATACAAGGCTATCCTGAAATGGTATGCTAAGCCGAAAGAGACTCATGGTACTCATGATTGTGAACAACTTTAACTATCGGACCAACCCTGAAATCGAGAAAAAAAACTGCTGTTACCATACATTTTGTCATTAACATTTTTCTATGGACCAGCTGTTTTTTTTTTCTTGATTTCAGGGTTGCTCCCATAGTAAAAGTTGTTCATAATTATGAGTACTATGAGCCCCTTTCAGCTTAGAATTCCCTTTCCTTATAACCCTCTAGTGAAAGAGTTTATGAAATAGTATCAGGTCAGTATTTCTGAAGATCACCCTCTAATGACACTTACCAACGATATTTTACTTATTTATTTTACTAACGACCACTTAACACTTATTATATATCACTTATTTTGATCTAAAAAAAAACAAAATGCAAAAGACACCTGATAATTTATGAACCACAATAAAGCTAACGCTTCGATATAATATTAAATAGTTTCTAAAGTCGCTTGCACATGAGTAACAGCTTGCGCAAGTACTACACCGCCACTAAGCATATCTACAATTTTATCGTTCGAATTCTGCTAAGTAAAAAGTTGTCGACCCATAACATAATCTCTCAACTAAGAGTATCCGAATCATTTTGTACTTTTTACCCGTCTGCCCAAGAAGGAGGGTAAAGCTTTCTCCAAATAATAATTTAAAAGTAAATATCATGATGACGTAAATTTGTACGGGTGTCGTGAGAGTTCAGTGGGAGCGCGTGCGCCTAATATTCGTGGGGTTGCGGGTTTGAACCCGAACGGGGCCCGTGCTAATGAGATACTGTACCTATACTATACTATTGTAAAGGAAAACATAGACAGGAAAACCTGCATATTTCTAGAGAAGAAATTCAATGGCGTATGTGAATCCGCAAATCCGCACTGGGCCAGCGTGTGGATATGCCCCAATCACCCTTGGATAATAGGCCAATATCCCAGCATTGGGATGTAAAAAAGGGAAAGCAAAAGGGTTTTGCGTTACTCTACATGTGCAAATACATATTTCTAAGTCAAGTTAAACATTGGCGCTAGCTTCTGTAAATCGTGTGTAGTCGGCTTTATAAAGGAGTCACAAACATATAAGAAGCGACTGTTTGACGCCAACCTCAGTCACAGTTCTGTAACGCGTTCCTATACATTATTCTAAAACCGTACCTATACTGTTAGAATAAAAAAATGAAGTCGTTAGTATTAATTGCTGCTATTATTGCAGTGGTGTGTTCTGAAGACTATTTCTCAGAAGAAGAAAAAAAATATCACCATGACATGGCAACAAAGTTTAAACAGCATTTAGACCCTTTGAACATACGTATAGCATTGGAGGCCAACTATTACTCCCAAGGTCATTTCATAATTTCAGCTCATAGCATGTGGTACAAGCTAGCTTCCTGGGCAGAAACTTTTGACGAACGTGAACAGAAAGAGGTATTTTCGTTACTGAACCTGCCAGACGAGCCCTCCCTCAGGAAACAATTTTACAGCCGCTCTTTAGCCCTGGAGGGCTTTGCTGAAGATATCAGTTTATCGAGAGCCAATGCCATAGCATTCGATGAGACAGTTGAAATCAAGAAAGATTGGAAAGTATATAATGATTTACCCGGCCTCATGCCAAATTATCTACCATCAGTAACTTTCGACAAACCTTTCGGACATGTGCAGACATACGTCACGAGCCACCAATCAAACATTCCTCACTCCAGTCACACCGTATTACTAGATCATTTGATGTTCGAAGGCAAATGGAGCCCAGCTTTCTCTGAGAGAGCAGTCCAGCAAGGACCGTTCTACAACGAGCGAGGGGAATCGATAGCAACGCTGGAGTACCTGATAATGAAGGGTAGAGTTCGTGTCGCTCACTATCCTGACAAAAACGTTAAAGTAGTGGAAGTTCCAGTCGGTTCTGACGGCATACGTACCATGTTGTTGGCTGTAGGAGACAAAACGGAAACCATGATCAAGACAGTTTTCAGTGGAGATATTTCTTCGGATTTAAAGCTATCTGAGGAGCCCATAGAAGTAGCCGTCCCAAGACTGTCGATGAGTAGTGGAATGGACATGGCGACAATTTTTAAGAACATGAAAAGTAGTAAAGTCTTTTCTGATCCGGCTGCTTCCAGGTATGCACCTATCTAGATATTATTAGTAAACGTAAAAGAGATGATGCTATCAATCGATCTCTAGGTAGGATCAACTGAATAGCTGTGATCTACTGACCAAGCGAGCGCCCAGAGAGGACAGCAAGAGACCCGGGGGTAGTGTAAGAGCATTCTCCTGCGATCATACCTTAGGTAAAGTGTAGTCATGCCTAGGTACGGTGCGTTGTGTGTACATATTTGTAGTATCTGGGGCCCTCCCTCTCCTTGAAGCAGGCCACTGATAAGGTTTTTTTTGCGGCAGCGACTAAGTACTTAACCACAGAGTGCATCCCATTGTATCTTCAAATCTTTTCAGGTGTTTTCCGCCAAAACCCAAAACATACTTTTTAAAACTGAATGACGAACGAGGAACACGCTTGCCTGACGGTAGGCGCCACGGATATTCAATAAAATCATTATCTCAGCATGTTTTTCTTTGATTTATAGGTTTTTTGATCAAAAACGTGTAGTACAACATTTAGCATTTTTGTGTTTTTACTGTGATAACTGACGTGGTTTTGACACATTTTGTCTTAATAAAACGGGAATACTCACGTTAAATTGAGTCGGTTATTCCGACTATAGTTTCCATCACATTCGGTGACCTTTATCAAGGAATGCTAAGCGTGACACGCGCGCGACCTCTTCTTTCTGTGATTCCAAGTATTCCATGATCAGCCAGGTATCAATCAATTTCTGATGAAGTCCTGGACCATAATTTTATTTTAATCCCGTATTTCCTCTGCAGCAGCAGCACGGACACCCCAGCAGCACCGGCGGGCTATTTTCAATTCGTGACGGCCAATATCACAGACTCCGCGGGGAGGGACAAGTCTTCCAATCATAAAGATTTATCCAAGAAGGAAACTGACTTAGCTGGATTGGATAAGGATGCCTTCATAGTCAACAGACCGTTCTTATTCGCACTGTTCGTTCCCTTACTTAGGACCGACATAAAAGTCCCGGTATTCACTGGTGTATATTCTTATCCGGGGGAACGAGGGCAACGGAAAGTATTTGATTAAGTTGCCATAAAGGACCAAATAAATAACAGATAAAATCAAATCAATATATTTGCTTCACAGATCACACTAGACACCGCATTACGAGATTTGTTGTTCTTAAAAAAAGTCACCAAAGTTTGAGGCGCGGCGCGGGTCGCGGGGAGTGCGACCGAGCGTTCTCATTGGCTATTTTAAGGTTACGCCTACTCGTGTCTAACAATCAACCAATCAGAGTAATTTTTTATAAGTTCAATTAGTCTGATGCGTGGTGCGCTTATTTGTCCTGAATGCAGAATCTAGGGTGTGATCTGTGATTGGCCTGCTTGCTTGTATATAGGTTGAAACTAAAAGCCGTCTACGTGATTACGTCACAGCGCATTTTGCTTGCAAAATCATTTTTAACAATGTGTTTGTTATAAAAATGTCTAATATATGAAACAAGTGCGGCTCGTGGTTTCACCCGCTATCCTTCAGGAACGATTAAATTTTTCGGGATAAAAAGTAGCCTATACATACCATTGAGCTACTGAGTGATGGGTACCTATTATTTTTGCTAATTATGTGCTTTTCTTAACGTTCATAAATGATTTGGTTATTTTTATAAATTCAAATTGTTTTTTTTACATCCTCAAACTTACCTACTTATAAGTACCTACCTTACTCATTTATATAATAAACTAGTTGGTAACCGCGACTTCGTTCGCGTAGACATCAAAAATGTATCCTATGTCCGTCTTTGTGATGTACAGTAAGTAAGTCCTTATCAAATTATATCAAGATCTGTTAGCCTTTTAGCCGTGATAACGCGACAAACATCCAGACAGAGACAAAGTTACTTCCTATAGTTCGCTAGACGGCGTTGATGCATTTTTGCGCATTTTTTGACGTTTTGTATGAACTGACAGTTGTAGTGTCGGGAGTTCTGAATCGCGCAAACGAAGTTTTTTCCTCGAGATGAAAGTATTCATTTTTGTACCTCGAAGTTTTATTGGTCCTGATACGACTGCGGCTATAGTCTTTTGAATTATAATATTAGTTAGTTATTATTTGGATTAGGATAGGATGATGCAGAGTAACAAAAAATATTACTTACCATTAAATTTAATTTAATCTAAATACTGGTAGAGTGTGCAAAAAGAGAAGAGTCGTAGGACCTCAATGGTCGTTCGTATGCTAATTTAGTGTTTTCTGTAATTTACTGTGATTGTCAGCACAGCTAAAAATGATTTGATACTTGGTAGGTACCTAATAGGTACCTACCAAGTATCAAATCATTTTTAGCCTAATAGGTACCTACCAAGTATCAAATCATTTTTAGCTGTGCGTTCTCACTAGTACTCGGGTGCTACGAGAAATATATATAATTATAAAAATAAACACAAAGAAAAATCTTAATAACTAACATTAAGATTTTTATTTCTATAATAAAAAATATTTTTAAAAGTATTAAAATATTTTTTTACAAGTTAAGATAATATATATGTATCCTTGACACTGGCAAATGCCTAAGACGTGCGACGCCAAAATCCTCTTAGGAGGAGAAAAAAAAAGTGTATTCCACGGAGCCCTAGGCCTTATAGCCTCTGTGAAAGCTCCACAAAAATACTGGTCTTAACGAAAAAATATATTCTCTTAAGGGGTATACTGCCGTTCTAAGAAGAAAAGACACATCTAACAATTTTTTTTTAAATTAAGTTACATACATATTCTGAATCACAAAGTCTTCGTGATTCAGAATAATTATGTATTAAACTAAATTTTGAAAAATATATTAGATGTGCCTTTTTTTATTAGCACGGCAGTAAAGGTTAGCAGAGCAAAATAAAATCTATCTCTGAATACTCCACCATAAAGATTTAAAAAATCGTAATAAAAGAGTACCTACTCAGTTGGTGGAATGCGATTTAATGACGCCCCCCATTAGATGCAAATGTCAAATGTCAAATGTGTAATGTGAATGTGATAAATGTGATAAAGAATACACCTAAAACCAGTTTTGATTATTCCGTTAAATATTTCGTTTTCCAAAAGGGTTCCGTCGCCAAAAAAGTTTGAGAGCTACCTACCTATAAAAATATACTCTTACAGGTTCATTGCTACTTAGGCGCGAGTAGGCGTAACCTTCACAGTCCTTGCAACCCGCGCTTTCCTCTACCTTTTGTGACTTTTTGTCGGAACGACAATTTCGTAATGCGGTATCTAGTATGATCTATATCTACACACGAACCAATTCTCGAACTAGTTCTGATCAGGGGGCTTATCCTCTAACTTTGAAACGTACGTAATTCTGATTGCGAGAGCGTGCCACCTCGCTCGTACCAACTTAGTCGCACTATGCGGGGTCCCGCTCGCGCAACTCTCGCTATCGCTTTCAAAGTTACGGGATAAGCCCACAGTTTTGCTCGATTTAGGGTTCAGTAGAACAACAAAAATCCTCGTTGTGTCCGCCCGTTTGTCACACAGCACCATAACTAACAGCAAAAGCTTTGATAGCATGATATTGTAAGTATAAATAAGTATGTATCTAGTTCAAAACTTTTAAGGAGAGTCACTCAATCACACTAATATTATAAATGCGAAAGTTTGTGTGTGTGTAAGTATGTTTTCTCCCATTCAACTCCGTAACGGCTGAACGGTTTGAATTAAATTTAATATGGAGGTAGCTTACAACCTGGATTAACACATAGGCTACTTTTTATCCCGGACAAATATTCGGTGTCCGTAGAATAACGGATAAAACCACGGGGCGCAGCTAGTAATAGGTATATAATTAGAAGAAAAAAACCCGTCTGAAAATTGTAGCCTATGTCACTCAAGACTAAAACAGGAATTCAACGACACCTCACTCTTCAAAATCGGTCAAGCCGTTTGTCTACAGGAGGTATACAGTGTTAGACAAGAGGTAAATATATAGGAGCTATAAATAATAATACAAACTATTCCCCGCGACTTTGTTCGCGTGGACATAAAAAAAGTAAGAAGTATATCCTATGTCCATTTTTGTGATGTACAGTAAATCCCAATCAAATTTTATTGAGATCCGTTCAGCCGCAGCCGTGATAACGCAACAAACACCCAGACAGACAGACAAGGTTAGGTACTTTCGCATATATAATAGGATAACACAATCATACGTACATACACTCCAAATACGCCTTCCTTCGTTGGCGGTCGGGTAAAAACCCATATGTCACCCGTAACTACCATGATGCCTGAAATAGTAGGTATACAGGGCTATCCTGAAATGGTATGCTAAGCCGAAAGAGGCTCATGGTACTCATGATTGTGAACAACTTTAACTATCGGACCAACCCTGAAATCGAGAAAAAAAACTGCTGTTACCATACATTTTGTCATTAACATTTTTCTATGGACCAGCTGTTTTTTTTTCTTGATTTCAGGGTTGCTCCCATAGTAAAAGTTGTTCATAATTATGAGTACTATGAGCCCCTTTCAGCTTAGAATTCCCTTTCCTTATAACCCTCTAGTGAAAGAGTTTATGAAATAGTATCAGGTCAGTATTTCTGAAGATCACCCTCTAATGACACTTACCAACGATATTTTATTGATTGGCGTATCAGTATTCGGGCGTTACGCCCGAATACTGATACGCCAATCAAATATTTAAGTTCGCGTCAAACATCTGAGACCCTGTTATCCTTGAAAACCGTACACAGAAACGTTAATTAAATCATCGCTTAAAATTTAACACGCCTGCGATTTGAACGCTACTTAAGCGAAAAATCGGTATTCACAAACGCTAGTTAACGTTTGACAGCTATCAAAGTGACGCTTAAATACTTTGATTAGCCGTTAAATCTAAGAGTGCTTGTGACCAGTCTCAAGTTGCATTGAGTTGGATTGTGGTAGAAGAAAAAATGTCTCTTTCATCTTTATCTTCGAATTCTGACGAGGAAGTGACTTTCAGTAATCGAAGAAATGAACCAGTACTAAACGACTACGAAAAGTACAACGCAGAAGAATTTAAAATGAGATTCCGCCTGGACAAAGAAACTGTGCATTATTTATGTTCTGTAGTTGGAGAGAACCTGAAGGCGAAATCGGGCAATCCAGCCAGTTGATCAGTTGTTGATCACACTGCGTTTTTTTGCCACAGGCAGTTTCCAGAGGGTCATCGGAGACATATTTCACATTGAGCAACCAACTGTCCACCGTATTGTCCATCGAGTAGCAGCAGAGCTGGCGAAATTGAAATACATTTACATAAAAATGCCCACCGAAAGCGAGCAAAGACAAATTGCAAATGAATTTTATGCAATCGCAGGGTTTCCTCGTGTGATTGGTGCTGTGGACTGCACACACATAAAAATCAAGTCACCTGGTATGACTACATACTTGTTTGATGATAACCTAATATATGTACCTACTGGTATTTTCTTGTTTATCTAAAGATTTGAATTTTCAGATGGAATGCAAGCAGAAACATTCCGGAATAGAAAAAGCTTCTTCTCCCTGAATGTCCAAATAGTATGTGACACTAGACTGATGGCTAGCAGCATCATAGCAAGATGGCCGGGCTCGGTGCATGACAGTACCATTTTTAATGATTCTCCATTATGCGCACAGCTAGAACGTGGAGACTATGGAAATATGGTTTTATTGGGTGACAGTGGTTATCCTTGCCGTAACTATTTGTTGACACCCATTTCAAATCCATCTACTCTAGTTGAAGAAGCATACAATGGGGCTCAGATTAGAATAAGAAACCCTGTAGAGAGACTCTTCGGTGTCTTGAAAAGAAGATTCCCTTGCCTGCAGATTGGTCTCCAAGTAAATGTAAAAAATGTACCAACAATTATTGTGGCATGCACAGTGCTGCACAACATAGCTTTATCCAGGCAAGATTTTTTGGAAGAGGATGATTTAGAAAACATTGAAATGAATACAGTGCAGGAATTTACATCTTATTTAGGAAATGAAAATTTTGCAGCAAGGACTTCAATAATAAATGCATATTTTACAGATTAAAATTGGTTTTTATTTAATATCAATCTAAAATTATGCATAGCAATCTAAAATTATGTGAAAAATAACTAAAGTAAACGCTTTGTAGCACTGTTTTTTTTAATGTTTATTCGTAGTACTTCCATTTTCAATTTATGTCGTTGAATTAAGAATTTTTTTTCCAGTTTCGCAGTATGTAATTTATCTTTAAAATATTGCTCCTTAATAGTACTTTTAGAAAGCTTTCCATTTCTGACCAGTCTTCTTCCCTTACCTGAAATAATATAATAAAAACATATTAACAAAGTATTTATTATTAGGCTATTTATGTTCCAACTATCAGAAAACTGAAAAATGAGGGGGAAAAGTGGCAGCGTAAGAATACATACCTATTGGTTTGAGCGTTTCCGTAGGATTTGAGGGAGTTGGCTCAACATATGGTATTACTGGAACATCATCTAAAACAGAAGCGCAGACTTATTAGGAATAGGGGCCAGTGGAGCAAAGTACGAGCTAAAAATGCTCATAGTGTCAGTATTTAAAAAAAAGTAATTTATTCAGAGATTACTGGCCCCTATTGTTAAAGTATTCAAGTATTTTAATACAAATGCTTACAAGAGTTTAGTTCACTGGCGAGCCACTCGTGTGTAGATGGAGGGTCGCATATGGCCTGCGGACCGTGGTCTGTGAATTCTTCAATTAGCTCCACTGCTATTTCTTCAACATCATCTAAAACAAAATAGTCATTTTTGGTAGATCAAAAATAATGCGTAGTGCGAATAATGATATTATTTATTATTTAAACAAGCCATGCAAACCAAAGTATACTGCTGCATCATCATAAAGATTTTTCATGGGCTTTATTTGCGGAGCTACCATGGCTAATAGTTGGTTATCGGTTTCTGTTAGGACACTTTTGTGTGCTCCACCACCAGTTTGTAATACTTGCTTCTATAAAATAAAAGTAAATAAAATATTAGCACAGTAATTAATATTACACACAGAAGTATAAGTGCATATCTACCAAGCCAGCTTCTACCCAAATGATCCCAACCCGTTTATGTAGACAAGTACTGACCTTGATTAATACTCGGCCATAGCCATGCCGACTATTAACGAAACTTATACCTTGTCATGAGATTGTCTTTAATTTTAGGTCACGAATAACCTGCTCTTTTTCTTTTTCGTAAAACTGTTGTCTCTGTAATTAGAATAAAATGTAGTTGAGTACAATGATAAAACATTTTTTGCTTGTTAATTACCAATGCACCATCGAAATAATTCTGATAGAAAACTTGCATTTTCTTTGGCTATGTTTTTCTTTGTTCTTTGCTTCATATTCTCATACAGGTGCCGCAGTTGAACCCGCGTTCTGGGGCCACTAGTTGCAACTGCATTATATTGTTTTGTTATTACAGTCCATGCATTTTGTTTCTTTCTGATGATTTCACCATTTGTTTTCAATGATGTTCATATGTCTAATAAACGAGATTTTTATTTATAATACTATAATTTACACAGTACATTATCACACAAACAAATTTTTACCCCTTCACAATTTCTATTAGAGTTTCCTTTTCCAAGGATGTGTAATTAGACCCCCTTTTCTTTTTAGTGATTTCTTTCTCCATCTTTTATCTGTCCGATATAGGTTTCTTTAAATATCATGAACTATTTTTCAATGATTTGTTTATTTTCCTGCGAGGATTGTATTTATTCAACGAATGACATTATGACATTTTACGTTCCGTTTTTGATCACAATGAAAAATAGTTAAACTACAAATTGCCAACACAGTATTAAGAACTTCCAAATTATAAAAAAACAATCGTAAGTGATAATAATTTTATACAAAACAATAGAAATAAAATTTTGAAACAATGTATATATCCAATTGATTTATTATTTTATGTTAATTTAATAAATATTTCTGCGTAGAACGAAATTGTTATATCAAATAATAAAAAATGTAATTGAAAACGCACTTTTAAAGTAAATGTTGCCATTTATAGAAAATCTGAGGGCTGTTCTACTGATCACGGTCTTAAACTTCTTGAGTAGCGTTTGAGAATACCAGTTAAATTTAATGACCTTTCAGAATTAAGATAGCTTTCAGATGAGTGGACCACCTGAGTGACGCATCAGTATTCGGGCGTTATTTTACTAACGACCACTTAACACTTATTATATATCACTTATTTTGATCTAAAAAAAACAAAATGCAAAAGACACCTGATAATTTATGAACCACAATAAAGCTAACGCTTCGACATATAATATTAAATAGTTTCTAAAGTCGCTTGCACATGAGTAACAGCTTGCGCAAGTACTACACCACCACTAAGCATATCTACAATTTTATCGTTCGAATTCTGCTAAGTAAAAAGTTGCCGACCCATAACATAATCTTTGAAGTAAGAATATCCGAATCATTTTGTACTTTTTACCCCTCTGCCCAAGAAGGAGGGTAAAGCTTTCTCTACATAATAATTTACAAGTAAATATCATGATGACGAAAATTTGTACGGGTGTCGTGGTAGTTCAGTGGGTGCGCGTGCGCCTAATATTCGTGGGTTTGAACCCGAACTAATGAGATACTATACCTATACTATACTATTGTAAAGGAAAACATAGTCAGGAAAACCGGCATATTTCTAGAGAAGAAATTCAAGGGCGTATGTGAATCCGCAAATCCGCACTGGGTCAGTGTTTGGATATGGCCCAATCACCCTTGGATAATAGGCCAATGTCCCAGCAGTGGGATGTAAAAAGGCGAATGCAGAAGGGCAAGTTGCGTTACTCTACATGTGCAAGTACATATTTCTAAGGTAAGTTAAACATTGGCGCAAGCTTCTGTAAATCGTGTGTAATCGGCTGAATAGTGGAGTCACAAACATATAAGAAGCGACTGTTTGACGCCAGCCTCAGTCACAAGTCTGTAACGCGTGCCTATAAATTATTCTAAAAACGTACCTATACTGTTAGAATAAAAAAAATAATGAAGTTGTTAGTATTAATTGCTGCTATTATTGCAGTGGTGTGTTCTGAAGACTTTTCCGCAGAAGAAGAAAAAAAATATCACCATGACATGGCAACAAAGTTTAAACAGCATTTAGACCCTTTGAACATACGTCTAGCATTGGAGGCAAACTATTACTCCAAAGGTCATTTCATAATTTCAGCTCATAGCATGTGGTACAAGCTAGGTTCCTGGGCAGGCAATTTTGACGGACGTGAACAGAAAGAGGTATTTTCGTTACTGAACCTGCCAGACGAGCCCTCCCTCAGGAGTAATTTTTACAGCTGCGCTGTATTCCTGGAGGGCTATGGTGAAGATATCAGTTTACCGAGAGCCAATGCCATAGCAGTCGATGAGACAGTTGAAATCAAGAAAGATTGGATAGTATATAAAGATTTACCCCGCTTCATGCCAAATTACCTACCATCAGTAACTTTCGAAAAACCTTTCGGACATGTGCAGAAATACGTCGCGAGCTACCAATCAAACATTCCTCACTCCAGTCACACCGTATTACTAGATCATTTGATGTTCGAAGGCAAATGGAGCCCAGCTTTCTCTGAGAGAGCAGTCCAGCAAGGACAGTTCTACAACGAGCGAGGGGAATCGATAGCAACGCTGGAGTACCTGATAATGAAGGGTAGAGTTCGTGTCGCTCACTATCCTGACAAAAACGTTAAAGTAGTGGAAGTTCCAGTCGGTTCTGACGGCATACGTACCATGTTGTTGGCTGTAGGAGACAAAACGGAAACCATGATCAAGACAGTTTTCAGTGGAGATATTTCTTCGGATTTAAAGCTGTCTGAGGAGCCCATAGAAGTGGCCGTCCCAAGGCTGTCGATGAGTAGTGGAATGGACATGGCGACAATTTTTAAGAACATGAAAAGTAGTAAAGTCTTTTCTGATCCGGCTACTTCCAGGTATGTACCTATCTAGATATTATTAGTAAACGTAAAAGAGATGATGCTATCAATCGATCTCTAGGTAGGATCAACCGAATAGCTGTGATCTACTGACCAAGCGAGCGCCCAGAGAGGACAGCAAGAGACCCGGGGGTAGTGTAAGAGCATTCTCCTGCGATCATACCTTAGGTAAAGTGTAGTCATGCCTAGGTACGGTGCGTTGTGTGTACATATTTGTAGTATCTGGGGCACTTCTTCTTCCTGAAGCAGGTCAATGATGTGTATTTGCGGCAGCGACTAAGTGTGTGACAACTACAGAGTGCATCCCATTGTATCTTTTAACCTTTTAACCCAAAAGAGACTTTTAAAAACTGAATAACGAACGAGCAACACGCTTGCCTGATGGTAGGTGCCCTGGATATTCAATAAAATCATTATCTCAGCATGTTTTTTCTTTGATTTATAGATTTTTTGATCAAAAACGTGTAGTACATCATTTAGCATTTTTATGATTTTACTGTGATAACTGACGTGGTTTTGACACATTTTATTTTAATAAAACGGGAATACTCACGTTAAATTGAGTCGGTTATTCCGACTATAGTTTTGATCACATTCAGTGACCTTTATCAAAGAATTCTAAGCGTGACACGCGCGCGACCTCGTCTTTCTGTGATTCCAAGTATTCCATGACCTGGTATCAATAAAGTTCTGATGAAGTCCTGGACCATAATTTTATTATAATCCCGTATTTCCTCTGCAGCAGCAGCACGGACACCCCAGCAGTACCGGCGGGCTATTTTCAATTTGTGACGGCCAATATCACAGACTCCGCGGGGAGGGACAAGTCTTCAAATCATAAAGATTTATCCAACGAGGAAACTGACTTAGCTGCATTGGATAAGGATGCCTTCATAGTCAACAGACCATTCTTATTCGCACTGTTAGTTCCCTTACCAAGCACCGACATCAAAGTCCCGGTATTCACTGGTGTATATTCTTATCCGGGGGAACGAGGGCAACGGAAAGTATTTGATTAAGTTGCCATAAAGGACTAAATAAATAACAGATAAAATCAAATCAATATATTTGCTTGCTTGCTTGTTGCTCAAAATATATCAGATATAGGTTGAAACTAAAAGCCCTCTACGTGATTACGTCACGGCGCATTTTGCTTGCAAAATAATTTTTAACAATATGTTTGTTACAAAACGTCTAATATATGAAACAAGTGCGGCTCGTGGTTTCACCCGCTATCCTTCAGGAACGGTTAAATTTTTCGGGATAAAAAGTAGCCTATACATACCATTGAGCTACTGAGTGATGGGTACCTATTATTTTTGCTTATTATGTGCTTTTCTTAACGTTCATAAATGATTTGGTTATTTTTATAAATTCAAATTGTTTTATTTACATCCTCAAACTTACCTACTTATAAGTACCTACCTTACTCATTTATATAATAAACTAGTTGGTAACCGCGACTTCGTTCGCGTGGACATCAAAAAAGTATCCTATGTCCGTCTTTGTGATGTACAGTAAGTAAGTCCTTATCAAATTACTTATATCAAGATCTGTTAGCCTTTTAGCCGTGATAACGCGACAAACATCCAGACAGAGACAAAGTTACTTCTATAGTTCGCTAGACGGCGTTGATGCATTTTTGCGCATTTTTTGGCGTTTTGTATGAACTGACAGTTGTAGTGTCGGGAGTTCTGAATCACGCAAACGAAGTTTTTTCCTCGAGATGAAAGTATTCATTTTTGTACCTCGAAGTTTTATTGGTCCTGATACGACTGCGGCTATAGTCTTTTGAATTATAATATTAGTTAGTTATTATTTGGATTAGGATAGGATGATGCAGAGTAATAAAACATTTTACTTACCTATCATTAAATTAAATTAAGTCTAAAATCTGGTAGAGTCTGCAAAAAGAGAAGAGTGTAGGACCTCAATGGTCGTTCGTGTGCTAATTTAGTGCTAACTGTATTTTACTGTGATTGTCAGCACAGCTAAAAATGTTTTGATACTTGGTAGGTACCTACTCAGATCTCACTAGTACCTACTCGGGTGCTACGAGAAATATGCATAATTATAAAAATTAACACAAATAAAAATCTTAATAAGTAACATTAAGATTTTTATTTGTGTTTATTTCTATAATTATATATATCACCGCTATGCCACGACTCTTCTCTTTTTGCAGAGACTATGTTTAATTCAAATTCAAATCATTTAATTCAGACTACAAAGGTCCATATTCCACATAAAAATAAATTCAATTACAGCAGCATTATTTGCAGCATTTCCTAGGCACGAATTATATAGAAAGCGATAAGACGCGGATCAGATGCAGACGCGATATCGCCCGTTTTCGCTTTAAAACTTCTTCATACAAAATTGACGCGTTTTGAATTAGATAGATTGATATATATACCTACCTAACTCTTTATTATTCACACCAGAAATGACATGTACATAAGACAAAAAACAACTTAAAACTAGTTTAACAAGTGGCGGCCTTATCGCTTAAAGCGATCTCTTAGAGGCAACCTTGGCATGGAGAGGATTTGTATGGAATTATACTGAAGAGATGGGGCGGGGATGCAATGTGGGCGTGGAACGGATAGGAGGCAACGCGCGACATTGATCTAAACAAAAGAAGGGACGATATCCTGAGATCTGTCAGATGTGCAACTCGGTACCGATCCTAACTGGGTCGGCCGGATGCCAGCGTTGCTCTATGGGGGTGTCCAGATCTCTGCGTCGCGCCGCGAATGCCTCTGTTTGCGATAGGTTCGTGAGCTGCGGGCATGGATTTTGTAGTGCGATCTGCTCACGCGCTGATACCGCTTCCTCCGACCGTCACCCGCACCTCGGGCTCACTCTACTCATTTCACTTCTTGAGCTTTGTATAAGTTTCACGCGAGAGGCGCACCAAACAGTTGCAGTAGCATGCGCGCGGCAGACATGCAGCGCATTCGTGGCGCATTCGCCAGATGTGGACGCACTCTATGACTAGAGGCGGTACCTCAGTAGGTATGTTGCGATGTCCCATTTAATAGCGGTCACTTTGCCAAACTGTCCGTCACAGTTTTTTTAATTTCTAGCGTAGTTAAGAGTAGATATGAAAACCTACGTAAGTATACCGAAATCGACACAATAAAAATAATATAACAATAATAACCTTGAGATAGCCAATGGGAACGCTTGGTCGCACTTTCCGCGACCCGCGCCGCGCCTCAAACTTTGGTGACTTTTTGTAGCAACAACGAATCTCGTAATACGGTATCTACTGTGATCTGTGGAATCAACACACAGGCCAAGCAGCTTATGACAAACGTGAAGTTTGGACCCAATTTATTTATTTTTGTAATTTTCTAATATGTAAATAACGGATTTTGCGAAATTCCATCTCATTCCATCAAAGACTGAAATGGCCACAGGCTTATAAAATGGACCCCAATGGAAATAAAAATGTTTTGTCATGTTACGCCAAAGAAACCCTGTTTGAATACTGGGTACAAGAAGTAAAGACACGAATCAAGATTAAGTTCTTAAAAACTATCCGTTTTTAAATTTTATGAATAAAAACGATAATTGAACATTGCGAATTTACTAATGAACATTTTGAGAACGGGACATTATACGCGGGGGGGGGGGGCGCAAAAATAATAAATAAGTGTTCAAATATATATATATATATATATATGTTGATTTTAAAAATATTTTATATATATATATAATATTATAATATAATATAATATATTACGGTTTGATGAGGTTTTCCTCTACTCGAGCCAAGGCTCGGTCTACTGAGCGCCCGCCCCGAGACCCTCAGGGAAAGGGTGGCTCAGCTCCCCTGCTGACAAAAACGGAATCTCCCAAAACTTTGCTGATTATTGTCGTTGTGTGGATTGCTGCCTGTTTCTGAATTATGTATGTATTTATGTTCGAGTCTAATTTTGTGCAATATCTGTGTAGTGATTTGGCTATGACACCGGTGGCTCCTATTACAATTGGGATGATTTCAGTGGATGTGTTCCATAGTCTGGCTATTTCTCGCTTTAGCGGATGGTACTTGCTTAACTTTTCTATTTCTTTCGCTCCTATGTTGTAATCTGATGGTACTGTGACGTCAATGAGGTATGTTTTATTTTCTGTTTTGTCTACGTATATTATGTCTGGTCTGTTGTGTACTATTGTATTGTCTGTTTGGATTGGTATCTCCCACATTATTTTTGCACTTCCATTCTCCTTAACCTGCGGCTGCGTCAGGTGTTCTTGCCACCACAGGTTGGAGACTGGGAATTTGTGCTTTTTAGCTAGTGTCCAGAATATGTACTGCACTATATTATTGTGACGTTTGGTGTAGTAAGTGCCTGCTAGTTTTTCACATCCCGAGACAATATGTTGTGTGGTCTCGTCTTTTACTAAACATAGCCGGCATTTACCGTCTACTGCTCTTTTTAGAATGTCCCGTTCATGTTGTTTAGTCATTACTGCTTGGTCTTGGATTGCAAATATGGCTGATTCTAATGATGGCGATACCGGTTGTTTTTTAAGCCACCTGAACGACTGTGGTCTATCTATATTTTCTTTTTCTAATACTGCTTTATAAAACTGCCCGTGTAGAGGTTTTGATTTGATCTTATCTACTCTTGTTTTGACTATTGCTTGTTTTATTTCTCTATTATAATATTATATAATATATAATATTATAATATATAATATTATAATATTATATATATATATATATATATATATATATATATATATAATATTATAATATTATATATATATATATATCCCATAGGAGTAAAATGGGGTCTTAAAATTTCTGTAGCCTATGCATAAGAAGGCACGCGAGAAAGTTTATAGTTTATAATCATTTAGAAGCTTATTTTACGATCTCCAACTCGCAACCGGTACATTTTGCTCTTCCGGGTAAGCATACAGGCCAGTGAATATCGTCACTCCAGTCTTCTTCTCAATTAGAGAAAAGAAGAACGGCCGGTTGGCTATAAAATCTCTTCCCACTGCCGAAGTTAGGTTCGAAGCTGAGTCCTCAAAGAAACTGCTGATAGCGTTGTCATTGCCAAACTCTCGTTGAAGATATCCGCTGGTAATGTTGACGTCAAGCCTTTGGAAGTAATACGAAGGCAGTGGTGGAGGATCTGATATGTACCTGTCGAAATAGAATATTTTTTATTAATAATTTTACGAACGTTTGCGTCATGGTATTTCCTGGCGTTGTCTTTAAAGTCCACGAGAATAAAGATTTTCATTAAAATAATTGGGACCAAGCCTTGAATGTGTACGTGTTTCGCCTCACATGGAGTCGCGCGGCCCTAGTGGTGACGCGGCTTTAGTAGTATTCACATCATCAGTCATCAATATGATAGATAGATAAATATAAACTCTTTATTGTGTACACCATAAAACCAAAATCACATACTGCAGGCCTAGCAAGGGCGCCGGGATAAAGTTATGTCCACCCGTTTTGTCTTAGCGTCAACGTGACAGAGCTAGGATATGGATACATCCGTCTCGTTCTCGCGGGATAAATATGGTGGACAAAATTTTATTCCTGCACCCGTGCTAGGCCTGCAGGATATGACATTCGGCGGTGATATATCATTGCATAGTAGGTTCATATCGATACCTTCTTTCGTATCTTCGTCTAAAACTCGATTAACTAAAAATAGTTGATAGGTTTTAGTTACCTGGTAGCCGATGGATCAGCAAAGACCTGAGTAAAACCCAAATCTTCCAACGCAGGCTTTGCATTAAATGCATGATGCATGTAGAATCTTGGAATAGCCACATTTATAGGCACCAGGCTCAGTGTTAAAGCCTTTAAAATATCCACTATGACAGAACCCCTCAGCAAGTCCAAGATAGTCTTAACGGAGTTGCTTGTCACGCCCATCGTGAAGAGCATTGTATATCTTCCGTCAGAACCCACTGGCAGTTCCAGGACTTTGGCATCTATGATAGGAATATGTGCAAGACGGACTCTGCTCTTCATTTTCATGTATTCAATTGTACTGCTCGGTTGTCCTAAGTCGTTGTAAAAAGGCGCAAGCTCGATTTTTCCACCGGAAAACGCAGATGTCCACAAGCCTTGGTAATACAAACGGTCTAACAGTACAGAGTTACCATAAAATGGCAGCTGCTGTTGTATACCCATGGCTTCACGTACAGACTCAAAATTTTCTTGGTCATAAGTTATGGGAAGATAATCCAGTGTTTTGTGCTGTTGATTGAACGAGAGCCAATTTGGAAATGGTTGGATTTGCTCGTCGATAGCGAAAGCACGTCTTCTTTTAAAATCGACATCTGGACCAGATGTTTCAATACTCGAAGCAATTAAGTATAACTTATTTCTAATGCACTTTTCTTCTGGTAGGTTGAGGGCTTTGAAGAACTTTGGCTGCAAGTATTCATCAGCGAACTCTGCGATGGAGGCCAGGGACAACCAAATGCTGAACGGAGAAATGACGAAATTACCGTTGTTTGAGTAATAAGCCGCCCTTTTAGTTAAGCGTACAGTAAAATCGTGTAAAGCGTCGTTGAAAATTTGAGTATGGTCACGCTCGCATGGTTGTGTATCACGAATGCCGAAAATGTTAGATAGGCTGCCCCAGAAATCGTCACCTTGAATTTGGCCTTCGGATTGAGCACTTATCAGTACAACTAGTGCACATATTGTTGGGAACTTCATTTTTCCAAAATAGATTTTCAAAGTTTCGATATACAAAGGTATTCTAGGCAACTGCTACGACCTGTGCATGCAGTCATTAGTAACAATGTTCTGTCTTAAATAATGCGTTAATGATTTTTAATAAGTATATATATAATTATAAAGACATTAAATTTCAAATCTTTTGGAATACAGGTACTTAATTGGAAAAATCATTACCTAAGATATTAACTTCGGATGATGATAACCTACCACGTCAATGCGTCATTGATATTAATAACCTTTAAAGAAAAAACAAAGAGTGTCAAGTCTCAGTGCCATGTTATACGATTTTTTAACTATCCAGCAACCTGAACTGTCCTTTTTTTCTTCTTTTTTTTTTATACGTGGAGAAATGTGCACGCATACTGCACTGTCACGGGGAGACAGTGCGGTTATGTGGGAATCCAACCCACTAAAGGCCTCGCTACATGGCCTGACCTGACATCGTTTGAAAGAGATGGCTATATATAAGTTTCTGGGGGAGCGAAAGGGAGAAGCTATAACCTTAATAGTTTGTTTCTTTTGCTCCCGTGAAATTCAAGTCTAGCTGTCCCTTTCACACGGTGTCAGGTCAGGCCTTGTAGCGAGGCCTTGAAACTCCACGGTGTCCCTCCTCCGCCGCTTGTGGCGGGAACGCGGGAACGCTCTCGCACACAACCGCGGGCCCGCCGCAGCCGTCCATCTCCAGACCCTCCTCCGGGGTCGGGTGCTACACCATCCTCCCGTCACGACACGCCAGGACAAATGGCGGCCGCAACGCTTTCCCGGGGACCAAGCCAGCCGAAGGGCGCCAGACGACCCCGTGTCTGAAAGCCCGATCCTGAACTGTCTTGTTTATCCTTCAATATGCCGCTTCGTAACATCATACTAGACAACTTTAATTTTGTTCCGTGACCAGTTCCAAAAATATATAAAAGTTTTTTTTATATTTAAAGTTTATATGGACTTTTCTTTAACTTTTGTACTTTTTTTGGTGCGAAGCATCCTCCAGTGCCCGCGCTCTTTCTCACCTGAAACCTAGTAATAGTAATTTAGGGCAATGAGGCGTTTACCAAAAAAAAAAAAAAATGTTCTAAAATACTTACAAGATGGCGTAATAGACCTATCGTTTTACCTGTCATTGTCATTTCTGTCAAAATATTTTATGTTTATTTTTTAAATCGTAAATTTTGGCTCCACACGTTGTGTATTTAGCCAGTGTCAACTATTGTAATATTTCAAATGAAGTCAAATACATAGTTACATTACTTGAAATTGTCTAAATACACATGTGGAGCCAAAAAATACGAGAAAAAAAAAGGCACACGTACATTTTTTTGTCTTTCATGTCTTGACAGTGACAGAAAAACCTCAAGGTACATCTATCGCCATCTATTGGGTACTTTTATTACCAGGTTTTTTTTTTTTTGGAAAACGCCTCATTTATCAATTACTGGTTTCTTTGTAATTGCGTAAATTGACTAATTATGAAAAGTCATGGAATAAAAGTTGTTCAGAGTTCAGTGTGATGTTGGGAAGCATCCTACGAGAGGGGACCCGTTAATTAAAAAAAACCTGCATATCTTCGTGTAGTTGAATAATAGTCTGCAGAATCAGAATTGGAGCTTGATAGGTTCATCGTTGTAAAATAGTTTGATAGCCCATGTTTTATCTTTTTGGGCGTAAAAACTTGGAATACCTACCCGTAAGGTCAGATGCGCGTTCTCTATGACCTGGCTCGTCTAACTAAGGACTGTAGGCACCTACTTACTTTCAATGATATTTCTGTAGCCGTCATTTCCTTAACACTAGGTCATGTTTAGCAAAAATAATAGAAAGGACCAGGGCTATCTCAAGGTTACGCTTACTCGCGCCTAACAATCAACCAATAAGAGTAATTTCGTATAAGTGTATTTAGACTGATGCGTCCTCGCGCGTCCTGAATGCAGAATCTAATAGAGTGTGATCTGTGTTTCAACCCAACATTGCCCTTCGATCCGGGAAACAGTAATGCTTGCACAATTCTGCTTGGCGGTTGAATAACTGGCTAAGGTGTGGTACGTCCCCAGGCGTAATTGCAATAGGGACACCACAACCAAAAGTATAAAGGTAGGAGAATGGTTATGATAAACACCACATAAATGACCACTCGAAAATCTAAAATTTAAGGCTGATGACAGCGCTTTATAATATTAGATTTTCGGAGGACGATTAAATAAAATTCCAATCTACTTTTTACTTATATGATATCCAACTTGAAAGACCAATCGTCTAATAGCCAAAGAAATCAATTCATCTACCGATCTCAAGGCATTGAATAGGATGGCAAGAGCCGGGCTACGCTATTGAGGGAAGAGGTCCCAAGAGGCCTCGTCTAGAGTGCTCCGACTAAATCCTGCTTCCTAGCTGTACTATTATCTATTCTGTGAAACTAGTTAGGACTAGCTTGATTTGCTGTCTATTGAAGTGGATGTATCTTAGACGAAGCATCATCAAGATCCTTGGGATGTATTATCTGCGGATTCCTAGGTTCTGATTCTGAGTTACGTTTGAACGTCTAACTGGTCTGTGAGAGGCTTAATATATTTCTTTTCTCTCATGTTTTGGCTCCACACACTTTTTGTTTTTAGCCAGTGTCAAATGTTGTAATATTACAAGCGAAGTCAAATATTTCACTCAGTAATACTCTAAGTCAAGCAAAGTAAGTCACGGTCACGTCCACGTCATGCCCCAGTAAAGTGGTGGAGACTTTACTAGAGGTTTCTATGGAGTTTTGGAAACGAAAACGAAGAGTCACGTTTCACAGCATTATAGTATTCACCGATACTCGTGCACGGTCACGAACACTTAATGGATAAAAAACCACCACTTTTACACAATATCACTCGAAGTAACACAAGATAAGGAAAATAATACAATGACGCGACACGACTTCTTCACGTTCCCGCCAAAACTCCGAGGCTTAATTTTTATCCACGCATAATATACAGGGTTCTAAGGAAAGGGTACGGGGCTCATAGTACCTACTCATGATAGTGAAAAACTTTTACTGTGGGACCAAAACTGAAATCGAAAAAATATCAGCTGTCCCATATGTCGAGTGTCATTATTATTTTTCTGGGGAACATAATTTTTTTTTCTTGATTTCATGGTTGGTCCCATAGTAAAAGTTGTTCGTAATCATGAGTAGGTACTGTGAGCCCATCCGGCTTAGCATACTCTTTCCTTAGAACTATTTATAAATATATGTACCTATACCACATTTACGGAACCTAGTATTCAGAATACATTTTACAGTTTTTTTTTTTTTTTGTATTTTTGGGAATAAGCCATAACTTCAAATATTTCAACTGAGTATTTAATTTTTATCATTTATCATTTTTATATCGGTAAGCAATATTGCAATTCTTATTATGAAAACTGACGTGGTTTTGACACATTTTGTTTTAATAAAACGGGAATACTCACGTTAAATTGAGTCGGTTATTCCGACTGTAGTTTCGATTGTAGTTTCACAAGGCAAGGCAAGACGAAGTCCCTCGCGTGTCACGCTTACGGCATTCCTTGATAAAGTTCACCGAATGTGATGGAAACGTGAGTACTCCTGTTTTATAAAAACGAAATGTTGCAATTCTTGTTTACCTGCCAACGTCCTCAAGGAATTGCTGATATTAGGTAGGTGATTTATAAGGAGAATTCTGTGAGGTAGGTATATATTTCTGCACTGACTCGAGTTTATGTCAGATATCTGCTATATTATTAAACTAAGTACCTAAAATATTTTTCCTCAATAACAAGTCAACAGCATCGGTTTGCATGCATTTTGTTTTTAAATTAGCATACTTGTTTTTATCTGCAGGTATAGGTTAGGCTAGTAACCGTTTTATAATATGGGGTTTTCAACTTTCAAACGTAGAGTGCGTCGTAGCATATCTATAAATCTCACAGATAAAATGTTACTGTGGAAAATCTCTAGTGTTTTTCCGCTGCAAATGCTTCAATATCATGCCTGGTATAAAATAAATACCACTTTTTGATTAGACGCTACAGACGCTGTATTGCAGCATTTATAAGGAGAATTCTATGATTGCAGCGGAACAACACTAGTTATTATTCATAGATTCAGTTTCTAGATTAACTTCTGCAAAGTAACGCCTGATTCGATCAACTATCAAGTTACTGTCAAATCAAAGTCCAGATTTGATTTTATTTTCTCATGTTTTGGCTCCACACGCTGTGTATTTAGCCAGTGTCAAATATTGTAATATTTCAAGTGAAGTCCTCGTCATGCCCTAGTAAAGTGGCGGACCCTTTATTAGAGGTTAGGTCCTAGCTACTTAGATCCATAAACAAAATGTAGGTATGCGTGAGTTCGTTCGAAAAACTGAGAAAAGGCAGGTCAGCCGCAGGCAGTGTCGATATAAAGGCCTCGCTACATGGCCTGTCCTGACATCGTGTGAAAGGGACAGCTAGATTTGAATTTCACGGGAGCAAAAGAAACAAACTATTAAGGTTATAGCTTCTCCCTTTCGCTCCCCGAGAAACTTATATATAGCCATCTCTTTCAAGCGATGTCAGGTCAGGCCATGTAGCGAAGCCTTTAGTCAAATCTGGACATTTTTAAGAATTTCATCGGGTATAGACCGTTCATGTTTAGTATTTATGACTCTGAGATCTACCTACTGTTTTGCAGCGACTTTTTCTAAACTCAGTGTCTAGTTATTTCGAGTGTTAACATTATGTTATTAAAGCGAAGGATTTGAACGTGCACGAGTGTTGGTGGATAGTATAATGCAGTGAAACGTGACTTGTCGTGTTATTTACAAAACCCCATAGAAACCTCTACTATAATCTCCACCGCCGGCTTTGGCTGCGGAAGCATTTCCAAACTAACGAATACCGACCGGCGGTGACCACTTACCCATCAGAAGGCCTGCTTGCCTGTTTGCTACAATATTTCATGGAAAAATAAATTAAGTCCACGCCAGTTTTTCAAAAACAGTTATATTTTTATTGTTTCCTTAAAATAACTTACTTTTTAAATAATCATCTAATATCACAATAATAAGTGAGCAAGATTAAAATATAATAAATATTAACAACACAGACCACACTAGATACCGCATTACGAGATTCGTTGTTCCTACAAAGTCACGTCAGTGTGAGGCGCGGCGCGGGGCGCGGGGAGTGCGACCGAGCGCTCTCATTGGCTATCTCAAGGTTACGGCTACTCGCGCCTAACAATCAACCAATAGGAGTAATTTCGTATAAGTGTATTTAAACTGATGCGTGGTGCGCTTCGAGCATCCTGAATGCAGAATATACGGTGTGATCTGTGATTAACAACAAACAATCTTGTAACAATACCGCGATATAATAACATAAGAGGGCGTTATCTCGTACGCACTTTATCAACAGTTTTTAATATAAAAAAAATGTCTTGTTGATTTCTTTAGAATATCATTGCCAATGTTTTAGAAAAATTCTCGTGTTACTATTTTGTCTTTTTGCGAAGATGGAAAAAACATTTTTTATCTTTCTTTTTCAACACTAAGCATGCTCCTGTTCCTCGCTCTACTCCCACCTGCCAAGCAGTAGTGTGCAAACATTACCGTGTTCCGGACTGAAGCGCAATATTTCCAGCGAAATTACTGTGTACAAAATATCTCAGGGTGACGAGCGTAGTGCATTGCCGCACAGGGTTTTGAACGGTTGACGTTCAAAATTCTATGTCAATTAACAGTTTATTTATTTTTTAAATATGTGTGGACGTTTTTCGCACACAGCGCCATCTAGCCCCAAACTGAGCAAGCTCGTACTATGGGAACTAGATAACTGATAGAATACATAAATACTTTTTTTTTGTAAATACATACTTAGAATAGATAGAAACCCAGACAAAGAACAAACATCCATATTCATCACACAAATGTTTGTCCTGGGTGGGAATCGAACCCACAACGGACAGAAGCGACAGAGACAGCTCAGAAGGCGGAAATCTTCCCACTGAGCATCATCATCATAAGACGTCCACTGCTGAACATAGGCCTCCCCCTTAGACCGCCACAGCGACCGACAACGTGCCACTTGCATCCACCAGTTGCCCGCGACTTTCACAATGTCGTCGATCCACCTAGTGGGAGGCCTGCCTACGCTACGCACTGGGCCACAAGGCTAGTCAAAATGTTATGGACAAGCGTGACGCTTACGTGACATTTTTGAGTCATGAATTTTGAATTTGATTTTTGGAGTAATCAACATACCTACCTGTCACAATATTATCAAATTGTTTAAATTATTAATTTATTTGCCTAATTTAACTCTAAGCATAGTTTAATTTGTAAAAGTGACTTGCCTATAATATTCAATTTTATTTAAAACCAGTAAATTCTAATTTATGATTACCATCAGGTGAGCGACTTGCTCGTCTCGTCAATCAGATGCACAAAAATAAAAAATCAGTGAGTCGGCTAAAAAAAGGAATATTCTCTGCAAAGCGATGAACGCGGCCATACACTACTCGCGCTATTAGCTATTCATCCCTTTTACGTCTTCAGCCTTGCCATCGCTCTATCTCTATCTATCTCGCCGGTTCTTTGTCTCGCGCTAAGAAACCTTCAAAATCGTGAGCTATGGTCAAGGCGAGGAGAATGACGTCAGGACGAGTAATACGGCCACACTACTGCGTCTCTGCCTCCTTTCCTCGACACTCGGCAAGTGTGTGACCGCAGCATATGTAATTATCCTCAATGTTTTAAAGAGGGTAGAACGAATAAAAAACCGCATCTGAAAAAAATATACATATTTATATTCTTTATAAAATTTATTATTATATTGCGTTTTAAAATATATGAAAATTATACGAATAAATACTTAAGTAAATGTATTATTATATGTGTAATCAATTAATTAAATTAAACATTACAACGCGATACACCAAAGTTTAATTTAATGTGTCGCAGTGCAATGGTATTCTTAATTAATTTAATTAAACAAAACAACAACAAAAACAACTACATTATAACTAATAATATTATAACTTATAATTATTATTATTATTTTATTGTTATAGCAACAATTATTATAACTCAACGAAAATAATAACCGTGGTAAATATCCCGTGAGTACTACAGTAACAGTAATGTTGTAAACCACCACGAAAGTCTAAAAAAGAATTAATTTTTTTTTTTTATGACTATAAAATCCCTAAATCGATTGAGACTAAGTCCGAATAAATCGATATCATCATTGTCACTGTTTCCGTCGTCTCTATTTTATTTATTTTATCATATACAGACCGATTTTGATATTTGGATGAAGCATTCGCTACTAAATGCTAAATAAATATAAGCAAAATGGCGGCGCAGCAAACTTTTTTTTGTGGGTAATTTCCAATCAAAAATCACCGACGACAAAAAAACAACCATGAAACTGCACAATGAGGCGTTTTCAAAAAAAAAAAAAAGGTTCTAAAATACTTACTAGATGGCGTAATAGTCCTAGAACTTTACCTGTCATTGTCAATTCTGTCGAAATATTTTATGTTTATTTTTTAAATCTTAATTTTTGACTCCACGTTGTGTATTTAGCCAGTTTCAACTATTTCAAATGAAGTCAAATACATAGTTACATTACTTGAAATTGGCTAAATACACATGTGGAGCCAAAAAATACGAGAAAAAAAATGCACACGTACATTTTTTTGTCTTTCATGTCTTGACAGTGTCAGAAAAAGTTCAAGTTACATATAGCGCCATCTATTGAGTACTTTTATTACAATTTTTTTTTTTTTAAAATGCCTCATTGACGTTGTGCAAAAAAGTTACTACTAGTATTTTTTTTTCTTACCTTCCATTGGCACGTTGATAGTAAAAACATCTTTCGATGTTACGTTTCTCAGATTTTGCGATGTAAAAACGTTCTGTAAGAAAACATATAAAGGTTTAAAGTTTCTTCCGAAGTACGAATGCGCTCAGTCATTCACACATTGCGTGTCTTTTTGTACAATACTTTCTGTTATAATGTTGTGTTTTTGCCTATCAAATCTGATTGTAGCATTTGATTTGAATTTAATATTAAAATTTTATTTTACCGTTTAATCGGCCATAATTTAAACAAAAGTTGTTATTTTTAACTGACTTCAAAAAAGAGGTTCTTAATTATTAATTTCGTTATTATTTATTAGTACGCTACTAAAGTTTCCCGTTCGTCCCGAAACATTCGTCGTCATTCAAATTTCGTTCGTTCGTCGTTTTGTTTTGTTGTTGAGTTTTCCGTTCGTCACTTCGGAAAAGCCCTTTTCGTAAAAAAAATTGACGAACGTGAAAAAAAAAACACAACTTTTATTTTATTTGCATGTAAAAGTTGATTCCAGGATATAAACTACCACAATGAATTTCATCCAAATCCGTTCAGCCGTTACGGAGTGGGAAACAAAGACACAAATATCACATTTATAACTCGTATAATATCCACTGTATAAATATAATAATAATAAATGAATATAATTTAAGTTGTATCTTACCATAACAGTGTACTTGTCGGTAGAATTGAGTCCATAATTGAAGGGAGAGAAGGGGACGGAAGAATTCTTCTTAAACAAGTTGACGAACAAGAAAGAGTAGGACGGATAGCTGTCAGCCTTCCTCGGGAAATGAGGCTTCACCCACAGAGTTATTGTCTCGGAAATCTGAAAAAAAAAACACTAACTTATTCATCATCATCATCATCAGACATAAGACATTTAATGCTGAAAATGGCGTCCTCCTAAAAAAAAAACTTCATTGATCTACAAACACATGGATTTAGGGTTAGACAAGGTTTTTTTTTTTTTTTATGGGTATTGGTGCACAAAATGCACAAAAATGGATCAACGCCATCCAGCGAACTATAGGCAATAACTATGTCTCTCTGTCTGGATGTTTGTCACGTTATCACGGCTAAACGGCTGAAATGATCTTGATAAAATTTGATAAGGAGTTATTGTATATCACAAACACGAACATATGATACTTTTTTTATTTCCCCGCGAACGAAGTCGCGGGTAACAACTAGTAAGACTATAATTTTGTTTTAATAAAACGGGAATACTCGCGTTAAATTAGTCGGAATAACCGACTCAATTTAACGTGAGTATTCCCGTTTTATTAAAACAAAATGTATCAAAACCACGTCAGTTTTCATAGTAAGACTATAATTATACATTTTGCAGTCGGATTTGTTTACTTCTTTTAGTAATAAAAATCGTCTCAAACAAGGCGAGGATTTGCGCAGAAATAAGGACAGTAATGAACATTCAAACATGTTTGAAAACAATAACTTTAATTTTCTGATGCCAGTAAAATGCATAAACAGCTGTTTCCAATTACTTAGTCCAGTAACTGGCGTCAAATTGCACGAAAGAACAATTTACGGGCGGAATAATTACTGTAGCGCCACTTAGCGTAGTTATTGCTTATTTATGACCCGACTGTCTAAGGAGGGTAATGTTTTTGATGCGTATGTATAAGTATGCCCGTATGTATGTTCCTGTATGACGTCCTGTAGCCTCAACAGCTTACATTTTTTTTTCTCTTATTTTTTGGCTCCACACGTTATCTATTTAGCCAATTTCAAGTTAAAAGATCGTTAAAAGAGAAAGTGCCTAGGCCTATCTCACTTCGAGCGCGAAGAAGAAATATTGCTAGAATGAGCAGTGTTTTTTTCTCTTATGTTTTAGCTCCACACGTTGTGTATTGAGCCAATGTGTAGTATTGCAATATTTCAAGTGAACTCAAATATTTCACAGTTAAACTAAGCCTCAGTCTTAGCCTAAGTCAAGCAAAGTAAGTCACGGTCAAGTCCACGTCATGCCCCAGTAAAGTGTTGGAGACTTTACTTGAGGTTTCTATTTTGGAAACAACACGAAGAGTCACATCATTATACTATTCACCAACACTCGTGCACGTTCACAAACACTTAATGGGTAAAAATCCACCATTTTTACACTTTTCTTTTTTGTTGTTCCACCTGTAGTTCCCCTAACACAACTCGGGGACATTGTCAAGCTGAAAGAGTTCCATACGCCGTTTTCTGTTTTGTTTGTCAATTCGGCTAGATTGGATCGCCGTTTGGAGATCAAATGGCAATATGTTAATAGTGCGCAGTATATATATGTATATAACACCACTGCCCGGTATTATATTATACATATATATATTTTTATTATACATATGTTATATATAATAATATATACATATAAAGTATATATATTTTTATACATTAACACTCGAAATAGTTTAGGAAAATATAACAATGACGCGACATGACTTCTTCACATTCTCGCCGAAAACTCACGGCTTACCTTATGTGGCTTGGCCATGATTCCCAGCGGGTCCTGCGCTATGGCTATGAGGTCTAGATTCAACAGCAGCCGTTTCTCGTACGCTGTGACCTTGCTCATGTCGCAGCTGAGAAGTAGCGGGGCTGAGAGCATCGCGTATACAGACAGTTGCACGCGGGACTGGCCCTCCGTCAGGGCGTCCGTACCGAATATTAGCTGGAATTACGATTAAAATTTAATAATAATAATGTTTATTTGAACAAAAAGCTAGGATTTAATGATAAACAGTGTGCACTGGATTCCACACTGTGTCGTGGTCTCCAGGCTTATTCAAGATTTTAGAATATACCGCCGATAACACACTAATATTATAAATGCGAAAGTTTGTGTGTAAGTATGTAAGTGTGTTTGTTCCCTTTCAACTCTGTAACGGCTGAACGGATTTGAATGATATTTAGTATGGAGGTAGCTTATACCCTGGATTAACACGTAGGCTACTTTTTATCCCGGAAAATTATTCGATTTCTGTAGAATAGCGAGTGAAACCGCGGGGCGCAGCTAGTTGACACTAGGCTATAATATTGACGTTGCAGTTGGGGTCGCGGGTAGTTACACCTGTGCGTGCCAAAATAAACTTTATTGCGATGTAGCTAGCGTCTCGAAGTGAACATTTGTGCTATGATAAATTTTGTCGTATAAAGGCCTGGCTACATGGCCTGACCTGACACCGTGTGAAAGGGACAGCTAGATTTGAATTTCACGGGAGCAAAAGAAAGAAACTATTAAGGTTATAGCTTCTCCCTTTCGCTCCCCCAGAAACTTATATATAGCCATCTCTTTCAAACGATGTCAGGTCAGGCCATGTGTAGACACCCTTACAAGTATATAATTAAGAATAGAGTATACCGTCGTCTTGTCCATAGAAAAAGCGTAGTCTGAACCTACCCCTAAATGTTATCCGGTTTCGATGTTTTTTTTAATATGTTATCTCAGCTTTGGAAAACCATGCTTGTATGTTTGTTTTTTTTTATAATAATGATAATTTAAATAATTTTTTTGCTTCGAAAATAAGACGTAATGTAGTTGTTATTAGAATACTATAAACATTTTAAAATAAAAACAAAACATAGATTATAGTTTATCCAAGTCAGCGACACCAAAAAGAAAAAGATTGTGTGAAGTGCTAATGTCAGCTAAAGGCCTCGCTACATGGCCTGACCTGACATCGTTTGAAAGAGATGGCTATATAAGTTTCTGGGGGAGCGAAAGGGAGAAGCTATAACCTTAACAGTTTGTTTCTTTTGCTCCCGTGAAATTCAAATCTAGCTGTCCCTTTCACACGATGTCTTTTTTTTTTACTATATTGCTCCACGGACTCCGGGGTCCGTGCCATTTATTAATTTTTACAAATATTTTATCAACTAAAACGGAATATAAAAACTAAAGACTTTACAAAAGGAATATACCAACGAATATGCTAATAAAGAGCTAAGTGCTATTATAGATTTGCGTATATACTCACACGATGTCAGGTCAGGCCATGTGTAGACACCCTAAGTGCTAATGTC
Source organism: Apocheima hispidaria (assembly GCA_947579745.1). NCBI lineage: Eukaryota > Metazoa > Arthropoda > Insecta > Lepidoptera > Geometridae > Apocheima > Apocheima hispidaria. The sequence continues at coordinate 3,274,720 of OX388169.1, forward strand.
AGCTCACTCCAAAGTGGCGCAATAATTGGTGGCAAATAATTCAGCATACCCTCAGCAACAAACGGTGAATCTTGAATCGAGTCGAAGCTTTGAATTCTGGTAGATGTTTCTTTGATAACATTGACTATCTCACCATGTCGGGATCGTTCCACTGGCCCGGCCTGTGATACGCCGCGATATTCCCATAGTCCGCCTCGTAGTGTTGTATTATGCCTTTTATGGACGGCCAGTTGAGGAATACATCGTGGTAGTTGCGCCACAAGTTACAGTGTTGAGCTACAGTACCGTAGTTCGGCTGCAAGCAATACCTGCATGTAATGACACTTTTAAATAGCTCGTTTTTAGCATGTCAGGCCATGCTTAGTAGAGTTCCGTAGGCGCGTAGGACGTTTGATGTAATTATCCGTTTTTTCAGCTTATCTCAAAAAAGTTATTATCAGATGTTGCCCGAAATATTTTTTTTATTTTTTTTTCTAAGATCTGTCTATCAACATGGAAGATAACAAGTTTCTGAGACGCATAGTTTAGAAAAGGCATGGGGGGGACACTGTAAGCAACTTTGACGGCCCATATTTCGCAAGCGGTACATCTGATAAAAATGCCGTAGTAAGCTTAAATTTATTTTAAAATATCTATTCAAAAATTCCCCACATGATGGGGTTCGGCGAATATATTTTTTTACCCACTATTTACATGTATGGAAGCTACACTTATTTAAAAAAAAAAGTTATTTTTATTTTTTTGAAACTGTAGGTCTATACTTACGACTATCGTTGTGCAAAACTTCATGCATGTAAGTTTATAACTTTGAAAGTTATAAGGCTGTAAAGGATTCGGACAGACAGACAGACGGGCATGACGAGCTTATAAGGGTACCTTTTAGTACTACGGAACCCTAAAAGGAGATTTGACCGTGCCTGGGAATTAAAAGCCCAGAAGAGAAGCATCTGAGACTATTTAATAGCGGAATGATAATAGTCATGATAATATTTAGAAGAGGGGTGATTCAATTCCATTTGATCGGAAAATGGAATTGGAAATGTAAAATCAGAATCACTTTACTTGCATATTATTTTCTTGTTTATTTTAGTGGGTTCTGTAAAGAGCAAACTTTCGGTGAAGGAAAACATCGTGAGGAAGCCTGCAAATTTCCAGAAAAATATGTCATATGTGAATCCGCCAACACGCACTGTGCTAGCGTAGTAGATCCAATCACCCTTCGAGGGTAGGCCGATATCCCAGCCGTGGGATGTTTAAAGGCTGGCTGCAGTATACCGCAAATGAAGTTTTCTCCTCGATAAGTATCAATTTTTACAATTCGAAGTTTTGATTGTCCACGGCTTCCCTTTTACGATATTAGTTTTGATTATGTAATGAATGAGATTTGTCTCACCGTCCTGTGATGGATGTATTCACTATAATACGGCCAACTGCAGGAGTACACCATCGGTCTCCCGGTCTTATTCAGCGCTTTCCCCAGGTTAATGTACGCTAAACACAATAACACATATTCACTAAGAGGATAGTCCTTCCGCCTGGTTTTGGTGCATTCGATATTTGAATAATAATAAAATAATAAAAATACTCCCGACACACAGTCTATGACTAGTCTATGACTAGTCTATGACTAGTTTGGGAGACTCTGGGACCAACAATTTAGTTGTAATTTTTGTAATGTCCAAATAAATTTGATTTGATTTGAATGTGCGTGCAATAAAGGTGGATGCAAGTGGCACACTGTCGGTCGGTGTGGCGGTCCAAGGGGGAGGCCTATGTTCAGCAGTGGACGTCTTCTGGCTGACAATGTAATGTAATGTGCAATAGAGAGAGTTACCTCGGAATTCTGAAAGGTTTGTTAGTTTCAGAATCCCGAGGTTGGTGAATTATACCACCTTGTGGAAGGCCTGCCTTCGCTGCGTCTTCCGATTCGTGGTCGCCATTAAAGAACCTTTCTTTCCCATCGGTTATCGGTTCGAATGATGTGGACTGCCCATTGCCATTTCAGCTTGCAAACTCTGAAAGCTATATCGGTGACTGGTTCTTCGGCAAATATCTTCGTTTCGAATTTTATCGCGCAAAGAAACTCCGAGCATAGCTCTCTGCATTGCCGCCACATTGACGATGATTATACTTCGGTATATTTCGTATTTCCGTCCAAGACTTACCGACATTCAAATAGTCTTCTTCGACAAAGCACCCATCAACCTTGAGATAGTCAACATCCCAGCTGGCGAATGTCTGCGCGTCTGTTGTGAAATAGTTCCTCGAGCCAGGGTAGTGCATGCACGTTATAGCCGCTATGTTCGTGTACATGCCGAACTTCAGGCCGCGGTTATGGATCTGAGAAATCAGATAGCGTTTTGATAGAACACGGATGAAGTTTTATTTTTGATCAGTAATTTTTTTTTTTTTAAATTACCCTAACCAAGACTAATCTACATCAAAACTATATAAAGTTTCCGAACTCGCTACAGCCGCGTATTAATCTCAAATAATTTGCGTTAATTCTGCCCGCGATAAAATTTCAAAATATATGCGCTTGCTTTGCCCGCATTCGAACTTCAATATATGCGCTTGCTTTGCCCGCATTCGAACTTCAATATATATACGCTTGCTTTGCCCGCATTCGAACTTCAAAATATATGCGCTTGCTTTGCCCGCATTCGAACTTCAATATATATGCGCTTGCTTTGCCCGCATTCGAACTTCAAAATATATGCGCTTGCTTTGCCCGCGTTCGAACTTCAAAATATATGCGCTTGCTTTGCCCGCATTCGAACTTCAAAATATATGCGCTTGCTTTGCCCGCGTTCGAACTTCAAAATATATGCGCTTGCTTTGCCCGCGATCGAACTTCAAAATATATGCGCTTGCTTTGCCCGCGTTCGAACTTCAAAATATATGCGCTTGCTTTGCCCGCGTTCGAACTTCAAAATATATGCGCTTGCTTTGCCCGCGTTCGAACTTCAAAATATATGCGCTTGCTTTGCCCGCGTTCGAACTTCAAAATATATGCGCTTGCTTTGCCCGCGTTCGAACTTCAAAATATATGCGCTTGCTTTGCTCGAATTCAAATCTCAAAATCTACTCATATGCAACGAGTGTATTAGTATACTCCGTGTAGTGATTTCTACCCGACTGCCCAAGAGGGAAGGTAATGTTTTTGGGGTGTATGTAATTGTTTGTGTGTTCCTGCACACTTCCTGCAGCCTAAGCAGCTTGACCGAATTTGACGAGTAATGTGCCGTTGGATCCCTCTTTACGTCCGGAGTGACATAGGCTACATTTTGCAGTCGGGTATTTTGTTTTTCTTTTAATAATATTTAGTAAACAAGTTCGAACTATTTGATTCCCTCCCTCTTAATATTGGCTAGGCTAAAACATTCACAGCTTTTTGAGCTACCTTTGGCAAATTGCAAAACAACTGGTAGTTAAATACTGTTCAGGGCGGCAGAAATACAAGTTACATTCGAAATAGCCTAGCAATATAACGATAAGGCTGTTTTCATTAAAACTTCATGAAATTTTCCTAATCACAAGATAAGCATAAGAAAACTATTTTGTGAATACCTGCTTGCAAATTTTATATGAACTTAAGGGTGTCTACACATGGCCCGACCTGACATCGTGTGAAAGGGACAGCTAGATTTGAATTTCACGGGAGCAAAAGAAACAAACTATTAAGGTTATAGCTTCTCCCTTTCGCTTCCCCATCCCCATCTCTTTCAAGCGATGTCGGGACCGACCAAATCGTTTCGTGTGTAGACACTAACAAAACAAATACTTGGAATCATCAGTCAGAAGACATCCCAAAAACCCTTTTTGGGGGTGCCATAATCCCCACATTTGGCAGGCAAATCATAGAATGCTCAACGTTTACTTAGAGGATGTGGTTGCCCGTCCTCTGGTAGTTTTGGTCTTTTTAGGACATACCCAGGTCCTTAATGGTAGTGCGGTAATAGTGTGTGATATCACCAACGGTTCCAGCGGAAGGCCAGCGCTTGTTGTTCGCAACCAGTATTATGCTGAGATGTAACCGGTGTGTATTATGTATATTTTTTTTATCTATCATTTTGTTTTTGATTTTTGCGTGTAATTTGTTTTTTTCACTTATCACTTATGTATTACACTTGTAGCCAATTGATTAAAATGAATTATAAAATTTTTATGTTTTTATTCAGCTTGTTCCAATATTATTGCAGTTGTCATTATTTCTTAGCATGGCTCGTGTATACAGTATAAAAGCTATGAATTGTGTTGAACCAAAAAAATTGCAATTTGACTTACATAATCAGCGATAAACTTCATCCCGTGTGGAAACCTCCTTCCATCAGGGACCAGCCTGCCGTTGGAGTCTCTAGTCTTCTCCGACCAGCAGTCATCAATAATAATGTACTCGTAACCCGCTTCCTGGTAGCCTTCCTCGAAAAACGAGTCTACTACAGAGATTATCAGGTCCTCACTGGAATCGAAAGAAAACATCGAAAATAAGATAAGTCAATCTGTTCCCCACCATAATATAGAATATCCTGGCAGCCTTACATAAGAGCTAATTCTCATTCCAGGCTAATTCTAATTGGGGGTGTTAAGACCTGCACTGCCGTCCCACTAAGGGTGTTTTGTGCATTTACCCCGCTGCCAGCCTACCCAAACCATCCGAGCTCCTTATAGTAACAGAGCACAACCTTGGGTTGCAGCACGGCCTTGGGTAGGTGTGTTTATTTTCTTCGGCCAACATTACTTGACATGAAGTCATTTTAAAGTTAATTTTAGCTTGCACAGCGCAGCGTAACAATTTACTTTAAATACTAAACTGTTATAAGCAAGTGTGATGCTCGTCCCAACACTTGGTTGCCTACAAAGCCTGCAGATGTGAAACAAGTATGAGGAGCTTAGAGGTATCTCTGTCACTTTCCCTCTTTAGGTAAGACGTAACCTACGGGATTCAAGGCTAAATGTTATGCTATAGGCATGACTGTTCTTATTCTTATTCGAAATGGGGGTGACAAGTCCTGCACTGACATCCCGCATGAGTGGCATTGTGCATTTCCCTCTGCCAAAATATGCGCATGCCACCCCAGCTCCTCGAAGAACCAAATGCTCTGTGCTGGCTAAGTTGCTCCAGTGCCATAGACGGTAGTGTTGTCAGGCATTCAGAAACTAGGTAGAATATTATCTTTACTGTTCTAAGCTGGCGCTTATTTTTTACAAGGACTTTGCTAGCCTGTCATTTAGTTTTATGAAAGAAAGTTTGGTAGGTACTTACTCTAAGCATTTCTCTGGATTCTTCTCACAATCAGCACCGCACATGTAATAACCCCACGACATCCAGCCCATTGGGGGCGTTCGCGCCAAACCATTATCCAATACAAGCACTCCACTCACGGCAAACATTAGATACACAATTAAGTATATCATAGCCAAAATCGTTCTAAAATATAGAAACAATCAGCGAATTTATTTTTTGTTTGATACTAAAATCCGCAGAATAAACAAGCTCCGGCGCTAACTACATCGGCGGAACGATAAAAATAACATTTTATCGGAAAATATTTTTGAGATTTACACAAATCGGTTCCAATCTATCGTGTTATACGTATGCCAGTTTCGTTTCGAAGCGTAGTTAGCTCAAAACTCATAATCCATAAAAATATATGGAAATAGTAGTTGACATCGAATTACATTCGTCGCGCACCGGTCGTCCTAAAAAATATTTATTAGAATCAAATATCAAAGCGTATGTATGTACCATCGAACTTTCTAAATAAATACTTGTTTATACAACTTTAGAGTATGTTTTTGTTTGTTAACAATTCAACTTGACAGATAGCTCACAGCTGTTTTTTTTTTCTTCTATTATTTTTTGGCTCCACACGTTGTGTATTTAGGCATTGTCAGGTATTGTACATAATATTTCAAGTGAAGTCAAATATTTGACAATTAAAAAAGTCTCAGTCCTAGTCTAAGTCAAGCAAAGTAAGTCACGGTCAAGTCCACGTGCCCCGGTAAAGAGGTGGAGACTTTACTAGAGGTTTGTATGGGGTTTTGGAAACAATACAAAGAGTCACGTTTCACAACATTATAGTATTTATCAACACTCGTGCACGTTGACGAACACTTAATGGATAAAAGTCCACCATTTTTAAACATTAACACTCGAAATAACAAAAGTTTTGGAAAATATCACAATGACGCGACATGACTTCTTCAAATTTCCGCCAAAACTCCAATCTAAATGTTGCCATTGCGCTTAAAACTGGTGTTCTCAAACAATCAAACAGAAAGGTCAAACTTAGATTAAATCAAGTGCATAGCTTTCTTACTCAAAGTATAGCCGCTACCTAAAACAAGGTAATTGCATGAAATATTGTATTATACTAAACTGTACAATACTTGACCGAGCGAAGCGAAGATCTCAGAGTTTACTGGGACAAATCAGCATTTGTGTGTATGTTCGGATGTTTGTGTGTATATTTGTCCGATGATAACTTGCGAACCGTTGATCCGATCTTCATGAAATTTTATTAATTAATTGTAGGCAAGTAGTGCATTTCAATACAATATTTAAGTTCGAATATGAGCTGAATCGGTCCAGGGGTTGTGAAGATATAGGAGTCGCGAGGTCTCAGTTCGGCGCGAACTACTAGTATTTCATTAGAATAAAGCAAAAAGATACAATCAAAGATCTTTGAACATAAATCTCAGTATAAAAAACATCAAGCACAAGGCGTCACGTACGAGTTCTATTCATCTGGGACCCTATTCGGAGATATGACATTTTATCTCGGTCACTCTCACTCCCATTAAATTCTAAATTAGAGAGACAGTGACCGAGATAAAATGTCATTTCTCCGAATAGGGGCCCTGTGCGTACGAGCGAGCATTCGGGGAACGAAATAAAAAGCGTATGAAGCTGTTTTGGATGCCGGACGTAGGTTCGAAGTGGTTGGCACAGAAATGAAATTAAGAGTCCAATGTAGGTATAAGTTTGTATTTCTGACCACACAATATTGTCCAAGTCCGGATAGGAAAGTACGTGCTTCTTAAATTATTAAACAATCAAAAGGCGAGTGCGGTGCGCGTAAGGCGAAGGACGCGCGAAACGTGCGTCCCGAGCGGAAGCGAGTGGCTGACTGTTTTTGGCGATGGGCGTCCGGCGCGGGATTCATCCCTTGCGATTGGGGCGCCCTCTGACCCGATCTCTCGCGCGCACGCTGGCGCACTTGCGTGTTGAGTGTGGTGGCGAATATGTCGCCACACGTATTTCGTCCAGACAAAATTAATTGAAAGGACGAATGCGACTGAATGTATACACCATATACACTATGGAGAATTGTGTGATAACTACCTAGGTAGGTACTTGTTTGAGCTACGGTACGCGCGTTAAGCTCCTGACATTTCTTGGGAAAGATCTCACAGTTGTGATCGACACTTTAGTCGGAACAACTGAAATGACTAGCGAAATGTCCTAAAATTGACCGAAATGTCTAGCTATCCTTTTCACAAAAATCATATCAGGACCGTCCGGAGACACCTTTACTGGAAAACCATGGATCAATTATGTACCTATTACGTAATAGATATGGTTTCGCACTGCATTGTGATCTCTAATTGAATTGTGGTGCATATCCCACACTTCAGTCATTCACTCGCTAAAAAAGAAAATATTTTTCATCTAATAATGCCCAGGTTATCTCGTTAGTACAAACATTTAACACAACACTCTTCCGATGAAGTTTGGCAAGGTGACCACAATTAAATTGGACTTTGTATCTAATGCGGTGTCACCTTTATCTAGTACGTAGTAGCTAGTTTGTAGTGAAAATAGATATGCGTTTTCGACACACTAATGTGTAAAATTTTATATATTTTCTCTTGTTGCAGAGGTGTGGCGCGTATGGTGGAGCATGGACGATGGCATGGCGTAGTGTCATGATGGGGCGGGTCGCGCTCGGCGCGCCGCTCGCCGCTCTGCTGGCGCTGCTCGTGGCGGGCGACACAAGCGCGCCCACTCTAGACCCACAACAGTTCGAGGCTGCTTTTCAAGGTACCTACTTTTTCTATCACATCTACAGTTTTAAACAACTAATAAGTCCTCCCGATGTATCTAGGCAGTAGACCAATTTTAGTAGCGCGGGAAACTTCGATTCAATTCAATTCTTTATTTACAAAATAAGCAACTTTACAGTTTAATTTACACCAAAACGTTACTTACTCTACATTTAAACTTACTAAAAACCATCGATCTACCCAAGAAGCTTGTACCTTCATGGATCTACCCATGGCAAAGAAGAGTAATGCGCACGCGTCTTGCGCTGTTATTGGTCGCTCAATTTCGCGGCAAAACCGCGCCGCCAGTGCGCCATCTTGTACGAATCGTGTAGGCGGGACCACAGAAGAGCGCAGAAGAGAGAAGTAAAAAAAATCCTCTTCTGTGGGCGGGACAGAGCTGAGAACGCATAGTGTTCAGGTCGATTCGCTCAGGCTCGCTTTATCAAACCAGCTTGAGCGAGTCGACATGAACATAAATTGTATTTGCTAGTAGGTTTTTTGGGGTTGGCAGCACATAAAACTTTTCTTCTTTCTCTTTCTACGTCACGGAGCGGTAGCAGCCATTTTTCTGCACCTTGTGCGTATTATTGTTAAAAATATAAATAAAATAACATTTTTGCCATCAAAATTGTGTTTTCATGTAGTGGATCGCTACATGAATTGGTCCTTCGAGCCGGATTTGAACCAGCGACCTATGGATAACAAAGAATCCTAAGCAATAATAATAATAGGTAATAAAACTTTATTTCGGATTACAAAGATCCATAGCCACAATACAATTATACACCCTATACTACTCGCTACTACTATTATGTTTATTACGTTGTGCACAAAATTAAAATTGTAACAATATTTTGTTACAAGTTTTAAAAAGAAAACAAAACTAACATAAAGTCTATACTATCTGCTATTACTATTTGGTATTATTCTGCCATTTGCGCTTGCAAATAAAGCTCTGCGCAAACGAAACTACCTATCGGAATCATTAGTTGTGTAAAACTTTTTTTATACACAATATGTGTTTTAGCCAGAAATCGTTTCATGCTGATTGCAATTATAGAGCCAAACATTGGCAAGGAAATACACAAAACTTTCGTGACACAATATTTCGAAGCGTTTAAAACATTATTATCATTCATAAAAAATACTTTTGATCATCGTAGGAATATTCAGCTACCTATAAGTATTAAATGTGTGTATTGTGAAAAATATCACCGCAAATTTATAGCATTTTTTCATAACGCAGGTAATATTTACCAATAAATCTTTCCTGTAATAAACCTTATAAATATTCCGCTGGCAGTGACGCGGAATAATTCTCATTTGATTATGTCCTTCCCTCCATAGTCGTGCGAAGTTTTTAAACAAACAAGCTTTTTGTGAAAGTTGTTAGAATAAATAATAGCGAATAAGGTCATTTTTAAAATTATGACCACTTATACCTAATATATGATCTCTCTTTCCTGGAAGTGTAAACAAATCTGGCGTATTGAAAATGAATAAAAACCAATTTTGATAATCACTGAATCTATTGCCAGAATTGGTAATTCGTCAAACTAAATCGCAATGCTATTGATGACAATAATTATAAACTTTCAAGTATTATATTAATGTATAATACACAGTGAAATTATAAATGACCCCTAGTTTGCTACGGAACGGAACTTTAAAAATAGGAAGTTTTCATCAATCTCATGCGATAGACTTGACCACACTTCTTGGGTTTGTGGATTTTGCGAAAGAGCTGTTTTCCAAGTGGCGACAGTTTTGGTAACAGTAGTGTGTTAAGATATTTTGCGTTCCCTTGTTTATGGGATGTTGTGCATCAGTTTTTTAACTAATTTATTTATTTATTACTTATATACTTAGTATTCATAAATTAGTAGTATTTTCTACTTTCTTGAATATTTTAAATTACAGCTAAGGGTACAAAGAAATTGGACCGTTTTATTAGTTTTAGTTAAATAAAACTAAATAAAATTAAACTGGTAATTAATTTTATGTTGGTTAAGCGAAGTTCTTCACTGCCATGATAACATTCAAAAAGTAAATACAAAAAGTTACATGAGTGACAGACATCTCTTGCCGATGAAAGAACTAAACTGAAATTTCCTAATGGATAAGGGTGTCTATACATGGCCTGATCTGACATCGTGTGATAGAGATGGCTATATGTAAGTTTCTGGGGGAGCGAAAGGTAGAAGCTATAACCTTAATAGTTTGTTTCTTTTGCTCCCGTGAAATTCAAGTCAAGCCGTCAAAGTTCAAGTCAATGTTGAACCTTGACAAATAATCAAATCGTTTTGCTACGTCATTTTTCAATCCACCATCTTTGTATACACTTTTGCAAAATAAATTATAAATTTGTTTTGATACCGATATTGTCAGTGGACACAATTATTTCAAAGACAATTTTCTCATCTCATTTTCCTCGGCTTATCGATCAAATCTAAATCTCATCCACTTCACAGGCTATAAAGACACTCGACTGCCATTGAAATTACTGAAGTCGTTTCGCCAGCGAGAGGTAGGCATGATGTAGGTAATAAACCGTTCTTGTATGGCCAATAAAAGTTATAAAAGTGCGATACGAGAAGCGGGACATCCGACAAACATTTGCTCGGTTTTACGACGTTTCGAGAAGTGCTCAGAGTGAACGAATATTTTTTTCATGGAGCAAATCAAAGTTGGTGCGAAATCTAGAGCTTTGTTTATTTAATCTATGCTGAAAGTATACCTATTATTTTGAGGTAATGCTTTTACTCAAATTTCTGCCAGAGTAAGAAAGGCCTCGCTACATGGCCTGACCTGAAATCGTTTGAAAGAGATGGCTATATATAAGTTTTTGGGGGAGCGAAAGGGAGAAGCTATAACCTTAATAGTTTGTTTCTTTTGCTCCCGTGAAATTTAAATCTAAGTAGCTGTCCCTTTCACACGATGTCAGGTCAGACCATGTATAGACACCCTAATGAATTGCCATAAATCTTGATGGTTTTTCGTTCCACTCTGAATAGCGTTTAAATGAAAAAGCCCGCCTCACACGGTCAATACTGGAACATTGTCGGACTAAAGGCCTCACTACACGGCCTGACCTGACATCGTTTGAAAGAGATGGCTATATATAAGTTTCTGGGGGAGCGAAAGGGAGAAGCTATAACTTTAATAGTTTGTTTCTTTTGATCCCGTGAAATTTAAATCTAGCTGTCCCTTTCACATCATGTCAGGTCAGGCCATGTGTAGACACCCTTATTTACTATTACTGTGGTCGTACTTATTTTATGGTCCCCAAGATCTTTCTTTTGACATTTTTTGATGCACATGGTTACTCGAAGCTAAATGGAGTTTTGGCGGGAATGTGAAGAAGTCATGTCGCGTCATTGTATTATTTTCCAAAACTCGCATTATTTCGAGTGTTAATGTGTAAAAACGATGTACGTGCACGAGTGTTGGTGTCTAGTATAATATTGTGAAATGTGACTCTTCGTGTTGTTTCCAAAACTCCATAGAAACCTCTCCAAGAATATAATCCAACAAAATCTATAGAAAGTGTCCACCATTTTACTGGGGCATAACGTGGACTTGACCGTACCTTACTTTGCTATGACTGAGACTTATTTTAATTGTGAAATATTTGACTTAACTTGAAATATTACAATATTTGACACTGGCTAAATACACAACGTGTGGAGCCAAAACATAAGAGAAAAAAAAAAGGTAAATTGAATAAAATATATGTGATGGAGTTTTGGCGGGAACGTGAAGAATTCATGTCGCGTCATTTTATTATTTTCCAAAACTTGTGTTATTTCGAGTGTTAATGTGTAAAAATGGTGAATTTCTACCCGTTAGGTGTTCGTGGACATGCACGAGTGTTGGTGAATGGTATAATGTCGTAAACGTGAATTTTCGTGTTGTTTCCAAAACTCCAAAGAAGGCTCTAGTAAAGTTTTCACCGCTTTACTGGGGCATGACTTGGACTTGACCGTGACTTGCTTTGCTCGACTTTGACCGTTACTATGACTTATTTGATAATATCTAACAAAACTTGAGAATATATATATGTACTGGAAAATGCATAAGACGTGCGACGCCAAAATCCTCTTAGGAGGAAAAAGAAAAAAAAATGTGATTTTTCTAAATTGTAAACCTCACTATTTAAATTTAAGTAGGTTAGAGATACTCGATCTCCGAACCACTAGTGTGCGAATATAAAAATTGTGATAATAGCATACGATTTTGATTGATTTCCTGGTTTAGGTGTACTTTTTTTAACAATTATCCGATTTTTTGACTAGCGCGCGCTAAAGCAACCACTTCTCATCTGCGCGGGAAAGTATAGCGCTATCTTTTTCTCGAATTAATCCCATTATTACGGAACAGAATACATACTTTCCTAGAGTAGGTAGATAATATTATCTAAGCAAAAGATGAGAGGCCTAACTTTCATTGCTAGGATATCTGCCGGAAAGGATATCCGATTCGGTCATACTTTTAGCAATATTTTTGAATCCCAATAAAGTTATTATCAGGCGAAAACCCTCCTTTACTTCATCATCACAAAATAAAGGGACAGCAATAAGTCCTATCGGAGAATATGCGGCTAGTCGGGCGGGCAATTTCGGATAAATCACGCGTCCTTACGCAGATGTTGGTTTGGGCACGAAAAAATAACTAAGATGTTTTTTTTTTTTTTTTTTTTCTCCTTCTAAGTGGATTTTGGCGTCGCACGTCTTATACATTTGCCAGTGTCAAGTATACATTACATATTTTCGGCACACATAATTATAGCGATTTTGGTATTTTCATCAACATGTCCGGCATTTACATTCAGAAAGTATAATTTGGTGAAGTGGAACTGATGCAGACTCAGAAAAATAATCAAAGCGTGAAGAAGACCACAGATAGTGAACTCCTCAATGATGCGTATTTCACTGGTGGCGCCAAGATAATATTGATTGTGTAATAAGCAATCTAGGGCAAATTTTCATATTTGATATTGTCGTTTATGTGAAGTAGTGAAATTATAGTATTTTTTCATACTATCCCTAGATATGGATAGTATATAGTACGAAGCATGAAATTATAGTATAAATACTATAATATAGTATAAAGAATATAATTATAGTACGAAATCCAACCCTGTTTGTACCCAATAAAGAGTTTCTATGTGTCGTTATTTCTACCGTTAACCATGAAAGTAACTTTTTTCTTATTACGAAAAGACACAAAGTAGTTACGAAAAAGTTATCTCATTGTTATTTATTTTGTTAAATTTCCGTTCTAAGCGTATCGTAACAGTGAACTTAGATTTTACTGCCCCATTTTCCTGGACATTGATGTCTCACGACGAACTCGCCAAATTATCTGTGTGAAGTATAGGATTCAATCGGGGCCTCTCGGAATTTTGTCAGGATCGATCGGGTCTGCTCGGGTATATTCGGCACAAATTTTGAAAATATTGGACGCAGCTTGAATTATATTATTATATTTTGCTTTGAGAAAGGAAATATCACAGTAAAAAACATTTTCTCTTCTGTGGGAAATATAGCTCTAGGTTATAAATTGCGAATCTTGCTAAATATTGAAGACTGAGATTTAATTTTATTCTGTGTTTTATGGTTAGGTTAGCACACGTTCCGGATAAAAATATAAGTGGCTATACATGAAAGGGACAGCTAGACTTGAATTTCACGGGAACAAAAGAAACAAACTACTGAGGTTATAGCTTCTACCTCTCGCTACCCAGAAACTCATAAATAGCCATCTCTTTCACACGAGGTCAGGTCAGGTCATATACAGCCACTTTAAAGGTTCGCCATCCCTGCTATAGACTATAGATTCTGTAGACTCGTCACGAACGTGATTCTAACTTTCAAAGCCGCGCCGCACGCCTCTACTACGAAAGTTAAATATGCTCTACTCTGTCTACTCAGTCAGCTCAAAGATTTGAATTTGATAGTTATAGGTACTTACTTTGATAATTTAATCGAAGTTTCTTAGTTATATCTCGAAACTTAGTTCTTGATATGGCGCAGCTAAGCGTTAACTAAATTTGCACAAAACAAATTTATGCTCATTACCAGTAACAAATTTCGCTACTAACTTAATGACAGTAAACAGTTTAATGATCACAACAGTTTATGACGACGCAATTACTGAACTTCGAATCTAATTATCGCCATGTTTATCCAGGTTTGTCAGATTTATTGGGGTCGTTTACACCGTGCGAGCTGCCAAGTCAGTTGACAGTTACTGGGGAGAGTGCTCGTTCAAAATAATGGTCGGGTAGTGCTCAACCATGTGGAACGCCTCTTGTAACAATCGTTATGAGTTAAAGTTGTAACTGCCAGTGGCCAGGCAATGCACCAATACTCAAACGATACGTCAGTGTGGTAACTAATCACAGTACCTCTCGCCCCATAAAAGAATATTTTTGTTAAAATAATTGTTCTTAATGTTGTTGTTATATTTTTATTGTAAATAATTTATTACTTTGTATAATTATGTTACTGACCGAGCGAAGCGAAGGTCTCAGAGTTTACTGGGACAAATCGGCATTTGTTTGTATGTTTGTGTGTATATTTGTCCGATAATAACTTGCGAACCGTTGATCCGATCTTCATGAAATTTTGTAGGCAAGTATAGTTCATTTCAATACAATTTTTAAGTTCTAATATGAGCTGAATCGGTCCAGGGGTTGTGAAGATATAGGGGTCGCGAGGTCTCAGTTCGGCGCGAACTACTGGTAATTATTATTCTAAATTAAACATGGAGCAGCGATACAGCATGCCTGATACAGAACATACCGAGGTATGTTTTTTTTAATTTCGCAATATCTTCGTTGTTATAGGCGCATATAGTAATGCGGTATCTAGTGTCCGGCACTCGCATTAAATACGTTTGAACAGTTGAACTTGCACAATAACACATTGTACTTTACAGTGTATACTAACCACAACAGTGTGCACACAGCATTAGGCAAGTGGCGGATTTAATGAGGCGTTTTCCAAAAAAAAAAAGTAGTTCTAAAATACTTACTAGATGGCGTAACAGACCTATCGTTTTACCTGTCATTGTCATTTCTGTCGAAATATTTTATGTTTATTTTTTAAATCGTAAATTTTGGCTCCACACGTTGTGTATTTAGCCAGTGTCAACTATTGTAATATTTCAAATGAAGTCAAATACATAGTTACGTTACTTGAAATTGTCTAAATACACACGTCGTGCCAAAAAACACGAGAAAAAAAAGGCACACGTACATTTTGTTGTCTTTCTTGTCTTGACAGTGACAGAAAAAACTCAAGGTACATCTAACGCCATCTATTGGGTACTTTTATAACCAGGTTTTTTTTTTTTGGAAAACGCCTCATTATTCATTCAATTTGGCAAGATAATAGGTTCGCCCACAATGGGTGGCCAAATGAGGCTTTTATTTCCATTGTTAGTCGGGGTGGAACGTTCGGTTGTTTTCCTATTTAGGGCGCTCGTTTTAGGATCGTGGATTTTCGCACCTTTATTGGAATCATGGTTAAATAGAAAACCAAATGTCTGAAATGGGTTGCGATACATTTATTGATTACAAGAAAGTAGAACACAGAAATAAATGAAAACTTACATGTATCCTAATTAATATTATAAATGTGGAAGTAACTCTGTCTCTCTGTCTGGGTGTGTGTCGCGTTATCAGGGGTGAACCTGAACGGATCGACCTGAATTTTCGCATAGGCTACCTTTTTTTGTATAATAGTTTCACGCGAATTAAGTCGCGTGTAACTGCTAGTTGTGATATAATGCATTAATATTGGTAATTCTATAAAAAAATTACTATTTAACCAATTTCAATATCAAACGTAACTTAAAGATAGGAATATTTAATATACAAAAATATAATATATATTTGCAATAAAATATAACCTAGCTATTTACCTACTTAAAATTAAAACAAACTAAATACAAAAAACCTAATCTACAAGCCCCTTGGTGGAGGGGAGAGTGCCCAGAATGCTTTCAGCATTGCCACGCTGGATGGCAATGCTGAGTTTTGCCCAAAATAGGTCCCAGCATACTGGTCAAATAAATTAATTTAAGTAAATTAATGTAAAATAAATTCTAACATGGCTAGAAAGAGCTAATCCGTTCAGCCGTGACAAAGTTGAACTCCCGTTACTAAACACTAACACTACACACTAAACACACTTACATACTTACACACTTACAAACAAACTTTCGCATTTATAATATTAGTATGATACTGCTTCTTTTTCCTGCTCCATGCAAAAAAGAAATATTATTATTGTCCGGTTCTCTGCCGGATAATTCAATACCCGGATGTAGGTTGATAAATTATCTTGTTCCACCGACTGCTGCCTGTACGAACTGAGAAAATAATCGCTGTAGGAAATGGGACAGCCATCAAGCTCTGTGTTGATTCAAAAACTGATCGAAGATTGATGGAACGTCAATCATTCCGTTCAGATATTGATAGTCTGCGGCGACATTTATAAAATTGCCATTGCCAGTGTTGCAAATGGTAGAAACTTCTGTAATAGGAATGCTTACGCGGCTTCTGCTTTAAAAAATATAATCTACTTTTTTTTTGTATTCAGTATAGATAAATAAATAAATAAATATTGGTGGACGTTATTTACACACAGCGCCATCTAGCCCCAAACTAAGCAAGCTTGTACTATGGGAACCAGATAGCTGTAAATACTTTTTTTTTGTAAATACATACATAGAATACATAGAAACACCCAGACAAAGGACAATAATCCATGTTCATCACACAAAAATGTTTGTCCTGGGTGGGAATCGAACCCACAACCTACAGCTCAGAAGGCGGAAATCCACCCACTGAGCCACAAGGCTAGTCATAAATATAAACTCTTTATCGTGCACACCAGGAAAAAAAAACTCAAACAGGACAACCTTAAACTAGTGCCACAAGTGGCGGTCTTATCGCTAATGGCGATCTTTTCCATGCGATTATTTATTTTATGTGCCAAACCACAATAGGCAAAAGGGGAAAGATGGCTATCACTGCCTGAACTTTATAAAGGAACAAAAATAATGTCATTATTATTATGTCTTGTAGTTCCCCCGGAAAAATCTATAGAATTCGTTGAAATCCGTCAGTAAAAGCACACCCTGAGCTTGTGATCTGAAATCTGTTATTTTTTTAGTATTATAATAATTATGGTTTTTAGTATGTAATAGTACTGTTTGCAACACCATAACTGGGTATCACGTGCAGTTAGGTGAATTCTCGAAAATGTTACCACTACCTACGCATTATATGTGGCAATGTATACTTAGATGAATCCTACCTAATTGACCGAGCGGAGCGGTCTCAGAGTTTACTGGGACAAATCGGCATTTGTATGTATGTTTGTATGTTTGTGTGTATATTTGTTCGATGATAACTTGCGAACCGTTGATCCGATCTTCATAAAATTTTGTAGGCAAGTAGTTCGTTTCAATACAATTTTTAAATTCGAATATGAGCTGAATCGGTCCAGGGGTTGTGAAGATATAGAGGTCGCGAGGTCTCAGTTCGCCGCGAACTACTAGTATTATAAATGCGAATGTAACACTGCCTCTCTGTCTCTCTGTTTAGTTGTTTATCGCGTTATCACGGCTTAACGGCTGAACGGATCGAGCTGAATTTTTGCATAGATATAGTTTAAGGGTAGGAGACGGACAAGGGCTACTTTTTAGGGTTCCGTAGTACTAAAAGGAACCCTTATGAGATCGTCATGTCCGGCTGACTGACTGTCTGAATCTTTACAGCCTTGTAAATTCCAAAGTTATAAACTTACAAGCATGAAATTTTGCACAACAATAGTCTACGTATAGACCTACAGTTTAAATAAAATAAGGGTAGCTCTCATACATTTAAAGAGGAGGTAAAAAAAAATTCGGTGTACCCCATCATGTGTTGCATACTCACACTCCAAAAACGTTACCTATCCTCCTTCTATCGCATAATAAAAACCTAGATTCTTAGCCTAGATTATACTGTTTCATTTCAAAAATACCTTTTTTCCCATTCATTTAAAACATTATCAGTATTTTTCATTCAACAATCTTAACGAAAGTAAAACCTCATTTCAAAAAGTTTAAATCCCAACTTGCAAGTTTCCTCGACTTTCTTATGACTTCTACCTCGTTTCAAAGTTGTTTTAACAAACTCGCGTATTTACAGTCTGACCGCTTTAGTTAGGTTGTAAGTTTTGGAACAAAAGTGACTCCACGCTCATGACTACTAAAGTACTTATAACTACGTATTTATCTAAGTACCTACTTCGTTTTCTTATGCTGCGATAACATTTTTTTTTTTTTTTTTTTTTTTTTTTTTTATTTACAATATTGCTCCACGGACTCCGGGGTCCGTGCCATTTATCAAGTTTTACAAATATTTTATCAACTAAAACGGAATATAAATACTAAAGACTTTACAAAAGGAATATACCAACGAATATGCTAATAAAGAGCTAAGTGCTATTATAGATTTGCGTATATACTCCGAGCAGTCCAGCTCCCGCAAGCAGCACCCGTTCACGAGTTGACGCATGTGCCAGCCATCGCTCTCCTCAACCATATTGAAGGGAAGAGGGCGACCCGCCACACGACGCCGCCGCAAGAAGAAGCTTTTTAGTGAGCGTGATTGCTCTGGGGTATACACACAAACTTACAACAAAGGAAACAAAAATAAATAACTAATATAAATGTTAATTTTACAATATACACGCTATCTTTTACAATTCAATCGCCTACTCCTGGCCCAGGGCCTCCATCACCGCCGCGTTCCGATCTTTGATGGCCATCTGCAGGTTGTACTCTTTAATGGTCTTCGGTGACGCAGCCGACGCTCGACGCACGAATCGACTGATGGCATCGTCTTCAATGTCGTCGGCGTAGTAGACGAAGGTCCCGGTGTGCCGCGATACTGCAACAACCGCATGTGACACGCTCTCGTGCAGCTTCATTTTTGGCTTGGTCTTAATGGCGATTACCGACTCGTATGTTAGCCCCTGAGCTTCATGGATGGTAAGAGTGCGCGACCCTGTGCCTCCCCCATAACCCTGGATGATGAGGTTTTCCTTTTCTTCCTGCGTGTGCACTAAGAAAAGGGTGTTGGGGAGGGTGCTGGGTATTTGTGCCCCCTTGTACCGTCTTTGCTCAAGAGACCTAATACGGGGAGCTGAGGAATATATACCGGAGTATATTTCCCTCAGCGCATACGCGACGTCCATTGGGTTCCTGTGTGTGCAAAGCAACTCCTGACTGATATTTGTGATCAGGTTCGGGCGATGGTACCTCATTTCGAAAACATTTTCTCTGTCGATGTAAGGTAGCTGATTGACGTCTCCGATGAGGACAAGTTCGCTAGCACCAGCAAGCCGTGCAGCCATTACAATAGCTCCGAAATGGTTCATGAGAGCTTCGTCCACCAGAAGGCGGCTGAAGCAATCTCTTCCGAAACCATTTACGAGGGAGGAAGCCATGGTTCGCACCCTGGTTTTAACCAGGTCTCCTATGCGATACGATAGTTTCACCCTCAGATCGTTTGCTGCCTCTGTTGTTGTGGTGATGATTGCGTCTCTGTCCACATCGAAGTTTCTGATTACCCATGTTGTCTTGCCACATCCTGGAACTCCGTTGACCCATTGTATCTTTGGCATCACCCAGTTTTCCCAGCTTGCCTCGACATCTGAGTTCCCTTCGACAGTCTTAGCCATCTCGAGGATCTTGTCGTCCAGCATTATCTTGGTGCACTTGGCAATGACTACAATTGGGTCATTCGATGGTATCGTGTATTTCGGTCTTCCTGTTCGCTCCGTTTCTGTCTCGTTCAGTGCCACAAAACCACTTTCTGCACTGTAAGCTGCCATATATTGTCCTTTCATGGTTCCCCTGATGACCTGGGAAGTGAAATTATTGTATATGGCTGCTTCCGCCTCCTCAAGTCCCTTATTTAGTAGACTTTCACTTCCTAGCCTGAAGAACTGCAGGATGTTATGGCAGTTCCTGAGATTTACTACTCTAGTCGCTCTCAATGTGGCTAGGAATTCAAGGAAGGCGTTTCTCGCGTGGCCTTGTGGCCCCGAGGCTAAGATGTAACGGGGCGAATCAACCTGTCCCATGTCGGCTCTCGTCCGGGCTGCCTGAGGTTGTGAAGCTGCTCTTGGGGTCACTGCTGTTGGGAGGGGTGGTGATTTGGGCGTGATTCGGAAAAAGCTCTGCGTTGCAGCGCTGAAAGCTGTTAAGAAAGTCGCTATGTGGCCTTCTCTTCCCTCTCGACTACCACTTGGATAGGCTGCGGCTTTTTCGACTGCTGCTTTTTGTTGTACCCTTTCGGAGCCAGATTGATTATTATTGATTTATTTATTATTTATAGGCTTACGTTTGACTTCCATCACGTCTGATGGTAAACGAGGATGCTAAACGTCCACTGCTAAACATAGGACTCCCCCTGAAAGCGCCATACCGACCGACAACGTGCCACTTGCATCCACCGGTTGCCCGCGACTTTCAGAATGTCGTCGGTCCACCTATTGGGAGGCCTACCTACACTGCGTCTTCCAGTACGCGGTCGCCACTCAAGAACCTTTCTTTCCCATCCGTTATCGGTTCTTTGAGTGATCGTCATGCATAGATATATGAATGTTTATGTATGTATATTATTATTTAGGTATGTATTGTTGTAGTATTAGTAAGTAGTATATATTTATTATTTAACTATGTTTTCAGTAGCTATGTAGCCAATATTTTTTTTTTTGCGTGTAAGATAATCCCTTATAAATAGCACACCCCGTCCCTTAACTCTTTCAAAGTAATCCTCTCCATGCTGAGGTTGCCTGGAAGAGATCGCTTTAAGCGATAAGGTCACCAGTGGTTACACTAGTTTTTTTTTGTCTGATGTATTTCATTTCTGGTGTGAACAAATAAAGAGTTATGTATCTATCTAAAAACGTGCCTCGAAAATTACAAACCCAACAAAGTTTTGTTAATTGAGTACCTATATAGTTTCAGTAGGTTTCGTTCACTCTTTTTTAAAATTTAAATTAGACTAATTTGATTTTCTTAAATTACTAAATGCCTCCAAAAAACCATTTAGTAAGTAGGACATTTAAGTGTCTTAGTATTTTTTGCGTGCCTCCAAATTAGAGCCAACATTTAAAAGGAATAGGAAAATACTGTTAATTCTTCCAAGAAAGGTTGCGTTCTAAATTCTGGAAAGCGTAAATAAAAGAGCCACGAGAAAGTGCTCGTCTTGTGGCGATTGCGTCTTTTAAGTCCGTTAGGCCAAGCTTCACATAGAATCCTTCAAAATCCTTTGTCGGAACCTTAGTCGTTGGAACTAAGCGTAACTACCCATTATTGAAAAAACCTTCTTTACGTATTCATTTACTTTCATTTACGCCCGAGGCGCTAGTCATTTTTACTTGACTGCCCAAGGCGGGTAATATTTTTGTGGCCCATGTGCGTATGTAAGTATTTCTTTGGTAAGTATCTATATTCCTATATATATGTCGACATATATTAACGTTCGTCTCGAGGAGAAAACTTCGCGTGCGCCATTCACAACTCCCTAAATTACAATTGTCAGTCCACACAAAACGTCAAAAAACGCACAAAAATGGAACAACGCCATCTAGCGAATTGGAGGACAATAGAGAAACAATAGAGAGACAAAGTTACTTTGTCTCTCTATTGGATGTTTGTCGCGTTATCACGGCTAAACGGCTGAACGGCTTGATGAAATTTGATAAGGAGTTTTCGCGTGGACATAAAAAAGTATCCTATCAGTGATATACAGTATCACTGATAGGATACTTTTTTATGTCCACGCGAACGAAGGCTCGGGTAACAACTAGTAATAATAATTGTTCATATATTTGCTATCGTATACTGTTACGACGTTGGTCCAGGCAATGATGGAATAGAAAAACGATGATACTTTCAAGACGTCCTTTAATCGACTGACGTTCTCATCGCCTCAATTACACTCCCTTCCTTTCGTGCTACCCTTTCTTCATTATCTCAAAAATTGTTGCCAGTACATTAATAACAATTCTGACTATTTAAAAATGAAACAGAGCATCAAAAGAATTAACTTAACAGAAACTTACTTAGTCGTTAAACATTATGTGAAAGTATATAAAGTTTAAATTGAGCTTATCGTGAGGAACTTCCATATTTAGATTAATTAACTAAATTAACGGATCAATCTATACATAGCTGACACTAAATTAGGTATTTGTATTGATATGGACGTTGGGAGCCGGAGGAACTTGTAACAATACGTACAAAAGCTTTTTTGATTCTTATTGTAGTTATGCTTGGGTTCCTGAACTCCCAGCGAAAAGCTACGCTCGTGACATTGTCACTCAATAAAAACGATGGCACCATGTGGAAAACGAGGATAAAACGCGTAAACACCGAGTAAATTCCTGCCCAGCTCTAATTCACTCTATTTCGCCGATACGTGACCATTTTAGCCGCTTACCCACGTCAAAATTACTGGCAAAATGTTATTTCTTTCTGTAATAGCTTGAGAAACGGGAAAATACGGGTGTTCCGTGCGTTTAGGGTTGCCATTCGTTCATGTTTCCGGGGTGGTACGTTGGTATTAATAGAATTGTGAAAGATGGAGTGTCGCACATTACTTATAATAGAAAGTGCCTCCGCAGCCGTAGCCGGCAACTGAAACGGTTGCCGGAGGTGGATCGGACGGGAGAAACGCTAAAAAGTTATTTTCGAGTCGGGTAACCGTAGATTAAGCCATTATTTTGTTTTATGGCAACCAGAAAACTGTACTGGTATAATATGGCAATAATTGATGCACGTATTGGTAGGCTTCGGTTTTTTTTTTAAATATAAAAACTCAAAAACCCTTTCGATTACAGAAACGAGTCGAATAACAGTAGGTTCACGTAATTATTTTTGTGTTACAACCCGGAAACCTGGAAAAACAGATTTGAGTCTGATGACAGTAGGTTGGACGAACCTCCGGCAAACGTTCCATTATTTCATCGATGCCGGATCCGGCAGCGGAGGCACAGCCTTTATAATAGATTCACAATGTGTAAATGGAATAAGAAAAGGTAGGTAGCTTTGCAGGCAAAGGTATATATTGTGTTCGTTCCAGCTTAGCCGAATATTTTGTGTCCGGTCTATTCTGATAGCTAATAAGCGCAAGTGAGCATATTGCCTTTTGCATTTTTCTTGCCGATTACTGCAGAGTAAAGTATCGAGTCTCGCTTCTCGTTTCCAGTGAGACAAGGCCTTGTTACGAATACTCATTTTGGTACAAAGTAAGCTTGAGCAGTTTAGAATTCCTTATCATTATGAACAACTTGTTCTAAGGGACAAGCCAAATACCGGAAATAAAGCTGTTTCATACATTTCGCTGAGGGAGAATGTCATTTTTCTATAGAACACCAGTTACTTATTTCTAGAAAACTTTTGCCCATCTGCACTTAGCTTTAACAGCCCGTAAGTTGGATACTGATAAGCAATAACATGTCAACCGACAAAAAAAATATTGTTAATGATACAGAACGCTTCTTTGTCAGCCAAAGAAGCGTTCTGTAACATTAACAAAAAAAATATTTCTGTGGGTTGACATGTTATTGCTTATCAGTATCCAGTTCATACGTAACTGTCTAGGACGTACCTAACAATGAAAAATGCGTTGCACCAAACAGGAGGTGGCCTAAATGCATAACCCCCGAATACTGAAACGTTCATTAACTTCGACAACAGATTAATTCTAATACTGCCATTGTCTGGCACTAAACAAATGACAAAGGCAGCAATAGACTTAATCTGTCGTCAAAGTTAACAAACTTTTCAGTATTCGTGGTTAGACATGCCCTTTCCTTTGACATGTCTAAGTCCGACTTAGTTTAGGTAATGCTTAGCTAAGTTTTACCTTTATTGACTTAAGTGCAAACGGGCACTAAACTTATAAATAAGGGATATTACGCAGTTATCCTGCCCGTTTGATTTGATTACTTCCATCGGTGGATCACTAGGATTTTGAATGTTTTTAATGCTTGACAGGCTAGGTATTTGACCACAACTCACCTGAGGTTACGTCACCGTCACGTAACGAAAACGCGTTGTCGAAAAGATTGTAAGCACACCTACCCTGGAATGAGAACTGCGGGCTTATCCTCTAACTTTGAAATGTTCGTGACTCTCATTGCGAGAGCATGCCATCCCGCTCGTACCAACTTAGTCCCACTATGCGCGGTTCCACTCGCGTACTATCACTATCGCTTTCACAGTGCTGGCTCTGAAGTGAGGCTGCCGGAACCCGGAGCACAACGATAACCTTTTTTTTGAGACGACAGATTTTCAACATGAATGTGGTGGCTAACCAGCCAAGTTCTAGGACGTACCACTACCATGCTATGCTTTACTCACGATGTGTTCCTTTACCTAGGTTACTCGTGCTGGTTCTTGGGGTTTGAAACCACGCCCTTAGCGTGATTTCCGAATCTAACCGCAAATGTGACAGTTTTTTGGCTTGTTGCAGGGCGATGCGGGTCGGATAGCCCCTGCGAGCAGCTGTGCTCCGAGCTGCACGACGGGACCTTCGAGTGCGGCTGTGGCCCCGGCTATCTGCTGCACGTCAACGGCTACGGCTGCTTAGGTATGTGTAAAATGCGATTAATTTGATCGCGGTCCGAAATATGCTAACAGGCGCGATTGGTCCAGTTAAAACTGATCTCTTGTTATAATGAGCTCTCGTACTGACCGCGTTCAACTTAGACTGGAAATTAATAAAAGTAGGATTTTCGCTACGGTTACTTGCACCACAGCATAAATAATAGGTCAATTATTGTACTAGTGTGTATAACTTCGGTTTAGCATTATATTTGCCACAATTTGCTACGAAAAAGTGACGTTTTGTGAGAGATGTATTATTATTATTACTATCAAATGTAGCCTATGACACTCCGGACACAAAGTGAAACTGAATGACATCTCTCATGTCAAAATCTGTCAAGCCGATTAGGCTGTAGGACGTCATTTATAGGAACACACAAACATACTTACATACATACTCACATACACCATAAACACATTACCCTCCTTCTTGGGCAGTCGGGTAAAAAAGTAAACCTATATAGTAAAGGTATGATGGTATATGTCTAATAATTTAAATATAGTCTCATTATGTCTGTAAAGATAGACTGTAAGACAAACTTTCATTGTTTATTTTATTGTGTAAAAGTTTTTCTTACAGTCCATCCGTCCATCCAGTCCAGCAATGTATGCATCCTCCATAATATTAATGATGCAACTGCTGAAGCAGTGGTTTGACGAAGCACATGCTAGGCAAAAGGTTCTCGGTTCACTGGGCTCGCAGTTGGACGCTGTCATAGCGGAGCTTTTGATGCTTAAGGCTGGTTTTCCATCAGAGATATGATATGCAGCTAAGCTACGAACGAGGTAGAGCTAGCTATGAAACTATGTGACCGTTTCCCCAATAATAAGAGGTTTAGCGGCCCGGGCAACCGACCGAGCGACATCCGTAGCTCCCATCCGTAGCTCCCACCCGTAGCTCACATCCATAGCTCCCACCCGTAGCTCACAGCCGTAGCTCACATCCGTAGCTCTCACCCGTAGCTCACATCCATAGCTCACATCCGTAGCTCCCACCCGTAGCTCACATCCGTAGCTCACATTCGTAGCTCACATCCGTAGCTCACATCCGTAGCTCGCATCCGTAGCTCACATTCGTAGCTCTCACCCGTAGCTCACATTCGTAGCTCCCACCCGTAGCTCTCACCCGTAGCTCACATCCGTAGCTCCCAGCCTAAGCTCCCACCCGTAGCTCACATCCGTACCTCACACCCGCAGCTCCCATCCGTAGGTCCCATCCGTAGCTCTCATTCGTAGCTCACATCCTTATCCCTCGATATAAAAAACATAGCTTCGTTAAGCCCGTTTCCACCAGTGATAAGTTAAGACTGATGAATGAAAATAAAGATTACTTATTGATGGATGTCAAACACATCCGTAGCTACACCGCGTAGCATATCTCTGGTGGAAAGAAAGCCTATGACCTAGGTAAATATGATAGAGAAGCAAAGCGACGTGGCCACCCAATATACCCCATATGAAGAATATTTTATACCTATACAGGGCTATTTTTAATTGACCTAAAATGTCTCGCAGTCAGCTACCCTACATCATACTAAATACTTATGGTAACAACTTTTGTTCCACGACTTTTGATAATTCGTTTTTTTTTTCTCCCGAAACAAAAACATTTAGATCAGGGCGGCTATAAATAACAATAAAATTACGCAATTATAATGAGAAGGAACGTGCGCGTACAACATTTGCATCAAATAAGAACATAAATAAAAAAAATACATAAAAACAAAATTTTTTGTTTTAAATATTTTTTTTGTGAAAAGTGATGGAACATTATGAGTTGCTAAATATGCTCTGGGGGTGCCGATGCCTGCGAGATGTGTAGGATAACTTAAAATAGCTCTGTGTTCAGAAATTCTTTACAAAATATTCACACACTTCGTTCTGCTGTGGGGTGGCAGCAATTCAGTAAAAACCACACTAAAACAAAAATAGCCCAATAAGTTCAGCCATTCTCATGTGATGCGCATACCAACGAAAAGCATTTGGTTTTCATTTAATCACTAGCTGACCCCCGCGACTTCGAACGCGATAAAGCTCGGCCTCCACCTCGCTAAGCTCTTCACACAACAAAAAAGAAAGTTACGTTAATTTTTTTAGAGAGATAGATAGATATATAGATGGTAGAAGTGACGTGGAACAGAGTGGCTCAAGAAAGAGGAGAATGGAAAAGGTTGGAGCAGGGCTTTGCCGACTGACAAACAGATCTGCCTCAAATACTTAACTTTTAATATTTTATACGTAATAAGTTTATCTGAAAAAAAAGGCTATATTATTATTATATAGAGATAAGATAGATAATAATACTTGTCTTTACAGAACTGAACTCAACAAAAACCACAGAAGCGACCCTAGACTCGGCAGAAGACGTCCTCTACCAGAAAGACGTGTCATTCTCTGCTGAACTAGAAATCGCCCCGTCCAGTAGACTAAGACCCACGTTACATACTAAGAAACATATCACAGACAGATCGGAGAGGCTGGCCACGGAACTGCCAGACGTAGATGTAGATAACTATACGTATACAGGTAATTTTTCACTTTCGTGGTCTCACGTTTTGGAAATTAATGAAGCCTTTTGTTCCAATCAGATCAACTGGTTGGTGTCGCGTCTTTGGTTTACTCTGTGGTGTAATGAAAAAGCCCAGAGTGCAATAAAATGAATTTATTAGAAGAATATAAGTTTACAGCTTTAAGGTCGGTTTGATTGTGTTCGATTGTGGAAAAGCTATGTTGGAACTACGAACTAAGTCGACGCGCGTAGCCATTGCTTCATAGATTTCGGAAGGCGTTGGGCCTGAACAGTTGGTAGATACTTCGTAAAATTTTGTTCTGGGCGAAGCCACTGGATCCATTTATCCAGTTGGTTCGCTGAAAACAAAATGTTACCTTATATATCAACCAGTTGATCTGATTGGAACAAAAGGCTTCATCGAGTTCCATTCTTACAACTAGTTGGTCCGCTCAGTTCCAGTTGGTCACTGGAACGACCGTTTTTATAAACTGAATTTTCGGTTATGTGACGGACATATTCAAGAATATCACTGTAATCGTCATCATCATCATCATCATCATCATCAGCCTATAATAGTCCACTGCTGGACATAAGCCTCTCCCAAGGCACGCCACTCAACCCGATCTTCGGCTTTTTTCTTCCAACCACTGCCAGCTGTCCTACGCAGATCGTCACTCCATCTAGTTTCAGGGCGCCCTACGCTACGTTTGCCGATTCGCGGTCTCCACTCTAGAACACGTCTACCCCAACGGTTATCGGTTCTACGACAGATATGGCCGGCCCACTGCCACTTCAGTTTGCTAATACGCTGCGCTATGTCGGTGACTTTGGTTCTCTGGCGAATTACTTCGTTCCGGATACGATCCCTCAGAGAAACACCAAGCATAGCTCTTTCCATAGCTCGCTGAGCGACTTTAAACTTGTGGACCGCTCCAACTGTCAGTGTCCACGTTTCAGCACCGTAAGTCATAACGGGTAGAACGCACTGATTGTAAACTTTTGTCTTAAGACATTGAGGGATGGATGACGAGAAGACTCGACCGAGTTTTCCAAACGCTGCCCAGCCCAACTGTATTCTTCTCTTGACCTCACTCTCAAAATTGCTTTTTTCACTTTCGTGGTCTCACGTTTTGGAAATTTAATCGTACTGTAATCGTAACAATGAACAAAAAAAAAACTTGTTTACCCTCGATAAAATGTCTGGAATAGGTTTTTTTTATTTTTATGAGCTCCAGCTGCCATTGAGGAAAAACTTCGTGAGGAAACCATATAGGCTAGCTGCTACCCTTAAATGAAAAAGATGTCGTCAATCCCCGCTGTTTCCCGCAGCCTCATTTGAGAGCCAGTTCCCATTCCAGCAACGACATGTTTATCATTCGATCAAACCCTCTCTTCATATCAGTTGAGCAGTGGTCAAACGCTTAGCCTATCAATCATAAAAAGATCCGCACGTTGTTGCATTTAATATTTTCTCAACTTTTTGAGATGTCATTAAATGTGTTTGTGAATTGTACAGGGGAGAGGAGTAAAGAGGCGGACGGATTGAGGAGTTTGCTGGAGGATGGAATCAGCAAGACGGATCTAAATATCATCGCTGATGAGAGGGAGCAGCTTGAGATTAGCGGGAAGGTGACAACGCTGGGTCCTAGTTTGGAACAAAAGGTATGTCTTGTGGTAAATTCAAGTGATAGAGGAGGGGGACACCGAGTTTTTGTGGTTTTTCAATCTCTTACGTTTTGGCTCCACTTGTTGTGTATTTAGCCAGTGTCAAGTGTTGTAATATTTCAAGCGAAGTCAAATATTTCACAATTAAAATAAGTCTCAGCCATACTCTGAGTCAAGCAAGTCACGGTCAAGTCCACGTCATGCCCCAGTAAAGCGGTGGAGACTTTACTAGAGGTTTCTATGCAGTTATGGAAACAACACGAAGTTTCACGTTTCACAACATTATATTCCAACACTCGTGCACGTTCACGAACACTTAAGAATAAAACACCACCTTTTTACACATTAACACTCGTAATAAGACAAGTTATTGAAAATAATCAAATGACGCGACATGACTTCTTCACGTTCCCGTCAATCTCGTTTTTATGGCTTAGAGTTCCACATCACCGCACTCTGCCGCGTCCCCACTAGCGCCGCTCGGTTACGTAAGACCAAGCAGCGAGGTTTGATTATTGGTGACACGAAGAACGATGGGATTTCGTGGCACTCAAACTTTTTTCTAACAGTTTGCGCGCATATCAAGGAATTCCTTAGTTTGTGAAAGTGTATCGTCTGATACTAACGCAATATAATGCACAGGTGCCAGGAGCGACTGCGCCACCCGCATGGACGACTGCAGTGGAGCCCTGCAACTGCGGTAGCTGCGGCAGTCGATGTTCATGCTCAGCCAAGTGTAGGACTGGTGAGTGAATTTCCTTGAAGTACCCGTTGATGTTTACCTTAAGACCAAAAAGGGGGGAACTTTTAGGGGGAAATACCCCTCCAATCAAAAATCGCAGACGACAAAAAAACTATAAAATTATACAACCTGTATACTAAGTTTGTCAAGATTTTGAAAAAATACGACTTGTACGCGTGTACCAACATACTGACAGATGAAAAGAAAATTTTACCAGTTAAAGCAGGGACTTCATTCGCTACGCTCACTCGATCAATCAAAAAAGCTTGGACGAACTACCCAATTAAAAAAATTACCTAAGTCCAAAGTGGCTTCTATGCTTATAGACCTTGGGAATTCCATTGTGTTAACAACGATATTCCCAAAGGAATATCTTTTCGGGAGATCAACCTCGGGATTCTGAAACGTTTGTTAACTTTGACAACAGATTAATTATGATGCTGCACTAAGCGAATGACAAAGACAGCAATAGATTTAATATGTCATCAAAGTTAAAAAACGTTTCAGAATCCCGGCGTGAAGGATTTAAAAATGCTATCACGATATTGATCAGTGACGCGGGTGTGACACGAGCATCCCCGAAAATCCCCGAGCACTACAACAATTCAAAATACGAAGCAACTTGCTGGAAACTGTGAAATCGGAGGAATTCAAAAGCCTTCCCCCGACTGAATAAGTCTACCTAAGTACTCCACTCCCCATTTCCAACCGATTTCAAACGCGTACTTCTAAGAACATTTCAAATGCAGCGGCGTTTTCCTTGGTGCACTCAACATAGAGCGCAAAATTGGCTACGCTTTATATGTCACTATTGCCACTTGAGTTGTAACCCTTTTCGTAACAATTCGACTTTCACCCTGCATTTTGTCGAAGTTTTCGAACGGAGATAAAATTACGTCGTATTTGGATTGTAGCATCAGATAAGCGGAGAGGCCATCTTGAATTATTGGCGCGCAAAGTAACGACTACAATTTCCAACATGGCGCCGAGTTGGAAAGTTAATATTTTGTGTTAAATAATTAATATTAAGTATCTAGTTTGTGCAAGAACCCCGTTTTAATTTTAGTTTAGTTGAAACTTAGTTGATATGGCAGTGTTTAAAAGAACAGAGCAAAGATTCCAAATTAAATTATTGAAGATAAACTTATAATGTAATTAATTACTGAGAAACCTGACACACGGCCTGTCCGACCCCAAACATTAAAAACTCGACTCGAAACAAAAGTTAGCGAAATTGATTTAGCATTAACCGCAGTTTGTACGTTAAATAAACGGAAGTGAGCCGGCCGCCATTACGGCGGGACTGGGCCACTTCCGGGTAGCGAACAAACTTGGTCCTTCGAGCCCGCGGGTAGCTGTCGGCCTGTCGGATATAACCTGCTTGTTATTGAGTTGTTAAACCACATAGTAGATTATCCACAGAGGAATATCTCACAAGTATAAACATTTAGATAAATTCGTAGTTCGTATCTATGGCCAGTCTTGTCTGAGTTTTCTGAATGCCTCCGATTTGGATCACGCGATAATATTTAACTCGAGTTTCGATTTTAGTGCCCTTAAAATGGCCCCGCAAAGTCTCTTTTAAAAGAGATTTCATTATAGCTATATTTTTTAGTCTGCAGTTTCCGCACTCTTTGGCGAAACTTAGTTGCTAGGTTGAAATGATATTTTCCCTAGTGCCGGGGTAATGCGGCATCGGTATCCCCTGTAGCAAGAGTCTACTAAAAGGGGATCTCTGGGCTCGGAGGTGGTTATAGGTGGGGCTTTAACCACCATCTAACGAAGCGAGCCCGGGGAGGACGACAGCGTCGAGTGGCGGTCGCTGTTGTAGGCTTAGGCGTCCCACGACAGCTGTTGGCTGAGGGCTCCGGTGCGTTCCCTTGGAGATCGAACGGGTCTTTTAAAATAAAGTTAAGGTTCAAGTGTTCAAGATCACACCCTAGATTTTGCATTCAGGACGCTTGAAGCGCACCACACATCAGTCTAAATACACTTACAAGAAATTACTCTGATTGGTTGATTGTTAGGCGCGAGTAGGCGTAACCTTGAGATAGTCAAAGAGTGGTCGCACTCCCCATGACCCGCGCCGCGCCTCAAACTTTGGTGACTTTTTGTAGGAACAACGAATCTCGTAATGTGGTATCTAGTGTGATCTGTGTCTGATACTCAACCCTAAATGTTATCCGATTACAATGTTTTTTTAATGTTTGCTATGTGGTTCATGTGCTGACTAACGAACAAATGTCAAAATGTGTATAATTGTATTTTCTGTAATTTTCGTATTTTCTATGACCTGTAATAATTGTTTTATTTACATGCTATCTACACCATGGATATGTATGGTATGTTACATACCGTGGTATGTTTTTTTAATATCGCAATATCTTCGTTGTTATAGGCACATACAGTAACAATTTTTTTGGCGTCGAAAATACGTCGATGAAAAGTAGTTGTTATTAGAATACCATAAACATTTTTTGAAAAAATAAAATACAGCGGCATAGATTATGGTTAATCCTACCCATTGACACCAAAAACGTTTTTGTTAAGATACAATATTTTGTTAAGATTTAGGGGGTGATAACAGACTACCCCCGAAACGCTAATTTCATCAAAATTAACTAACTTAACTCTGTATCGCACGCACGAGAAACAGAGCGACAGCTATACAATTTCAAAAGGCCACTGGCTCCCGAAACACAGTCTATGACTAGTTTAGGAGACTCTGGGATCAACAATTTGGTTGTAATTTTTGTAATGCCCAAATAAATTTTATTTGATTTGATTTGAAAATATTGAATTCGCCAAAACTTTGCGGTAAGGCTATCCTCAGATGCGATTTCTCAATTCCCACGCTTGGCAGGCGGCTTAGGGATCGCAGAACGGTAACTAAGTTTACGGTTTACTAAGTGGACGTCGCTGTCCGTTCTGCGATGTTCTGATCGCAGATTTATGACATACCCGAGTCATACATACCCGGTAAATGACGTAATCTTTTGAGAGCTTTAGCAACTCTAACTCATACCCCATAAGGTTCACAATCATGTACGTTTCTGTATCTGGCGACTAACTGTGCAGTTGCGTGTGATAACTTAATTAAATGAAAACGTGGCGAAGCTCGAAGGGGAATTTCGATACTACCCACCTACCTGTAACATTACACGCAAGTAATGGGGTCGCATTTCCAGACACTATAGCTAGGTATAGCACAGGATCGCATCACATCGCATCATTGAGAAACTCGGTACCGGCCCGAGCGGCCCAGATGCCTGTGTTGTTCTATGCATCGCACTAACCCCCAAATACTAAAACGTTTGTTAATTTTGACGACAGATTAAGTCTGCCTTTGTCATTTGCTTAGTGCCAGACAAAGGTAGTATTAGAATTAATCTGTTGTCAAAGTTAACAAATGTTTCAGTATTCGGAGTAAAAGTACTTAAGTTTGTATAGGCCGACATCCTGCTGTTAGAGTTCTAAAGCCTCTTGAAACAAGGTTTTGGCGCATTTAATATTGGAAATTGTATAGCTGTCGCTCTGTTTCTCGTGCGTGCGATAGAGAGAGTTAGTGAATTTTCCTAACTTTTTGATGTAATTAGCTTTTCTGGGGTAGTGTGTTGTCATCCCCTAAATTTTAAGAAAATATTTTGGTTTTGGTGTCAGTGGGTAGGATAAACCATAATCTATGCCGCCATATTTTGTTTTTTCAAAAAATGTTTTTGGTATTCTAATAACAACCACTTTCCTTTGTTGTATTTTCGACGCAAAAAAAATGTCACTTCAATATAATATATTGCGAAATTAATTAATTAAATATCAAACATACAAGTTTTCAAAATAGATTTTCACGGTATAGATAACATAACACATTAAAAAAAACATCGAAATCGGATACAGTTTTTAGGGATGGGTATCTGACTACGCTTTTTGTATGGACAAGACGGCGGCATACTCTATTCTCACTGTATTATCACGTTCGTCCCATTATTTTACTTTTCTGTGTACACATGTTTTGGATTACAATCAAGTTCGGATTTTTACTTAAAATTATGTATACTAATTAAGAAAATGATTGATATCTGTTTTGTGTACCATAAATAAATAAATAAATATTCTTAAGGGCTCGCTCACCTAATTCAGCTATCTCGTTCACACTTTATCAATATATTTTAGAAAAAAATCACGGAATTAAATATCAGGTCAGCTTCGGTTGGTTTGGTGGCTTTAGAGTACCTACCATTGCCAAGGTTTCTTAGCAATTTCCATGTTAATATTTTTATTTATATGTATATTTTATGGAGGCCTTCACTCAATGAGAGGTCCTTAATATTTTAACATGCAAATTAGTTTAAATTAAGATTAAGACTTTTATTTTTTGTTACTTTATATTAAGGATAATAAAAAGGCTTTATTATTTTTATGTTCACGAAAGAGAGAGAAATAATTTTATTCGCAGGCAACCGTTGGATTCAAGTGGCACGTAGTCGGTCGGTCTGGCGCTGTAAGGGGGAGGTCTATGTTCAGCAGTGGACGTCTTCTGGGTGATGATGATGCGAGCGAAGCCGTGCGGGCACGCTAGTATAATAATAAACAATAGAATCATTAGCCGTACACTATACCCGACATTCTCGGCGCATAACTTCGCTTAGAGTTAGTTTACGGTAAGCAAGCATGATTTATGCGACCCTACAATCCTAACATATTCCTGCAATTTGTACAACGAGAGGGTTTGTCGGTGTTTCTGTGGGCTCGAAGGATCAGAATTTATGGCGTTGTCGGTATATGAATGTACCTACCGCACTGTCCTACGCGCGAGGTACGCAACGCGATCCTTTGCAAAAATATTTAAAAAAACTAGTACTTAGTTTTGCGAACAGCATAAACTATCTTGCACAATCTTGCCCCCTTTTTGGAGGAAATACCCCAATCCAAAATCGCCAACGACAAAAAAACTGTAAAATTGTAGAACCTGTCTGCCAAGTTTTGTCAAGATTAGTTGAAAAAAACGCGAATACCAACATACGGACACAAAAGCAAATTATGCCAGTTAAAGTTAAGGCCTTCGCTCACTCAGTCAATAAACTGTGTGTAAGAAAGATTTATTAACGCATCAAGACTTTGAAAAAAGCCCAGTGTGCGTAGGTTTCAAGTGAAACTTAATTTTTGTTTGATTGTAAAAAAGTTAAAATAATACATTATGATTTTAAGCCTTAATAATGAGTATTTATGCCCACACTTAACCTTTTAAAAAATGTAAATTCTTTTCTCTAAAGAATCAAAGAGGGATATTTTGTGTTTTTTTTTTTAATATGTGGGACATTATTGCACACACGGTCACCTGACCCCAAACTAAGCAAAGCTTGTAATATGGCTGCCAGAGACTGATATACGTACATAGATATTTTTAAATACATACTTATATAGTTATTAACACCCAGACATAGAACAAACACAAATATTCATCACATAAATGTTTGTCCTAGATGGGAATCGAACCCACGCCCCCAAACATAGAAGGTAAGTTCACTACCAACTGAGCCACCGGGGCAGTCAAAGTGTAGAATACCTGTAGCTGCTTTCGGATTCTGTTGTCGCGAACATCAATTTGAGCTGTTCAGTTTTGATGCATAAGTAGTATTGCATCGCGCTGCAACATGTCGCTCACCTAGGACAATGGGTTTCATTTAAGTGTGATTTTGGATCATGGTTTA
This sequence comes from Apocheima hispidaria, assembly GCA_947579745.1. Lineage (NCBI taxonomy): Eukaryota > Metazoa > Arthropoda > Insecta > Lepidoptera > Geometridae > Apocheima > Apocheima hispidaria. The sequence goes on from OX388169.1 coordinate 3,310,085, forward strand.
TCGACTAAAAGACAACGCGACATCGAAGCGGTGATGGCTCTCTGCAAGTTAGCACATACAAAAAAAAAGGAGCATGGCATGACAACGGTGGTTTTCAACTCGAAGGCGATAGCGTCGCCAGCCGACTAAAAAAGTACCACCACTGATTTCTGTATTTCTGTAACCCAGACCCTGTAGAGTTCAACCCAAACGCGTTAACCACTGAGCTATCATTGCTAACAACTAAGCACTAAAAGTAGAAACTTGCTCGAAATTATCAGTTGACCTGATATCACTCCTGACTCTGGAATCCTGCCCTCCACGTGGAGTGCTTAAGATCACACAGTTCATAAAACAATTTAACAATTGAATTTGAACCTTGCCCCTCGGTGATAAAGGCGTAAGGACGCGTATGTGTAGAGTGGTCGTTTCTAGCTCGATTTTTCGATTAAGTCCCTTTGGCAGGCTCGGCCTTACTAGGGATGGACGTACGGAAGTAATCAAAAGACTTCCTTTTCCGAATGTCGAAAAAAAACTTTTTAATTTTTTTACAAGCTTTTTTTTTTATGTTTGTATTTATGTATTTGAATGTAATATGTATGTATGTTAAGGTCAAATCTTGCAACTCAATTTTAGACCAGTTTGTTGAATTGAGAATCGCTTGGTAGTTCTACGGGTTTTTTTTGTGGTTACCCGTGGTACTTGTAACAACACGAACAAAAGTTCAGCACGGGCAACAAACGAACGAAAATTGTTACGAATGATGTAGGGAACATACCTGCGAGGTTTTGTTAATTACCAATAACCCTGTATACGCAAGCTCATCAGTTTAATTTAAGTGATTGATTACATTTCTGTGTTTGTACATGCATTTTTTGATTTTGAAAATTATTTCACTCGTAATACTCAAACAGCTGCTGTTCGATATCATTCGACATTATCGCGTGGCTGGGACCCTATTCGGAGAAATTACATTTTATCTCGGTCACTGTCTCTCTAATTTAGAATTTAATGGGAGTGAGAGTGACCGAGATAAAATGTCATTTCTCCGAATAGGGTCCCTGATAATTAGTGTCATTCATTTATGTGATATAATGTATAGCACTGTCGGATGCTCGACCTTGGTTTGAATTGGCTCTATAGAACAAAATTAGGGGTTTCAGGGTCAGTTCTATCAATCATTCAAACCGACCCGACTCCGAGCGAGCACACCATCAGCTTAAATCAGGTAGCATGTGGTCACATGGTCACAGACATCTAGCCTGCCAACCAAATTAAAAAAGAAAAGAAGACAAAGAAATATATAGAAAAGAAGAAAAAAAAAGAAAAAAGTTATATGCAGATACTCTAAGCTATCCTTAATTGCTATGTTCCTTTATCCCCAGGTCAAAGATCATCAATATCTTTGACCAGCAAACAAAGATTAGATTGGTGGAAACCAAGGTGTGAACGCTGTACAAAGTCTCTGTTCATTTCAGAGGATGAAACAGATAACATACAAAAAAAAAAGATTTTTCCGATTCCCATCCCTGGTCCTCGCCCGTAATCGACATCAGTTGAAGAATGCACGCGGCCTGAATTACATTACGCCGTCGAGGGTGCTTGATCTACGGCGCTCACAGGGGTGGCGACCGCCTCACATCAGGAAAAAACCGATGGCTTTCAATGCTTAGACATTTTCTGAATTAACAGATCGATTTTCTTACCTTTTTTTTTTGACTGGCGAGACTAACGAGTCGCTAACCTGTTGCTAAGCGTTACGCTTGCCCATAAGAGTTCAATGCCACCCAAAATTTTGAACATGAACAGTTCCCAACTCTGCGCGGCAACGCAGAGATATCCCGATCACCCCGAGATATTAGATGTTAAGTCTCTGTACGCCCAGCAAATTCGCTGGAAACATTGCCCTTCAATCCGGAACACAGTAATGCTTGCACACTGCTTGGTGGTTGAATAACTGGAAAAGGTGTGGCACTTCCCCAGACGGACTCTTGCAAAAGAGTCCTACCACTACAATTCAAACCGAAACATTCAGACTACTTTTTGTAAATGGTCGTCAAGAAAGAATATACAAAAATATTATGAAACAGAAATAGCTAAACTAGCATAACTTTTTTTTAAGTCATATAAGTCGGCTTTTGAACAAAAACTTGCCTATTGCTGTAGGTAAGCGACGACGTGGTCGAACATGAAGCACGCAGACTTAAAAGATACCTATTCACTCTGACTTTGAAAAGCCCTAGATTATTTCAGGAAACAAGGAAGCTGACAGTTTGTTCCACTCCTTGGCTTTAGAACTTAGACTCGAAATGTTTTGTACCTTTGATACCCAAGGGAACTCTACAGTGTAAGAATGTACTGGGGCGTCTTTCTCCTTGTCCTATAGTAAAATGAGGATGATGGGATAAGGTCCTGTAGCTTTAATGCACATTCTCCGAAATGAATCCTGTAGCTGATTGACAGACTCGCTACCTTGCGGCGCTGTTCTAGGCTAACAAGTTTACTTGCAACCAACTTTTCATCGCCTATAAGAACAGCACGCCGGTCTACCGATTCAAGAGCTTTGAGCTGGAATTTGGCTGAGCCGTCCCAAAGATGGCAGCAGTAATTCACGCACGACCGGACTTGTTAAGTGGACTTGATGACTTGACTTGAGGACTTGATAAAGAGTTCGCAACTGCCCAGGTTTGAAATACCGTCTAACCTTACTCAAATCTGTATACCAGCTAATTTAGCTTTTGTCTTTAGGTAGGTTTTTTAGCAGAGCGTTAGTGTAAGTATAAGTCAGGATTAGCCTAAGGAGCTCAAGATTATCTCACGTACTTCCAGCAATCATTTTTTTTTTTTGTTTTGTTTTCTATGCTGTGCTCCACAGATTCTTGAGTCCGTGCATTTATTTTGTCAGCTTAAACGCTACCTCGTTTGCACTTTTGAACATTTTTTTTTTAAATATAAATACAGAGAAGAGATTTAAAATATCTTTAGAATAACATTGCCAATATTTTAAAGCAATTTTCGTTTATTTAGTTATTTAGTTTATTGGCACACAAAACCTTAATATGTGTACACAACACGATCTAAACTTAAAAGCAGAATTTAAGAATTGAATTTAAAATAAACATATTGAACAGGCTTATTAAATTTACGTCTTAGATTGGGCCGAAACATGGGCCGTGAAAATAATATTCCTGACTTCTTCGTTTTTTATTAAAAATGTCAAGGGATTCGTGATGTTCTTTTGATATCTCGTTGTATTGGCGACACATTCTAACAATTGGGCTGTAAAAGGAGGTGTTAATATTTCTTACTTTAGCGAAGAAGAAAGAAAAAAAAACAACTTATACTAATTATTAACATAGCTTATACTTATACTTATTAACATAGCTAAATGCTACTTATTACTAGATTTGCGTATATACTCCGAGCAGTCCGAGAGTATACTCCGAGCAGTCCGAGAGTATACTCCGAGCAGTCCGAGAGTATACTCCGCAGTAAAAACATCTTTTGTAAGTGTACAGTAATTTTGTAATTTTAGCAAGAAAATAATGTTGTAATTTTTATGGTGCGTAGTAAAATATGCCAAAATTGTTTGTTCTAAAATATTTCCAATAACATAAGTAATTATTTTCTAAATGAACAAAGAATGATTGGTTCCGAGAAATTTAATTTCGATATTAAAGCTTTCGTTAAGTTAACGTTCGCGTAATTAATTTGGAAATGCTTGTTTGCCCTTGTTTATGGAGCTTGTAAAATTGAGGTTTGGGAAGTTTGTATAATTGCCAAATTGTATTTGTTTAAGGTTTGTCACAAATGTAACAGATTTAACTGTGTCTTCGTCATTATCTTCAGCCAGAAGACGTCCACTGCTGAACTGAGACAGTCACAACTAACGTCAATCTGTTATGGTGTGGGGCCGGTTGCTGCCATAATCTCCTTGGCACGCAATGCTTACTAAGAGGACGCTGCTGCGCACCCTCCGGTGGTTCTGGACGCAGTTTTAGAGAATACCCGGGAACATTTGGCAAAGAAAAAGGAAAAAATATATCTACGAGTATTTTTCATATTTTTCGCCAAATTAAAATATAATGAGAATTGCTATAAAACACTAGAAAAGCTATTTCTGAAGATATTAAATGACCAATTTTTTTTTGATTTCACCTCTGTCATTTTTACATTAAAAAAATGTTGAAAAAGTGCGAACGTGATAGCGAGAATCAGGGCCTTAAGAGCCTCTTTCCATGTAAAGTACCAAGTAAGCTATTCACCAGATAAAGTGTAAAGTAAAGTAACTGCTTGGCGGAATCTGTTGACGTACTTACATGTTTAATTTCACAACGACACAGCATTTATGCATAATTAAGTAGGTACAAACAGGTACTTATTTCAAGATTTACTCAGTCAGATTCCAAACTCCTGATCTTCAAACTGCGTCAAATGCTCTTACACAGAAGTTGTGAACGTGTTTGCTAAACGACTTGAGCAAATGTGTGTTGGTGTCTCGTGGACGTATTCAGGGCGGGGGATCTTGTTATTGTACTTCTTTTTTATGTACATGTTTTACGCGACGTACAGAGCAAGTTTAGTAATGTATCGATCGACAAAGACATTTAGTTTTGTCGTAATTAGACCATATCGATTTCAAATGTCAAATAGACAAGAATGATATTAGCATGATTATTTTTTAAATAAGTTGGTCATTATTTAAATAAACTGCTGAAATAATTTACTGCAATGAAAGTTAAGTATAAGAGAACAACAATTAAATTTGCAAAAGAACTAATTTGGCACAGACAAGAATTTAAAAAAATCAGGTAACAAAATTATATAAAACTAGCTGCGCCCCGCGGTTTCACCCGCTATTCTAAAGAAACCGAATATTTTTCTGGTATAAAAAGTAGCATATGTATTAATCCAGAGTATAAGCTACCTCCATACTAAATTTTATTTAAATCCGTTCAGCCGTTATAGAGTTGAACGGGAACAAACACACTACTTACCTACTTACACAAAAACTTTCCCATTTACAGAAAGTTTATTCAGCTAAGTCTTAAGTCTAGGTTTACAACAGAGATATAACAATGACAAAATGGTAAGAGAGTAAGACTAAGATAACAATTTTACGAACTTTGGCACCTGGCCCCAAACTATGCAACAAAGTCTGTGTCTTGGGTGCTCAACATTTATTTTAAAATATTAGTGTGATGAAACCAATTTTATCATAAATTTTGGCTATTGAAGCCGGGATAGAGCAACTCCTCCAAACGGCCCTGCCTTGTCATAATTAAGGGTTTCATCTTACCGCCTTTCTGAAATTACTCAATTCCCTCTAACGCCACGTTTCCTTCCGAAATGAGGGTACATTAATATTTGGTCGTTCTTTGTTTGAAGTGTAATTTTGTTTGTTTTTCGCAATTTCTCAATGTTACCGAAGTTCTCGGAACTCGGTTTCTCTTACCTTTTGAGATGGATATAAGCGTATCTTTATTTCTATCAAAAGGTTTACTTAATCAAACTCTCTGAAATTTAGGTATTAAAAGGGTATATTAAAAAAGTTTCATACTGGCTAGTGATAAAAAGTTTTGAGTATCTACGTACAGTCCGTTTTTTTATAGTCTCAATTTGGCGCGAACTTACAGGTGATAGATCCAATCCTACTTGCCATATAAAATAGTAGCTTGCCCGCACGGCTTCGCTCGCATAAGCTACAGTAAATTAAACACTCCATTTCATATCAGTTGGTTTTTGAAAAATCCTGAATGTTTAAAGTACACAGGCCGAGTTTCATTGGCAAATCATGAAAAAAATCTTTTTTCCATACAAACTTTGGGGTTTCCTTTTTACCCCATTAGAGATGGAATTTTACAAAATTCGTTCTTATTGTTATCTAGATCAGGGGTCTCCAAACTTTGGGGCTATAATATTTTTTTCGGTATGTTGCAAGGGCCATAACAATTTTAATTTTTCTGCCCACCTAAGCAAACATCAATAAATTATCATTCTGTGTTTTCATTCTCTTCCATTCAACTTATCACAGCAATAGTAACAACAGTAAAATATTGGCTGTCGTGGGCCAGATTGATGACACTAGTCTTAAGCTGTCGCGGGCCGGATTGATGGCAGTGGTGGGCCGTATTTGGCCCGCGGGCCGTAGTTTGGAGACCCCTGATCTAGATCATTTGAGGAGTATTGGGTTTAAATTTCACGTCTCTATCATAAGCGGTTTGGACCCTGCGTTGATTCATAGAAAAGAGCTTGTTCTTTTATATTATTACATATCGACTTCGCAACTAAATTACTTGAATTATTTAAAAAATCTAAATAAATGTTTGGAAAAACATTTATTTCTTCCAAATATAATATAGTCTTATATGCATAATTTTCTTCCACAGATACAAAAATCTCTACGCCACGCTTCTCCGGGTCATCATGGCTGGCGTTACGCGCGCTACGGGGAGCGTACAAGCGTGTACGCGTGAGGATACGCGTGAGGCCGGAGCGAGCACGAGGCGTACTGCTACTGACGGGCGAGCATGACGACTTGTCGGGAGACTATCTCGCGCTCCTGCTTAGGAATGGACATGTTGAACTCAGGTACCTTTGTCTTTTTCACCGTTCATATTAATTTTATCTTGGATGTATTTTTGACAGATATGTCAAATATCAGATTCTCCGTTCAGTGTGATGCTCTAAGGGCTAAGGGAACCAGTGATCACCAGTGGAATATTTGTGGGCGCTAGAATCGTTTACCGGTTATTTCTGCATTTCTATCTCTTCGCCCTTCAGGCTAAAAGATTCTAAGCATTGAATTACATTGAATAGTTGGTAAAATACGAGACATCGATTATGTGTCGATACGCAAATCGATACCCATGTCGGAACCGCAGTAACGAACCTTGTTGCTGGACAGGACAAGTAGCTAGGAGAACTCATGACAGATGGAGTAAGGTAGTGACAGAGAGGTGACCGAAGAAGGATAAGCGATAAGTGGTCGTCCAGCAGCGAGATAGGTCCATGATATTATTAAAATCGCGGGTCATATCGAACCAGGAGCCTTATCATGTTACTTTGGTGGCGTTGGTCATCGCGTACCGTTCCACTCGACCATCGCCACCAGAGTTACATAATAAGGCCCTGGACCGGATTGGCACAGGACCGAGGCAGATTGCACAGAAAGAGAGAGGGCTATATCCAGCAGCCCGCCAGGAGTGGGATAGAGGAGGCTTTGGATAATAATGATGATGCAAATTGCGTTTATAGATCGCGTGTGTGATAAATGACAGTTTTCCAGAATTGACGATGAAATCAATAATTATAGAGTTCAAATTTCAATGGTTTCTTTCGGCTCATTTTCGCCGCAACGTAACCCTTACATTACCTAACTTTAATTAGTATGCAAGGATTAATTTTGGCTGTATCAGGTTCGCCAGCTAGCTTATTAACCAGCGTGTAAGCCCCTTGATTGCATTCAGATAGCGCTTCTACCAAGGTATGTAAGTTGTAAATTTGGAGGTACATTAATCTCAGAAAATGCTGTAAAATACCTAGAACCGGGTGCTGTTTGCGGGAGCTGGACTGCTCGGAGTATATATGTTAATACTATATTACTATTTAATAAATAGCACCTAATTATGTTAATAGTATAAGTTTTCTTTGGTATACTCCTTTTGTAAAGTTTTAAGTTTTTATTTTAAATTTTACTTGACAAAAATTGTTAAAATTGAAAAAAGGCACGGACCCCATAGTCTGTGGAGCAAAGCTTAGTAACGACAATAAAATAAAAAAATACGAATGGTTGCTTGAGTGTGTTTTTTTTTTTTCGGTTCGTAAGTTGTCATCGGAAAAATATACACACAAACATACAAGCATACATACAAATGCCGATTTGTCCCAGTAAACTCTGAGACCTTCGCTTCGCTCGGTCAATTAATCTTTACTATACTTATAATATTTTTTTCGCAGATTTTGTAAAAACTATACCAATACTTATGTTAGCATTGAATTTTGCTTACTTTATTACAAGGGGAATACAAATTACTAAAATTCTGGTTACGTAATACTTAACCGAAAACCCAGTTGTGCGGTGTCGAAACTTCTTAGCCTCAGTAATATTACTTGTAGGTAGTATTAATATTTATTCTGGGACAACGTGGGTGGATGGGAATTATCTATTATGATTAATTGAAACGGGACAGATGGGAATCTAGCTAATGAATACGTAATGATGATGAGGGCGGACCAGCGCGGAACTCCTGACGACATGCAAATAAACTGCCCTACAAGGAAGGTAATATTTTTGGGGTGTATGTAAGAACCTCTTGTAGCTTAAGCGGCTTGAGCGTTTTTGACGAGTTAGGTCTCATTGGATTCCGCTTTATATCTGGAGTGTCTCAGGGTTTTTTTTTGTATATTTTGCAGTATGGTTTTGACGCGAAGGCGATGAACGTCTAATCTGTCTGGCAAGGAAGGGGTTCATGTCAGAAATGTAATTAAGACAAAATTTATGTACTTTCGAAATGTTATAGCACGGAAATACGGAAATAGTTCTTCAACACTGTATCGGACCATGTAAATCGGTGGAGAGGTGGGTGCGGGGAGGCGCAACGCACTATTTATTTTCTCTGTCCGAGATCGATGTTGGAGTTTCTTTTCGTCATAGAATTCACGTCAAAAACGAATAGTAGATGCCTCACTTCTGCCAACACATTTTGTTTTTGTTTTTTTTTTCAAAAAAAATGCTTGTCAAAACTGAGATCTCAAAACTCTTCTCTTTTCCTCAAGGTTCGACTGCGGCAGCGGCGCCGGCATTCTCCGGTCGCCGGAGCCAGTCCGGCTCGGCTACTGGAACACAATCTCCGTGTACCGCCACCGTTGGGACGCCTGGCTCCGGCTTAACAACGGGAAACGAGTCCGGGGACGGTCTAAGGTTAGATAAAGGCCTACGTGTTAATTCAGTGTATAAGCTACCTCCATACCGAATTTCGTCCAAATCCGTTCTGCCGTTGCAGACTTGAACGGGAACAAACACACTTACATACTTACTTACACACTCACAAACAAACTTTCGCATTTATAATATTAGTGTGATAAAGTTGAGTTTTTAACCGACTTCCAAAAAAAAGGAGGAGGACTTCTAAATTTTATTTTATTTTTATTTAAGATTATTTGAATTTATAACTTCACAGTCACTCAATATCAGGTGCACTGTGGTCAAACGCCTAGTCTGTCCACCGTCAAATAGTTGTTGTTTTGGAAAAACGAACTTTGAAACACTCTTACCCCGCTGAAAACTGCTATTTTAATTAGCAAAACCAATTCACATCATATCACGAAGCCAGAAGACGCCCACTGCTGCAAAAAGGCCATAATACCCCCACTTGGCAGGCGGCTTGGGGATCGCAGACCGCTCACCGTTAAGTAAGAGAACACTGCTGCCCGTCCTCCAGTGGTTCTGATCGCAGATTTAGCCCACTCCAAAAACAATTCACACAATGTAATTTATTTTCCGGAAAAACTCTAAATGAAGAAATTAACAAAGCTCCCAAAATAGCTGCTCAGTGAAATGGTGTAAGAAATTAAATGACAAAGTGAGAAGCACAACACAAACTTTTTGTTTATCAAAACTTTGGGAAGGTAATTATAAACTTCACGGTTATCTGTTGCAGATACTGTTTCATTTAAATTTAGGGGTTTGGTTCGTTTCTTTCTATCTACGAAAGAAGAATATATTTTTTTTATATATTTTTTTTGGCTAATTAATTATAAAGGGTGTTCAGGAAGACTAAATTCTAAATTTATCATTGTAAGTTATTGAATAACTTTTACTAGGGTAAGTATATTAGTAAGTATACTATTGTAAGTTATTGAATAACTTTATTAAAATATCATTGTAAGTTATTAAATAACTTTTACTAGGGTAAGTATAATAGTAAGTAAGTAAGTATTATTGTAAGTTATGGAATAACTTTTACTCTAAAATATTATTGTAAGTTATTGAATAACTTTTACTAAAATATCATTGTACGTTATTGAATAACTTTTACTAAAATATCATTGTACGTTATTGAATAACTTTTACGAGGGTAAGTAGTAAGTAAGTATAGTATTATAGTAAGTTATTGAATAACTTTTACTTAAATATCATTGTAAGTTATTGAATAACTTTTTTTTACTACTTTACTTTTAATTTATTATACCAAAAATCGAGGAAAGCCGGAAAAAAACAGCCGTCCTATATTTCGTTTAGTGAATGACGTGTTTCTATAGAATGGTCAATCTTTTTTCGGGATTTCAGTCTTGTTTGTCTATTGTAAGTTGTTTATTATGACAAGTACATTGCATTGAGCAACCAAAGAGAATATAAATACTGTGAGCAACTTGGTCCCGGGCCGAACGGCTGGAGGCCTATGTTGCTCTAAGGTACTATTGGTATATTATATTAAATAAAATATCTGGGACATTTTTGCACACACGGTCATCTGACCCCAAACTAAGCAAAGCTTGTAATATGGCTGCCATAGATATTTTTAAATTCATACTTATATAGATATTAACACCCAGACATAGAACAAACGCAAATATTCATCACATGAATGTTTGTGCTAGATGGGAATCGAAGTCACGCCCCCAAACACAGAAGGTAGATTCACTACCAACTGAGCCACCGGGGCAGTCAAGGCAAATTACTATACAGGGCATTTATTATTATTTAAATTACGACTTTAAAAAAATTTGAATATACTATAATCTAAACTTAAATATACAAACTAAAACTAGAAACAAAATTAAAATGAATACTTAAATAAATGAAATCTAAAATATCTACAAATAAAAAACCGCATTTAGGTCGCTGTCTACGGGTAAGGTGACCAAATAGCTGGCGACATTACCCCGTTGAATTTCCAAACTCGCCCTCTGACCGAGGTAAGCGCCAGCTCTTTGGTCTTTGTAATTTCGACTAAGCGCCTGGACAGCACCTTTACTAAACAACGGGCGGCCGGACCCCAAGGTCCCATGGTCTCAACCCCAAACGGAAGGAATATGTATCCCTCGCTGAGCGATTCATATTTCCTCCGTTATAAAGAAAAGGATTAATTATTATTTTTATTATCATCATCTTTATGAATAACTTGTAGTATGGGACCAACCTAGAAATCGAGAAAAAATAATCAGCTGTTTCTTAGAAAAATGTCAATGACACTCGTCAAACTATGGAACAGCAGATATTTTTTTGCGATTTCAGGGTTGGTCCATAGTAAAATTTGTTCATATTGATGAGTACTGTGAGCCCTTTTCGGCTTAGCATACCCTTTCCTTATAACCCTGTATTGGTAACTTAGAATATTGGATATATTCTAAGTTAATATTTTAAGTTAAGTCGGCTAAGCGAACAACAGTAAATTTAGTATATAATGGTCGTATTTCTTCGACCAATCTGCCAGTAATAAAAAAAATACACATGATACTTCTTATAGATAACTAATTGCGCCCCGCGGTTTCATCCGCTATTTTACAGAAAGTTTTTTTTCCTGGATAAAAATTAGCCGGTGGCCAAATCCGTTCAGCTGTTACAGAGTTGAACGGGAACAAACACACTTACATTCTTACACATTTACACACAAGGTTTCACATGTATAATAGTAGTGCGATTAATTTAGCATCATACTTCACCTTCCTTTTCATATTTTGCTAAAATATATTTCTGGCCTGGCTATGAAAGGACATTATTATGATGACGCGCCCAAAGGGCGGCTCCGGAATTCGTAGCGCGTCGGGACGCCCAATTCCTGCCGAATAAATTTATGAAGGCATAATTAAGTGGAATAACTATCGTCTCTTCATATTATGGCTAAGTGTGACCTGGGCCGCTAGTCTCGACTTTTCGCTATGCACTTTGCGACCGAATTCGGTTGCTATGACGCAAAACTCAACGCTATTTTTGCGTTTTTTCCAGAACAATTCGTGTTCGTTGTCGAATTTTGCGTCATAGCGACTGAAGTCGGTGTCTATGACGCTAAATTCAACGCTTTGTTTGCGTTTTTTCGTTAACAATTCGAGTTCGTTGTCGAATTTTTGTGTCATAGCGACCGAATTCGGTCGCAAAGTGCTGTAGCGAAAAGTCGAGACTAGCGGCCCTGCGCTCCTCCTATTTTTTTGGTATTTTGAGCTTGTACAAAACATTCTATTTAGTTTGGTGGAAAACTAGTTCTAAAGAAGTTTATAAATAAATAAATATAAATAAATAAATCTGGGACATTTTTGCACACACGGTCATCTGACCCCAAACTACGCAAAGCTTGTAATATGGCTGCCAGAGACTGATAGATACGTACATATATATTTTTAAATACATAAATAGATATTAACACCCAGACATAGAACAAACACAAATGTTAATCACATGAATGTTTGTCCTAGATGGGAATCGAACCCACACCCCCAAACACAGAAGGTAGGTTCACCAACTGAGCCACTGAGGGCAGTTTGATAATTACCATTATTTTTCCGAAAATGATTTTCAAATAATGCACGGACCCACCCTGTTTAATGCTGTTTAATGCACTCTGATGGCATGTATTCAACAGGACGGGTCCACCGGAGGACGGGCAGTATCGTCCGCTTAGTAAACGGTGAGCGTTTTGCGATCCTCAAGCCATCTGCCAAGCGTGAGAATCATGGCAACACTCTCTTTCTAAGAAGGAGGCCTTTGTTGAGTACGTCTTCTGGCAGATAAAGCTATACACACTCGAGTATCTACCTAATTTTGTGCATATCCTCTGATATCTATTCAAAGCAGTAGTGTGCTAAAATTACTGTGTTCCGGATTGAAGGGCAATGCTTCCAGCGTAATTACTGGGCATACAGAGATTTAACATCTAATATCTCAGGGTGGCGAGCGCAGTGCGTCGCCGCACATGGTTATGAACTGTTGAAGTTCAAATTCGGGTTGGCACTGAATTGTTATGAGCAAGCGTGACGCTTAACATCAGGTGAGCGACATGCTCGTCTCGTCACTGAGAACAATAAAAAAAAAACTAACGAGTTACTGACAGACAATGCATACCCTCAAGCTAGCACTAGAAGCGAAATATCTTTTACAGAAAGTCCCTAAACAATAATATTTCATTCTAGAAGAAAGGATTTTCAATATTAATAAAATTAAATAGAGGATGTAAGTTTGTAATTTTTTTCTTTGCATTTAGTCGGCCTTCAGAGTCTTGGTCCCGAGCACTGCCTGCGAGACCGAAGGCCGACCGGCAATGCGAGTGTACTCGTATTTTCACCCCGATCGAAGCCCTCATCGATTTTCAATCTCGAGAACGTCACGGAAACTCGCGTACAAATTGCGCGCTCTCATGAAAAAGTTGTGCTTTACAACCTATACCCGGCGTGGGGTACCAACTTTTATCAATTCCGAGAGTTTTCCTATACCCTGTATGTACTTTCGAACGCTTTGGAATCGTAGTTACTCAGTGGAATAACGGTAGCATTTGGAGTTTCCTCGTAAATTTAGTTTAAAAATTATTTAATGGTATTATACATCATGAGAAAATGATACCGCAGTGCTCGACGTATTCTACGTTACCCTTCAGCGAAATTAAATTACATTGCCAAAAAAAAAAAAAAAACTTTGCCAAGATAGATAGATGCCGAGGCGGCCACACTCTACTCGTACTTCTCCTAGCGCTATCAGAAATCAGAAATCAGAAATATTTATTGGCCATAAATAACATTGAATATTACAGGCAAGTTACTTTTACAAATTAAACTATGTTTAGAGTTAAATTAGGCAACTAATCAATAATTTAAATAATTGAATAATAATATGACAGGTAGGTATTTATTATGCTTTACTCCGTTTGTTCATTACACAAAAATGAGGATTCATATTCATCCCTTTTTTGACTTTGGCCTTGCCGTCGCTTCATCTTGTCTATTTCGCCGGTCCTTTGAAACGCGCTTAAAAATACAGACAAAATCTTGGGCGGCGGGCAAGGCGAGGAGCAATACGGGTAGCAGGACGAATAACGTAGCCAGAGTACGTCTCTGCCTGCTTTCCTAGCCACTCGTCGAGTTTGTGGCCGTAGCTTGTATCATGGTATATCCTTTATGTATCTCCCTAAAGTTAAATTGTGACTTAATAGACAAATATTTATTTATGGAGAAAAAACACATTATGTACACAAAAGCAAAAAAATAAGGTTCTATCATACTAATTTACACAACATTGTTTTTCGCCACAAACCGGTCCCAACTCAGCAAAAAACTCAGAAAAAAAAAACATTAACCAAAAAAAGATATTTACCGTATTTGTATAATATGGTAAATATCTTATATATTATTATTTTGTAAATTATATATTATATTTTATTATTATTTTTAATACGTTAAAATTGTGTTGTAGTGATAGGACTCCCTTGCAAAGTCCACTTGGGGATGTACTAGGTTATAATAGACATAATACAACAAACCTATTTTACATTCTACATTTTTTTTAAAGAACAAGGCCTTTTCTGGGAATCAATGTTTTGGTCTGAAAATCGCAAATAATTACATCTTTTTTTTTTACATCGGACTAGGCATTCGTTTGACCACAATCTCACCTGATGGAAAGTGACGATGTGGTCGATGATGTAGCACGCTTGACTGAAGTACCTATTTACTCTTTTCTTGAACAATACAAATTTTACATTCAGGTTATACAGTCACTAACCGCCAAACTGGGTGTTATAAACCCGTGTCTTGGTAGTTAGTTCCTTGCATTTGAACAGCCCCGGATTGTAATTGTTCGGAAGTACAGACAATAATGAGTTCCACACCTCTGCTGGCCTTATTAAGAAGCTAGTTTAGCGACACCGTTTCATGGTAGATATACCAAAAACTCGTACGAAACGGTTCGATTCCACTTTCTTTATTCGAACTGCTGAACAGTGGAATGCGCTGCCCGAGTGGGTCTTTCCTGATAATTATAATCTGGGTGTCTTCAAGTCGCGAGTGAATCGGTTTCTTCTAGGCAAGCGTGCTCCATCGTAGGCTGCATCCTCGTTTACCATCAGGCGTGATGGCAGTCAAACAAAAGCCTGTAAACAATAAAAAAAAAAAAAACTTTCTAGACCTCAGACTGCAGGCCTCAAATCTTTTTCCATTCTCATTAAGTATTCCCGTTTTGTAAGTACCATTTTGTCTGCGGCCCCCGTTTTCAATCCAACCCTACCACTTAATGAGCCTCCCACAAAGGGGCAATGTTTTGCGTCTCACCTTGGGTGGTAATTTATTTTGTAGATTAATGACCTATGTGCCGAGAGAGAAAGACGCCTTATTTATTGCAATGACTTTGGTGTTTTGGGGAAGGTGTGGAAAGGTGACACTGTTTTTTTTGGGGAAGCCTTTGGGGGTTGGGATTTTAGTTTTGTATTGTAGGTGGAGCTGTTCAGCAGTGGATGATGATGATGATTAGAATTTCAATACAATTTTCAAGTTCGAATATGAGAAAAATCAGTCCAGGGCTTGTGAAGTTATAGAGGTGTCAGTTCGGCGCTAACTACTAGTTATTTACGAAGTTACATGATACATTTCGATCCGCCAAACCGCACTGGGACAGCGTGGTTCTGGGACGATATCCCAGAAGTGAGATGTTTAAAGGCTGTGGTGTGTGTATAATAAATTTATAAGTAATGCGATGAAACATCACACTAATATTATAAATGCGAAAGTTTGTATGTAAGTGTGTAAGTATGTAAGTATATTTGTTCCCGTTCAACTCTGTAAAGGCTAAACGGATTTGAACGAAATTTGGTATGGAGGTATCTTATACCCTAGATTAACACATAGGCTACTTTTTTATATCCCGGAAAAATATCCGGTTTCTGCGGATAAAACCGCAGGGCAGCTAGTAACATATAAAAAAAATATTAACGCTTTTTGTATGAACGAGACGGCGGTATACTCTATTCTTAACCCTTTATAAAATGCATTAATGACGAATTTTTAGTCTTATTTATTTATTTAAAGAAACACCAACAGTATACATATTAATTATCATCTATAGGGTAACACTTTTTAAATTAGATACAGTTCTGATATGTACACCAGTAACAGGTGTTTACAGCATTCACCGTTAAAAGCGTGGTTTGAAAAATAATAATAATTATATACACATAGTTTAAAACATAGATACGCAAGAAAAAGTCAGAAATTATTAAAGTAAGTAAATTAGTCTTCAGGAATCGATAAAATATTTCTTCGAATATGCTAAAGTTCTAGAATCGTCCCCTCGAGTCTCTCACTACACGTCCCAATGTTCAAGTATTTCTTTCTACCATTGTAACAAACTAGACAAGTAACAAAGATGTAACAAAGTAGAAAATTGATAAAAGTTTTCTTCTACTTCCAACTTGGAAATAATATGTCTGTAGATTTGTTTGATACTTGAGTTTATATATTACTAGCTTGCTGGGACGGCTTCGCTTGTCTCGGCCACAGTAAATGAAACACACCATTTCACCCATTTAGGGGTTGATTTTCGATATATCCTGAAACATGCCTTTCGTTATTTTTTATGTTTATTATACAAACCGAGTTTCATTGGCTTAGCATGAAATAATATTTTATTTCCATACAAAATGTTGGGGTCAATTTTACCTCTTTAGAAATGGAATTTAGCAAAATCCGTTCTTATTGGTCACCTAGACCATTTGAGGAGTATTGGGTTAAAATTTCATGTCTCTATCATTAGCGATATGGGGCTTTATCCCGTAACTCTGGTGGCAATAGTCATCGCGTGCCGTCCCACTCGCGCCAACTTATTCGCACCATGCGAGCGAGCAGGATAGCAAACGAAGACCATCACCACCAAAGTTACGGGTCTGTGCATTGATTCCCAGAAAAGGCCTTGTTCTTTAAAAAAAATTTAGATAATAGGTTTGTTGTATTATGTCTACTATAACCTAATACATCCCCAAGTGGACTTTGCAAGGGAGTCCTATCACTACAACACAATTTTAACGTATTAAAAATAATAATAAAATATAATATATAATTTACAAAATAATAATATATAAGATATTTACCATATTATACAAATACGGTAAATATCTTTTTTTTGGTTAATGTATTTTTTTTCTGAGTTTTTTGCTGAGTTGGGACCGGTTTGTGGCGAAAAACAATGTTGTGTAAATTAGTATGATAGAACCTTATTTTTTTGCTTTTGTGTACATAATGTGTTTTTTCTCCATCATTTTAAACTTTTCTTCCACCCTTCTCTAGTATCTGTATTTATGATAACGTTACTTACCCCCGGTTTCTTGTACGTTTGTCAAACTCATGTCAACTTAACACACCAAATACTATTAGCTCATTGGTTGAAAACAGCCGATGATCAACAGGCAACCAATGAGCGATGAGTATTTGGTTTGTTAAGTCAACACGAGTTTAACAAACGTACGAGAAACCGGGAATTAGTCGGTGACACAGATCACACCCTAGATTCTACATTCAGGACGCTCAAAGCGCACCACGCATCGGTCCAAATACACCTATAAAAAAAATCTCTGATTGGTTGATTGTTAGGCGCGAGTAGGCGTAACTTTGAGATAGCCAATGAGAACGCTTGGTCGCACTCCCCGCGACCCGCCCCTTCCTCAAACTTTGGTGACTTTTTGTAGAAACAACGAATCTCGTAATGCGGTATCTAGTGTGATCTGTGGTCGGTGACCATCCCAGAGTCAAGAAAAAATATCGTTTACTTGTTAACGCCCGCCACTTAAACCTTGTTATCACAATAATTACGAACACAACAAAAAATAAATCATCAATATCTGTCCAGCCATTCTGAAGTGATGCTCCGTCATATACTTGACAATTATTTTTTACATATTTAAATAAAAATTAACTTCATCATGACGTGTTTCTTTTACCCGACTGCCCAAGAAGACGGATAATGTTTTTAGGGTGTAGTATGTTTGTGTTCCTTTGATAACCTCCTGTATAATTTAATGTATCAGGACTTAACCACACTAAAAGTGGTTTATTTATATACCTCGACGTTTCGGCCAAGTTTCAATGGTAACCTCCTGTAGCCAAAACGGCTTGACCCGATTCTGACGATTGCGGTGTCGTTGGAGTCCTCTTTACCTCCGGAGTGACAAAGGCTACATGTGTTAGCCTATATGTTAATCCATGGAATAAGCTACCTCATTACCAAACCGTTACAGAGTTGAACGGGAACAAACACACTTACCTACTACACACTTACACACAAACTTTCGTATTTATAATATTAGTGTGGTGCTTGCTTGATGTGACACGCTTGACACATATTTTCATAAAACAACTATCTCTAATCTTTAACTACCCAGGTGGGCCGCTTACAATCAACTAATATTATAAATGCGAAAGTTTGTGTGTAAGTATGTAAGTGTGTTTGTTCCCATTCAACTCTATAATGGCTGAATGGATTTAGATGAAATTATGGAATAGCACATAGGCTACTTATTATCCTGAAATATTTAACCGTTCCTGTAGAATAGCGGGTGAAACCGCGGGCTAGTAAGGGATAGAAACGAACGATTTTGGACCAATTAGAACCTTTTGTCACTAAGAATAGTAACATAGCTCTTCGCTCCTAAGGTAGTCTGTCTTTCTTTCTCCTTTCTAAAGGGAGGGTATTGTTTTTAACGTGTTTGAATGAATGCTTGTTTGTACTTTGATATCGCTTGATTGGTCTGTTCCACAAAACCACCCTGAAGGGTAAAGTCGCCCACAGCAAGATACGATATTCAGAGAAAAAAAATCACAAGGTTATACCACGGCAATTGCGCCTGACTTCATCCATAAAATTTCTCAAATACAAGACCTTATCTCGTCTCTTTACATCTTCCGTATATTCTTAAGTGCCCCAAGAATCCCCCGCTTCCGAATTGCCCCAACGCTGGGGTAATGTCCCCTAAGAATTGCCGGAATTCCCCTTTAATTTGCTCCTCGACGCCATCAAACTTCGGCCGTGTCGCTACTTATTATTGTAGATAAGTACGTAATCTACAACCGACTAAACCAATCAAGAGGAACTTAATTAAGTTATAGCGTAATTCTTTTACTCGACCCTTTTATCAATATGTTTATTACGTACTAGTTATTAACCGCGACTTGTTTCGCGTGGACATAAAAAGTATGTCCGTCTTTGTGATATACAGTCACTCCTTATCAAATTTTATCAAGATCCGTTCAGCCGTTTAGCCGTGATAAAGCAGCAAACGTCCAGACAAAGTTACTTCCTGTAGTTCGCTAGATGGCGTTGATCCATTTTTGAGCATTTTTTGATGTTTTGAATAGACTGACAGTTGTAATGATGGGAGGTCTGAATCGCGCATGCGAAGATTTTTCCTCGAAGCGAACGTATTCATTTTTATACCTCGAAGCTTTGTTGGGCCTGATATGACTGCGACTATATTCCTCTGAATATTAGTAAGGACGAATGGTTAATTGATCACGCAAAACTTTTTAAAAGGTCAGCCAATTTCAAATCTTTAAAAAAAACACAAGTATATGTTTCTTTTTGAAATTCAACTATGTTCAAACCCACGGAGTTTTTCGACCGATGGCAGCCCTGACTATATTCGCTTGCGATTGTCGTTGGTTGCTGTCCGCCATATTTGTTTACATAGTTGAATATCTTAAAACCTTTTCAACTTACACTACTTCAAAACTTCTAAATATCAGAAAAAGGTCTGGCAACCCAACTTCTAACTTCTATTTTCTGGTCCTCAGGGTCTATTCTCCCGCATGACGTTCCGCGAGCCAGTTTGGGTGGGTGGAGCTGGCAACACCACAGGTCTGCAGAGCAAGCTGGGACTATCTGACGGGCTGCTCGGCTGCGTGGACTTCTTGAGGATCAACGGAGACACCTACCAGCTCGTGAAGGACTCTGTCGCTTCTATGGATATTGGTAAGTACCCTGGTATAATCATATGGCTGTGTGATGCTGCGGAAATACTCGATTAGTGGTAAGGAAAATAGCGAGGGAAGTAGGCAAGGACGCAGTGCAGTCAAGTTACTCGTCCTGCCGCTCGTCATTCTCCTTGCCTTGCCCACCGCTCCCATTTTTGTCAGTTTTTGAGCGCGAGTGAACAGAAGGCGAGATAGATAGAGACAGGCCGAAAGGGAAAAAGAGATAAATAGTGCGAGGTGAGGCGTTAGTCGAGCTGTCTGGAGCCTCTCGTATATTCGCAGCACCGTGGGGAAATGTGGCTATAGGGTAAAACATCGCAGTTCCAGTTGCGGTGATCGTGACTGCCTTTTATAACTCGTGAGACATAAGACTGCCAGTTGTAGTTATCTGTTCTAGCTACAACATGGCCAAATAGGCCAATCGGATAGCCTAAAAATTCTACAACGCTACAGTATTAAAGCATACGTCCAGCTAAGCTGTACCATCGACATAAGAATAAAATTTGGGTTTTTTATATCTATGACTGTAGCATAACTAACTTCGTAGCATAATCGTAGCGTAACTGTAGCACTCGAATCGTAGCTTTGTCACTCTTGGCTAGCCGTTACGCTAGTAATTTAGCTGTCGCTTGTAGAGTAATTGTAGCGCTCGTAGCGTAACTGTAGCGCTCAAATCGTAGCTTTGTCACTCATAGCTAGCCGTTACGCTAGTAGTTTAGCTGTAGCGCTCGTAGCATAGATTTAGCGCTCGTTGCGTAACTGTAACGCTTGTGGCGTAGCTGTAGCGCTCGTAGCATAGCTATAGCGCTCGTAAAGTAACTGTAGCGCTCGTAGTCTCTCATTCTTATAGATTACCTACAAGGCTCGTGGTGTAGCCATATACGCAAAATAATTGTAGCACCATAGCTTAGCTGTAGCGCTTGTAGAGTATTTGCAGAACGGTAACAAACAAGTATTAATTTATTCCTAAAGTCCCGGCAATATTTCAAACGAGTTCATTATCCTTCCGTTTGTGATTATTATAGAGCAAAATCAGGGAAGGATAATCTATCCTTTTACAAGATGATTCCGATATCTCAGATCTCAAGCCTTTGAAAAGTTTCCCTTTCGTCTAAATTTAATAGAAGTAAATAATTCTGAATAATCACATTTATTAGATTTGAAATATGGATCGGTTTCGGCTATAGCTCTTTGTTACAGACTTTGAGCTTATATTTCCAGTAGATTTTGATTTTATAAGAAAATTACAGAAAATAAAAATTTCAGAGCTATGCTCGGAAGTTCTTTGCGCGATAAAATCCGAAACGTGGATATTCGCTGTAGAACCAGTCACCGATATAGCTCTCAGGGCTTGCAAGATGAAGTGGCAATGGGCAGGCCACATCACTCGAGGAACCGATAACCGATGGGGAAGAAAGGTTCTTGAGTGGCGACCATGAACCGGAAGACAAAGCGTAGGCAGGCCTCCCACTAGGTGGATCGACGACATTCTGAAAGTCGCGGGCAATCGGTGGATGTAAGTGGCACGTGTCGGTGTAGCGCTCTAAGGGGTAGACCTATGTTCAGCATTGGACGTTTTATGGCTGATGATGATGATGAAAATTACTATAAATTGCCAATATAAATTAACAACTAACCTGTATTATGTACAAGCTTGACACTTAAGGTTTTATGTAAGAGACAAGCTTTAAGCGATAAGATCCATACACACCATTCAAACTAGTTTTAGGTAATTTTTGTCCTATGTACATAATTTCTGGCGTCACCAATAAAGAGTTGTCTAATCTTACCATCAGGCGAGCGACTTGCTCGTATTCTCACTTAGTAGCATAAAAAGCTCTATATGCATCATCATCATCCGGAAGCTGCCGTCCACAGCTGAACAACGGCCTCCCCCTTAGACCACCACAACGACGGACCACTTGCATTCACCGCTTGCCCGCGACTTTTACAATGTTATCGATCACATTATGGGAGGCCTGCCTGCGCTGCGTCTTCCAGTTCGTGATCGCCACTCAAGAACCATCCTTTCCCATTGGTTATTCCCTATATCATATGCATGTCGTCAAGTTCGTGGTCGCCATTCAAGAACCTTCCTTCCCCATCGGTTATTCCCTATATCATATGCATGTCGTCAAGTTCGTGGTCGCCATTCAAGAACCTTCCTTCCCCATCGGTTATTCCCTATATCATATGCATGTCGTCAAGTTCGTGGTCGCCATTCAAGAACCTTCCTTCCCCATCGGTTATTCCCTATATCATATGCATGTCGTCAAGTTCGTGGTCGCCATTCAAGAACCTTCCTTCCCCATCGGTTATTATATATGCATAATCTAGTATATTACGACAGAATAAAAAATAAAGTAGTTTATTATAACATTACACTCGTTTGGTTGTGGATCAATAACAACGTCTGGCGTGCTTATACCTACAAGCTTTGGATTTAGCTTGACGGCTCGGCCCTTGTGGACGAAAGGGAAACCCTTTGAGCACTCATCTATCTCAGAATAAAGAAGTGTACGTACTTTGCTCTGACGTATACCTTTGTGCGTCTAATTAAAGATTTATTCATGCTTGCTTACCGTGTTACATTATGGCTGGCCATAATGTTGTAATTTCATAACTAGCCAATTAATTAACAACCACATTGTTAAAGAACATTTTTTTCAATAAATATGCACCGTAATGAAAGGCGTAGTTGGGTTTTAATTTTTCAACCTATATCTTATACTAGCAGCGCCCTGGGATTTCAGCCGCTATACCATAGCAATGCTATATTTTTCGGGGATGAAAAAAAGTCAGTTATGGGTTAAGCCCGAGTATAATCTACCTCCATACCAAATTTCATCCAAATCCATTCAGCCGTTACGGAGTTGACAGAACGAGTACAGAACGAACACTTACCTACTTACTTACACACTTACGCACAAGCTTTCGCATTTATAATATTAGTGTGATTTATTCAAACTGGTGTACCTCTTAATATGAAAACTGACGTGGTTTTGACACATTTTATTTTAATAAAACGGGAATACTCACGTTAAAATGAGTCGGTTATTCCGACTGTAGTTTCGATCACATTCAGTAACCTTTATCAAAGAATGCTAAGCGTGACACGCGCGCGACCTCGTCTTGACCGAGTCAATTTAACGTGAGTATTCCCGTTATATTAAAATAAAATGTGGCGTACTTCTGCTATCAATGACACCATCGTGTCAAGAGAAAAGTTTTCCGGAAAAGCGAAATATAAAACACGTTGGCAGCCTGAAAATATTGAAAAATATTGCTGGAAATGAACAATCATTTAAAATATTATTTTCGGTTATTGAAATTGAATTAGGGTTTTGAATAGCCATCGCATTAATCACAGTGATTCATTTGATTTGGATGATTTATTGTTCTGCGTCGCAATTTTGTGGTTAAACATTTTTTCAATGAGTACTTAATTTTATATTGGCTCTGTTTAAAACTTGGCTATTAATCATATTAAAATTAGAAATGTGAAACAGGCTGTTCACTTACTTAGGTGATGGGCATTTTCTAAGATATCATTGTACTTTTCATTAGCTTTTACTGTAGGAACAACAAAAAATCTCCAATTTTATTTTATCAAACCTATTTATTTTATTTATTCAACAATTTTTTTTTTTTTCTCTGGCAAGTGCCTTTTTTAATTAAGCAAAATACATACAAACTACAACTACCTAAACTACTTAACCTACTACATAAAAATAACAGTTGAATTATCCAGAAACCATTAAAGGTATAGATAATCCAAATGTACAAGCCCACTACCAGTTGGCAGCGTACCCAGCATGCTGGCGGAATTACCACGCTGAATGGCAATGCTTATGCGTTGAGCCAAATAAACGCCAGCATCTAGGATAGCAAAGAACATAATTTTGATTGATTTCCTGGTTTAGTTGTAATTTGCAAATATCTTTACTTCTGCGCGCAAAAGTGTATAGTGCTATTTTTTTCTGGATAATTCCAGAAAGAAAAGAAAAGCTAAGTTATTTCCCCTAAACATTCCGATAGAGCTTGAGTAATAAGCTAGTGGCAAGCCAGCGGTTAATAACATCGTCCCATCTATGAGTTACGGCTGCCCCGACCGATAGATTAGTAACACTCGGTAGCACTTCCTGCAGATGTTGATTTGTGGGGACGTGAACCTACTGGAACGTACAATGTGCTCGCAGATCCAACGAACCATGCTTATCGGGGCTAATTTCGACCATTGGCACTTTATCGTGGTTAATTTTGTGTCTAAAGTAAACGTTAATTTGTGGTTAAAACCTGTGTCCTGCTTTCGAAGGATTTTCCGTGGTTTTAGACTCATCATCATTATCAGCCATAAGACGTCCACTGCTGAACATAGGCCTCCCCCTTAGAGCGCCACACCGACCGACAACGGGCCACTTGCATCAACCGGTTGCCCGCGACTTTCACAATGTCGTCGGTCCACCTAGTGGGAGGCCTACCTACGCTGCGTCTTCCGATGATTTTACACTATTTCAAAAGAATTAACTACCTTTTTTTCTTCTTCATATAATTCGTTTTGAAACATGTCAGTTTGGCAGTATTGTTTTGAGTTATAATTTGTGCATTTGTGTTTATGTTTAAATATTTGTAATTAAGTATAGACGAATCTTCACCACTATCGTGGTTCTTCGTTTTGTTTGAACGTCATACAGTCCACCGTTCTCTTACATTTATAATGGTGCCGAATACCTAACGGGAATGAGTAATGGAACAATTCTAAGAAATACGCAAAGTAGTGTGTAACCGATCACTTTTTTCCAAACTACTCCCAACTTCTTCTATTTATAGCGCATTTTTTATGTACTAAATTTATTTTGTTTTAATAAAACGGGAATACTCACGTTAAATTGAGTCGCTTATTCCGACTATAGTTTCGATCACATTCGGTGACCTTTATCAAGGAATGCTCAGCGAGAAGCGCGCGACCTCGTCTTGCCTCGTCCCGTTTTATTAAAACAAAATGTATCAAAACCACGTCAGTTTACATACTAAATTTATGTTAAGCAAAAGTTTTAAAAGGCGATCTTAGCTAGAAAACAATTTAGTATTAAGTTGTTGTTACTTATGCCCGTCTGTACTAAACTTTGACAGCTCCTTAGTTCATACTTAACTCTCTAGGACGTACCCAGACGTACCTAACAATGAAAAATGCATTGCACCAAACTTAGGAGGTTGCCTAAATGCGTAAGACATGTTCTTTCCTTTGACATGCCTAAGTGCGACTTAGTTTAGGTGATGCTTAGCTAAGTTTTATCTTGAGTGACTTTAATGCATTAGTAAACGCTGAGTTTTTACAAAAAATAAATACTTATTTATCTCAAATAAAGAATTTTCAAAATCAAATCATGAAGATAAGTAGATACCCATCTATCATTTACAATTTTCTACAGATCCAAAAATAGAAAGTGTTGTGCAAAATGCGCGTATCAGATGCCTAATTTGATTGATTGGATGACGGAATCCGGATTCACTTAAAAGGAAAGATCTTTTTGATCATCTCAAAACAGGAAAATGGGGTCAAGCAACGTTAGATTTAAATTTTCAATAGGACATCGAGGTTACTTTGCGGAGGGTAGGATTTTGAAGTCTTTTAAAAGTAGTCCGGTAATCAGAAGAAACAGAGATATCCACTGAGAGACGCTTTGTTAACAGTTAGGCGGAGACGAGCAGAGAAAAGAGACGTGTAGGAATAGACCAATCATCGTCGCAAGCGGAAGCAGTCTTATTGACGATGCCAAATTTTCTTAAATTTTTACTGTTGACGAGCTCTGGCTGTACAACGCATGAGTTAACTTTATAATTACGCAGACATTTAACGCAACTCAACCCGATGCTAATAAACTTATTTTTTTGTTATGAAGTTCTCAGCATTTTAATTTCACGCTAGTCAGAGGGCGCAGCAGGCGCACTATGTTGAACTATGACGTCACGTTTCATGTACAATTGTACACGCTACAAATTCGATGCAGGCTCGCTCAAGCTCAGAAATTTGTTAGCCGATTAAAATATTTTTTCAGTGTTCGTGTCATATATAATTACATCCTTTGCTGGGCCAATTATTGAAATATAAAAATTGTCATCTGCAGTAAATTTTTTTTATGTTCTTAGCGGTTGTCAGTAATAACGATATTTATAAGTAATCATAAGCTAGATTTACGCAATGTCTGAATGCCATTCAAGGTAGAGACTAGAGCACTTTAGGTAAGGATTACCTGTCTACTTGTCACCTATGTATTACCCCACCTAGTTTCACAGACCAATAAAGTCATTGTATCATTGTATCAATATTATTTTTTTGTATTTATTTATTTTTACACTAATTAACGGCTGAACGGGTTTGAATTAAATTTGGTATGGAGGTAGCTTACTACCTGGATTAACATATAGGCTATTTTTATCCCGTAAAAATATTCGGTTTCTGTAGAATAGCGGGTGAAGCCACGGGGCGCAGCTAGAATAACAATAAACAAAAATACATTTTATAAAACAGCCATTTTATTAATTTAATTAATTATTATTTTCTAAATATTATAATTTTATTATAAGCAGTATCGTTAGTAAATCGGTAAACAAGATAGGCATACAAAGTGCAATAAAAAAAAAATTACAACAACAAGCGATTACTTTATGTATTAAGAATTTTAATACATATCTAATTGGAATAGAGCACTGGTGTAACCGTTCCAAAGTTAATTGCTGCCGTATTGCTTCATAGCTAAGGCTTGCATCGCTATCCGCTTCGATCGGATTTGGGTCGTCCCATTTGACACGACAAACAGAATCGAGGGGCTCCGTGTTTGCGCAGAGAATGTGTTGTGATGGAGGTACGGTCGAATGCCCGTCAGTTGAATGGAGTTTCGTATCGAATTATGGCTATCGAGAGCTGAAATAGGTATCTATCTACCGCTTATATCGATAACACCTTTAGTAGTCATTTTCATAGACGCTATCTATCATCATCAAGCAGGCTTCCACTGTCTGTAGGGGCTAATTCGAGAAAAAGATAGCTTTACACTTTTGCGCGCAGATGATAAAAGGGTTTAGAGCGGGCTAGTAAAAAATCTGATATCTATTTACAACTAAACCCGGAAATCAATAAAAATATATTCTATGCGATACTAAGTATTATTATCTCGCTATTGGTGTAATAATCACTTGAATATACAATAGACGTTCGGACGGAGATCTATAGCGAAACATGTGTGTAAATTGAGGGTTTTTCAGCGTTTTTTTTTTATCGTGAATATGTTTTTGAATCCTTTTTTCTCTCTTAGTTAGACTAGTCGATAGTACCAAAAATTATATATCTCGACATAAGATCGCATCTACATAAATAATGAGGAGCGTTGAATATAAAAACCACATTTTTTTCAGTTCAGCTTCTGAACTTAGACCCCCTTAGAGCGACACCCTGAACGAAATCTACCAGTTGCAGGCACCGGTTGCCCGCGACATTAACAATGTCGTCGGTCTACCTAGTGGGAGTCCTACCAACGCTGCGTCTTCCGGTTTATGGTCGGCACTCAAATATACTGCCCTCCTGTATAATACTGTATGTCCAAAATAAATATTTTATATATATTATATAATCATACTATGTACGCGAAAAACGTATATCACGGTGAAAATATATATTATTACCTTAAAAGAAAAATTATAGTAAATTTCCCGATACGAGATATATCATTTGATTCGTTTCATTCGATCGAGAAGGCAATAAAGACGAAACTGAATTTTGATCGAGTTCGTTTTGCATAATGACTTGAGTGTTCTGTTTGTGTCTTGTACAATTTCAAGTGTCATCTGGGTCTTCTCATTGGCAGTTATTTAGAAATTCTCATTATCTAATTAAGTCCTCATTTATTAAAGACCATTAAGCGGAAAAACAAATTGGCTGTGCAATTTTAACAACAACAGCTAACGCTTCTCAAAAATTGGGGGTTTTTGCAAAGTGAAGTTTCTGCCAATTAGCTACGATAAATGCAATTTTATTTTGATTTTGTGACCTTGTACAATTTCTAATGTCACCTGGATCTTCTCATTGGCAGTTATTTTGAAATGTATCTCATTAAGCACTCATTTATTAAGGGCTCATTAAGTGAAAAAATAAATTGGCTATGCAAATAAAACCTAGTAACAGCTAACGTTTCTCAAAAATTGGGGGTTTTCGCAAAGTTTGAAGTTTCTGCCGTTTCGCTTCGATAAATTTAATGCAATTTTTAATTTTTTTAATTTAATTTTAAATTTATACCTAGTGATGGGTACCTAGTGATCCATAAGGGTATTCTTAATACCTAATTGGAAATAAATATGAATTGAATTGAAATAACATTAGTGTTTTGTAGTGTAGTTTTGCTCTACTGTAAAAAGTTGATAGTAAGGAAAGTTTTTTTTTGAGGATACACTGGATTATCACATAGAGTACTTTTTATATCGAAAAATTTAACGGTTTCTGTAGGATAGCGGGTGAAACCGCGTGGCGCAGGTAGTGCTTTTATAAGAAAACAATAATGTTTTAGTACTTACGTGTGACTTGAGATGATGAATTCGTGAATTCATCAAATAATTGATGTAAATTACTTGAATTCATGAACTATTTTTGCAAACACGTAATCACCGAGCTACGAGGAATTTTGACAAAATTGGAAAGATTGTATAATTTGTAGATGTGTGATTGCTATCCATAAAAAGTGAATATTTTTGGTACACTAAATTTATTGACAAGCAATGAAATGGCGATTCACCCGGGATTCGCCAAATTTCAAGCTACGAAAGTGAGGATGTACTCATGATGGGACATACAATATGCCAAAAATATTCCCCGCTAAAGGGAATACTTGACACGTCGAGGGAGGAATCGTATTGCCCGAGCTCATACGTTTGAAAAGTTTGCTTCCTTGGATCTGGGCCCGTACCGTGAGGTGCTTATTGCGATGATTGTTAGGTTCAGCGATGACACTGCGCGACCGCGAACCGTATCGCCGCGTGTATGGTCGCGCAGCGTTCTCGGCTGAGCCTAATAATCATCACAATAAGCACCTCACGGTACGGGCCCAGTAAGCAGAAATCAAGGTGTAAACATAATTTGTTGAAGTGAGAAAATAATATCTTCATAGTTCGGGGTTTTGCGTAGGTTCTAAGTTTTGCGTAAGTAACATGTCCATTGTCCAGCTTGACAATGTCTTGTGATGGAATCAATGAATCGTGAATGAATGATGAAAGGAAATAAGTGACGGAACAATGTCAATTGACTTATGTTGGAGGAAGAAAGATGGTTTTTTTTTTTTTTTTTGTAAAACAGGAAACGGACCAGCGGGCTTATCCTCTAACTTTGAAACGTTCGTGATTCTGATTGCGAGAGCATGCCATCCCGCTCGTACCAACTGAGTATCACTATCGCTTTCAGAGTTACGGGATAAGCCTGCTGGTCCATGGGCCTTAGCCCGTAACTCTGTTCGTTCTTCGTTTGCTATCCTGCTCGCTCGCATGGTGCGAGTAAGTTGGCGCGACTGGGACGGCACGTGATGTCCATTGCCACCAGAGTTACGGGATAAGGCCCCAGGTCCTGCCATTAGATCCAAGTTGGTCAGAACAACTTTTTCAAGGTCCTAGGTCCATGCAATATTAATACCTTCCTTTCATCGTCCAAAGTTAGGTAAGTAAAGAATATAGACACGCGGCTAGATTGTCATTATCAACATCGATTTCTACCCCAAAGTTATACCGTTGTCTATTTACAAAGTTTACCTATAACGTCACAAAAGCTCACATAGTTTGTGCCTAATTGATGCAAAGCTTATATTGGGTATTATTCCAATTTCTCGAAGCAAATCCATATCAAATTCAAAATTAATAGTTCCTGTGAATTGCTAATACTTCATTATAGTTTGACTAATATACACGTAATATACACGGTTTGACTACAACCCATGTTTCAAAGTTTGTCGCCTTCCAACATTGATTTCTATTGTACTAGTACTATAGACGTCAGTGCCTTCCAAGGTTAATTTATTTTATTATGAGGGCCGTAGCACACACGATTCTTTTAAGGCCCTTAGTCCTGTCCACAGTTTCTTGGAAATCTACACTAATCTATCTACAATAGATTTTTATGACACCATTAAGATGCTAGTGATGAAACCAGTGAAATAAGTTAGTAAAATAAATGAGTGTTAGTATGTTACTTTTTATAAATTATTCTTTGTTTGTTGTATTATTGTTTTAAGTAAATTTTTTTAACCTTAAATTATGGTCCATGGGTGGGGTAACCTGTAATGCCCACCCAATGGAAAAGAATTGATAAATAAATAAATAAATAAAGTGATTTTATATTTTCAATGATGTAAAAATGCACGAGTGAGACTATTGTGGAAGGGCATAAAATCACTTAAAAGCATTGCAGGCTCCATAGCTAAAAAATGTCATTGGTCTTCTTTTTATCTTGAATCCGAGAGACGATATACCTACATCACCAATGTAAAAATATAGTATGTTCCGTGGCCCTTAGCAAAATACTTCCGCCCCAATACACAACAAAATAAAATTACAAATTCACCAACACATGTCGGATCGTACATGTACACAGATTTCATCATTGTCTGTTTACGGAATCCGGGCAAATTCCCAATTCCTTTGTTTCGTTTGTTTTCATGGGTGTAACTAGGGACGATGGTGCGGGTTGTTCACCCTTTTAATTCGCAAAATTGCGCAATAATAAAATACTTTTTTGTCAGTTAGTTCAATAGAAATTCTCTCTTTAATATAAACTGTATCGGTTAGAATTCACATCATATTATTGGTGCGTACTGCTTAAATAGGGAACTAGGTGCCATTATTTTTGTTTTCTGAGGACAATTCATGCATTTCAAGTAATCTATCGTGTTCACGAGTAGGCTTAATGTAGAACATTTTCACGTATTTAAATTAATTTAAGTAAAAAGGATTTTTAATTTAGAGCACCATTAGGCATTGTTTAGCTTCTTACATGACTGCACAATAATATTATAGCGCTAACACACCCGAACGCCACGGACAGCGAACCAACAAGAGAAAATAATAGGTATCTATACCAATTGCTCTTTCTATTTCTGTTGTAGACGGCGATACGTGCAAACCAAATGCACAGATGTGTTAGCTCTTTTCTAGTGAAAACTAGAGTTTATCACCAGTAAAACTGCTAGAGCTAAGAATCATTATCTGTTTGTATTTTCCCAAAGAAGGACAAGAAAAATACAAGCTGCTTTTCAAGTCACGGGACTTTGCAGATTTCTTATGATCGTACAACATGCCAGATTGCGGTTAAACGCAAACCGGAAGAACGCTGGAGGGGGTATTCAAATACCTACAGTGAGCTTGAGCTACCATCGAAGGAAAACACTGTGAGGAACCCACAGCGTGCTGGTAATCACTAGTACTCGTCTAGCTAGCTACCACACGAAACTTGAAAATCTGTCGCCTAGCAGTTAACTGTGTGTTCACTTTCTCGAGAACTCTCTCTCTGGCTCGTCAGTTCTCATTCTAAGCTAAGGTTGATCACCAACCTCGACCACACCCTAACATAACTTTAAGTTTGTTTGCGGTGAAATAGACCTGTCAAACAGAAGGAACGAAAAAGCATTCAAAAAGGTAGCTTAAAAATACAATTTGTACCGAAAAGCCAGGCTTCTTCTTCTTGTCTAGTTTAATGTCTAGTTCTCATTGCACGTCTAGAGAAAATCCTTGCTACGTCCTTGTTTATTTGTTTCCATAGCACCTATATCATTATTTGCCATCGGGCGTCCCGGCGCTTCGTTATTAGTTGCGGGACGTGTAAAGAATATTGCCGATGTCGGTGGCGGTCGCCATTACTGTTGCAAGGTCTCGAATTTGAATCTTGAGAAATGGACGCTGCGTGTTCGGAGACAAAATATTAGCTGTCTGATTTTGAGGACTTTAAAGTTTACTTTAGTTTGTAATCTCCTTGTAAACCACTGTAATTTCGACATCTGAGCAAATATTGTTGCTAAGGAATAGAAACAGCGTGTAATGTCAATAAAGTCTGGTACAATACTAATCAAAGCACGTTGTATGTTAGCATTTTACTATGAAAATCCACTGTATGAGAATGGCTCTACCTACAAACATATTAATTTATTGACCAAAACGTTACTTTTAACTTTAAAACTTGCTGACATTATTATTTATCATATTTTATTAAATTAAACAAATTTCTTATTAAATTATTTATTATTAGTACTTATTTTTTGTTGTGGCTTTTGATTAGATATTTGAAATTATGTAATTATGAACTAAATATTTTGTAAATGTGACTTGCCCAGTGTAACTACCAATGTTATAAGGCCAATTAACGATTCTATTCTATTCTATTCAAAGTTTGGACCACACTATATAATTGTATAGGGGTAGCGTGAAGTGCAGCGCGATGCGGCAAAATGTTTCTAAAGAGTTGGCTGCACCCCATCCGCTGCCGCAAGCCGCGCCGCGCCATGCCTAATTAGCGTCATACAAATCAAGATAAAATATTTTTTTGTCGCGTCGCAACGCACTGCTGCCGTTACACTGTAAATCGTTGCTGTAATTCAACCTTTAGTAAAAGTATTCATTTACATAAAATGAAAACAAAAACGCGATTGCAATACCTATGATACTCCCTCCGGACATGCAGAGGAATTCAACGTCATCTCACTCGTCAAAATCTGACAAGTCTATATATATAATTATATAGCGTAGGCTGCAGGTGCAGGAGGCTATAAGCCCCCAAACTAAGCTAGCTTGTACTGGGTAACTGATAGAATACATAAATACTTTTTTTTTTGTAAGTCTTTACATAGAATTCATAGAAACACCCAGACGAATGTTGTCCATTTTGTCACACAAATGTTTGCCCTGGGGGGAATCGAACCCACAACCTACAGCTCAGAGGGTGGAAATCCTCCCACTGAGCCACAAGGCTAGTCGAATAGGGATCACGAACATACATATGTACTTACATGCACCCCTAAAACATTAACCTCCTTCTTAGGCATTGGGGCAAATATTACTAAATTTAATAATAATTTTCTTGAATGTTTATCTCCAACTTTCAAAAAACAATGGTCTGTCACAACGCAATAACAAAGAACCGTAAAACTAAGGTACGGAATAGCTCACGAGCAAATAACCATATCATCCAGATATATGACCACTAAATATAAACTAACTTATCTCATTTGCCAGCTTAACGGCTTATAACGAACTACACAGACATAATTGAAGTCGGGAACTCCCGTCTATCCAGCTCATCGGTATAATAAAGCCGGGGATATATTAATTCTAACAAAATCACGTTAAACTTTGACTTGGTAGAAACCTCGTCCCATGTCTCAGTTAGCTCTCTATCAAGTACCCTTAATAAACCACTTAATTTATACTTGCGACCCGCCCCGGCTTCGCAAGGGAGTAATTGTGAAAAATTATATATACAAACCTTCCGTGAAATATTATCGAACTGATGGTGAAAACCGCACCAAAATCCGTTGCTTGGCTTAGGAGGAGTTAGCGGATATACACATACACATAGACAGGCACACAGGCGCGGAAAGCGACTTTATTTTATAATATGTTTGGATTATGCTGTCGTCTTTGTGGTTATTAAATTATTAATTTAACTAGTTTTTGGTTTTTTGAAGCGCATCGCGGGCTTGGCGCAATATTTCAGTGCAGTCAAAGGCACGCATGAATTTCATAACGAGAAAAAAATGTCTATGTACATTTATAAAAGTTTTGAAGAGAGTGTGACCTTTTGAAAATTTAATTCTATTATTATATCCAAGTATAATTATAATGTTTTTTTTTGAGTTACAAATGAACCATCAACCTTCAAGATAAAATAAGAAAAATATGCTTGTTCCCTATTCTGAGGCGCGCACAAGTGGTTTATCAGCCATAACAATTTTGATAGATTGCAGTACTTTGGTAGGTTTATTTAGTAAACGAAAATATTCTGCTTCAGCCTTTAAACATCCCTCTGCTGGGATATCGGCCTACCATCGAAGGGTCATTGGGATATATCTACCACGCTGGCCCAGTGCGGGTTAGCGGATTCTCGTACACCATCGAATTACTTCTCCAGAAATATGCAGGTTTCCTCACGATGTTTTCCTTCACCGAAAAGCCAGTGGTATGTATCCGTACATAAGTTCCAAAGAACTCATTGGTACGGGCTCGCCCGGGTTCGAAACCGCGATCCGCGAGCGCGAGCGTACCACGAATTCGTTCGAGAACGAAGCTATTACAGACTTTATTATACCTTATTAATATATTTCTTAACTTAAAACTGAAAACGTGTTCCGCAGGCCCTCATTTAGAGATTACACATAAATTTTATTTCAGAAAGGCTAGCTTGAGCACCGCGACAAAATGTTCTCTACTCTTCATGTCGTGAAAAATGAGACAAACGTATACATAATCGTAGCCGTGTCCTGTTCTTGCATAACAAAGAGATTTTGTCGCGGCGCGCATGCTAGCCCTGCTGGACAGCTTTATTACCTGCCAGCCTGCAACACACCCATCCCTTAGACGTGTCTTGTCTACAATCAGCGTCTCAAACAAATTACTTTTCAGTGTAAATTGTTAGGATTAAAAAATATATAATCATCAATACGAACTAGACGAACAACTAGTAGCTCGCGGCGAACTGAGACCTCGCGATCCCTATATCTTCACAACCCCAAGACCGATTCTGCTCATATTTGAATTTAAAAATTGTATTGAAATGAACTACTTGTCTACAAAATTTCATGAAGATCGGATCAACGGTTCGCAAGTTATCATCGGACAAATATACACACAAACATACAAACATACAAATGCCGATTTGTCCTAGTAAACTCTGAGACCTTCGCTTCGCTCGGTCAAATAATTATCTTTAAATAGAAAAAAAAATGCATTTTATGACATGCATTCGTCTAGGGATCTAAGGTAGTAAATAATTAATTGCACTTCTAGTTTCACGGAGTTG
This sequence comes from Apocheima hispidaria, assembly GCA_947579745.1. Classification (NCBI taxonomy): domain Eukaryota; kingdom Metazoa; phylum Arthropoda; class Insecta; order Lepidoptera; family Geometridae; genus Apocheima; species Apocheima hispidaria. The sequence goes on from OX388169.1 coordinate 3,345,045, forward strand.
ACATTTTAAATATTCTCGTTATGAAAAGACATAATGTAATACCGACTTTTAGAAATATTTTTATAATAACGTAGTGAGTCTAAATAAAATAGCATTTCAAACAAAAAATAAAATTAGCTCTTAAATTAAATAATCGTTTTTTTCTAAGCGAAACGAATGCTTGTTTTCCACATTGGAGCTTCGTTTCAACGAAGACCGATCTAAACGCCGTACAACTTAAAAGATTAAGTATTGGCGTGACAAATGGGTTTTCTTTCGCCCTTGCAACGAGAAAACCCCACTGTAACCTATGTTAGATCTTTTTAAGAAGTCATCGGTTACTTACGACTTTGCTGTTTGAAATGTTTTACGTAATATTCGATACGGTTAGTTCAAACTACGGCGTATTTTTTTGTCTACTGTCCCTATCTAATGACACCTTGTTTTCTAGGAAAATTAAATTGGATTTAGTGTCAATAAGGTCGCCGACTCGCCGGTAAATAAAATTATATTATTGCTCGTAATTTTAGGAGCCATTCCTATTAATTTTCCTATTATGGAAGTTGTCAGCGAAGTGTACTTATTAAAGTGTCAGTATTTAAATTATGTAGAAAAAACGTGACAGTATTTTATAAATATGATTCTAAGTTTTGTTCACTCCTGTCTTTCTCGAGCATTTTCTCATTATTGAAGATAATTTTATAAAATATGAAGTCATTAGGTTTATTCGACAAAGAAAATGTAAGGGCAAGAAACAGGTATATAATCAATAAGTGTAAATTTCCTATGTCCATTTTAAACAAAATAACAAATGTTTGAAGAAACGTTCGTTATTATATTCAAAGAAAATACAAATACTACGTAAGTACCTAAATTATTTATATTTAGCTATTTTGAAGGAGATCGAAAAAAATAAAAACAAAATAAGTTTTTTTTCTGTCTCTTCCGTCACATTATATGAAAACAAGAATTTCTTTGCAATATTTTTGATTTTGTGATAATTATGACAGATTGAAACCACAGAATTCTCCTTATAAATCGATTGAAACATACAGTTTTTGGGAAAATCAAAATCTATCTAAAAAAACTTGCAAATGCAATTGCAAATAGCTGTGTCACGACTATATTAAAATAAACAAAAAAAAAAATACATTATCAAAATAATTACAATAAAAATATCAAATCATTACAAAGGTTTAAAATAATTAATTCCACATGAAAGTATTTAAAACAAAAACAAAAACACAAAACAAATGATAAATAATCTTAGCTTAATGCAGCTAAAGATTTAGATTCGCATCCAGAGTGCTCAAAATGCTTGCTGATTATGTTTTCCATAGTAAAAGTTGGTCATAATGATAAGTACGATGGTATTCTAGAACATGTCCGCCGTTTAAAGAAAAACCCCGTATACCCTCGAATGCTCCAAGCATTTACATTGCCACAATATCTCTTCTGACTCCCGACTTCGATTATAGGTACTATCACCCAATACATCTCGGCAAAATAATGAAATTCCTCCAGCTCCGTCTTGAATACGTAATGATTTGTCACGTACTATATTCGTAATGGGTATCTCATGCGTACCATCTTATGCGATGCCTGTTTTTCTTGGATGAACGAGAGGAATGATAACTTTTGTTTTAGGGAAAGTGCGCTATTCATTCATATTTATAACTCGTAGTGTGACAGGTAATTATTTCGGATACAATAAGAAGTATAATGGTCTTCGTATAAGGCGCCAGCCAGACGCATGAGATAGGGCGTGAACACAACCGGTCTCCTTCAATGCGATGTCCTATTAATACGATACAACGTATGAAAGGTCGCGCCTGTGTCCCACGACTTACGAATTTATGCGACACATCTCGATGCTTATATCGTATTTTGTGATCACTAAGGCTTAAATTGCTTTACTGGATAACGGTTGCCTCCGCGCCCCGTATGAGTGTGGCTTGCGCCTAAGCCTAATGTCTTTATTACGTTTGCAGGCCTGTCTTAAAGCATTTAGTTCGGAAACCCGCAGTTTTACATTCAACTTAACAAATTTGAGAGATAGAGCGCTCAGTCTCGCTTTCTCGCACGCGCTGGGGGCTGTTTGTGCTTATCGCGGGTAGTTACACTTCTCCGTGCAAAGCTAAAATTAGCTTGTCTTTTCAATTTTCCATCCCGGAACCGGGTATGTCCTAAAACTGTCACCAGAACCACCGAAGAAGCGTCTTCTTAGTAAACAGTGAGCATTCTGCGATCCTCAAGCCGCCTGCCAAGCGTAGCTATTATGGCAACAAATAAAGTGAGGTCTTTGTTCACTAGGACATATTCTGGCTGCTTAGTTCTAAGGGTGAGAGAAAAAGTTACTTCATTGTTAAAAGAACAACATTAAGCCTCGTTTTTTGTCTACAGGTGAATGTGCCCCAACGCTCGCGCCGTGGAAGCCAATCAACGAAGCTACCACCATTGAGGTCACGTCACACCCAGAAGACAAACACGCCATCTACGACATTAACGACATTGTCCATTTCGAGGACAACGATCTCGTCATGAGGGACGCTAACGTCAAATTTCACGACCACAACAAACTGGATAACTCCGTCGAACCGTTCAAAACGTATAATATGAAAAAAATATTAATTAATACAACGAGCAGGAAGGTATCGTCGGTGAATGATGTGGTAAATTATGTGAAAAGTGATGATGTGAAGCCGATGAAACCGGATAGAGATGAGTGCGCGTGCCAACATGGTGGCGGGTGTGTCAATCATGTTTGCTTGTGCCCGCTGGGGTATGCGGGAGATAAATGTGAAGTCACTTTGGATTTGAAGGTAAAATTGTCTTAAAACATGTCTTGCCTTAATCTTAACCTTTATAACATTAATTCAACGTGGCAATGCCGCCAGCATTCTGGGGACCTTCCCCTCCACTAATGGTCTTTTAGTTTAGTTTATTTTTTATAGTTATTTTAGGTTTTAGTTTTTAGTTAGTATTTTTAAGTTTGGAAGGATGGAAGATATTGGATCCCGTATAATAAAACTCAAGTGGCGGTGGGTAGGACACTTGGATTTGGTGAAGGTAGGTAGAGTAGGTCTCTGACGGAATGGTGGCCACGTGATGGTAAGCGTAGCCCTGGTAGACCGATACAGCGATGGCGCGACGACATCCAAAAGTTTTGCGGCAACACCTGGACGAGATTGGCACAAAACAGGGTAGATTGGCGAAAGAGGGAGGAAGCATATGCTCTGCAATGGGCTGAATAAGCTGCCAATGATGATGATGATGATGATTTTTAAGTTTTCTTTAAGTTTGTCTGTTTTTCAAGTTGTACATAATAAATTTATGCTACATTAATTTTTTTTTTATATTTTTTTTTTTTTTTTTATATTATTTATTTTCAAATTGTCGTGTCGCGTAGCCGCGGCGCTGCATTCGCATGTAATATCATGACACTTGAAAATCGATTTGAGTAAAGTTCGTGGCTTCCCATAACTTATCCAGAACTGACTCTCGACTTCCAAGCACTAATAATTCTTGCAGTTTTAAGAGTCTCTTTATTTTGTGTTTTAAGGTACCGCGTTTCAATGGATCCTCATATCTTCGCCTGCCCGGACTCGGAAACTCGGCAGTATCTTGGCTTGATATACAAGTAAGTAACAGGATAAAAATCTGGCCCATCTTAAAAAAAGGTACAAAAAAGGGTAAAAAGGTCCATCTTGTTGACCGAGCGAAGCGAAGGTCTCAAAGTTTAATAGGACAAATCGGCATTTGTATGTATGTGTGTACCTATATTATTCCGATGATAACTTGCGAACCGTTGATCCGATCTTCATGAAATTTTGTAGGCAAGTAGTTCATTTCAATACAATTTTTAAGTTCGAATATGAGCTGAATCGGTCTAGGGGTTGTGAAGATATTGGGGTCGCAAGGTCTCAGTTCGGCGCGAAGTACTAGTGTAAGTACAATAGAAACAATAAATTTATATTATAGGGCTTCGCTGCACTAGCTTCGATGGCCGTCTCTGGCAGCCATTTTGCATTTGTTTGTAAGCACTGTTATCTCTTTATGTTTTGGAAAGAAACTTTAATAAACATCCAAAGATCTTTTTTATCTTATGAAAGTGTCAGGTGGCAAGTAGGGATTAATAAGTAGATTGGAGAGAACATTTAGGATTTTCTACTAATTTCCCAAAAACTGTAAACAGGGTTGTTTTGAAGCACCAAATAACTTATTAAGAGCATGTCGGGCCATGCTTAGTAGGGTTCCGTAGGTGCGTAGGATGTTTGAAGTTTTTATCCGTTATTACAGCATAACTCAAAAATTTATTATCACATGTTGCTCAAAAAAATTTTAAAAGAAAGATTTTACTAAGATCTATCAACATGGAAGATTACAAGTTTCTGAGATGCATAGTTTAGAAATGGCAGAAGGGGGGGGGGACACATTGCAAGAAACTTTGTCGGCCAATATTTCGCAAGCAGTACGTTTGATAAAAAAATGGTATAGGAAACCTTAACATCATTTTAAGAGACCTATTCAATGATATCCCACATGAGGGGTACAGGCGATTTTTTTTTTATTTATCCCCGCTTTACATGTATGAAAGCCACCCCATTAAAATAAAAGTTATTTTTTTTAATTCTGTCAAATTGTCACCTTACAAATACCTATTCAACGACACCCAACATGATGGGGTGCAGCGAAATTTAGTTTTTTACCCCCCTTTACATGTATGGGAGCTACCCTAATTTAAAAAAAAAAGCTTTTTTTTATTTTTCGAAACTGTATGTCTATACTTAGACTATCGTTGTGCAAAATTTCATGCATGGAAGTTTATAACTTTAAAAGTTATAAGGCTGTAAAGGAATCGGACAGACAGACGGACGGACATGACGAACTTATAAGGGTTCCTTGTAGTACTACGGAACCCTAAAAAGACTTCTACATCTTACTTAACACCATTTTGTTCCATGACTTTCACCAAAAACATTGTCAACTACTATGCAACTTCACCCGGGCGATCCTTCACGTTTGAAACCAGGTATCAAAAATGTTTTTGGTTATGGAGAAAAAGAGACGAATTATTAAAAGTGAACGGATGGAACAAAAAAAAAATTTGGGTATAACATCGTATTTTGCTTCGCAATTTCCCCCAAAATGCCACAAAAAACGATACACCCCATCGCGAAAAAAAAAAGTAAAATTCCCGTCGAGTGTTGATTCCGAAAATGAAGTTATAACAGACCTCCATAATTTTTAAACAAACTTGGACGGGGGAGCTTTTTAAAAGCTTTCTCGGTTGTAAATTGGCCGTCGGGAAAAATACAACTTGAGCTAATATACCGAGACAGTTTGTGGCGCAAATTAATATAGACTAGGCACTTAGGTAACAGATAGGCCCCCACTTTATGAAGTTGGAGAAATTTAGTTATACTCCAAGCGTGCATTTTAACTCTTGTCTTTTTTGTGTTTAAAGTTTTTTTTTTACTCGGTGACGAGAGGAGCAAGTCGCTCACCTGATGTTAATAATTTTTTTTTTCAATTCAAATTTCTTCATTAATTACAACAGGGGTCACATTTGATTAGTAAATACAACTTAAAACTAGGGTTAGTGAGACTAATAACAAAATTATTATCCTGTTAATGTTGCGTTAATGTTATGCGTCACGCTTGCCCATAACAGCTCAGTGCCACCCAGAATTTAGTAGTGTGTATTTTATTAAATTTGAATAACATGCGATTGCTCCGTTTTTTTTCTTCAATACAATGGAATGATCCTGACGTGAAACTGAGTCAACCTCATTTTTATGGGGAAGTCACACTTGACCCAAAAATAATATTATGCCAAAATAGTTTTTACAAAAAAAGACCTAATGGTTTCTAAGACAGTATTCTTGTATCTCTTATGGTTTCGGATTTCTTCATACTGTACCAGTAAAAAAAAACAGTCTGTATACCTCCTGTAGCCTTGACCGATTTTAACGAGCGAGGTGTCGTTGGATTTCTAAAATAAAATACGGGTATTTATAATTTTTTTCACACTAAGTATTTTTATTTTAAATATACTTAGTAATAAAAAATATTATTATTTTATTTTTCTTTTAATAATATTACTTTTAGGTTCTGTAACCTATTTCGGTTTCTGAATTAAAATAATAATATTGGTGGACGTTTTTCACACAGCGCCATCTAGCCCCAAACTTGTTCTATGGGAACCAGATAACTGTATAAATACTTTTTTTTTGTAAATACATACTTACATAGAGTACACAGAAACACCCAGTCACAGAACAAACACCCATGTTCAGCACACAAATGTTTGTCCTGGGTAAGAACTGAACCCACAACCTATGGCTCAAAAGGCGGAAATCCTCCCACTGAGCCACAAGGCTACTCAACACCGTAATAAGTTTAACCCCACGTTGATTTGCGTAGAAACAGACGCTTCCAATTAAATTTCTTTCATCATATATATTATCTATCATTTACATTCTCACACCCATTCACAAATCACTCCACACCCACACAAGAAGCTTTAAAAATTGTATTTTAATTCTAATTTTATTTTAAATAATTTTAATTCATTGTCACATTTAGATACTGATAAGCAATAACATGTCAACCCACAAAAAAAAATTGTTAATTCTACAGAACGATTCTTTGGCTGACAAAGAAGCGTTCTGTATCATTAACAAAATATAATTTTTTTTTGGTTTGACATGATATTGCTTATCAGTATCCAATTTTATTTCTGGTCATCATAACAGGGGGAGCACGAATCTCTGAAATACAAGCTTTAGCTTAGTTCAGAGATCTGAAGCCCACATATCTTTAAGGTCAATGTTGGAAATAAATAAATTTTGCATTTGTTTTGTATTTATTTGTTTCTGTAGAATCGTCACTGCCAAGTGAACTTATTCATCACATGACACCCAATTTGTACAAACCCGAAGTAAACATCCTAACTGAGAATCATAGAAGCGTTCATGTGGAAAATGACTCGACTTTCGAACCGGTAGAAGTTCCGGAAAAAGTTTCATGGTTTCGGAATTAAATTTATAGATTTGATTTGAACTATTGATTTTTGACCCTTGATATGTATGACTTTGTTATTGTAGCTCTCAAACGGGTGCAATTTAATTTAATTTGAAAGAAGGATTCATTGGGTTTAGGGTTTATCATCGAATGAGAAAGTTAAGGGTGTCTACACATGGGCTGACCTGACATCGTTTGAAAGAGATGGCTATATATAAGTTTCTGGGGGAGCGAAAGGGAGAAGCTATAACCTTAATAGTTTGTTTCTTTTGCTCCCGTGAAATTCAAATCTAGCTGTCCCTTTCACACGGTGTCAGGTCAGGCCATGTAGCGAGGCCTTAAGTGATGGCATAAGTAGTCGATGAAGGCAAGGGACTGAGAAGCGTGGCGTAATCAAAAGAGGTTCTTACTCAACAGTGCATGGGTTATACATGCATGGAGCTAACGATGATACTCAAAGGTGGCCTAGCATAGAATCTTAACTGGGATTATACTGACCCAACTAACAAATGTTTGTATTGTATTGTACTATGGACACAATGACACTATATACCGCATTACGAGATTCGTTGTTCCTACAAAAAGTCACGTCAGCGTGAGGCGCGGCGCGGGTCGCGGGGAGTGCGACCGAGCGTTCTCATTGGCTATCTCAAGGTTACGCCTACTCGCGCCTAACAATAAACCAATCAGAGTAATTTCTTATAAGTGTATTTAGTCTGATGCGTGGTGGCTTCGAGCGTCCAGAATGCAGAACCTAGGGTGTGATCTGTGACTATGGACTAAGGAATGTAAATTCTTGCTTATTGTCGCTTAAACTTACTACGTAGCTACTACGTGCATTTTTTCATTTTAAAGTACGCCTTGTTGTGTTTGGCATTTAATAAGCTTACACATAATTAAGTGATCGTACAGTAGAAGAAGGCAAGGGACTGAAGAGTGGCGTAATTAAAGAAAAGCTCTTGCCCAACAGTGGGTTATACAAAGCTAAAGATGATGCTCAAAGATACTGGCATAGCCTAAAAATATTAACTAGGATGATCCTAACGAAACTGACATAGCTAATTTCAATCCTGTAAGACTAAAGAATGCTCAATTTTATTTCGTTCACCCTTAGAACCCTTCTTAGAACCTAGAAATACTCTTGAAAGTAAGGATATAATTAGAAAAGCAGATTCTCACAAGGCACTGAGTGCTTGTAAAACTTTTCTATTAGATAATTCATTTGAGAACATCAAAAAAGCTCCTTGACTGAGTTTGTATTCTTTCCAAGTCTGTTTGAAGGAGAAACTACTGAGAGAAAAGTTTTAATTACAGCAGGCGCTTTCATTGCCCTCGATACTTGATACTCGGTTTAAAATATAGTAGTATTAATGTTCTTCAAAGATACTTGTCAAGTTAAAGTTACTTGGTCGGTACCTTGTTTGATGCTTCGATATTTTTTGCCCAGGTGAGCAACCTACGTAGGTTTTTTTTTAGTTTATTAATATATATGTTACGGCTAAAACCCGAAGTGCGTCTAGACCTAGTTTTAACCGATTAGAACTAGGGCATCTATTACACGTTTGAACTTGTTTGCATCTAGTTTTATCCAACAGGGATTGGATGAATTTTGTCGCGGTGCGCATGCTAGCCCTGCAGAGCTAAAAATTTATACGGTTAGACTCCGTGAGAGTGTAGTTTTTTTTTTTTTTAATTGATGACGACGCTGGTCTCTAACGGCTTCTACAGCTATAACCGTACTTTTAGTAAGTAGATAGAGCCGGCATGTCCTCTTATATAGAAACCTTTTTACTGATTCCAGATCACCCTCAAGCCGACCAGCGGTGACGGTCTGGTGTTGTACAACTCGGAGCACGCGAGCGGGGATGGAGATTTCTTTTCTCTTCATCTGAGGGATTATTTCATGGAGTTTGCCTTTGACTTGGGCTCTGGAATAGCGCTCGTTAGGTATTTCTGGGGGAGCGAAAGGGAGAAGCTATAACCTTAATATTTTGTTTCTTTTGCTCCCGTGAAATTCAAATCTAGCTGTCCCTTTCACACGATGTCAGGTCAGGCCATGTGTAGACACCCTAATGTTACAATGCGAAAGTTGCATGCGTAAGTATGAAAATATGTAAGTATGTTTATTCCCGTTCAACTCTGTAACGGCTAAACGGATTTGGATGAAATTTGGTATGGAGGTAGATTATTCCCTAAATTTATGTATAGGCTACTTTATATCTCAGAAAATATTCTGTTTCTGTTGAATAGAAGGTGAAACTGCTAATACAGTTAGATATTTTTTCTATACTTGGAGCATAGCCGTGAATTACTTTGCATGGACCTCTTTCATCATCTCAAAGTAAGGTGTTGATTAAATCGTTTCCGATTAGTACTAATTGGCGAATATAGGCCCCAAGTGAGTTCGATTAGAAGCGATTCTACGAGTGTACCTGGCACTAAAATTGATACATTTTGTCAAATGGCCCTCGCGTTATTTTGAACGCCTATTGAAAAGTAAATCTTATGAACGTCATCTTACCCGAAAAATGCCCGAAACCGATGTTTAGTTCCGGATAAACTCACTGCTGCCGTCAGCGCCAATATGGCGAAAATCAAAGTTTCAGCATTGGTCTAATGACAGATGTTGAAACGAGGCTTACCGCGGGTTTCTGAAACGTTTGTTAACTTTGATAACAGATTAATTCTAATGCTGCCTTCGTCCGGCACTAAGCAAATGAAAAAGCCAGTTCAGCGTATTAGTAAAATAGATGTCGCTGACTGACAATTCTAAAGCTGTTACTAGGCACATATTGTATTTTCTCACTTTCAGAACTTGCATACTTGTTCATTATGCTATTATAATAATTAATATAATATTACTATTGTGTTCAGATCAGCTTATCCCCTGCAACCAAACCGCTGGCACAACGTGACTGCTACGAGGGCTGGTCGAGGAGCTTCCTTGAAGGTTGAGGCCTACGGACAGCGATATGATTTTGACGAGGTCAGTAAGAGTTGCCAGGCATCAAAAATATGATCAAACTGATCGGTATTTCAGCCCCGTTTTCGGTATGACAAGAATAATCATCATCATCAGCCAGAAAAAACTACTGCTGCACAAAGATTTCCCCTGAGATCGCCGCAATGAAAGAGAATCTGCCATTTGCATCTACCTGTTGCCGTCGAATTCCACAATGTCGTCAGTCTACCTAGTGGGAGGCTTACCTACGCTGAATCTTTCAGTTCGCCACTCAAGAATCTTTCTTCGGCATAGATTATCGTCTCTTCCGGCGATGTGGCTTCCCCATGGCTACTTCAGCTTGCAAACATAGAAAAATTATCTAACTGTATTAGCAGCGTCCTGCGGTTTCACCCGCTATTCTACAGAAACCGAAAATTGACTGAGATAAAAAGTAGCCTATATATTTAACTTTCGCGTTGTAACATTAGTGCGATATATTTTTTCAATGGTCCAAATAACTTCAAGTTCATACCTAACGAGCGCTATTCCAGCTAAGCTACGAGCATTTCGGTAATTTTCGGCGAATATCCTCGTTCCGGATTTTATCGCGCAAAAAAAAACTCCGAGCAAAGCTCTCGTCATTCCTCGCTGTCGCTGTGTGTGGTTTCTCCAAAATCTGAATCCTAAAAAACATGAAATGCGGGAAAAAAACAGCTGTTCCATAGAAAAATGTCAATGACACTGGACAAAACGTATGGAACACCAGATAATTTTTTTTCGCGGTATCTGTGTTGATTCCATAGTAAAAATTGTTCATAATTATGAGTTCATACCAGGGAGTAAAATTTTTTTCTCTTCTGTGGTACATAGGTACACTTTCAATATTTTTGCACCTATCAGTAACCACCTAATATATATTCTCTGCTATGCTATATAAAAAGTATTAAAAAAACTTAGTATACTTACTTAAAGTATACTGTAGATTCTCAAATTAAAGAAAATTAAACCAGAATAACTAGTAGATCGCGGCGAACTAAGACCTCGCGGTGCCTATATTTTCACAACCCCTGGACCGATTCAGCTCATATTCGAACTTAAAAATTGTATTGAAATGAACGACTTGCGTACAAAATTTCATGAAGATCGGATCAACAGTTCGCAAGTTATCTTCGGACAAATATACACACAAACATACATACAAATGCCGATTCGTCCCAGTAAACTGTGAGATCTTCGCATCGCTCGGTCAATGATTCCAGTTATTGTTTATTCTAGAATAACATACATTAGATCGAAAACAATAAATTATTATTGCCATTGCAGGAGAACAGAGTAACCCGCTGGGTGAGATCGCAAGGCTCCTCTAGAAGGTTACGTCTGAAGCAGCCGCTGCTACTGGGAGGCGCGCCGCACCCGCTTCCACAGCGGTTGGCGCTGACGGCTTCCTTCAGCGGCTGTGTAGGACAGGTAAGAAAAGATTAAAATAATCTTGGTATAGAAGACGTGGCGCTAAAAGAGTAATGAGATCGTCTTTTCTCCGGCGACATTATGAATTGTGTAGGCCCTAATAAATCACCTTGAGGAACCCTTTCTTAGGTGTTTGAAAAAGTGCTACTAGGTTATCAAACGCCTCCGACCGATCTAATGTTTCAAACGTTGTGTTTGCAATATAATATTTTCTTTTTTTTTCCAGCTGATAATAAACGATGCTGAGCTATCGGTCGTATCATCGGCATTGGGTGGATTGAATGTCGACAACTGTGAGGAACCTCAAGACAGTAATTGCACGTTAGTTTCATATTGCCTAATTTAAAAAAATCTAGAGTTGAAAATTAATATAAACATGACAATTTTCGTTTTTAAAATGTAAATACGCCGACATTAAACTATTTGCGTTACTTTGATCCTAATCAACATGATGGAGTATGTGTCATGTCAGAGAACTTCCGATAATTCTACCGTTAGGTAGTGTGCAAAGATCGTTAGTTATAGCTTCAGATCAGGCGCGCTAAAAACTTATGCAGTGCTTACATAAGCGGGAATCACAACGCTTATTAACAAATCGTTGCCACAATTTTAGAACTGTTTTGTTGGTAATTTTATTACAGATATTTGATTCTGTGTATCTGGTCACAGAGTAGGTACCTGCTGACATTTCCCGGCGATATAGTAAAACAGACAAAAGCAAGAATGTAGGTTCTATGAATACCTACTTCATATATTAATATAGTAATTAGTATATTTAATCACAAGTATATTATTATCACTTTTTTCTTAATTGCTTCCATGGTTAATCGTAAAACTGTATAAATTCATTATTTCAGTGACAGAAGCCTATGCAAAGAATTCGTCCAAATGCCAGTCTACCCTCGTAACATATCCGAAAACGAGATTCGCCATTCAATAGTTCCCAAAAAAGGATTCAAATTGAAATACCACAAGACAAAGCCGAGAAAGCACAGCATACACCCCCATTTAGACAGAAAGAAGAAGAAATATTTCGTTAGTAAAAAGAGATATACAGAAAATGATGTTATGACAGAAAAACCGTACGATGGACAAACGTACATGCAGATAAAATATTTGAGTGAAAATGAAATCAACTGGGGTGATACGAATACGTATCCCAGCTTTTCGGGGACGGATAGCTTTATACACATCGACGATGAGGAGACGATGAAACGGTAAGCCAATACCACAGAATAAATCAGTATCTAACTATCACAGATATACACTCGTAAGTATGTTGTAAAAAATGATGATGGATTTAGCAGGTTTCTGTTGAACTGACTGAAATGAAACAAGCACCAACAGTTATTAACAAGAGGAAACGTTCCGGACTACTAACTCAGTTGGTGCCAACAAATCGTAGGAATATGCGCCCATACGCAATGGCGTAATATTTTACGTAGAGGCCTAAACTCAGTAGATATTTTTTTATTACTATTTATAGCCTTGCGTTTGACTGCCATCACGTCTGATAAGATAAGATTAAACGAAGATGCAGCCTACGATGGAGCACGCTTGCCTAGAAGAAACCGATTCACTCGCGACTTGAAGACATCTAGATTTTAATTATCAGGAAAACCCACTCGGGCAGCGCATTCCACTGTACTGTTAAGTAGTTCGAATAAAGAAAGTGGAATCAAACCGTTTCGTACGAGTTTTTGGTATATCAACCATGAAACGGTGCCGTTTTTTCGAGGTCCTGGCTGATACTGACGTGCATAGAAACAGTTTTGGTTACATTCGTCAGTTTTGTAAGGTACCAAGCCCTTACTTTCTACTTGAGTCGAGTGAGGATTTATTATCTACTAGCTGTTACCCGCGACTTCGTTCACTCGGACTGACAAAAAAAAATTAAAGAGTGGCATATGTCCATCTCCGAATCAGCCGAGCGAAGCTGTAATTAAGTTTTTTTTTAAATAAACCTCTAGTAATGTTAAGTTATATTACTCCTAGTCTCCGCCGCTACACCCTAGACATCAACATCCGGTTCCGGAGCGAGTCCGGCAGCGCGCTGCTGGTGTGGAGCGGCCGCCCGCCGCGGGACTTCCTCTCGCTGGCCGTCGAGAGCTCCGTGCTCGTGCTCAGGTGACGTAGCCCTTTACTTTTCTGAGAGCACCGAAGATACGCGCTTTGCAGTCCAAACTGCCTAAATCCCAAATTTCATAGTTCTTAGTCTGTGGTCCTTATGTTCTATGATGCCGGGGTACTAAAATACGGCATCGATATCCCCTGTAGTAAGAGCCTACTAAAAGGGGACCTCTGGGCTCGAAGGTGGTTACCATCTACCTGAAGGAGTCCGGGGAGACGACAGTGTCGAGTGGCGGACACTCTTGTAGGCGCAGGACTCTCAGGCCGGCTCGTAGCTGTTCCGGGAGGAGATGAAGAGCGGTGCTGAGGGCTCCGCGGAGCGTTTCCCTTGCAGATCCCGGAGACCAAGGCACAAGGCAGACCAATGGGAGAGTTTTATTGGGTCCTACAAAACCTGCTTGCACCCCGAAAAACGCGTATCTTATGAAGAGTTTTACCTCGTTAACATAAAAAATAAGGTTGGGCAGTGGACACGTTAACGATTATGATGATTCTAACTAATATTATACATGCGAAAGTAACTCTGTCTCTCAGTCTCTCTTTCTCGGTGTTTGTCGCGTTATCACGGCTATACGGATCAAGCTGAATTTTTGCATAGTTTATTTTTATTTTTATGTCGAACTAGGCAAGCGTTTGGCCACAATCTCACCTGATGGAAAGCGACGATGTGGCCGAAGATGTAGCACGCTTGCCTATAGGAGGTATATATTCACTTTTTTCTTGATCAGCCCCGGATCGTATCTGTTCGGAAAGACAGACGCAGGTAATGTGTTCCACACCTCTGCTCTTCTTACTAGGAATAGATATAACTTAAGGGTCCGAGACGGACATGGACTACATTTTTTTTAAGGTCCACGCGGACGAAGTCGCGGGTAGCAGCTAGTTATGGTATAATTTTGTTACAGGTATGACCTGGGTAGTGGGGAAGTGGTGATCATAGCGAACCACACGAAAGTCGACGACGGTCTGTGGCACCGCGCGCGGGCTACCAGGTAACTATTATATTTTGTAGCTTTAGGTACGTCGATAAAACCCTAAATAATTTATTTATTTATTGAGACATAAAACGGTCAGGCCAACTACATTAAATCTCACAATTACAATCAAAAAGTAGTTAACGCCGAACTGAGACCTCGCGATCCCTATATCTTCACAACCCCTGGACCGATTCAGCTGATATTCGAACTTAAAAATTGTATTGAAATGAACTACTTGCCTACAAGATTTCATGAAGATCGGATCAACGGTTCGCAAGTTATCGTCGGACAAATATACACGCAAACATACAAACATACATACAAATGCCGAATTTTCCCAGTAAACTCTGAGACCTTCGCTCGGTTAATGAGAAAGCTAACAGTTTTATAACTGCGTGTTTTCAGAAACAGACAAGCGGGAGTGCTGGAAGTGGACGGCCTGGGTTCCGTCGGCAAAATATCACCCGGGAAACATAAACAGCTGAATACTGAGAATGGGCTGTATATTGGTAAGAAGATTACAGTTGTACAAAACAAATAATGCCGATCGGCAGTTTTCGTTTGCGCAAAAAAGCGCAGACCGGTTTCCGACAGTAGCCGAACATGTAAATAATTATTTAAACATATTGAACTTTATTTGCAAGGGCAAATGGTAAAGTATAGCTTGCTATGCATCCTTAGC
The DNA here is from genome assembly GCA_947579745.1 of Apocheima hispidaria. Lineage (NCBI taxonomy): Eukaryota > Metazoa > Arthropoda > Insecta > Lepidoptera > Geometridae > Apocheima > Apocheima hispidaria. The sequence goes on from OX388169.1 coordinate 3,360,250, forward strand.
TCTGCCCCGCTTACACGATTCGTACAAGATGGCGCATTGGCGGCGCGGTCTGCTGCGAAATCGATCGACCAATAACAGCGCAAGATTTTAGGGCGCGTATTACTCTACTTCGCCATTGGTAGATCGTAGTTTCCCGCGCTACTAAAATTGGTCTGCGCAGGTACATCGGGAGGTATTATTAGTTGTGTCCAACTGTATTTGTATCATTTTTCGGAATATTTTTTCTTTTGATATAAGTGAATAGTTTTTCGATGATTTTAATATTATTACAGAAAACTAACAGCCAAAAGCTTTTTAATTTTTATATAAAATATTTTCTTAACAGACTGAAATACTATTTTAAATGAGGCATACAGGGTGTTCGGTGAGACGACGGACAAATTGTTGCCTATCATTTTACGAACAACGTTTACTATCGGACAAACCGAGAAATCGCGATCCTTTCCCTCGACGAAATGTATGGAGTAGCTGATATTTTTCCCTGCTTAAATCAGGGTTGTTCACTTATATATACATGACCTGACCTGACATCATGTTATAGAGATGGCTACATATAAGTTTTTGGGGACCGAAAGGGAGAAGCTATAACCTTAATAGTTTGTTTCTTTGGCTCCCATAAAATTCAAGTCTAGCTGTCTCTTTCGCACGATGTCAGGTCAGGCCAAGTATAGCCACTCTTAGAATATGTCCGTCATCTTACCAAACACCCAGCACTAGAGGCACTTTTTTTTAAACCTAAATTATCTCCAAGCCGCCTGCCAAGCGTGGGGAGTATCGTTTACCATCAGGTGGAGCGTTGCAACAAGAAAAAAAGGGTCTGAACATTAGATGTATACTACTACTTAATTGCATTAGTCTTTAAACATTCCACTGCTGGGATATCGGTCTACCCTCGAAGTGTGACCGGGCCATATCCACCACGCCGGCCCAGTACGGGTCGGCGGATTCACATACGCACTCGAATTTCTTCTCCCGAAATATGCAGGTTTCCTCGCGATGTTTTCCTTCACTGAAAAGCCAGAGGTATATCCGTTCGTAGGTTACAAAGAAATCGTTGGTACGGACCCGTCCAGGTTCGAACCGACGACCCCACGAATGTGAGCCGAGCGAGCTCTCTCAGCTACCACAACTTTTTTGTAAAATCGACGTTTTTTTTTCTATATAATCCAGGTGGCCTGCCGTCCATAGACATGAACACGGGCGGTAAATACAATTCCGGTCTCGTGGGATGCGTGTCGCAGATCTCGCTGAGCGGTGACTACGATATCCCGCTGTCTCTCTCCAAGCTGCCGCACACCATCACCAACAACGTGGGCCGGTGCACGCCATAACGAACCTAAATACTTTTTTATTATAAAAAAAAACACTATATATTTTGTTTTAAATTTATTGTTCAATAGCGGTTTCACCCGCGGTGAAAAGTAGCCTATGTGTTAATCCAGGGTGTAAGTTACCTCCATACTAAATTTAATTCAAATCCGTTCAGCCGTTGCAGAGTTGAACGGGAACAAACTCACTTACATACAAACTATCGCATGTATAATATTAGTGGTCTTTAACTTTTTTTGATAAATTTGTGTTTATTTATATTATTTTTGCAATACTGAACAAAATTATTTAAATTTAATAGTTTAATTTAAACTGGATTCGATCACATCAATGAATTTGGTGATTTTTAATCATGTGAATTTTGATAAACTTGAAATACTTCACTACCCTGTCTATAAAGAAATATATTATGTCTATTGTTTAATTACGAGACTCAAAATATATTGTTTAAATTATTGCATAAATAAATTCAAAATATTTATACTTACTTTCACTAAAAACAAAATATAATTACACAATGATAGTAATTGTCGAAGATTATTCAATAATGTCCAATATTGGCGTGACTTTTGTGGCCATTTTTAAATCTCCGATCCTACATATCAATGTAAAATACTATGAATTACGGAGGCAATAAATAACAATACGAAAATTTATTGAACATTTTTTTTTTATAAATTGTAATTAAAAAATATTTTATAAATAATACTCTAGTCAATTTAGTATAAGCTGAAGTAAAAACTATATTCTCTTCTTTTATTTTTGAGTAAAATGATTTTCTGTGTCCTTGTTTCCATAAATGAATGGAATAACTTTTCAAAGTGCTTTACTATCTAGTAGATATGAAAAAAAAAAACTATTTGTAATGTTAAATTAAATTGTAGGCGAAATGAGTGACCTGCACACGTTTTTGGAGGGTTCTGTATCCTATTTTTTTGTTGTTGTAATTTTGAGATTTATCAAAAATTGTAATACATGGAGTTTTATGTTAGCTACGTTACAGATGCTTATATACAATGGTAACTGCTTACAGCCAGGCATAAACAATATATAGATAATTGGAAATAACAACACAAATATGGTAAATAAAACTGTTACGATTTTTTTTTTGTGGTAACCAATTAAATTATCATTATATAATATATATTAACATTTTTATAAATAACTCATTGTAAGACCTATTTTTCTCTAAAAATGAATAAGTTTCGTTTTACGTATGTATTTTTATACTTACTACAGAACTTTTAAAGCTGGTGTATGCACCGATCTTTTGGTTATTTTGGATATTTTCTACGAGTAGCTATCACAATTTGTTACAACCTGATTGTATTTTATAAATAGATCAATAATATAAGTATACATAGCGTTTTGTATATCAGTACGTTTTAATTAAAAATAATGACGCAACTTTCTTTATGAATAGATATGATACAAAACCATTGAAATAATGTGAAAAACAGAACGAACTAACTTAAGAATTAAATAATTGATCAGGGAAAGCATTTTAATTTTTGCGTCATGTCTATTCATCGCGTCGAAACACTGAAAAGTATAAAAGTAGTTGTAAAATAGAGTTTTTAATACTGTGCTTTTTACATTTTAGTGTTAAGCATAAACAAGCTTACGTTCTGGGTTTCACTTGCTTTGCTTCAGACTCCCAAACTTAGCACGAATCTAGTCAAATTAGTTGTAGAAATACACGGTGTTAAAGCATCTATGATAAATGAAATTATTTGCGCAAACGGGTAGATTTTGCTCGGGTGCTGTAATACAAAAACTATGCAAATAAAAACAATATTTAAAAAACCAGCCCAGCCAGTATGAATATTTTAAAAAACAAAGTTTTTTATTTTTATAAAATCACAAACAATCCCCATAAAAAAATAAAAACATAAGTCTTGTTCATTTTTTTTGTCAGCTTGACATGCTAAAAACAATTTTGATATCTTTAGTGTAAAGTTAAGCGATTCCTAAACTAAAACAATATAAAAATAAATTCCTAGGCCAAAAAATGCACAAATAATTTCATTGAATTATGTGATTACGTAACACTTGATATTTTATATTGTAGATGGATAAAATAAGCGCGCTTTATGTGTACAAATGTTGTGCTTTTCAATTGCTTGAATCTAGATGATGAAAGCAATTGAAAAGTTCGAAGAAACTTTTACACCTTATGTCCCTAGAACCCTAAGCTGGGATTTCTTTACACGTTTTTGTCAATTATTAATTATACCTACCTATCCACAGGGTTTGTTGTCATTTTCTCAAATAATTACGTATAACTAGGTCATTTTCCTTTATCTTTTTAAATATTGGCCACGCATGGATACCTAAATAATTCCTATTTTTTATGCATTGCTATAACCAGCATAAAGACTTTTTGAAGTCCCAAACATGTTTAACGCATAATCAAAGTAACTGCCATATTTATCGTAGTTTATTGTAAACTAGATAATTATCAATAGATAGAAAAAAAATGTACTTAACTTTACAACTGTACTGTTAACATCAACTGTATTTAACTGACCATGACATAACTAGCTTAAAATAATAATTAAAATAGGACTTTCAGAACACCAAACGCTTTTGTAAAAATATTAACATTTCTAATGTTTATAATGATCATAAAACAGAAAATTATTGTGACTACGCACCTAATAACAGAAGATAAAACGTTTATAAAAATATATATGATAGTTTTTTTAATTGGGTCACGGAACCCTAAAATCTACCCATGATTTATAATTCTGGGCTTTTGTAGACTACGGTTCTTTGCATTCTGTCAATGGTGTCGATTCTGTTTTATTACACTCGCTTAGCTGGCATGTCAAAAAATATTTTCTCTTGTGTTTTGGCTCCACACATTATGTATTTAACCAGTGTGAGTTTTGTAATATTTCAGGTGAAGTTAAGCATTTCACAATTAAAACAAGTCTCAGTCATAATACAATGCAAGCAACGTAAGTCACGGTCAAGTCCGCGTCATGCCCCAGTCAAGTGGTGGAGACTTCACTAGAAGTTAGAGGTTTGGAATCAAAACGAAGAGTCAAGTTTCACAACATTATATGATTCACCAAAACTCCGTTCACGCTCGCGAGCATAAAAATCCACCATTTTTACACATTTACTCGAAATAAAATAAGTTTTGAAAAATAATACCTACTTACTATGATGCGCCACGACATCTTCACGTTTTCGTCCAAACTTCATCTTGCATCTTGTTTCATTTGGAAATACGAAAAAACTAAAATTTTATTGTACAAGAGAATTGACACCAAAATGTCATGTAGCTTTTTTTTGTGCGTTGTCGTGGTATTTTGAAGGTTGTTCATATTTTCTTAAATAGGTACTTTATTTTCTCACATTGATTTGGTATTTTATTGAATAGGCAACGTAGTTTCTACTTGTGACATACTACTGATAGCTTGACTAGTACTAGTTTTGTATGTGAGACGTGCCCGATGTATTATACGCCGTTATTTGTACAAAATTATATCAATAAAATATAATTAAAATGTATTGTATTTTTTTTTTAATTATATAAGTCTCTAATATACGCATTAAATGAGGTCTGGCCTCATTTAAGGTGTCTATACATGGCCTGACCTGACATCGTGTGAAAGAGATGGCTATATATAGCGAAAGGGAGAAATTAATGATCCCTGAAAAACTAGTTTAGGTATGGATAATAGTTTTTGATGGTTATTTCTCGGATTCAGACTCATCGAAAAATCCGCCCAAAAAGATTAGAATTTTTGAATCCGTTTAAATTATGGTAATAAAAATAAACAACTCGTATACCTACTACGAAAATCGTAGAGCATGTAGGTACCTACATGGGGTATTTTCAGCAAGCCCTTGGTATGGGAACCTAAATAGAAAAAACACATTATTTTCAGTTTAGCCTCTTAAATTGACTCGAACAAAGCAGGTTGTTTGAAATTTAATTTAGTTAGTTGACCGAGCGAAGCGAAGGTCTCAGAGAATACTGGGACAAATAGGCATTTGTATGTATGTTTGTATGTTTGTGTGTATATTTATCCGATGATAAGTAACTTGCGAACCGTTAATCCGATCTTCATAAAATTTTGTAGCCAAGTAGTTCATTTCAATACAATTTTTAAGTTCGAATATGAGCTGAATCGGTCCAGGGGTTGTGAAGATATAGGGATCGCGAGGTCTCAGTTCGCCGCGAAGTACTAGTTATTTAGTTTAATTAAATCTGTGGCTGTTTATTCTTTATTACGTTAGGTATATTATAATCTGGTAGAATTAGTTTATTCTGCCTGTATTTTGATTTGATGTCCATCGGCATATTTTTAAAAATGACGTCTTCGGCGTAACTGTCGCCTTTTTGGTGTCAGGATTTTAGATTTTCAGTGGATTTCGATTTAACTGTGACTTCGACGTAGGTACCTATGTAAATACGCCCCCATACTACGTCACTTTTTGTCAAGATGTTTACCGGCCATTTAAGTAAAAGGAAATGTTTATAAAACTACTGGATGCTATCCAAAATATTCTCGCCGCTTTGGGAAAACCAAGCCGTGGGAGTTTTGTTTTAATTTTTTATCGTGTTCGGGATTACCAGCGTGTGAAATTTAAAATATGAATGCCTTGTATGAGTAATCATTCATTCCGTTCCGTTCACTCATTCGCGACCACAACACAACAACATTTTTTATTACAATCAACCAGTAACCTGTTTACCAGTCACGGCTTGCGTTCCACCGACGCGAACGTGTCAATTTGCCGCTCGAATTTCGAACATCGAATTTTTTATCCATAAAAGTTTATAAACTTTTTGCTACGAACTCTGTTGTGTGACGTTTGCATTAAAAACTTTTTGTGGTTGTTCTAAAAAGGTTTTAGTAAAAAGTGCATTGTGTCGTACAGAATTTGGTTTAACATTTTGGCCGCGTCCAGTGAAGAAACGGTAGAAATCCAGTGTTGGTAGTGGTTACATTAGTATTGCAGTCTTGTTGGACGAGTGGTTTAGTAAGTATTGAAAGTAAAAGTTTATCCTAATAAATACAATAGATGTATTTGTACGAGTTTCTTCGAAGAATTTAACTAACAACTAGCGAGTCACCGACATAGCCTATTACATGCATTTATACAGGTGTCTCTATATTTTGTTTTGTTACCTCGCATTATCTATTTCTTTTGAAGAGGGCCAGTTTCATAGGAAGGTCTAATAATAGGGATGGGTAACTTAAGTTAACAGAGCTGTCTTGAGCTTTAATTTTCGTAAAGATAAACACTTACAGTCAGTGTAAACAAAAAAAATATACTTAAAACAATATTTTGCTCCTCTCCGTCAAAATAAAATAAAATTTTAACATGTTTTTTTTTTCAAAAATATTATATGGAGCTTGGGCCATGACCGTACTATTATTATTATTTATTATATACGGTATAATGTTTTATTGTGTTAGGGAACTTACTTTCCCTGTAGTAATTGTAAATAATTAGTTAGGTACTAGTACAAAATCATTTTCTGAAATGAAAGATTTTCGAACATAGTGGCGCGCATTTCATTTAACGGGAATAAAGATGTGGGCATAATAAATATATTATTTTCAGAGATGACAGTGATACTTTTTTTTATATTTCTTTCCTCCTGAGAGGATTTTGGCGTCGCACGTCTTATGCATTTGCCAGTGTCAAGTATACTCATATATTTTCAAGTTTTGTTAAATAATATCAAACAAGTCATAGTCACAGTCAAAGTCAAGCAAAGCAAGTCACGGTCAAGTCCTAGTCATGCCCCAGTAAAGTGGTGAAAACTTTACTAGAGCTTTCTATGGAGTTTTGGAAACAACACGAAAATTCACGTTTCACGACATTATACCATTCACCAACACTCGTGCATGTTCACGAACACTTAACGGGTAAAAATTCACAGTTTTTACACATTAACACTCGAAATCACACAAGTAATGGAAAATAATAAAATGACGCGACATGATTTCTTCACGTTCCCGCCAAAACTCCACACAGTGATACTTTCTATGTCCAGAAAATCAAACGAGGTTGACCTTATGAGGATTTAATACTTCGGAAACTTCTGTGATGCCATCATCCAACAAAAAAAATATCTACACGCTATTTAAGCCATAAATGCAGAATTTATTAAGAGAAAAATAAAATAAAATGTAGATGTCATTTTACTCGAATACCCAATAAGGGGGTTAATGTTTTCAGGGTGTACGTTTGTACGTATCTATAAACCTATGCTCAGCTGAAAATGGCTGAAAATAATGATGATGAGATTTCTCTGGTGTGACATACATTTTACAGTCGGGTTTTATGACTTATTTTAGTAATAATACTATTTGTTACCCTATTAAATAGACGAGGAAAGCAGCACTTACTTGCACATGTTCTTCAAAGTATATACAATTATTATATGTTCAATATCTGGCAACACCGCTGACAAGTAGTAAAATCTCTCAACTGCATAATAATAAATTATCACATTTTGACAAGGCAAGCGAAGCGTGAAGGTCGCCTTTGTCACGCTATTTAACAACAATTCTGTCTGTCTACCAATGAAATAAATACCAAGTACCTATTGATTATATTACCTTAGTACCTATTATTGACGGCACCTGGAGATCCAATGTGAACAGAATAAGCCACAGTGGCGGATTTACCAGTAGGCTTAATAGCTTTGGGCCTCGGGCGGCAGATTTGAGGGGCGGCAAATTTAGAGACCGATTTTATTTCAAAATTAAAAAAATTCAGGGGCGGTAAATTTAGGGCCGAATAAAGACCTCCCCCTTAGACCGCCACATCAAACTACAAGTTGCAACCTTTACAGGGTGCAAAGTTTACCCGCGAGTCGTGAGTCTGTGGACGTCTTAAGGCTGATGATGATAGAGAAATTTAGCGACCGATTTTTTTTCAAAATTAACATACTTAATTAATTTTGAAATAAATCAAATCAAATTTATTTGGGCATTACAACTAAATTGTTGAGCCCAGAGTCTCCCAAACTAGTCATAGACTGTATGTCGGGAGCCAGTGGCCTCTCCTATTTACTACAAAAATATGCCAAAACAAAATAAAGTCAAATTTAAGGTGAGTAAACATTAATTTAGAATTTACATTATTACTTTGCCAAGGAAACAAGCCAATAAAAGCGGTCCCTAAATTTTCCGCCTCTAAAAGCTCAAGCCTACTAATTTTGCAGTATTTTTGCACGAATATCAACTTATTTTTTTTGTCAACAAAATTGCTAAATTATAAAAAATAAACTTGGCAGTGTAATACGATGTAAAGGTAAGGACGGCAAAAATTTAACAGCCTATACAAAAATGTATAAATACGCCACTAGTAAACCATTAAATTGTATCTAGGTACCCCTAGTATAAACCTTGAACGTGGCGTTCCTTTACAGAAGTTCATTTTCAAGCTGTATACATATAGGTAGAAGGTTGTTTAAAAATATATTATACTTATTATTACTGGTTGTTTTCATCATGGTTTTAATTCCTTATTACTTACTAGCTGCGCCCCGCGGTTTCACCCGTGCGAAAATTCCGTCAGTTACCGTACATTTTCCAGAGATAAAAAGTATCCGATGTCACTCTTCATCACGTTCTTTATAGTTTATTAAATTTGACTAAATCCAAAAAAAAAAAAAAAAAAAAAAAATAATAATAATAAATGTCCAAATAAACGATCCTTACACGAAACTGAGTCAATCCGCATTTTTTTTTATCAATACATCTCATTTTTATGGAGTAAAAAAACCAAACCCAACCAAACCCAAACCCTTGACAAAAAAAATAACCATGCCTAAATCGTGTTCATACAAACTGAGTAAATGGTTCCTAAGACAGTTTTCCCGTATCTCATAAGAAATTTGATAAGCCCATACTGTCCCAGTTAAAAAAAAAACATTCTCTATATACTATTACCGAGTAGCTAACCTGTCAAGTACTGCGTAAATATGTGCCTGTTACACACCGATGCTTAGGACAGGTAAGTACAACTTACGCATCGTGTATGCTTACCTAATCCTGCGTGTGATCTTGCGCAAGCTAAATACTTAGATCTACTTAGCTAACGCAAGATCAGGAAATGATGATCGCAAATGTTATTTTTCTAAATCATTGATGACTTGCATTTATATCCAATTGTCCATACTATTTCATGGTGACCATGGCTACCCAATTTTGCATACATACTTATTCTAAGCCAAGTAATCAAAAAAAAAGCAAGTCATCATGTAGTTTGGTAGTTCTCAAGTCGTGGGTGATAATTGGTTGTAATACAGTGTGCTTTTGCGTACGTACTTATGTAAAACTGTTGATTTCATGACTTACTACTACCAATTCACACCTGCAATCTACAGATCCTTTTTTTTTTTTTTTTTTTTGCGAGGGGGAAATCTTCACCAAGATACCCGTCTGCTTTGGGGTGCAGCCGGGTTATGTGGGATTGTACCCACTAAAACCCCCCCGGTGGCCTGCCTTGGTGCTTGACCGAGGGCTCCGGGATCTCCAAGGGAACGCACCGGAGCCCTCAGCACCACGCTTCTGCTCCTCCCGGGACAGCTGGTACCTGTCGTGAGACGTCCTACAACAGCGTCCGCCACACGACGCTGTTGTCCTCCCCAGGCTCGCTTTGGTAGATGGTGGTTAGAGCCCCACCTCTAACCACCCCCGAGCCCAGAGGTCCCCTTTCAGTAGGCTCTTACTACAGGCAGGGGATACCGATGCCGTATTCTAGTGCCCCGGCATCAGGGCGAAATCTACAGATCCTAAGGTGGTACTAAACTGATGACTTGCACATATGATTGTCATCGTTGATGATAATAGTCATCTTATGCGTATTATTATATTAGTCTGGCGCAAGTGCCTAGTAAAAAAAAGACTTGAACATGTATGAAACGTGTACTAAAAAAATATGGCGGCTTCCACTGTCTTGCTCTATCGATGGCTTGAATCATGGATTTAGCAATGATGCTTCGTCTAAGGCTTGAATCTATCGCACTGTATTCAGTTGTAGTACATACAATTGCCGTTTTTCATTTTTATTTATGGAACTACGTTAGTAAGCGTAGTGATGATATTCGCGCACGGGACCGCGCATAGTGCGACTAATTTTTATTTATTTATTTTATTTTATAGAATATGGATCCCCAACAGAAGTTACACATTACATTCACATTATGAAACATAGGCATCAAGCTGGGTGAACCCCCAATTACAGGAGACCACGTCGTGCTCATGGAGGTCCGACTAGACTAAACTAAAATGAAAATATTTTTTGCTGCCTGCAGAGTACAAAATAGTTTAAATTAAGTTGGTACGAGCGAGATGGCATTCTCTCGCAATCAGAATCACGAACGTTTCAAAGTTATAGGATAAGCCGCAGGTCGTATTTTTCAGCTAATCTAGTTAAAACTGGTATACAGGTTCTACAAATTCATAGTTTTTTTATCGTTGGCGATTTATGATTGGAATCGTCCCCTAAAAAGTCGATGGCTCTTGACCGATTTTGCTTATTTACAATTTGCTTTTGCGATTTTCTTGTTTAGAATTGTGTACATACCGATTTTCTCTGCCAAATATAATCAAAATGGCGGTCAATGGTGGAGCAAACTTCCCCCCAATCCGAGCTAGACACTCCAATCAAAAATCGCCGACAATAAAACCTATGAAATTGTAGAACTGAGGTTATGCAAAAAATATATACTCGCGAGACTGTTCGTAGAACTACTGGTTTCCTTTGAAGCTGATTGTTTAGTAATTGTTTATTTAGCTAAAAACAATTTGCTAAAACTCGAGTATTATGAAAGAATCCGTAATGAAGTTGAAATATAATTGAATTTATCGCAACCAGTTTCTGTAATGATAAGTTAACAAAGAATAACCTTATTCCGCATGATACCTATAGAACAGGTTGCAAGCAATGATATTAAATTAATTAATTAGGTACATACGAAGAGCCACAACCTGTTTCAAGCCTTTGTTGAAGTTACTAGGTAGGTACAAACTTTAAGGGGTTAATTCGAGAAAAATATAGCGCATACAGTACCACCAACTTATCTGTAGAACGGCCAAAAGCGGAACTACTGACGCCATTTTGAAAACGTCATTTTGTATATATAGATCTATGTTAGAGAGCAAGGAGGCGAACTATAATTAAGAAGGCATGTTTTTAAATATCTCATCATGTAATTACGAGTATTATAAAAGACAGAAGTTGTTTATTTTTGTAATAGGTGTCAACACTTTTCGATTGTGGCGCCATCGCTACATTCTACAGATAAGTTGGTTGCACTGTACATGAACTTTCGCGTGCAGCCGAAGTCAAAAAGTCAAAAGATCTGATAATATTTAATTACTTACAACAGTGCCTGAAGACAAGGTCTTCAACCAATTAATACATTACTAAGTTACCTACTAATACACAAATTACATAATAAACGAATTAATATATATTTTATACTACCCTGCGCCCCGTGGTTTCACCCGCCGCAATATATTCGGTTTCTACAGAAGCCGAATATTTTTTCGGGATAAAAAATAGCCTATGTGTTAATCCAGGTTGTAAGCTACCTCCATACCAAATTTCATTTATATCCGTTCAGCCGTTACAGAGATGAACGGGAACAAACACACTTACATACTTACACACCTACAAACAAACTTTTACATTTATAATATTAGTGTAATGTATAGCATGTATGTTTGTATTTTCATACAATGTTACCTTCTGTAGCCTAAACGGCTTGACCAATTTAGATGAGAGGGTGTTATTGGATGTCTCTTTACGTCCGAAATAATATAGGCTATATTTTGCAGTTGGGTATTTTTTTTATCTGGCAAGTGCTTTATTAACTAAGCAAAAAACACACAAACTACCTAAACTACTTAGCCTACTACATAAAACTAACAGCTGTATCATCCAGAGACCATTAAAGGTCTATAGTTGTATTTAATTGTTGTCTATAAATACAGACTTGTTTGTACCTTGTTTTTCGACGCTTGCTTTCCGATGGGGAAATTTGCCTTAGGTATGTCGATTAACATTCCGTTACGTCATTGGTAAATTCCTGTGTTCAGTCTGAAATAAATACCTAGGTTAAAACATTAAAAATAAGTACAGAATAATAAATCATTGTTTCGATCACATGCATCATTAACACACCATTATTCGATATTTCATCGACAGAAGAAAATATTTCAAATAACTATAAATCTAGTTACTCATGAAGCAAGAATTTCGTTATCGATATTTTATTTGTACCAACAAAAATAATGGTGCTCTTTTTTTTGACGAGGACTTTGTTGACTTCACAAGATACGCGACTGTTTTGGGGTGCCACCGGGTGGCCTGCTTTGGTGCTTGACCGAGGGCTCCAGGATCTCCAACGGAACGCACCAGAGTCTTCATCACCGCGTTTCAGCTCCTCACGTGACAGCAACGAGCTGTCCTGAGACGACTCCTGCGATTGTATTTTTGGTAAAAATCGATGCTAAAGAAACTTACGTACCAAAACGCGAATTTGTATCATGGCGGCGGTCACGTGATGAATCCGCATCCGCATCCGCAATTTTAACATCGAAAGTTGATTTATTTACTTACGTGTGACGTCACTATAGGTCCAACTTATCACAAAGCGTTTACGATCACGTGATCAAATCTAAGAAAACAGAGAAATTGTTAACCAAAAATATGTTTATTTCGTTCTGTTGATTTTTAAATGTTGGTTTTCACGCTAAAATCTATAAGGATGTCATAAATGTGTAGCATATTTGCAATGCACCTTAATAGCCTATTACATAAGAATAAGAAGCAAACAAAGAGCCAGAGGGGTAGACACATTGGGACCGTGGCACACCGTGGTCAAGCTATCTTTCAAAATGCCTGGTTGATGCGAAGCGTGACTGAAATGCCTAAATTTGAAACGAGGATATTCGCCGAAGAACCAAATTCACCGATATAGCTCTCAGAGTTTGCAAGCTGAAGTGGCAATGGCAGGCCACATCACTCGAATAACCGATAACCGATGGGGAAGAAAGGTTCTTGAGTGGCGACCACGAACCGGAAGACGAAGGTGCCAATAGGTGAACCGACGACATTGGGAAAGTCGCGGGCTACCGGTGGTTGCAAGTGGCACATTGTCGGTCGGTCTGGCGGTCTAAAGGGGAGGCCTATGTTCAGCAGTGGACGTCTTCTGGCTGATAATGTAATGTATGTAATGCGACTAAAATGCTGGCGTTTATCTGACGCAACGCATAAGCATTGCAATTTATCGTGGTAAAGCCGCCAGCATGCCGGTACGTTGCCAACTGGTAGTGAGAAGAAAGGTAATGTTATGGGCTTGAAAATCCAAAAGTCACGCCGATTCATGTAGAGCTTAAAGCACGCGTTTTTGTTTTTTTTATATATACCGCTACTTTTTATTTACCAGAATAATTTTAAATTAAAAAAACTGACTTCATCAGAACCATTTATTTATATTTGCTTGGTCATGGTCGCTTGACTACTTGACTATCATAATCGAGATGATCTTGGCGCCACCCGTGAAATACGTATCATTGAGGACTTCCGGTGGCCATCTGCGGTCTTCTTCATAAGTTCCACTGCACCAAATGGTACTTTTTGAATGCAAATGCTTGTTGATGAAAATATCAAAATCGCTATAATGTATGTCCATAATATTTAAGGAGTTCCCTCAATTCCTCATGGACCACATTATCAGAACTAGAAAAAATACTAATCTGGAAGTATCTCCTTTCAAATACAAAAAGACTTTTCCAAATCCGTTTATAAATGACGGAGTTGTGAGGTAACAAACATAAAAAAACAATCAAATTGAAAACCTCTTTATTTGGAAGTCGGTTAAAAAGAAAAGTACGTCGACGCTACACGAATACACAGAAAGATGGAGTCCCACTACTCGGACCACGTGTTACTTAAATAAATAAATATCTGGGACATTTTTGCACACACGTTCATCTGACCCCAAACTAAGCAAAGCTTGTAATATGGCTGCCAGAGACTGATATACGTACATAGATATTTTTAAATACATACTTATATAGATATTAACACCCAGACATAGAACAAACAATAATATTCATCACATGAATGTTTATCCTAGATGGGAATCGAACCCACGCCCCCAAACACAGAAGGTAGGTTCACTACCAACTGAGCCACCGGGGCAGAAATTACAGTACACTTAAGAGATTACTGATTGAACAACCTTAAGCACCCAGTTATAAAAGCACAGAATTAGTAATAACAATGCGTAAATTAACTACGGTGTAAGAATCAAGGAAGCCGAAGACTCGTCCATTGTTTGGTAACTCACACTGGCGTTTTAGCGGAAGTAGGTTAAAAGAAAAACGTGTTTTTGGTAACATTTTTTACCTTGATCAAGTGATTTTCTGAAGTACTGTTACAAAGAATAGCATAGAATCACGTTAAGGTGCAACGTTTCGCTCAGCGCGGCAAATTCAAATTTTCTTGCGTTTTTTGTCAATTACAGCTTAATTACTTATCATAGGTTCATAAAAACGAATTTTGCGACAATAAATAGGTCGTATCAAGAAATTAATGGTGTAATGGTCATCTAGATAATATTGGTTTAGCTACGAATCTCAATAAGCTGATTTTCATCTTGATTTTTGGTTTAGTGAGAAGTGTACTTATACTAGCTTTCAACTTGAATTTTTGGTTGGTGTAATTTCTTGAAACAATCTATTTACTATCGCAAAATTAATTTTCATGCACCTACGATGAGTAATTTAGCTGTAATTGACAAAAAAACGCAAGAAAATTTGAATTTGGCGCACTGAGCGAAACTTTGCACCTTAATTGCTTAAAACTATGTACAAAATCAGGTGTTAAAATAAATTTTGGATTTAACAGTTTTTTATCCTAGAAGAAGTCCAGTGTGTTTTTTGGACAAAATTGTTAATATACTCGAATCTGTATGTATAAAAATGAACCTCTATTTTTCCTGGTCACGCTATAAGTTGAGAAAGGCTGGACCAATTTTTGGTAATTAATTTTTTGTTGTGTTCGTAATTGTGAGGACAAGCGGGCTTATCCTCTAACTTTGAAACGTTCGCGATTCTGATTGCGAGAGCATGCCATCTCGCTCGTACCAACTTAGTCGCACTATGCGCGGACCCGCTCGCGCAACTCTCGTTATCGCTTTCAGAGTTACGGGATAAGCCCAAAGGTTTGTATGAACAGTTTAGCGCGGGCATCAGGGCCCCTATTCGGAGAAATGACATTTTATCTCGGTCACTGACTCTCTAATTTAGAATTTAATGGGAGTGAGAGTGACCGAGATAAAATGTCATATCTCCGAATAGGGTCCCAGCTAGTTAAAAATAAAAATGAGATCACTTTTTCTTCTAAATATATTTTTTTATATAATCTTCTGTACATAAATAATATTCTTTCATGTTGTAAAAAACTTATACTATGAACCATTGTTTGAGATAATTTTTAAATTAGATATAAATAAGTGGATACAAGTAATAAATAAAGAGGTACTAATATACTTACCCAATAAGTTATTTGGGTAAGTTTAAGAATAGATCAATCTCATTGTATAAAATAAAGTCGCTTTACGCGTCTGTCTGTCTGTTATCCGCTAACTCTTCCTAAATCAGGCAACGGATTTTGATGCGGTTTTCACTATCAGTTAGATAGTTTTTCACGCAAAGTTTTTACGTATATTTTTGTTCTAAATTACACCCGTGCAAAGCCGGGGTGGGTAGCTAGTGAAACTCGGTTTCTTCATAGATTTTTGAAAATCAAATGAGCTTTCGTCCTCCACGGACCAAATATACCAGATAGATAAATGTATACCTACCTACTCATGATTAAAAGGCAAAAGTGTAAGTGTAGCTACTGGCGGCGTTATCGCTGAAAGCGATCTCGTCCGGACAACTTTTTTTTATTTTGTTGCAGTAAAGTTGATGCAAACCAGATTTAGTTACTCGAATACCTACAAAACCAAAAGAGAGAGCATGTTTTCAACCACTAACATGAGAAAACGCGGCAATGCGCTCGGTCGCGACTGCGGCCAGCAAGGAGGGATTCTTCTTTTGAATTTTCTGTCGTCTTTTGTCTGTCATAAAATCGGTTCCGAGGTTCAATAATATTAATTTGATATTGTTAAGATGTCTTTTAATTTTTGTAATAGCTTGTTGATCATAAGACCAGCGGGCTTATCCTCTAACTTTGAAACGTCCGTGATTCTGATTGCGAGAGCATGCCATCTCGCTCGTACCAACTTAGTCGCACTATGCGCGTTCCCGCTCGCGCAACTCTCGCTATCGCTTTCAGAGTTACTTATTTTATTTATTCATTTATTTATTTATTTATATAAGCCCACTGTGCCCTTATTATGAACGTTCGTGACTCTGATTGTGATAGCATGCCATCCCGCTCCTACCAATATACTCGCACTATGCGCGGTCCCGCTCGCGCACTATCGCTATCACGATCAGGAACATCCATGATAAGGGGGCAGTTCGTGCTGTATTGTTCGGTTAAAATGGTTAAATGATCAATTTGGTGATTTTTTGGTTAGAGATTTTGGCGCGTATCGCGATTTAGACGTGAAATTTCCGCGCTACCAACGGCACGCGGCCAATTCTAGCGAGCACGCGAGTGGCATGAAGTCAAAAAAGTGTCAAGAACTCTCCTCAAACACCAAAATAAAGATGAAAATCAGACGTTGACCCGACAAAGTAAACATTAAAATAAATGCCGATTTCCATGCAGATTGTGGAAAGTAACGTGCGCCGAGCACGTTATGTTTGCGGACGAAAGTCGGATAACTTACCTACCTAAGTGATTAATGTTTGTTTTGTATTATTTGTTAACCGGTATTTTGTGGTATTTTAGAGGTCTATGTTTTTTTTTTGTTACTGTGTAAAATTATCATAACATACTCCGCGCGTTGAGGATGCAGCGGGTAGATACCATCTTCATCGTGATCTCAACTTTTGCGTTGTAATGCTCACGGTATACGTAATTGTAACTTCACGAGTTTTTTGACCGAGCGAAGCGAAGGTCTCAGAGTTTACTGGGACAAATCGGCATTTGTATGTATGTTTGTGTGTATATTTGTCCGATGACAACTTGCGAACCGTTGATCCGATCTTCATGAAATTTTGTAGGCAAGTAGTTCATTTCAATACAATTTTTAGGTTCGAATATGAGCTGAATCGGTACAGGGGTTGTGAAGATATAGGGGTCGCGAGGTCTCAGTTCGGCGCGAACTACTAGTTTTAACTGAGTAGAAAAAAACTACCGAGCTTATACACGGTTATAAGAATAGGGTATGCTAAGCCGAAAGGGGCTCATAGTACTCATCATTATTGAACAACTTTTACTATGGGACCAACCCTAAAATCGGGGAAAAAAACAGCTGTTCCATAGAAAAATGTCTATGACACTCGACAAATGTATTTATTTATTATTGAGATACGCCAACAATGAACATATTTTACATTCATGTAATATATTTCTACGTGAGTGGGTACATGGAACTGATATGATCACCCTTTATAGGCATATACAACATTCGCCATAAATACTTAGTGATTAGATTTATGGAACAGCTGTTTTTTTTTCTCGATTTCAGGTTTGGTTCGTTAGTAAAAGTTGTTCACAAACATGAGTACTATGAGCTCCTTTCGGCTTAGCGTACCCTTTTCTTATAACCCTGTATAGGTACAATTTTTAAGTTTTTATCGGGCAAGTGCTTTTATTAACTAACTAAGCAAAATACGTAAAAACTACAACTACCTAAACTACTTAACCTACTACATAAAAATAACAGTTGAATTATCCAGAGACCATTAAAGGTCTATAGATAATCCAAATGTTCAAGCCCACTACCAGTTGGCAGCGTACCCAGCATGCTGGCGGCATTGTAGTTTGTAGTTTGTATGTATTTTGCTTAGTTAATAAAGGCACTTGCCAGATAAAAAAAAAAGTAAAAAAAATTGTGTCGCCAGTGTTCAAAAACAACTAGTAACAATAAGTTCAATTGAATTTGACGTAAATTTGGATAAATAAATCGTTATCATTACCAGTTTTAGTGTTGCACAGACATCCAGTGTAGAATGTTCGCATATGCGCTCGGCAGGTGAAAGTCGACACACACGGAGTCATGATGACGTCGTACGTGCTACACTGTAAATGTACATAATTGTTTGCAAAATGATGAGAGACATCTTGATTAAATACTTCACTGACTCAAAGACTAGATCAAACATAGATAGTAGCTATTGATATAACCACGGAATTCCCCCTGTTAGTTTTACGTTTGTTGACCGAGCGAAGCGAAGATTGAGAGTCAACGGGACAGTGACGGATTTACCAGCAGGCGGTTGGCTTGAGCGTAGGGCGGCAGATTGCAGGGGCGGCAAATTTAACGACCATTTTTTTTAAATTTGTGGTTAATACAAAAAATCGGTCCCTGAATTTGCCGCCCCTAAGATCTGCCGCCCTACGGTCGAGCCTACTTCTTTTGCTAAGTTGCTAAATTACAAAAATAAACAAGTCAGTGACAATATACAATTATAGAGGTAAGGGCGGCAAAAATGTATTATTCTTTACTTGGAAAATGTGTAAATCGTCACTGTTACGGGAACAGCTCGGCGTTAGTTATGTATGTGTATATATTTTGATGTCCTGTACGTTTGTTTGTATATCTGTTTTTGTCCGACGAAAACTTGAGAACCGCTGATCTTGCCCAAAAAATTTCATGAAAATCGGGTCACAGTACACTAGTTATCGTGACAAATGTAGATACTATAAGTTTCTTTGGTACAAAACATGTACAACAATAATATGTACAAACTATTTATTTCCCAAGAAATTAATTAATTATCATTATACCCTATAACAGGGTATAATGTGTAATTTAGTACATTCTGAAAAATGTTACCATTACGCATTATGTGGCAATGTATACTTAAATAAATAAATAAATAAATCTGAGGCTCTTACGTCAACTGAACCCGCTCCAACCGAACCCGCGGAATCAGGTGACGTAACGCATATTAGGATTTGGTCGACTGGACCCGTTGACAAATTTTGTAATTTATATAAACGCGAAGAAAAGTTTTTGACATTGAAACCTCTTCGCTCGGACAACTATAGTTACAACTTTACCAATAATATTGACTTAAATTATGCTAAAAAAAAACTGGTTATATTTATGCAAATAATACGAAACACAGCTAGTGAGTGACTGATTGGAGTTGAGTAAAGTGACCATAATGAAATGGGACCTCGCATTATAATGCGGCGTCATACAGTATACGCAGTGCTTTTAGAAGTCAAGACGCAGTGTATTATAAAACATGTCAATTCTGTTGTACCATAGATACGACTCTAAAATTGTTGCCTTCCTTTCCTCGCGTATCAAACCGAAATATAAGATATAGATAATTTTAGTCTTGTCAGATTTGTTTAGTTTACCCTCGAATACTGAAACGTTTGTTAACTTTGACGACAGATTAAGTCTGTTGCTGTCTTTGTCCAGTCCAGTTTTGTGTTGCTTAGTGCCAGACAAAGGCAGCATTAGAATTAATCTGTTGTCAAAATTAACAAGCGTTTCAGTATTCGGGGGTTAGTGATGTAAAATCAACGCCAAAAGCTGAATGGTATAGGTACGTAATTTAAAGCGCAACCAGGAAACAGTTCAATACCAGCTACTGTTAACTACAAATCAAATAAATATGTTATGATACTTTGAAAAAAATTACTTACCACAGAAATACTATATTTGTTCACGACAACGCAGACGTAAAATAACATATCGTAAACAGCACAATTAGCACAATTCCATAACCTCTCGAGTGGTCATTGGGCTATTATGTACTACGTAATGGAGGTGACACCGTAGTAGATACAATACAGTGTCACATCGATCGTACTATTTCAACTTAAAAAAAAAAGCATCAACACCTCTGAATAGAGGCCTCATAAAAAGGTGGGTTGCTATAATCTCCATGCTTTTGTGGTCGCTTGAGGATCGCAGAACGCTCACAGTTCTAAGAGAACGGTTATAAAAAAGAATGGGTGGAATTTAAAAAAAAAAACAGTCGGATAACTTTAGCTTAACAATGACAATGTTTTAAATCAACTTTTATGTGAACATTTTCTATACAGGATATGCTAAGCCGAAAAGGGTTCAGAGTACTCATCATTATGAACAACTTTTACTATGGGACGAACCCTGAAATCGAGAAAAATAAATCAGCTGCTCCATAGAAAAACGTCAATGACACTTGACAAAATGTATGGAACAGCTGTTATTTTTTCTCGTTTTCAGGGCTGGTCCCCTAGTAACAGTTGTTCACAATCATGGGTACTATGAGGCTCTTTCAGCTTAGCCTACCCTTTCCTTATAACCCAGTATTGACAAAGAATGCTTTTTTTATAAATATTTTTCCATCTCGTTGCCCAAAAAAAGAATACCATGAGTTGGTATAAAACATTGGACATTGGAGTTATTTTATAGATAGCCGAAAATATTTTTTTTTTTCGTTATAGAGATCTCCGAGATAGAGAGCTCTGGTTGTGAGCGTGGCCATAAATGTTAAATAAAAGATTTTTAAAAAAATGCATAACATTTATGCGCGGGGTGCAATTAACGCAAGCACAGCACACGCTTAATCACAAAGAGAGTTCTAGCTTTTCACTGAAATTTTGCAAAGTGACCACAATTAACTGGGACGTCCCAATGCAATGCGTCGTCACCTCTATTACGTAGTTCATTAGCTCATAGCGTGTGGTAACCGGTAATCCTTGAGGTTGCGACTCGTTTCAAAAGTATTAGCATATTACTAGGTACTAATGCTCAGTGACCATGATTTGGCAATAATTTAAAACAAAGCGAACAGTCTCTGTTTTAGGTGACTTCAAAAATGTAAGAGGTTCGCAATTCGACTGTTTTTTTTTACTAGCAGCTCCCGTGGTTTACTTATCTATGATTTAAATCGTAAAATATATCGGACTTCCCGCTACATGGCCTGACCTGACATCGTTTGAAAAAGATGGCTATATATAAGTTTCTGGGGAAGCGAAAGGGAGAAGCTAACCTTGATAGTTTGTTTCTTTTGCTCCCGTGAAATTCAAATCTAGCTGTCCCTTTCACACGATGTCAGGTCGGGCCATGTGTAGATACCCTTAGGTGCAATTTCTTACAACCTATTTATAAGCGCAAAATTGGTTTCATTAATTACTTTTGTATTCTTTTGTACATAATATCTTTCTTACACACAGAAAACATCTAGAAGTCAAAAAAAAATATCTTCTGCGATCTTACACTTGGTACTGACAGTGACACATTTATCGGCTTGAGGAAATCCGGCCGAAAATACCTTAACACCAACCTTGATCAAGTGAATGTTATCGTATAAGCTATTCTTACCTCAGTCTGTCATTGGTTTTCGCTACCAAGTACATTTATAGAGGTGAAAGAAGTGGAAAAAAAAAATGTCGCAGGCCAAAGAAAAGAAAACTATTAAAATAAGCCTTTGTTTAGGCATTTGGTGCGGATGATGGTCAGGAAAGAGCCTAATGAAATAGTGTGAAATAGTGAAATTTGTGAAATTTGAAATCGTGTGCCCAAGATACTTGCCTCATTTAATTCAAGTATCGTATAAATTTTAGTTTTTTTCCTTTTTTTTTCTTTCTTTCTTGGCATCGCCCTCTCTGCAAATTTTTTGGTTGTCCGGAAATCTTTTTTTTTTGTTTTTCGCCCAATTGGCAGGATAGAGCCATTAAGGCCATTGTCTTGTCTTCCGGTTTTTTTTAATTATTTATTTGCCTCAGTAAAGTGTTAAAGTTTAAGTTAAGCATTATTTTTAAAATTGGAATACATTAAACGTTTGACTAAGACTAAGGTAACAACTCCTAAGGTATAGGTACGTTTGACTTAGTTAAGTAATTTCATTAGCAATTAAGTTACATTTGCCATTTTGTTTAGTTTTAAGTTATATTTGAAGTTAAGTTGCATTTGCATTTACTAACACCGGTCATTGCACTAGAGGAAAAACAAACAGGAAATAATATTATTAAAAGAAAAATAAAATACCCGACTGCAAAATGTAGCCTATGTCACTTCGGCCGTATCTAAAGTGCAATCCAACGACACCTCACTCGTCAAAATCGGTCAAGCCGCTTAGGCTACAGAAAGTAGTAAAGGAACACACAAACATAATGTATGTATACACCACAAAAAGAGTACCGTCCTTGGGCAGTCGTGTAAAAATGAATGATTTGCGTAACTTTCCATAAGTCCGTTCCTTGGAAACTATACCCACTCTATCCCCAGGACTGACCTCAATACCACAATGGGTTTCAGTATTTTCTTAATTTGTGTTGCCGCTATCAGTAATTAGTTTGATTTTTAGTATAGCAAAGATAATAAATCGCGCATAAGAAAAAATATTCACTGCACCAGGCGCAGGGACTGGGAGTCTAGGACTGGACCATTTTTTTTTGTTAAGGTTGAAATCTTCACAAGATTGTTTACAAGGTGGCCTGGGGATGCAGCCGGGCTATGTGGAATTATGCCCACTAAAATCCCCCGGTAGCCTGCCTTGGTGCTTGAATGAGGGCTCCAGGAACTCAAAGGAACACACCAGAGCTCCAAGCACTGCGCTTCAGATCCTCCCGAGACAGATACTAATTGCCTACGATTTCTCGGCTACCTAGGGTTGGGCCATAATCGTAGGCAATTAGCGAGTTTTCGGTATTTTGCGCATAACATTTCCATGTACGGGGAATTTACTATAATAAAACTCCGGTTTCCAGAAGACACCAATGTATTTCTTCGCCTTTTAATACTTGCACTTGGTAGGTGCACTTAAAAAGAGCAACGGTATGTTATATTACCGGTGCTTACCGCACCGCTCTCTTTGACCAACTAGACTAAACTAACTGCCCAACTCTTGCCTTGCCTCCAAGCTGCCATGATTTTTCCCCCTCCATTCTTCTCCCACGCTAGCAACCGGAACCGGTCTACAGAGTCAAATTCACGCCGTAATTTCAAATCGAGTACTTACCAGTAAAATCAAATTGAATACTATCACTAATATACAATTTGATTATCATTTTACTATCATATTCAAGCACATTGAACCTAAAAATACGAATGAGTTGTTAACGTGACATTGTCAATGGAGAATAGGTAATTAATTATCCTTATTACTCACATTCGGTTGTATTACTTTGTATGAATTACTAGCTGTTGGCCGCAACTTCGTTCGCGTGGACCAATACAAAAAAGCAGCCTATGTCCGTCTCCTACCCTTAAGCTATATCTATGCAAAAATTCAGGTCCATCCGCTCAGCCATTTAGCCGTGATAACGTGACAAAAACCCAGACAGAGAGAGAGTTATATTCGCATTTATAATATTAGTTAGGATTGAGATTCAGTGCATTCCTGAATAATACATACTTATCTGCTATTGTTAGGACTGCTAGGGTGGAATATGACATCACCATGCATGACGATACCGTGCTGATTTGTTAACATCATGGTAAGTATAATATTTACGTATTTTTTTATGAAACTGAGTGATGATTCGAGCAAGTCGCTCGCCTGATGGTAAGCTTCACGCTTGCCCATAACAGTTCAATTCCATCCAGAATTTTGAACTGTAGCAGTTCAAAACACTGCGTGGCATTGTGCTGCGGTCGTCACTCCGAGATATTCGATATTAAATCGCTTTATGCGATTTTATTTTATATTAGATTTTTTATTAGATATTATTCGCTCATCATACCCTTTCATTATAACCCTGTTTAAGTACGTTATTTATCAGAGTGCGTAAGCAGGAGCGAAATACGTAATTCTAACACGTTAGATAAAGATGACAAAAAGGCTGATATTGGAGTATGCTGGTATCACTGCCCGAAAAGACAGTCTTTGGATCACCGTTTACAATTGACACGATGTCATGTTGATTTTGTAATCAATACTCCTACCTTATACAGGCGGTAATGATATAGGGGTATGTAAGATAACGTTTAGCTACCTTGTAAATTGACTAATTAAATAATTCAGTAAATATTCACTAGTTCACTAGTTAATGTTTTTTTTCCACTATAAATCTAAAGTAATAAAAACAAAAATTGTACTCTTTACGCAGCATCACAATCCTAATTTAGTCCGGAATTTTATTTTATTTTAATTTAGTTAGGGAGTGCACAACATCTTAGTGCATATGTTTCTAAATTTCAAATTAGAAGAGAGAAGAGAAACGTGACTTTTCGTGTTGTTTCAAAAACTCCATAAAAACCTCCACCACTTTACCTACAGAAAAATGACTTGGTCGGGACTTACTCGTAACTTAGACTATGAATAAGACGTTATAATTGTGAAATATTATAACACTCTATGCTGACTAAATAAACTTTTTTGTGTGGAGCCAAAATAAAAGAAAAAAAAGAAAAAGAACCTCATCAACTTCTTAACTAGTTATTTGGTGCAATAAAATACTGAATTGAGGTTATAATGTTTAAATTTAACATAACAATTTTGCTGCAATCACAATTCATAATAGTTTCGTATATAAGACTAGGTACCTAATAATATTATAATAACCAGAAACTCCCACGGCGCGTCTGAATCATCAAAACAGAGGTCGAACAAAAAATGACGTGCCTAAATTGTTCAATGCCATTCATGAGTTCAAATTTGTAAAATGACGTGTAGACTTGCGTAGTAAATTATCTAGCTACTCGTTGTCTACTCGTTTATTATTATCGTAGATAATAAAAACTGGGAAACTTAGGGAACTGGGGAATTTTTCTGGGGAAAACTTATTTTTCCAGACAAGTTTATTTTTAACAATATTATGAAATAAAAACATCAGAACTACAAAATTTCAACTCAATTGAACATGTTCCAAATTTCAGGCAAAAGCTTTTTTGAGTGAACAATATTGTTAGCTTAGAATATGCCATCGCTCACCCTGGACCGAGGCACTTACCTGGCCGGCACTGAAGACGTGTTGAGGTTCCGTTCGGTCACTAACCCAATCGATTTCTAAGTCTAGAGTCTTCTAAATAATGAAAGACCTGTCACCTACTTTTCAAACGCACGACAACCTATTATAGTCGTGGCATAGGTATCTCGCTCGCACATTTGCAAGTTTTCATAGAAAAAGTTTATATTTCCAAAAACTGTAGAAATGTTGTTTCTATCTACCAAAAGTCGCAAAATAGCGACTAAAAAAAAGTTCTTTTTTTCTTTTCTTTTTTTTAAATAAGTTTTAATATTTTTCCTGACAAGCTTTCATAAAATCCGTTATTGGTACTGTACGCTGATCAAAATTAAACTCCATCACCCCCGAATACTGAAACGTTTGTTAACTTTGACGACAGATTAAGTCTACTGCTACCTTTGACATTTGCTTAGTGCCAGACAAAGGCAGTATTAGAATTAATCTGTTGTCAAAGTTAACGAACGTTTCAGTATTCGGGGGGTCAGTACTTTTAGTTACTGAGGATTTCCGCTTACCATACCTTCCTTCTCCATCATCAGATCAGCTCACTCTCATAATATTGTATTGTCATCTTAACTTGACAGGCATGTGAACTTGGAAACTTAGGGAACTGGGGAATTTTTCTGGGGAAAACTTATTTTTCCAGACAAGTTTATTTTTAACAATATTATGAAATAATCATCAGAACTTACAAAATTTCAACCCAATTGAACAAGGGGAACTGGTCTAAAATTCAGTTGCAAGATTTTTACCCTAACATACATACATACAAACATTGAAAATTAAATAAAAGCTGTTGAAAAATGTTTTTATATCTTTTAGTTTCTCGGAAAAGATCGAATTAGTGTAATTAATACCAATCAATAGCAATCAATGTTATCTACTATCAATGGTACTACTACTAATACTATAGATAAAGGGAAACAAACTTAGACAAAAAAAACTACATGTGCGTGGACCGAGAGCCCAAACTGGAATTCCCAAATTTATTGACCGAGCGAAGCGAAG
This sequence comes from Apocheima hispidaria, assembly GCA_947579745.1. NCBI lineage: Eukaryota > Metazoa > Arthropoda > Insecta > Lepidoptera > Geometridae > Apocheima > Apocheima hispidaria. The sequence continues at coordinate 3,386,623 of OX388169.1, forward strand.
GTCTCAGAGTTTACTGGGACAAATCGGCTTCTGTATGTATGTTTGTGTGTATATTTGTCCGATGATAACTTTTGAACCGTTGATCTGATCTTCGTGAAATTTTGTAGGCAAGTAGCTCATTTCAAAACAATTTTTTAGTTCGAATATGAGCTGAATCGGTTTAGGGGTTGTGAAGATATAGGGGTCGCGAGGTCTCAGTTCAACGCGAACTGAGTTTTAACTGAGTAGAAAAAACTACCGAGCTTATACAGGGTTATATATAAAAATAGGGTATGCTAAGCCGAAAAGGGCTCATGGTACTCATCATTATTGAGCAACTTTTACTATGGAACCAACCCTAAAATCGGGGGGAAAAACAGCTGTTCCATAGAAAAATGTCTATGGCACTCGAATCGAATCGAATTGGTTTAGGGTTTGTGAAGATATAGGGGTCGCGAGGTCTCAGTTCGGCGCGAACTACTAGTTTATTCATTATTCCAACTTCTTATAGGGCACCATCGTACCTCAACCCCTGCCCCAGATTACAATCTACCTCGCTTTACTACTTACTTAAGTTATAGTCTAAGTTATTCATCGAGTAGGCGATTGACACGGTTAAAGCATTCTTAGGCAAGGTGCGTGTTTAAGGTTAGTTAAGTAACGTTGGTGAAAAGTGGTAATTTGACTGGTCGAAAAGCGGTCAGCAATGGCAATTAAAGCCGCGGAGTTCGTTACTTATTTAGGTTCTTTATTTTATTTACTTGTTATAAATACCATGTCCACGCTTAAGAAAGAGAGAAAGAGAAAAAAACACTTATATAGAGTACGATTTAAAATGCACACAGTTACCATTTGCACTGTCAGCGTGAAGAAAGTTTTTTTTTGGTTATGTTTAGTCGTTGTTGGCCAGTAGTAGAACCTTAACGGACTTTGGCGAACGCATATGGCGTTGAGCCCTAAAACTAATATTAGACGCGAGGGTGACTAGCGCAAGGGCACCGCTGCGGTACGAACCTCGGCTTGGGCAATCACCCGGGAGGGGGAGATCAGACTTAACCTGGCACCCCGGAGGGGGTGTGCCCTGGGGCCCTGGCGTTTTGGTTATCTGGCCTTGTGGCTCAGTGAGCGGATTTCCACCTTCTGAGCTGTAGGTTGTGGGTTCGATTCCCACCAAGGACAAACATTTGTGTGATGAGCATAGATGCTTGTTCTTTGTCTGGGTGTTTCTATGTATTCTATGTATGTATTTACAAAAAAAAAGTATTTATGTATTCTATCAGTCATCTGGTTCCCACAGTACAAGCTTGCTTAGTTTGGGGCTAGATGGCGCTGTGTGTGAAAACGTCCACCAATATTTATTTATTATTATTATTTGGAGAGAATCTAACCGATCTTCTGACAGATCCTGGAACTGTTCGACCACGCCGGCGAGGTCGATGTATGTGCCTTTGGTAACCGGCCCTGTACCAAATACTACAAAGTTCCTATTGATAGAGCTGTGGTTGCGCATGTATAGGCTCCTGTCAGCCACATGACGTCGTGAGTGACGTCATTTTGGCGTTGCTAACAAAAATGAGCTAGTGCACGGTGTGCGCTAATGTCAAATTCAAATTGACATGTGTATTCTTTGTTTTTTTATAGAAAAAAAAATTATTGAATGTAGGCCACAGTCTTATGTACTTACTTGAACTGTTTATATTTTTAATCTCTAATAACTGTGTATTTTTAATTTGATTAGCTAATGTAATTGGTTTCACCGTGTTAGTTATATAAATAAATAATATGTGAAGACAGAAATGAAACAGTAGCCATCAAATTATGATGAAAAATGAAACTATCTGACATACCCCCGAATACTGAAACGTTTGTTAACTTTGACAACAGATTAATTGTAATACTGCCTTTGTCTGACACTAAGCAAATGACAAAGACAGCAAGACTTAATCTGTCGTCAAATTTAAAAAACGTATCAGTATTCGGAGGATAAGCACGCTAAAGAACGGTTTAATTTGTTGGCGCGCTATTATTGTATAAGCAAATTAAACCGATCGATATCAGTGTGTAGTATTAATTCTCTTTGATCAGTGTTTGTGGTTTTTGCACTGTGCGCGCATTTTAAATCGTATATATATTTTGGACAGTCGTGTTTACACCGGCTGGAGTCCGAAACGAAAAAGCTAATGTGACTTGAAGTAGCTCTACAAAATGTATTGTTTTAGGTAATTATAGTTTTTTTTTTTAAATAAGGCTAGTTGACTCATACGTTTGTTGTGACGTTGGTAAATGTGAAACAAACAGAGTCACATCGTGACTCGCTAGGAAGTGTTTTCCCATGAAGTCACACTCGTGTGACTCGAACCATCGAGTCATGAGTCGCTTTATTCTCCTCCTTCGCCAAAATTAAAAATTGCTATAAAACATTGGCAATTGTATTCTATAGATAAACTAGTAGTTCGCGCCGAACTGAGACCTCGCGACCCCTATATCTTCACAACCCATAGACAGAACTCAGACGACAGACGATATTCGAATTTAAAAATTGTATTGAAATGAACTACTTGCCTACAAAATTTCATGAAGATCGGATCATCGGTTATCATCAGTCATCATCGGACAAATATACACACAAACATACAAACATACATACAAATGCCGATTTGTCCCAGTATACTCTGAGACCTTCTCTTCGCTCGGTCAATTACCGTTTATTTTTTAACTTTAACTCAGTAACTTTAATATATATATTTATTTATTTTTGAAAAAGTGCGAGCGAGATCTGTCTTGTTCACACTTTTCATTCGTTGTTCACACCTTCAAACTGCAAATTCCTAGATAAAAAGCGCTCTAGATTTACGACCAAATGACATTGACAACTGGTCACAAGGCTAACTAGTGGTTGGCCTTTAATTTGCTTTAGGCGGCTAAATATTAGGAAATGCATTTGGCTATTAAAAAAAATAACACGGACGGTTAGGTAGAGTTTGTGTGTTCCGGACTTAGAAGTTCCGGTCTTCCTAAAGACCGGAACTTCTTTTTCTTTTTTTTTCTTTTTTTTTAATTAATCGCTTGAAAATAGGCTGTTAAGTATTTATTCTTTAAATATAATTGTGTAGCACAGAATTCTCCTTATAATGTCTTTGTTGTGTACGTATAACTATTAACTTTTCAAAAGATTTTCGTTTGAAAATCTTTACTTATCATTAAACTCCTGAAAGATAAAACTTCTAAAACTTGTAGCGAGGCCTTTGGCCTATTGGAGTAGGGTTTTCAGTGGTTAACGGGTCTTAATTAGTCTATTCCTAGGGGATGTAAGGCTGTATCGAAAAAATATAACACGTGTGCTTCCCGATTTGCCGATATCTAATCACTGTCAGTTTTACAGAAGTTTCTTCTTCTACTCCGAAAATGGGGTGATCCTAATATGAGAAGATACGTAGGTGATACCTATGTAAAGCTATTCGCGAAAACAGCGCGAGCGATATTTTTTTTTATTTGTTCTTTACTAAATATATTTTTGTGGATCCATGTCGGCTTTTAAGGTGCAACGTTTCGCTCATCGCGCGAAATTCAAATTTTCTTCAATTACAGCTTAATAACTCATCGCAGGTCCATGAAATCTAATTTTGCGATAACTAATAGATTGTTTCAAGAAACTACACCAACCAAAAATTCAAGTTGAAAGCTAGTGTAAGTACCTACATTTCTTTTTTTTCTCACTAAACAAAAAACCAAGATGAAAATCAGCTTATTGAGATTTGTAGACAAGCCATTGTTGTCTAGGTGATCATTTTACCCGTAATTTCTTAAAATAACTTATTTATTCGCGCAAAATTGGTTTAAATAAATCCACGATGAGTAATTAAGCTGTAATTGACAAAAAACGCAATAAAATTTGAATTTCGCGCGTTGAGCGAAACGTTGCACCTTAATGCGAAACGAAATGAGATGCATAGCCGACAGAGGGCAAACGTGTGACATTGATGCGTGCGCCTGACAAAATTGGTTTGAGGGTCAAAAGAAACTCGACCGAGACCACCAACATTTAATATAGATAGATAGATTAACTCTTTATTGACAAAATTTTACATACATTTAAAAATTCTATTCATAATAAATGCCGACTAAATTCTTGCAATCAAATTAACAAATCACAAATGCAGAGGCGATTATTTAGCGATTGATCAAAATTCTTAAACTTCCTATCAGCTATAAAAACATGATCACAGGAAACACCTTACCGTACGACCAGAACAATGACATCACCGCAGTCCGTTTAGACAGAGACAGTATAACAACAGCGTTTGCAAGAGAGGGACAAAGTAGATCAAGTCATGCAAGGAAGGTCAGATGAAGTGAAGGGACTGTCTCATGGTGTAGATAGAAGTAGCGGTGGCTGAGTTCATGGAATTCCGTAACTCGAGCACGCATTATGTACACAGGCTTGGAAGTTTAACTGTTAAATACTTTTTAGACTTGGACCCGTGTCTTAAAACTGCTGCCAAAATCCATCAGAGGACGGGCAACAACGGGACAGAAATAAAGTCTTTTTTCCAATGAACTCCAGTTTGTGTAACAAAAAATAAATAATTAAAGGCATATCTCCATTGAGCTACTAGGCACCTACGTATAATAAAAGCTCGATGCATGACTCAGGATTTTTCGAAACTCAACCCCTAAAGAGGTGAATTGTGGTGTTACCTTTAATAAAGCCTATGCGAGCGAAGCCGCGGGCATATAAATAGTTTTTGTACTCGTAGCATTCAACGATTCTTTGTAACTGACTATTATAGACTGTAGTTTAGTTAATCTATTTGTTAATTTCTTTCTTCATTACTAATCAATTCATAACATAATTAGACGGAGTATAACGACCCTCGATCTCGAACCACGTCTAAATCTTTGGTTAAATTAGAAATCGGCCATTTTAAGTTTGTTTTTTAAGTTATGTTAAGTTTATGTTTTAAGAAATACCGACTTCCTATATCTTAGATAGATAGATAGATATACGTATTAGGTACCTATTATACAGGGTTATAAGGAAAGGGTATGCTAAGCCGAAAGGGGCTCATACTACTCAGCATTATGAAAAAGTTTTTCTATGGGACCGACCCTGAAATCGAGAAAAAAATATCAGCTGTTCCATAGAAAAATGTCAATGAACGTACGAATGTATGGAACAGCTGTTTTTTTTTCTCGATTTCAGGGTTGGTCCCATAGTAAAAGTTATTCACAATCATGAGTACCATGAGCCCCTTTCCTTATAACCCTGTATATCCTTTCCGAAGAGACTATAGGGCATTTTTGTAATTGTATCCTCTTGTATTTTTCAGGTCACACAAGATGTTGCCGAGGAAAAGAATACCGTGTCTTCTGATCACGACACTTCTGCTGATCAAATCTACTGAGCAATATGGATCAGGAGCGCCGCCTACCGTGAGTTTTAAATATACACTTATACACATTCTGAAAACTTTAATGGAGACAAGGCAGAAATAAGAGAAATAAGAAATTTCTTGCTTACGAGGCTTCTGGGTTCGGACACAGGTTAAAGTGTAGCGGAAGTGGAGATTTCACTATTCCAAACGAGCTCGGGGAAGGCGACAATTCTGCGTGACCACGTTATGAAGAGCGTAGTTGATTACTTTGCAGAAGTTCGTCTTCAAACTCTAGTCTTTTCCCGCTGCTGTTGTAGGTTTGTTAAAATATTTTATTATAAAGTAAAAGTTAAACAATTGATCCGTTGTCCTGGCAGCGAAAAACACACAAATGTTAAAGATAAAGTTTGTATGGAGAGGTTTCGAAAATGCAGGCTAGCTGACACTCACACAAAGCTAACGTCGCACCAATCCATTGCAAACGAATAAGTCGAATCCAAATGTACAAACATTTAGAAAATGTAGTGTAGCCAAACGTACCTAATTTTATTTTTTATTTATATTAAACCCTCTCTTTTTTGAAGTCCATGACAGTAATCGCGCACGAGCAGGGGCGGGAGAAAGAACGAGAAAGACTGTGTAAAGAAAGAAAATAATGCTATTTTGCAACAACAGTAACAGTCACAAAAAGTAAACGGTAAATAGTAAAAGGTAAAAAGAATGTAAAAGTTTGTACAAACGGGCTTGGCTTCATGACAATCAGAATCACTATAAAGGATGATGGTCGTTTTATCAAGATCAAATGTTTATCTCTTCATTCCAGGCGTGTGAAGACCAGCTCCCCCGCCACAAGGACGTCTCGGCCCAGGGCTCTGTTCCTCCGTACTTCATACTTACGTCATCAGCTCAAGTGCGCCAGGGAGACACCGTCAACGTGACCGTGGGCAGTCCTGCAGGGGCGCCGGTCCCGATTGGTGGATTTTTATTACAGGCCAGGGAGATTCAGGTAAGTTTTTTAATGATGACATGTTCTTTTTAGCCCGTAGTCCGTAAGCTTTTGATTTTGAAAGGGTGGTTGCAGGCATCACGAGGTTGCTAAGTTGCTTCCGGTGTTCCTTAGAAAGGGGGTCGCAGTTGCAGTGCAGCCGGGTATTTTGGGAAGTTACCGTCCAAATCCAACATATTTTTTCTCGATTGAAAACTTCTCCAAGTAAATGGAGTACCTATAGAAAAGAAATGTTCCCGAGTTTTTTTTATAGTTGACAGTCTAGGAGTTTGACTATTGCTCACCAGATGTGAAGTGACGGTCGAAAATGGTAATCACACCTAGCTTATTATGGGAAATGGCTCTTAAATAAGGCTGAAGGGACATGCTTTGAGGTGTTTGGCAATATATTTTGCAACTTGAGGGTAGTACCTAGCTAGGCATCCGAGCATCAGAGGTTTATTGGAATGGACTATATATAGATCGTTCTAATCTTTTGTCAATGTGTTTTCAGAATCCCGACATAATAGTGGGAAAATTCGTAAGCGGACCGTTCACAATGAGCCATTTCACAAGGTGCAGCCACGAGAACGACACGGCTACCCACTCCTCACCCGCGGACAAACCAGCTCTCACCTTTACCTGGCAGGCCCCTAACGACTTCTTGGGAGGGGTTGAATTCAGGTACTTACATACTCGTTAGCATAGCTGAAACAGCGTAGAGGCACTAGGGGAACGCCCAAAAAAGACCGGTGCTAGCTAACATCCACCGAAAATCTGGTGCTATTGCAAAAATTCGACTTAAAATTCTAGAGAGAAATTGAAAAAAAAAAAAACTTTTATATTTGTCATAACATGATTGTAGCGGATACTTTCCAGTGCTCGTCTTAATCTGTTCCAAAGCGCCTGACGACGTGTTAGTTGATTTAGGATCATACAGCATCATTTAAAAGCCATCGTTATCATCTTCGACCATAGAGTTACTTTACATCAGAGAGTTCTGCACAAAGCGCCTATCTTATCAAACATAAAATTAAATGTGAGTCTTAACTGCTATGTCGATTAAACCTTTACCAATTAAAGTTACAGAAATATATTTTTTACAGAGGGACAGTAGCGCAAAGCTACAATACGTTCTGGTCCGGTGTGAAGTCGCCTCTCTTGGAGGTGGTCACTCCCGAGACTCCGCTCGCTCCCGCTGCTCCCGCTCCCGCGGCACCGACCACTACACAAACTCCGCCTGTCATTATGGCAAATAGGGTACATACAATAGACATACATACAATTTTCTTGTCTTAACTATATTATAAATTAGAAAGTAACTGTCTCTATGTATCTAATTTTCTGTCTGGGTGTTTGTCGCGTTATCACGGCTAAACGACAGAACGGATCGACCTGAATTTTTTCACAGATATAGCTTAAGGATCGGAGACGGACATAAACTTTTTTTTTTGTAGAACCACGCGAAAGTCGCGGGTAACAGCTAGTAATGCTCTACCATACAACAAGGCCAAACTGAACAAGAAGCCTCAGTTCGCCAAGACCGGATGCATACACTTAGGTATAAGTAAATTATTTCCACGAAGGTTTCTAACTATAAAAATGCGTAGGTTATTAGATACATATAACAATGTGAAGACGCATCGGCAACAACAGGCAGGCTAGTCCCTACTCCTCCAGACATGCAAAAGAGACTCTTTACCATACTTTTGGCTGAGTTTTAATATTGTTTTATTCTGGTATGTCCAGCCTAAAGCCACGGATGCGCCTCTAGACGTCATCTATCAGGGATGTGCCGACAACAAGCTTTGTTACGGCGTCCCGCAGAACTGCGTCCAGAAAGGCGATTGTAAAGCCGTCGTCGCCATCTTTGTCGCTGGAGACGTTTACACGTTTGAAATACAGGGAACTGGAAACCCTAAATACGTTGCTGCTGGATTGAGGTAAGGATGTTTTTGGAGTCACTACTTAGTTGGAGATTCAAAGTGGGACGTCATTGGACGTCATTGGCTGTATTAGAACCTCTCGCCCCAAGGTCATATTTTTATAAATTTTTGGGTTGAAAATCGTGTATCTTTCTGACATCCTCCACAACTTGTATAATTATGTACGTCGTCAAACCGAACTCCTGTATAGTGTTGATATATTTCACAAATATCACAAGCAATTCGCTGTGCAAATACTTTTTTTCAATGTCTGGCTTTTATCCAAATTGATGGGAGTTCCCCAGAGTTGTTTATATCGGTGTTCCGAGAAGTTTGGACTAGATATTAAGATATGACATCATTGCTAAAGAAATGAATCTTGAATGTGAATGACCTTCCTATTAACAAATCGTTGTTGATTCGTGTAATATGAAAGGTTTTACCTACTTTGAAAATTATCAACTATAGTAAAAAACACTATTGTAGTACTACCATAATGTTGGGTGCTTAGGATAGATATACAAATATACGCATCAAAGCGATCCAATCGTCCACCCAATGCAACGGAACAGTTTTCGATAACAAATTTATTTTTTCAGTATGGACAACAAAATGGGCGACGACAGCGCGATGGAATGCGTCCGAAACGACAACGGCAGAGTCAGTCTCTTCACATCCTGGACCTACCCCAGAGCAGAACCTTACGTCAGCCGGTCCGAGTCGCCACAGGAAATAGTCCAGATGCTAGAGTCTTCGACCATCGATGGGAAACTTTATTGCAAGTTCAGGAGGGACGTTGTATCCACGGTCCAAGGGGTCACCTTCGATTTAGCGAGCAATAAGTACAACTTGATGGTACTGGCTGGAAGTACTATGAAAGGTTAGTAAATAAGTGATGCTTCAAACCCACCAGGCTCCTCTATCTCAAGCCATGGAAACCTCACAAAACACGAATAACAATGACGCTCAGAATTCAAGTCCAAGATAAAAAATATAGACACACTAATCTGTCATTTTTTCAATCTTACAGACGCAAATCGCGTGGGTTTCCACGACAAGGTATACGAGGCGACAGGCGAACCCTTAGCTTTGTCCAGCGTAGGAGCCGCGGCTGGAGCCTCCAAGCTGCTCGTCAAGTTGCATGGATCCTTCATGGTGGCCGCTTGGCTGGGAGCCGCTTCACTTGGGATACTACTTGCTAGGTGAGAATGATGAGAACTTCTGAAAAGATAAAAGCATTAGGGAAGACCCTATTGACTCAAGTCTTGACAAATAAGCCAGAGTTGTCGCGACAGATATGGCAGTATGCCAACAGTGTCTGTATAGACAAGCAGAAGTAGCCTGGGCAAATTAAAGGGATTTTTTATTGAACTGTGGCCTCGTACTACAAATGGGGCAAAAATATATACTGAATAATGGTTATTTTCTGCTAACAGATACTTCAGGCAGACTTGGGTTGGCAAGCAGCTCGGAGGCAAAGACATCTGGTTTGCTGTAAGTAAACATCTATTGCTTTTATCTCTGGCTACTACTGTTTAACCACTGTTTTCCTCTCGAAACCTTATAGATCTTTCTTCATCAGAATCTCCAAACGCAATTCTCGGCCAAGTGGCATAAAATCAAATGGTGGCTGCTAAAAGTAGCCCGGTTCATTTTAACGCCGCATTGCTGATCTGCCTCCTGCTCCTCCAATGTTTTCTTCAATAATAAATCAGTTATCCCCCAATTTTAACACAATTTCCCTTTCCAGTGGCACAGAATCCTGATGGTTAGCACATGGCTGCTGACGGTAGCAGGGTTCATAATAATCCTGGTGGAGGTGGGCGGCTGGTCCACGACGGGAGACAACCCCCACGCCATCACCGGCCTAGTCACTGTTATATTGTGCTTTATACAGCCTATTGGTGAGTACTGATTGGTTATGAAGGTTTCGAAAATAAACAACATTTTAAATTCGATTTCATTTTTTGTTTTTTATGCAATATCTGTCATGGCTATGTTTATAAACCGGTTCATTAATTTGTTTGGTGCACCTAGTCAATAAAATATAAGGATTCATTCTGTGTAAAAATATGCTAACAACCAAACCAATAAGATAACAAAAATGTGATTATAATTTTCAAACTTCACAACGACACAGAAAAGTTATACCATTATCCATGTAAAATACAGCAAGTTTAAAATTAATACAGGTGCATACTTCAGACCGCACCCTGGTACTAACAAGCGGCCTATCTTCAACTGGGTCCACTGGCTCTTTGGCAACTCGGCCCATATTCTTGGAAGTAAGTATAAGCTTTCGTTTAAGTAACGGTGCAGTTCAAATCAAAACGCATTCACTTAGCCTATTTTAGCCATTTATTTATTTCATAGCGCAAACAACAGAAAGTAACACAGATATGGTTAAAGAGAAAACACAAATTTGGTTACGTACTAGGCTACTTTCCAAAAGTAGTATGTGCCTAATATGATACTATTAATTTAGCGAAATACGTAAACATACGCAAGAGGGTATTAAAATATTCACATAAAAAGGTACATAGATCATGCAATTTAACAATTAGTAAGGATAGTTATTTTCTTAATAATAATTATTAGGCCATTGATATTATTAGGCCAGAACTAGAAAGTGCTACCACTGTTCTGATTTGCAAACGATGTTTTGCTATCACCTTTCATCATATACTTACAACAACACATAATAAATCAATTTGATCATATTGTCACAATTGCAACATCGTTCGACCGCTAGCGTTGGGCTATCATTCCATCGTGTGATTTTAGAGCATTATTAAAGTGAAATATTCTCCATTGCAGTCGTAACGATATTCTTGGCGGTATACCTTCAAAAAGCTGATCTGCCGATCTGGACTGTCTACATTCTCGCGGCTTTCGTCGTCTTCCATGTCATCATGCATCTAGTGCTCTCTGTAAGTATCAACTTCGTTTTAGTGGAAGATAGCCGGTAGGAGACAGATGGTAAATGCTTGGTAGGTTTGAATTGTTTATGGCTTTTGCTTCAAGTTTTGTTAGTAAATACTAACGTAAAATTTTGTAAAGTTCAGTAAACTTCCAAACATTTTGGACGTTTAATGTTTAGAGAAATGCAAGCCAGCACATTTCATCAACTTGACATCGTTTTGAACACAGGATTTGGCTACTCCATTGACTTCAGATCATTGGCTAAGAACCTTAGAACATAAGGCCTCGCTACACGGCCTGACCTGACATCGTGTGAAAGAGATGGCTTCATATAAGTTTCTGGGGGAGCGAAAGGGAGAAGCTATTACCCTAATAGTTTATTTCTTTTACTTCCGTGAAATTCAAGTCTAGCTGTCCCTTTCGCACGATGTCAGGTCAGGCCATCAACACTGCTTAAATATATTTGTAAAAGCTTTCAAGCAAGCTTTGACTTTTTAAAAGCTTTCGATCTGCTAATGAAACGTCTCCGTTCCCAAGCTGACTGCGTGCGTGTCGGACGGTCGGATCAGCAACGGGCGCGTCAACACGTTCCCAATGAAGGACATGATGGGCCATGCCCGGCACAATACTCAGGTCGACAGGAGCACTGACGCATCGGTAAGATACGCTTCAGCTCAGTCATCTCGCTTTAGGCTAGATTTTTAAACTAGCAGTGCTTATTAACAATATAGGGTGTATAGCTAGCTATAAATGAGTGTATAGCTATATTGCCGAGACGCCTTATGAACCGAAAAGTCCTTTTGACTCGGACGCAAAATACCAACACGCGACAGAGATCGTACTTTTTTTAGTGGAACCTAAGTAGTAAGCTGTGTCGAGTTAAGCGAGTCACTCGCCTGATGGTGAGCGTCACGCTTCACACAATGGTGCACAGATCACACCCTAGATTCTGAATTCAGGACACTTGAAGCGCACCACGCATCAGTCTAAATACACTTATAAGAAATTACTCTGGTTGATTGTTAGGCGCGAGTAGCCGTAACCTTGAGACAGCCAATGAGAACGCTCGGTCGCACTCCCCGCGCCCCGCGCCGCGCCTCACACTGACGTGACTTTTTGTAGGAACAACGAATCTCGTAATGCGGTATCTGGTGTGGTCTGTGCAATGGTGCAATGCCATCCAGAATTTAAAACTGCAGCAGTTCATAACACTGCTTGGCATTTCCTTCGCTCGTTACTCTGAGATTAAGTTAGATGCTAAATATCTTAATGCTCAGTAATTACGCTGGAAACTGCCAATTCGGAACACAGTTTTGTTCACTGAAGGCCTCGCTACATGGCCTGACCTGACATCGTTTGAAAGAGATGGCTATATATAAGTTTCTGGTGGAGCGAAAGGGAGAAGCTATAACCTTAATAGTTTGTTTATTTTGCTCTGCTCCCGTGAAATTCAAATTTAGCTGTCCCTTTCACACGATGTCAGGTCAGGCCATGTATAGCCACTGTAATGCTTGGAGGTTGTATAACTAGCAAAGGTATGGTGCTTCCCCAGACGGACTCTCAAAAGATTACTACCACTGGCAAAGTTATTTTTACCACCTTTATCACTCAACTTGATCACGTCACTTACAGATAACTCTCTTTTTTTCTCGTGAATAAAATGTGTCTTTCTGTTTCAGTTCTCCGGGTTCAGGAAGCTCCTGCTGGGAGTGTACGGTCCCATCGTCCTGCTGTTCACAATCGCAGTGATCTGCCTCGTGGCTCTCGCGCCCATCGGCCAGGCGTACAATAGCGTTATGGGTGTTTGAATCTTGTAATTTTGGAGAAGAGGCACAGATTAATTTATAGTTAGTATAGATCGCGTCTTTTGATTCTGCCACTCTCCTTGGAACATCGCCAATCGTATGTGTCCTGTCTTTTTAGGGATCAAATCATATACGTATTCCCTGGTTCTCGCTGTCTCGTTCGCGATATCAACATTTTTGAATAAAAAAATAACAGAGTAGAAATTTTAAAAAAAAACTTGTCTCTGACTTTAGAATACCATTGCCAACGTTATAAAATAATTTTCATGTTATTATCTTGTTTCTTTTGGCGAAGGCGAAGGAAAATCGTTTGTTTTGTTTGTTTTTTTTTTTGCCTTTTCCTTAGCCAAATTAAAAAATAATAACATGGTTTTTTTTATAAAAGATTGGAAATGGTATTCTTAAGTCAATGATAAGACATATTTAATGTCTTCTCTGTTATATTTATATTAATGTTGGTAAAGTGCGAACGAGACAGCGAGAACCAGGGTATACGCCCCTCAATTCAAAAGGGTGACCTTTGCTCAGTATTGGGTAAATTAAAGCTAGAGATGATGCTGTTGAGAGGTTTCACCAAACTTTATGATCGTTCTGTACTGCGGTAAGCGCAGCCTAGTACCCCATATTTTTACAAAAAAAAAATAATCTTACCATTTTTATTTCAAATTAAACAAATAATTTACAGAAAAATCACAACTCATTACATGCTGCAACTAAGATTGGCAAGGACCACAGTATTAAATCTTGACATCTTATCGAAAAATATATCCAGATCGGGTTGTTGAGAGAGTTGCGTGGGTACTTAAAAACTTCTATTTTTTTCTGATGTTACTTTACAATAGCCGTTATCTTGGCACCATTGATCTGGAGCACAGATCACACACACCCTAGAATCTGCATTCTGGACGCTCGAAGCGCACCACACATCAGTCTAAATACACTTATAAGAAATTACTCTGATTGGTTGATTGTTAGGCGCGAGTAGGCGTAACCTTGAGATAGCCAATGAGAACGCTCGGTCGCACTCCCCGCGACCCGCGCCGCGCCTTACACCGACGTGACTTTTTGTAGGAACAACGAATCTCATCATGCGGTATCTAGTGTGATCTGTGAGCTGGAGTAAGCTTTGGTAACTTAATTTCGAATGCTATGATCAAAGTTGTTCTGTTAGGTTAGACAAACTTCTAATAACCACAATAGATTTTACAAATTGACTTGTTGAATTTAATGTTAAGATATCTTTAGTCACACACTAAAGTTTAATATTAAGAATTAATGTGTCTATTAGGTTTAGTATGAGTAAGATCTGATGTAAATATAAAGTAATACTTATTTATGAAAATAAATATTTAACTCTGAATTTGTTTTAATTATTTACAAGGAAGGCTAAAAATAGTGAATACATTACACAGATATTGACATTTTGTAAAAGAGTATATGGGTGTATGTCCTGATAGTGTTGATAAAGGAAATCACTCCACTATGTTCAAGTTCAATGTTTATTTCTACTTATGACACAGTAAACAATGTTCCACAGAATTGTTATTATTATTTCACTGCGTAATAACTACGAAAACCGAATTACAGTATAAATTATCTCGCGAACATAAACACGCGCAACCGTTAAATAGGATACTCTGTCTTCGCGCCGTAACCGGCGCGAACGCAGCGGTTTAATCAGAAGCGGATAGCGATTCCACTTCGCAAGGTAAGTATTTTTGTAATGTATATTTATGAATTATATTTTTCTATCCATTTATTATTTCGGTTTCATATTATCTTATATTTATGTATTTTATGTATTATTATATGGGACACACCACAAGTACATTATTATTTGAATTAATTTATTTTGACCAGTTTGTGACATTTTAAACTTAATTTTTTTAATTAAATTAACTAATTTTATTGGTGATAACCGTTTTAGTTAATAAACAATAAGCGATAACATCAGCATACAAAACAAGTGAGTGAAGAAATTATAACATCCTCACATTTTCGTAGTACGGTACCTGTCGATTCTAAAGTAGTGCTTTTTAAACAAATTTTGTCATATCTGAGTAATACATCTATGAATTCTATTCCTAATAGTATATTATACGATACAGTATAATATACTATTATAGTATTATTAGAAGATTGACTGTAAAAACGGATGACTCGACGGCAAAACTATAAAAGGAGAAGCTCGACCCGCGCGCAGTCATTCTTGTTCGAGACTTTGTGCGGAGCGGACGTGTTTCTAGAAATACTTATTCATTGTAAAGTTAATTATCGTTTGTTTTTATTAAAGAAGTAATTATTGTTGGTAATTGTGAAATATATAACTTTGAAAACTATACCCACTTCTGTTTTCTAATATCAGAAGTGGGATTCGAACACTGCTCGCACTTATTATCTTGCTATTCCGTAAAGCACAAAGTCACGATCAATTGTTTTTTTATCGTTTTTATTTTGTGTGGTGAAAATTGTTATAGTGCATTGGTTCGGGTAAATAATGGATCGGATATCTAGACCCCGATCCTGTAAAAAACGCCATAGTTGCAGGCGTTCGACAAGCCATCGTTCGCACAGCTCGTCGAGGGAATCAGTGTCGTTATACCCCTTCGCTCAACACGGTTATGTTTTTCTAAATCATGGCCTCAGCGATGGCCTTGCGACAATCGCAGTTACAACCGTGATCGTAGTAAAAGTCGTGGTCGTAACAGACGTCATCAAAATGAACGGATGTCACAGCCGGAAACCGTGAGTATGGTAGCCACGAATCCTGGCACATGATCGTATCTCGCCTCCTTGCACACGCGCAGCAGACCTGCCCGTACCTGACCAGCCTATCTCGGATGGACCGTCGTTTGGAAACGGCACCGAACAGATTGCGGAGGCTATCAAATCATCAAAATCCGTAAGTACCCACAGTTACTATGTCTAAATTTCGACCCCAACATTCAGGATGTTGACTCATGGTTTGATGAGGTAGGCAAAGCTAAGTTTGCAAAGCGTTGGGATTATCGTGAGTGTCTTGCTTTTGTCGGAAAGTGTTTGAAAGGTGAAGCAAAATGTTGGCTAGATGATCGGGTTACCAATGACATTTTATACGAAGTAATGTCCGCCGATTCATACAGCTTCCGTACATTTGCCAAATACGCACACAAATCTTTACTGCGTCTGCGCATTGTTAAAGGCCTTAGTGATGATGTTTTACGGCGATAGTTCTACGTGGAATTAAAGATCCACATGTTAAGGCGACGGCAACAAATGCAAACCTGACTCCCAATGAGTTGGTGAACTACCTTTCAACATTTATGAAGCCTGACCCGTGGATGTTCGAGCGACGCGTCGCCCTGCACTTTTAACTGCTAACTACCAAAAATCAAGGTAATAAGCGACCGTTTCTGGCTTCTGGTTCAGCTCTGGTGCTGGTTCTACTCCCAAATGTTATTCTTGTGGTGAATTTGGGCACAAGCAGTTAAATTGCCCTAAGAAGCCAAAAACTGCTGACGCTAGTAAGAGTAATCCAAAGGTGAGTACTTCAGGAACCATATTCGGGTCTGCTTTGCAAAGCACCGTTCCGATTTAAATAAAAATAAGGTTAACTTTTGATCAGAAACTCCGGCCCGGAAGCGAAATGATGTCGTCATAGGTGTTACTGACGGCATACCTGTTGACATATTGATAGATAGCGGTGCATTAGATGTGTTCCTTATATCATCAGCGGGGGTGAATCATCTTTCTTGTACAAAGAAACCTATCAACCGGCAAATAAAAGGGGCGAGTGAATAGTAAGTATTTTACTACTTTGCGTATGGCTACAGGCTTTCATCAAATTTAAATTGATGAGGCCTCAATTCTGCTAATTTGTTTTGTAACACCAGAAGCTCACTACGAGTATCTTAAAATGCCACATGGCTTAGCAAACGCTCCCATTGCTTTCCAACGCATGATTAGCAAGCCTCTACATAAACTGACCACAGAGGGAAATGTTTAGGTATACATAGATGACTGATTAATCCTTGCTTCCTCCATTCAGGAAGGATTACAGACTTTACGGGAGGTATTGAGTACACTGAGACAGGGTTTTCGTTGAATTTAAGTAAATGCTCATTTTTATGCACTGAAACAGAGTACCTGGGTCGTGTGATCTCTGGCGGTAGAGTACGACCTTCGCCTGGTAAAGTTCAGGCCTTTGCTAATTCCCCAGCTTCATAAAACGTCAAACAACGAGTCGGGAATGTCCTAATATTGTGGGGTATTTTTTGAAAGTATATCCCTAATTATTCTACCAGGACTAATTGCATTGCGCGTTTATCATGTGTTTAGTTTCATTGGGGTACATACAAATAAATTGTGCGATAACTGGTGCACCTGTACTTGCTATATTTAACCCTAAACTGCATAGTATCAATGACCGATGTGATGAGATAGATCGGATCGGTATAATTGGAGTAATCACGAGTGTCTTTCACGGACTGCACGGATAGGACTATATTTTAATGGCGATTCTCGTGTGTGACTAAACGAGTGGGTGCCAAACGACTGCTCGTGGAGCAATTTCAATCAGGAATTGAAGCCGTTATGTCCGCAAACACCGGACATCGCAAACATTTTGTTTAATGTGATGAATAGGAATTCCAAAAGCTATTCTACGTATGCAGATTATGCTCATCGCTCACTCTTTCGATTGCGTATGGTACGAGGTCTTAGTGAAGAGCTGATATCGGCGACCGTGATACACGGTATCACCGATCTACAGATTCGAGCGTCAGCAACTAACGCTAAGCTCTTAAATAGTAATCTCGTACATTTCTTTACTATTTATGTCAAATCGAGTTCTACAAAAGCCAACATATCGCACGCTTCTAAGTCATGTTTGATGCCCTGTGAAGGCCGCAAGCCTTTATTCAGGGAATCCTAACAGATGTTCTGATCGACAGTAGGTCGACTATATCGTTGTTTTCATCAAAATTAGTTTGACACTTCGATTGCCAACGCAAACCAGCGTTCCGCGTTCTAAAAGGCTTGGGCAGTCAGAAATAGCCAGTTCCTCTTACGTAACGCTACCAATCGAGCTTAATGGAATCACTATGGGGGTTGATCTGTTTGACGTAGTGTCGGAGTATATGAACAACCCTGTCATAGTCAGTATAGTTCTTAACAGGGAAGGTGTTCGGTATGTGCGTATGCGTGACTCCCAGTTACTCACAAGGTAGGTTTGTTGTGAGACAGAAAACGTGATGGTTGTTCAATCTGATGAGATGGCACCAATCAATACCACTCTTGAGGGTGATCAACAGCAACAGTTGTTAGACATCGTTAATGAGTTCTTATCCTCATCATTGTTCTTATCCTGAGCGAAACTATAGAGCAGGGCTTGATACTTTTTACCAGGGTACTTGGTACCTTGACGGAGGCTGGTTTCTTCATTAATTTAAAGAAATGTTATTTACTGACAAAAGAAACCGAGTACCTTGGGCGGTTTATAAGTCAGGGTCAGGTACGACCGAGGCCTGAAAAAATCAAGGTCCTAACTGACTCAGCCGAGGCAGGTCCGTCAGTTCATGGGTTTGGCTAGCTCAACGTAAGGGTTTGCTGTCCAGAGTAGCCCGCCTGGTGGTTGGTATACAGAACTGGGCACAAATCGCTCAGGCTTCTGACGAAGGAACACGTATGCTCATTCAAAAGCGTGAGTACGCGCCGCTGCTGCGCGCGCCTTGTTCGAGCACGCTGTTAGCGTGTATGCGCCGCTGCCGCGCGCGCCTTGTTCGAGCACGCTGTTAGCGTGTATGCGCCGCTGCCGCGCGCGCCTTGTTCGAGCACGCTGTTAGCGTGTATGCGCCGCTGCCGCGCGCGCCTTGTTCGAGCACGCTGTTAGCGTGTATGCGCCGCTGCCGCGCGCGCCTTGTTCGAGCACGCTGTTAGCGTGTACACAGAAAAAAATGGGCTCTGACAAAGTTTTCTTCCAAGAATAAGTTTATTCTCGAGTATATTGTTTAATATCAAGTAAATAATTACTTGAAATAAAAATAATGTCTCGATCGAAGTAACACGGCTTTCTTCAAGATAAAAAAAAAATATCTTCATTTACTGTTTTGCATCAAAACATTTTTTTTTGTTTTTAGGCAATTTTACTCTTGATTGTAGAAAAGATTACCATTTTGAGCGAAGACTTTATGAATTCTTATTTTGACTAAATGAGGATTTAACATAAGAAATACTTAGATTTAAGGCAAGAATAATAAACTTGTCTTGGCACAAGATAATATTGCTATTAATTTAACAAAAATAATTTAAACACAAGAACTGTACTTACTCCAATAAAAAAAAAAAAAAGTTTTCGTTTAAGAATAGCTTAATACAGTCATTAATGTTACAACAAGAAAAAGAGTGTCTTTTCAAGTATCCTATTTCTTTATTTTAGATAATATTTATTCTTGATAATATATCTTGAACTGTATTCTCAAGTTAAGAAACATTAAATTTCAATTTAATCTCCAGAATTTATCCAATTCTCAATTAAATTCCTCTTAATTCTTGATAGGAGAATAATAAAATGATTAAATCAAAAAGTAGACAGATTATTAGTCAATGAAAAATATATCTACAACAAAATAACACATTCTCAATTCAATATATTTATTCTTGACCAATAATCTTGATAAAATATTCTTTTATTAAGAGATATTATATTAACAGCAAATATATATTCTTTGTCTAATCAACAAAATATATCTCAAGGCTAAAGAGTGCCTAATCTTACTTGAACAACTTTAAAGTAATCAAAGTAATAGCGAAGGATTCTCTATATAAAAAAATATTATCTTGGACAAAACAAACAAACTCTTTATTTAAACAACTTTGTTTTGATCTATTTTCTTACAGTATTCTTTGCTTAAGATATATTTGACTCACAATAAAATTTATTATTTATTCAACTAAGAAAATAAAATCTCAGTTATAGATAATGACTAAGTTTAATTCAATATTTTTAGGGTATTATACCTAATAGTGTTGTATTCTCACTTGAAGAATAATATTATCTGGCACGAAGTTACAAACTCTCAAATCAAAACATTAGGTACTGAATAGATATTGGATATCGTTTTTCTTTTGTCAAGAGAGTTTAGCCTCGCATCAAAACGATTGCAATCATTCGACGAAGAAGATGTATTTCAATTGTAGAAAGTGACTAATTTTACATAGACAATTTTAGAGTTTTCAATCCCAGAGTGATGGATTCTCTTTAGTAATAAGATTTCGTCTTGAACAAACCAAAAAAACTGTTGGTTCAAAACATTTTGTGTTGATCGGTGTTTGCAACAGTTTTCTTTGGATAAGATATATTTGACTCACAATAAATTTTATTATTTATTCAACTAAGAAACTAAAATCTCAGTTATAGATAATGACTCAATTTAATTTAATAATTTTAAGGTTTTCCACCTAAAAGTGTTGTATTCTCACTCGATGAATAAAATTATCTGGCATGAAGTTAAAAACTCTCAGATCAAAACATTAGGTACTGATTAGATATTGGGTATCGTTTTTCTTTTGTCAAGAGAATTTAGCCTTGCATTAAAACGATTGCAATCATTCGACGAAGAAGATGTATTTCAATTGTAGAAAGTGACTAATTTTACATAGACAATTTTAGAGTTTTCTATCCAAGAGTGATGGATTCTCTTTAGTAATAAGATTTCGTCTTGAACAAACCAAAAAAACTGTTAGTTCAAAACATTTTGTGTTGATCGGTGTTTGCAACAGTTTTCTTTGGATAAGATATATTTGACTCACAATAAATTTTATTATTTATTCAACTAAGAAAATAAAATCTCAGTAATAGATAATGACTCAATTTAATTTTATAATTTTAAGGTTTTCCATCTAAAATTGTTGTATTCTTACTCGATGAATAAAATTATCTGGCATGAAGTTAAAAACTCTCAGATCAAAACTTTAGGTACTGATTAGATATTGGGTATCGTTTTTCTTTTGTCAAGAGAATTTAGCCTTGTATTAAAACGATTGCAATCATTCGACGAAGAAGATGTATTTCAATTGAAGAAAGTGACTAGTTTTACACAGACAATTTTAGAGTTTTCAATACAAGAGTGATAGATTCTCTTTTGTAATAAGTTTTCGTCTTGAACAAACCAGAAAAACTGTTAGTTCAAAACATGTTGTGTTGATCGGTGTTTGTAACAGTTTTCTTTGGATAAGATATATTTGACACACAATAAAATTTATTATTTATTCAACTAAGAAAATAAAATCTCAGTTATAGATAATAACTAAGTTTAATTCAATAATTTTAGGGTTGTATACCTAATAGTGTTGTATTCTCACTTGAAGAATAATATTATCTGGCACGAAGTTACGAACTCTCAGATCAAAATATTAGGTACTGATTAGATATTGGATATCGTTTTTCTTTTGTCAAGAGAGTTTAGCCTCGCATCAAAACGATTGCAATCATTCGATGAAGAAGATGTATTTCAATTGTAGAAAGTGACTAATTTTACATAGACAATTTTAGAGTTTTCAATCCAAGAGTGATGGATTCTCTTTAGTAATAAGATTTCGTCTTGAACAAACCAAAAAAACTGTTAGTTCAAAACATTTTGTGTTGATCGGTGTTTGCAACAGTTTTCTTTGGATAAGATATATTTGACTCACAATAAATTTCATTATTTATTCAACTAAGAAAATAAAATCTCAGTTATAGATAATGACTCAATTTAATTTAATAATTTTAAGGTTTTCCACCTAAAAGTGTTGTATTCTCACTCGATGAATAAAATTATCTGGCATGAAGTTAAAAACTCTCAGATCAAAACATTGGGTACTGATTAGATATTGGGTATCGTTTTTCTTTTGTCAAGAGAATTTAGCCTTGCATTAAAACGATTGCAATCATTCGACGAAGAAGATGTATTTCAATTGTAGAAAGTGACTAATTTTACATAGACAATTTTAGAGTTTTCAATCCAAGAGTGATGGATTCTCTTTAGTAATAAGATTTCGTCTTGAACAAACCAAAAAAAACTGTTAGTTCAAAGCATTTTGTGTTGATCGGTGTTTGCAACAGTTTTCTTTATTTAACTCACAATAAAATTTATTATTTATTCAACTAAGAAAATAAAATCTCAGTTATAGATAATGACTAAGTTTAATTCAATAATTTTAAGGTTTTATACCTAAAAGTGTTGTATTCTCACTTGAAGAATAATATTATCTGGCACAAAGTTACAAACTCTCAGATCAAAACATTAGGTACTGATTAGATAATGGATATCGTTTTTGTTTTGTCAAGAGAATTTAGCCTTACATTAAAACGATTGCAATTATTCGACGAAGAAGATGTATTTCAATTGTAGAAAGTGACTAATTTTACATAGACAATTTTAGAGTTTTCAATCCAAGAGTGATGGATTCTCTTTAGTAATAAGATTTCGTCTTGAACAAATCAGAAAAACTGTTTGTTCAAAACATTTTGTATTGATCAATGTTTGTAATAGTTTTCATTGGTTAAGATATATGTCACTTACAACAAATTCTATTTTTTGTTCAACAAAGAAATATAATCTCAATTATAGAGAATTACTCAATTAACTCCAATAATTTTACAGTTTTCTATCTAATAGTGTTGTATTCTCACTTGAAGAAACATATTATCTGAAACGAAGAAAAAACTCTTAATTCAAAACATACGGTATTGACTGTTTTTGGATTACTTTTTATACTTCTTTATTGACGTAATAAAGACGTACAGTTTACAACTCAGCGTAATTAGCACGAGAAAAATGTTAACTAATAAAAAACTGACCAAGTTCGAGTCGGACTCGCGTACAATCCATTATTCCGTACTTACCATTATCTATAAAAATGGCAAAAAAAAAAACACGTTTGTTGTATGGGAGCCCCCTTAAATATTTATTTTATTCTGTTTTTTAGTATCTGTTGTTATAGCGGCAACAGAAATACATCATCTGTGAAACTTTCAACTGTCTAACTATCACGGTACATAACATAGCTACAGCCGGGTGACAGACATGGGAGTCTTAGTAATAGGGTCCCGTTTTTTACCCTTTGGGTACGGAACCCTAAAAATTATATAAGAATAAGGGTAAAATGCATAGATCGTAGTATGTAACCTAGATATGACGTATTAATATGATACCTAGAGTTTTGGCGGGAACGTGAAGAAGTCATGTCGCGTAATTGTGTTATTTTCCAAAACTTTTGTTATTTCAAGTGGTAATTGACCGAGCGAAGCGAAGGTCTCAGAGTTTACTGGGACAAATCGGCATTTGTATGTATGTTTGTATGTTTGTGTGTATAATTGTCCGACGATAACCTGCGTACCGTTGATCCGATCTTCGTGAAATTTTGTAGGCAAGTAGTTCATGACAATAACATTTTCAAGTTCGAGTATGAGCATAACCGGTCAAGGGGCTGCAAAGATATAGGGTCAAAAGGAATAAATCTGTACCAAATATTAATAATAAGCGCCATCTAGGACGCTTCTAACAAAACGTCCTAGATGGAGCTACTAAAAAAATGTACTTAAAACGCGGTGACGAGATCCGCAGACAGACAGAGCAACCGTCCAACCAACAGTCATCCAAGAAATCAATTTCAACCTTACCTTCGTTAAAATACGATACAAATATCGAATTGTTATACCTGACGTCATAAGATTCTTTGTATCTTTGTTTTTATTGTTTGTATCATATTACAATAACGCTAAGGTTGACATTTCTTTGGTGACTGAGGGTTGCCCCGTCAGATGGTGTGGCTTGCGCATTTCTATGCCGATACTTAAGATTTTTTTGTACGAAGTAGGTGGTAAAAAAAAAGTAGGTAACTTATGTCCGTCTCCTACTCTTAAACTATATCTATTCTAAAATTTAGCTCGATCCGTTCAGCCGTTTAGCCGTGATAACGCGATAAACACCCAGGCAGAGAGACAGATAGAGAGACAGAGCTACATTCGCATTTATAATGTTAGTTAGGCATAGGATAATTATGATTATGACGAACATTGAGCTATTATGCACCTACTTCGTACTAGAAGCGTTAAACTGCGATGTTATCGGTTATTTGTGGTTTTTGTCAGTCCCTAATACTACAGTTAATAGGGCTTGCTTTGTGATCATGCCTAGTGCTTTATAATTTGCCCGGGATATGAACCTACCTACTACGAGATATTTAACCGAATAAGGTTTTTTTACCAGCGTGTTTGATCGTAATTTGGCAAAGTGACCATAATAAAATGGGACATTACAATATATTGCGATGTCGCCTCTAGCCTTTGATCATCTCTTCTGTGTATCCAGTTGTTACCTTATCCTGTATTTTACCTATGCTAGTAGGTAAAGTACTAAAGGCAACCTTCATAAAATCTGATAATACCGGACGGCACTATCTAGGAAACCTTTTGACCTGAAAACCACAGCAGGTGTTAGGGGTTAGGTGCTGGCGATGTGCAGCATTTGTTGTCTGGAAGCCGAACCAGTAACGGCATCAGCATCAGTGTTATCATAATCATTTACTGTCATAAGAACCACTTTACCCACCTGTTATATGTCAAATCGATCGAAACCGTTGAAAGTGATCGAAAAATCAATGAGGCGTATTCCAAAAAAAAAAAAATATTTCTTAAATACTTACTAGATGGCGTAATAGTGCTATAGTTTTACCTGTCATTGTAATTTCTTTCGAAATATTTTATGTTTATTTTTTAAATCGTACATTTTGGCTCCACACGTTGTGTAACAAAAGAAACAAACTATTACGGTTATAGCTTCTCCCTTTCGCTGCCCCAGAAACTTAGATATAGCCATCTCTATCACAAGATGTCAGGTCAGGCCATGTATAGAAACCTCGCTACATGGCCAGGGCCCCTATTCGGAGAAATGACAAATGTAATTTCTCCGAATAGGGGCCCTGATCTGACATCGTTTGAAAGAGATGGTTATAATATATATATTATATAAGTTTCTGGGGGAGCGAAAGGAAGAAGCTATAGCCGTAATAGTTTGTTTCTTTTGCTCCCGTGAAATTCAAATCTAGCTGTCCTTTCACACGATGTCAGACCAGTGGGCTCATCCCGTAACTCTGAAAGCGATAGCGAGAGTTGCGCGAGCGGGACCGCGCATAGTGCGACTAAGTTGGTACGAGCGGGATGGCATGCTCTCGCAATCAAAATCACGAACGTTTCAAAGTTAGAGGATAACCCCGCTGGCCATGTATAGACAGTAGACACCCTAATAATATTCCACTGGTACGCTTTATTTAGCAACGGAATTTTAATAACCACAAGATTTTCGAGGTGCTATAAATACAAAAATTAAATAAACCAAGGCTTCAATGAAGAGTTATAATTATATAGCAACTTAAGTCGCAATTAAGAATGTGTGTCTCCATTGAAAACGGAGTTTTCAAAGCAAGAAAAATAAATCTCCGTCTAAGCTGCGTTTTTCAAACGTGTCGATAATGTACGACCCGATAATGTACGGCCTGGAATGTACGACCGATATTTGGCGTACCGAGCTGCAATGTTAACTAACAGGTCGTACAATACAGGCCGTACAATACGGGCTGTACATTATCAGCACGAGCCAATAATGCACGACCAGGAATGTACAGATAATCCGCGTACCTAAGAAAAGTACACGGTTTATCGGGTCGTACATTATTGGACTGTACATTCCTGGTCGTACTTTATTGGCACGTGCTGATAATGTACGGCCGATAATGTACAGCTTGATAAAAGACGACCCAGCCCTTATTGGCTGAAAGACTGCTCCTGTTGGTCGATCTGTCTATGATCTGTTTTGATTCCATGCATCGTTTGGACGCGATAGTGTGAATAGGGTAGTGTGCCATAAAACAATCTGATCTCCTTATAAAACACGCAATGGATCAAAGCAAGAACTAATGCTCCTTCATGTGAAATGCACTATCATTGAACCAAGATAATCGATATTTTCCATTAAAAAACAATCCGATCTCCTTATAAAGCACGCAATGGATCAAAGCAAGAACTAATACTCCTTCATGTGAAATTACCTATCATTGAACTAAGATAATAGATATTTTCCATAAAACAATCTGATCTCCTTATAAAACTCGCAGTAAATCAAAGCAAGAACTAACACTCCTTCATGTGAAATGCAGTATCATTGAACCAAGATAACCGATATTTTTCATAAAAAATAATTCGGTCTCCTTATAAAACACGCAATGGATCAAAGCAAGAATTAACAGTCCTTCATGTAAAATACACTATCATTGAACCAATAAAAATGTTATTCTCTATAAAAAAACAATATGGTCTCCGTATGAAACATATAGTTTATTGAACCAAGAATTTATTTTTATTTTATTGTAGCGCTCATATTATTAAACCAAGAATCAATATTTCTTTACTTGAGGAACATAATTTTATTGGACTAAAGATAGAAAGATCTTCACTGAACACACATATATTAATGAAGCAAAATTATTCACACTATTAGGTGAAGATAATTGTATCTCCATACAAATTAGATAATGATATTGAATTAAGACTAATAGTCATACAATTTTTACTGAATCTAGAACACTGAAATTATTCAGCGAAGACAATCTCATCTCCATATCAAATAAAAATAAAATTGAATGAAGAACTTAAAATTATTCACCAAAGAACACTAATTATTTAAGTAAGATTAATTGCGTTCTTCAATGTAGATAAACTAATCTCCGTACAAAAGGAATAAAAATTGATGCAAAACTTAAGCTGCTTCACTGAAATATGTCACGGCTCTAGTTAAGAAGCTCTTCTTTTTCCTCAAATAATTTCAGTCTTTGTTGGGAGAATATAATGTATTCAGTCAATAATGCAAATGTTCTGCTCAAATATTTGGATAAAATAATATCAAGACACCCATATTTACTATTTTCAAGAATATATTGTTTTCCCCATATACGAATCACGGAATGTCTTGCCCAATAGATATATTCTTTAATCAAAACAGTGTTTTTTTTTCTTGGGAGTATAGAATGTCTTCAATCAATACTGCAAACTGCTTCAAGTGAATAAATGAATATTTAGATATGAGAATTACAGATTCTCGAATTTAAAATTATGATCTACTTAAACAAAGAAATCAATACTTTCTCATATTAAGAATATAATAATGTCTTGCTCAGAGTTAATAAATTCTTTGTCGAAATAATATTATCAAGACAAATATTTACTAATTTGAAGAATATATTGTTTTCCCCATATACGAATCACGGAATGTCTTGACCAATAGATATATTCTTGATTTTAAACGGTTTTTTTTTTCCGTGTATGCGCCGCTGCCGCGCGCGCCTTGTTCGAGCACGCTGTTAGCGTGTGTACGCGCCGCTGCCGCGCGCGCCTTGTTCGAGCACGCTGTTAGCGTGTGTACGCGCCGCTGCCGCGCGCGCCTTGTTCGAGCACGCTGTTAGCGTGTGTATGCGCCGCTGCCGCGCGCGCCTTGTTCGAGCACGCTGTTAGCGTGTGTACGCGCCGCTGCCGCGCGCGCCTTGTTCGAGCACGCTGTTAGCGTGTGTATGCGCCGCTGCCGCGCGCGCCTTGTTCGAGCACGCTGTTAGCGTGTGTATGCGCCGCTGCCGCGCGCGCCTTGTTCGAGCACGCTGTTAGCGTGTGTATGCGCCGCTGCCGCGCGCGCCTTGTTCGAGCACGCTGTTAGCGTGTGTACGCGCCGCTGCCGCGCGCGCCTTGTTCGAGCACGCTGTTAGCGTGTGTATGCGCCGCTGCCGCGCGCGCCTTGATCGCAAACGCTGTTAGCGTGTGTGCGTGCTGCTGGCGAGCACGCCCTCATCGAAGATTCTGCTGGCGCGTGTGCGCCCTGGTTACGGGCGCGCCTCTTTCTCTTCGGGTTCAGTAATGCCTCACGTCGTGCCTCTTGCTGTGAAATCTTTTCGCCCTGCGAAGAGTCATCGGGGAAGTACAGCGCCTTTTTTTCCCCGATGTGAAAGCTTTTCGTGAATCGAAGAGTCACCGGGGAGTACATCCTCCTATTTCCCCGGTGTGAAATCTTTTCGCCCTGCGAAGAGTCATCGGGGAAGTACAGCGCCTTTTTTCCCCGATGTGAAAGCTTTTCGTGAATCGAAGAGTCACCGGGGAGTACATCCTCCTGTTTCCCCGGTGTGAAATCTTTTCGCCCTGCGAAGAGTCATCGGGGAAGTACAGCGCCTTTTTTCCCCGATGTGAAAGCTTTTCGCGATTCGAAGAGTCACCGGGGAGTACATCCTCCTGTTTCCCCGGTGTGAAAGCTTTTTGCTATGTGAAGAGTCGCCGGAGGGTTACATGCGCCTTGCCTCCGGTGTGGTTCAAAGCTTATCGGTATGGGCCCGTACCGATAAGTCACTGAGTGGGTTGGTTGGTCTAAGCCAATGCCTTGTAAGTACTCAGTGTCCTGTTATTATACGTACGTACGTTCATGCTAGTCGGAATTTTGATTTGTGGTCAGTATCAACCGCAAATTAAAATACGTCGAAGCTTTTTGGGGTATTTTTTTCATTTGTGATGCCATGTGACTTATTAACTAATATGAACATAACTCACCTAACATAAACTAATGAACTTACCCAATAATAGGGATAATGAGAATACTTTGAAATCTCGTGCATTTGATTTCAGACACAACTGATGATGACCACTAGAATCGTCAACAACAGCGAGACGAGGCTGGGCTCTTTGACTCCTCATGGAGTGATCCAACCAACGAGATCTCTGCCTCTACTCATTTCCGGATCTTCAGAAGACTACGAGCCTGACGAGGACGCCAGGGTGTCAGAAGAGGCCGTATTAGAAGATTGACTGTAAAAACGGATGACTCGACGGCAAAACTATAAAAGGAGAAGCTCGACCCGCGCGCAGTCATTCTTGTTCGAGACTTTGTGCGGAGCGGACGTGTTTCTAGAAATACTTATTCATTGTAAAGTTAATTATCGTTTGTTTTTATTAAAGAAGTAATTATTGTTGGTAATTGTGAAATATATAACTTTGAAAACTATACCCACTTCTGTTTTCTAATAGTATTTTATTATTTATTTATTTTATTTATTTATTTATAGCCATTTATTCCGAACATTGGTAAGTAATGTATAATTTGTATTAAATTATTTTCACAAAATGTCCCTCTGCTCGGTGTGCCTTTTGGCATAGGCCATTTTATTACTATACAGTATATTTTTAGGAATTGCCTCTGCAACCATAGGAATGTGAAGGACAGGCGAAACGCTAAAATGGAATACTTAATTAACTGTTGATTATCTATTATTTTGTTTTATAACAACCAGGAAACTGTTCTGGTGTGATATAACTGAAAAAAGGTATTTTTTTTTATAAATACTTCAAAACCTTTTCGATTACAGAAACGAGTTAATAATAGTAGGTTCAGGTTATATAATTTATAGCAACCTGAAACCCTTCCAGTAAGAGTCTGATGATGAGAGGTTGTAAGTACCTCTGGCAACCATTCCATTATTGAATTATTTCCGGCTAGGGGTCGTCCATTAATCGTGTGACATTTTTAGCTACTTTTATCGCCCCCACCCCTGGTCCCCCCAAAATATCATGTAATTTTTGGAAAAAACTATCTTAAATATTTTCAGATTATTAACTTTGAAAACAGATAAAAAATAATTTTATTCTAGAAAATTAAGCACCGTGAAAAAGTGGTGGAAATTAGAAATTCACGTTGAACGAAAAAATAAATAAATGTGATATATGATACAGCTCCTCTCCCCCTTTCGAGCGTGTTTAATGGTCCTCTACGGCAGTGGAGGCACAGCCAAACTTTTTAATCAATCACAGTTTACTAGACAAAGACTACAACAACTACCCCAGTCATCAGTTTAAGAAATTTGGTCAAATTTACAAAATTTATTTATTTACAAAATTAGTTGTGTCAATCAATCTTTAAAAATCATCTTTAGGTATCTGAGAATCTTCAACAGTTCTTGTCCCAGGTACATACACTTTAAATGAAAACTCAGTCCTCGGGAATGATCCAGGGTTAATCATTTGACAGTCTTGATATGTTCTCGCATAAGGTTGAAAATGGTCTGCAACCACTATCAAATCTGGTATGGGATATACGCTTAGCGCATCTACATGCTTCCAATATACTGGTTGAACTCCTAAAGGCAATGGTGACAGCGTACATTGACTTAACAACGTTTTCATGAGATGATCGGGAATATCACCGGATTCAGGGAAGTGTATCGAGTTTCTGCACATTTTCATCACTAAATCTTGTCTTATTATGACAATTTCTTGAGTACAGTACTGTATTCTGCATGGATTTGTTGTGAAGATGACAGCATCACCTAATCTGTCTCTTATATCTTTGGTTATAGAGTTTGGAATTGCTGGTCTGGGTAAAATATTTGCTGCCGCAGGATCACCTCTCCCGGGAACGAAGATAAATTTTGTTGTGTCTTTTAGCTTTTTAAATTGGTTGATTATTTCTCCCAAGTTCGTGAGAGCGATTTTTAGTTGAGAGCTATGTTCGTGTCCGTATGGATTGGACAGAAATTCTCCGATAAATACAATGGCTAGAGGCGGGAAGTCATTATAGCCCGTAAATAAAATTTTTAGCTTTGACATAACCTTCAAGTTGTCAAACCAGCAGTCTGAGAGAAAGATGATCATTCCGTCTCTATCTTCCTTTTCTATTTTTAGTAGACTTTTCGAATTCTTGAGCAATATTTTAGACTTGCCACCAAATGTGTTCAAATTTCCAAAATATGGTAGAGACGCACATCTGTTCTCCGATGGTGGTAGCACAAGTCCGGTTACATGCAACAACTTGTCATCGTAGTAGCCTTCTACTAATACAAAACTGTTTTCAGTAAACAGACCGGAATGAAACCTTGCTTCCGAGATATCTAGCACAACACTACCTGTAGGATCTTCTAGGTAATATTTCCCTTCGGTCAGCTGTGTGAGCATTCCTAACGCTATAACCTCATCAATTCTACTTGAAGAGCTAAGCAATACCTCTACACTACGTAGCTTAAACCTGGTCTCGGCTTCAGCTAGAGGCAAAGCTTCCTGTGCGAATAGTTTGTTCCGTAATGTCCTTTGCATTATTACAGTATACCTGTCTATCAAAAACTGGGCCTTCCATTTAGGATCTGGATATAATGTGTTATTCGTACTCACATCTTTGACGAACCGCTTCCTTTCGCTGTCGTAGCACAGCTTCGGTGCAGTAAATGCGTCTATTACGTTAAGTACAGTCTCCGTCTCCTCAAGACCTTGTGAGGAACACTCTCTGTAGGCAGTCTCTAAGTGATGCTTCTCCAACACAGGCTGCGAAACACACTGGTGAAGTAAATGTGCAGTAAGTTTGTCGATCGCGGCTTGCCGCTGCTCGGACGATAGAGTTAAAATTTGTTCCGCTACGTAAGTGCTCGCTTCTCTGCGGATGGTGAAGCCACTGAGTTTGAACGCATTGTTGACTTCAGCGCGTATTTGTTGTAAGTCTCCCATGATTCCATTAAATAAAATGAAAACTTTTAAAAACAAACGAAGCAAGGAAGGCGCGGCGCGCGAAAAATGACAATGACAGACGGTTGATTTTTATTTTTTATTTATTCGCCCATTTCTGGGCAGGCTAAAGCCATTAAGGCCATACCGCCTTGTCTTCCGTATTGTTTTTCCCTATATTTTTTTTTGCCTCAGTGAAGTGGTAGAGACTTTACTAGAAGCTTCTATGGACTGTTGGAAACAACACGAATTGTCACGTTTCACGATACTATACTATTCACCAACACTCGTACACTTTCAACGAACACTTAATGGATAAAATGCCACCATTTTTATGCATTAACACTCGATATAACACAAGTATTGGAAAATAATACAATAGCGCGACATGGCTTCTTCATGATCCCGCCAAAACTCCCCCAGGGACCCTATTCCTGTGCGCTCGAGATTATCTCGGTCACTGTCTCTCTAATTTAGAATTTAATGGGAGTGAGAGTGACCGAGATAAAATGTCATTTCTCCGAATAGGGTCCCAGACGGTTGACCATAATGACAATAAAAATGTATTTTTTTTTTCCGTCTATATTGTGCAACTAAAGCAATTAAGCCCACACCGCCACGTCTTAAGTATTTAACATTTTATTTATTATTTCATAACTAAAAAAAGTCTGTCTGCCAAGACATGCTTCAGTAGGGTAGTCCAATCTTCTACAGAGTTTTGGCACTTACACTAAAAGACACGATTCACCACTTTATGATTGGTTCACACCACACTTGTGCACAGAAAACATAATATTTCACAAATGTATTACTTTACCCTTTGATTATCTAACTATTTAAAATAGAATAGAAAGCAAATAATACCAAATAATATATAAATACCAAATAATAGAAAGCAGTGAAATGATATTTTCATGTTGGCCTAAAACTCGCACAATATCGAACTTTTATGAAGTAAGTACTTACACAGAGCTAAAGTCTAAGCTAGAGTCTAAATATACATTATAATTTATTTGTAAAGTTGCTCTGAACTTTTCAAATAAATTATAATATATATTTAGACTCTTTTTGTAGAATAATCTCTTACAATTAACTTTGCACTTCTACCCAGGTCCACGAACTGTACTAAACTAAGTATGTACCACATGCCTCTATAGTTTTGTCAGTAATTAGAATAACAAAATCAGACATCGGAAGCTGTTTTCATCAAGCATGGCGCTTACCATTAGACGATTTGCTAGTCTCTTCGATGTAAAAAGAAAAATTTCGACACCAATATTGTATGAGGCTTAATCCTAACTAATAATATAAATGACAAAGTAAGTCTGTGTTTTTCGCGTTATCACAACTAATTGGCTGAACGGATCGAGGTGAATTTTTGCATAGATAGCTTAAAGGTAGGAGATGGACAGGCTACTTTTTTTTTGTACGTTCATGCGAATAGCCAGTTTCCTTTAAAACAAAAAAATATAAAAAGATTACCCATTGATTAATTACACGACAGAAATAACATTTTAATTCCAATTAATAAACTAAATAAGTAAGCTTACAGCCAATTTAAATCTTATATCTACGGAATACAAAAGGTTTGAAGTAAGCATTATGCGTGCATAACTAACCACGTAGACCTTATAACAAATATTTTCTGATTGCCCTACGATTAGGCACCTATGGACTATGGACTACAACATTGCTGTAGATACGGATTTGCTGTTTATCTCGGCATCACCTTGTCCCTCATTGTCTTGTGTCCAGCAACGGTTGATTTGCCGGCTATAGCAATGTATTATTGAGTGACTCCTCTCCCACAGTCATGGTACATTCGAATTTAACATCCTCGTGCGTTTTTAGGTGTGCTTTTAGATGAGCTTGTTGGATACATTTATAATCACACAACGTACAATGGTAAGGTTTTTCTCCAGTGTGCTGTCTTATATGTCGTTTCAAGTCTCCATGTTGTATAGACTTGTAGTCGCACAAATGGCATTGAAACGGTTTTTCGCCGGTGTGAGTCATCATATGCCGTCTTAGTTTGCTCGTAGTGTCAGTTCGATAATCGCACATAGTACATTTAACATTTTTTTCTCCATAATGAACTTTTAAATGTTCTCTGAATCGTACATAATGTTCCGATTGGTAATCACATCCGATACAAGTGTAGATTTTTTCGCCAGAATGTGATTTCATGTGCAACTTTAAATGACCCAGTTGTATTGATTTGTAGTCACATAGTTTGCATTGGTACGGTTTTTCTCCAGTGTGTGTTTTTATATGTTGCTTTAAATTGCCTGCTCGTACTGATTTGTAGTCACACATGTTGCATTGATACGGTTTTTCTCCAGTATGACGTCTAATATGCTGTTTCAAATGTCCAGGTTGTCCAGATCTAAAATCACAGATATCACATGCGTAAGGTTTTTCGCCTGTATGGGTCCTCATGTGTCGTTTTAATGTGTCTGCTTTTCTTGATCTGTATTCGCAGAGATCACATTTAAATCGCTTCTCACCAGGAATTGATTGTCTGGCTTTCTTAGGCAAAGGCACTATTTGTTTATTCAGAGACGTTATACTACTGGCAGGTTGGGTTTGTTGGTTTATATCTTGGGTATGTGGATTTGCACTATCAGTGTCGAGGGAGTCAGAATCATTGTCTTCATCTTCAAAATCTGATTCAACTTCAATTTTCACTTGTAGAATAGAAGCGATATAGGGAAGCGGCTCATCACTACTGTGTTGGATCTCGGACTTTTCATATTGCTTCTTAGCGTCTGTAGCCATTTCTACAGCACTGTTATAGCTTTGTGAAGAGCTCGGTAAAGATTCTTCTGTCGAATCACTCATAGCTGACTCAGCGATCCCTCATTGAAGTTTTTAGTAAGTACAAAATATGACAATTTTATTTTTCTAATTTTTAACATTGGTCGGGTTGTGAGAAGTACATACTGCAGTCTGTGAACGGCAGGAAAATTGGTTTATCGGACGCCAATCCAGGTATTTTGAAGCAAATGTTACGTGGACAGTTAATAATTCTGATAATAGGTACCTAAGAAATCACTGGAGAAAAGAAAAATGACATTGAAAATGTTTTTTCAACTTTCTTGGAAAAAAGAAAACAAGCAACAATGGACGAAAGACAAAATTTAACTTGACATTTTGACATTGAAATTTAGAAAAAAAAAATAGTTTTTTTTTTATGTGCTTTGGCTCCACACGTTGTGTATTTAGCGAGTGTCTTTGTAATATTTCATGTAAACTACATCATTTCACAACATTAAGAAGTCTTATTCATAGTCTAAGTCAAAGTAAGTCAGGGTTAAGACCAAGTCATTCCACAGTAAAGTGATGGAGATTTTACTAAAGGCTTCTAAGGAGTTTTGGAAACAACACGAAATGTCACGTTTTACGACATTGTACTTTTCACCAACACTCCTCCAAGTTCACGAACACTTAATGAATAAAAATCCAATGTTTTTATACTTAACGCTCGAATTATCACAAGTTTTGGCAAATAATACTTTTCTGAGTAAATAATACAATGACGCGACATGACTTCTTCACGTTCCCGCCATACCATAACACCATCACAAGCTTTTTTTTTCTTTTATTTTTTGGCTCCACATAATGTATATTTAGCCAGCGTTTAAGTATTGTAATATTTCAGTGAAGTCAAATATTTCAAAAAAAAAAATTGTTCTAAAATACTTACTAGATGGCGTAACAGACCCATCTATATAGTTTTACCTGTCATTGTCATTTCTGTCGAAATATTTTATGTTTATTTTTTAAATCGTAAATTTTGGCTCCACACGTAGTGTATTTAGCCAGTGTCAACTATTGTAATATTTCAAATGAAGTCAAAGTTACGTTACTTGAAATTGTCTAAATACACATGTCGAGCCAAAAAACACGAGAGAAAAAAAAAAGGCACACATACATTTTTTTGTCTTTCATGTCTTGACAGTGACAGAAAATCTCAAGGTACATCTAACGCCATCTATTGGGTACTTTTATAACCAGGTTTTTTTTTTTTTAAAACGCCTCATTAAATAAGTCTCATTCACTGTCTGAGTCAAGCAAAGTAAGTTACAGTTAATTCCATGTCATGCCCCAGTAAAGTGGTGGAGACTTTACCCGAGGTTTCTTTGGAGTTTTGGAAACAACACGAATAGTCACCTTTCACAACAGTAGTAACGTTTCAGAACATTATACTATTCACCAACACTCGTGCAAGTTCACGAACACTTAATGAATAAAAATCCACCATTTTTACACATTAACACTCGAAATACACAAGTTTTGGAAAATAATACAATGACGCGCCATAACTTCTTCATGTTCCCGCCAAAACTCCCTGGGCAGTTCAAAGTTGGCACTCAAAATTAGTATGGTAGTCAATATCAACACAACGATTTATCTATCTTTGTCAATGTCAATGTCAAAATCAAATGCGAACTGCGAAGAGCTAAGATGAAAATAATTTTAAAAAAAATATTAAGAAATTTTTAGAAAAAACTCTAAATATCTGAAGAAACGAATTGCAAATTTACTTAAACATATTTCATGCACAAACAGTTTAATCGCTTATTTTTTTTAGTATAACCAGGTCCAGACGCCAACAAGTACGTACATACCGTTATTGCATAAATTATTTTATTTTTCTGACTGAATTATCCGTCGCGAGTTGTAACCAGCTATGCTGAAATACCGGTTTCCTCGAACAAAGACTCATATCAACTTCACCCAGCTTGCAGATACCAGTTTGTTTTACTTTTACAATAAAATTCTACCACAATCATTCTCACTATAAGTTTAAGCCTATGTACTTAACTAGAGTTATCATACTAGTGACTAAACTTTATTAGGGGCGGCAACTGGCCGTATTTTGTTAAAATAAAAGTGTAAAAATAGTTTTAGAAATGTGTTTTATGATATTCTGAAATTTTCGTGGCCATTACTCAAGTTTTTAGGAGGTGTTGAGAGGATAGTCCTTCCGTGAGGTTTTGTCGCATTTGATATTTGACATTGTATCTGTCGCTCTGTTTCTCGTGTGTGCGATAGAGAAATTTAGTGAATTTTCCGATTTTTTTTTATGAAATTAACGTTTCCGGGGTAGTCTGTTATCACCCCCTAAATCTCCATTTCCATAGTTTTTCACCGAGTAGATAACATCTAAATCGGATAACAATTAGGGGTGTGTACCAGACTAAGCTTTTTGTATGCATGAGGCGGCAGTATACTCCATTCTTAAAATCAGTATTCTCTTATTTTTTCACGGCCAGATTCAACCATGTTCTAACTAGCAAATAAGTATTATGAGTTTTTTTTTTCTTTTTTTTATTCTCTTTTTATTTGGGGACTTTGGCCAACATTAGTATGTCAGTCCCATCGCAACTTAAACTGTTCACATGCCAAAAAGGAAATATGAAGTTGTTACATACACCTCGCGCTGAATGACTCAATCCTCACAACTTTTACTAAAAATA
Source organism: Apocheima hispidaria (assembly GCA_947579745.1). NCBI lineage: Eukaryota > Metazoa > Arthropoda > Insecta > Lepidoptera > Geometridae > Apocheima > Apocheima hispidaria. The sequence continues at coordinate 3,423,632 of OX388169.1, forward strand.
CAAACTGCTGTATTCCAAAGAACCTTCACCGGAATATTATAATCAAGCCACTTTAAAACGAAGTCTTGTCGTCATTTTGCTGTGTGACTTTACAATGTTTATAAGGAGGAAACAGTGGCTATTGTTCGTCATAATTGTTTCTTGTGTAAGATATACTTTTTTTAATTAATTAATTTAACTATTGAGTACCACTCTGTTTTCAATGTTAAGTAGTTCTGCCATGTAGTAAAGGTCTGTAAAGTTTTTGTGCAGTTTTAATACACTAAATAGGAATGGTTTTTAATTGACTGCCCTAGTAGGTCGGAATGTTTTTGGGGTGTATGTATGTTTGATCCTCCTCCTCTTGTAGCCTAAACGGCTTGACCAATTTTGACGAGTGAGGTGTCAGTGCATTCTTCTTTATGTCTGGCATGACATAGGTTGCATTTTACAGTCGGGTGCTTTATTTTTATTTTGATAATCTATCCTCGGGATTCTGAAACGTATGTTAATTTTGACAACAGATTAATTCTAATGCTGCCTTTGTCTGGCACTAAGCAAATGACAATGACAGCAATAGACTTAATCTGTTGACAAAATTAACAAATGTTTCAGACCCCGAGGTATACATATCAGAGAATAAGCCCTTTTCTAGTAATACACACAGGCTGAACCGCTTATGATAGATTGTATTTTTATAATTTCTTAACCTTACCACCTTTATTTCCTTAAACTTTAACTTAACTTTAAAGGCTTATAGAGTAATTTTTATGTAGTTTAAAAGAGTTTGTGCCTTTCTCAATTAAATTCAATCAATTCAGTGTATATTTACTGTTTCAGGTAAAATTTTCTACAATGGAAAAATTGCGGCATTTTCAAAATTTTTCGTGGTAAGTATATTTATAAGTTTTTTATGGTATGTATATGTAAGTTGTGGTAGCTCAGTGCACGCCAGCGTCACATTCGTGGGGTCGCGGGTACGAACCCGGACGGGCCCGTAGCAATGAGTTCTTTGTAACTTATTTACGGATTATACTTGTACCACTTGGTTTTCTGTGAACAAAACGTGTGAGTAAATAACATATTCCCATATGTTATATTAACATATTTCCGAAGCTAAGACCAACAAAGCTACGAATGCATAGCAAACAATACTCTGCCATTTAATAAAGCAAATAAAGCAAATAATGCACTTGCAAATAAAGTTCAATTTGGATTATTGACACGTTCGGCTACTGTCGGAAATCGGTCTGCGCTTTTCTGCGTAATCGAAAACTGCCGCTCGGAATTATTTCTTGCGTAAAACTTTACTACAGCATCGCCAATGTTCCAGGTGTAAGCCGGACTGGTGCCTTCCCAGTACTAGTAAGGAAACGGACGAGCTTCTACGACAGTGCGCCAACATACAAGCCTCGCAGGCGACATGCGACATCAGTGACGTCATCAAGAGGAGCAAGGCGTTCCCCATCCCTTTCCCTATTGAGACTGTCAGGTGAGATAGAGACGAAAATACTTCAGAATACATCCATTGCAACAATCTGCCATTTGCATCCAACGGTTGCCTGCGACCTTAACAATGTCGTTGGTCCCACTGGTGGAAGGCCTACCTAAGCTGCGTCTTCCGGTTCGTGGTCACCACTCAAGAATATACAATGTCGCCCATCGGCAAGTGACCGCCCGAAAAGGGCTTATAGTACTCATCATTATGAACAACTTTTACTATGGGACCAACCATGAAATCGAGAAATAAATATTTGCTGTTCCATAGAAAAATGTCAATGACACTCGACAAAATGTACAATCATATGTTTAAAATGTAAAATCATTATGAACAACTTTCAATATGGGACCAAACCTGAAATCGAGAAAAAAAAATGCCACGGTTAGCGCGGCAAGGCGATTGGTCAAAATAATGACAACATTACGAACTTTTTTGAACATTCAACACTACTACATATAACAACAAAACAGAACACTCATCATCATCAGCCAGAAGACGTCCACTGCTGAGCAAAGGCCTCACACTTTAAGCAAGTGTGGGGCTGCCATAATCCCCACGCTTAGCAGGGGGCTTGGAGATTATTGAAGGCTCACCGTTTACTCAGAGGACGCTGCTCTCTGTCTTCCGATTCTGGTCGCAGTTTAACACACACATATATATATATACACTAGCTTGCCCGCGCGGCTTCGCTCGCCTAGCCTACAGGAAATGAAACACTCCATTTCAACTCTTTCGGGGTTGATTTTCGACAAATCTAGAGAAATGCCTTTCTAATTTTTTTTTGTTTATTACATAAACCGAGTTTAATTGCCTTAGCAAAAAAAAATATGTATAATATATTTCCATACAAACCTTGGAGGTCCCACAGAATTCTCCTTATTAAATAAGACCATTTTGTCCCTTTGGAAGTGGAATTTCGCAAAGTACGTGCTTATCACCTTGACCGTTTGAGGAGTATTTGGTTAAAACTTCACAACTATCATAAGCGGTTTGTTCGTTTAGTTCACAGATCACACCTAGATTCTGCATTCAGGACGCTCGTAGCGCACCACACATCAGTCTAAATACACTTATAAGAAATTATTTTGATGGGTTGATCGTTATGTTAGTTTAGGTTAGGCGTAACCTTGAGATAGCCAATGAGAACACTTGGTCGCGCTCCCCGTGACCCGCGCCGCTCCTCAAACTTTGGTGACTTTTTGTAGGAACAACGAATCTCGTAATGCGGTATCTAGTGTGATCTGTGGTTTAGTTATATATATCCTAACTAATATTATAAAATCGAAGGTAACTCGTGTCTCTCTGTCTGGGTGTTTGTCTTGTTTCGGCTAAACGGCTGAATGGATAGAGGTGAATTTTTGCATAGATAAAGGTTAAGGGTCGGAGACGAACATAGGCTACTAATTTTTTAGGTCCGCGCGGACGAGGTCGCGTGTAACAGCTAATATATATGTCGTCAAGGGAGGCCGATTGTTATCCTGATCCGACATCTTATCTTTGTTTCGGGACGTCAATTAATGTAAGACCACAAATCACTGCTTATTGTTCTTTACAAAAGTTATCTTATTATTAATTTGTCTTCTTTCACTCATTAATCCAAAAGTTCTTTATTTCCTTTTTCACTAAATTAAACTTCAACTAATTAAAGTCAAATGGCTACTCTCTAAACGTAATACAGTTCCTGGGCATGCACGCGTCTACCACGCGCTTTTTCAACACAATGCTGCGCCGGCGCCGAGACTGCAGAAGCGTCACGAAGGTGTCGCTTGCGTTCTGAAGCACACCATTGATGACGGCCATGCCGACATATATATTATCCACATTTTAAGTCCCTTGAGCCATAGATTCAATAATAGTAATATGCCTTGGTGTTTTCAGACTGGAAACGCTAAAAGAAAGAAGGCCAATAGATAGATTGCAGAAAAACATAGTGTCGGCGTACCCCATCTTACACGAGAGGGTACTGCTTCTGATGACGCATTTTCTAATCTATAAGAGGTAAGATTAGATTTAAGACGGTATTGTGAAGGTTTTTTAAATAGGACCAGAAATATTGTCTGGAGCTAAATGGAGAATGCTATAATCTGAACACCAACCGAACATCAATGGTACATCGTGAAGAACAATGCAGGATTGATTTTTTGAAATAACGCAATATATTCGTAGTTAAAGGCAGTTTAAGTTTTTTGCGTTGAAATTACGACGAGGAAAAGTAGTTTTTATTTAAAAAAACAAAACCTATCAGCCTAGATTGTGGTAACCCATATCTTGCATTTTTTCTTGTCCCATCAGCGCCTTTGTCTACATTTCATCATAATCTGTGTTTTATGCCCGTCTGCACTAAAACCATCAGAGATAAAACTTAGCTAATCTCCGAATGCTGAAACGATATTAACTTTGACAACAGATTAATTCTAATGCTGCCTTTGTCCGGCACTAAGCAAGTGACAAAGGCAGCGACAGAATTAATATGTCGTCAAAGTTAACAAACGTTTCAGTATTCGGGGGTAAGCATCACCTAAACTAAGTCGGACTTAGACATCAACTTCCTCTGCATCAACCAGTTCAACTGACGTTTGAATGAAATTGAAATAATGATAAACTTCTATGGTAGGAAACCAAGGTATCTCTACTACAGTGGATGAGCCTCAAAGTATTGATGAGCCTCACGTCACTTGGGAACGCACGTCGGCCATGTTTTGTATTCCAGCCAAGCTAGTACGTTAGCTGTTAAAAGCTGTCAAATGTTTTTGAAGTGTTAGGAAATCAGTAGTGAAAGGGGTGGAGTTGATGCCATATTATTGTGTATTCAAAGTGCCGCAGATGACGGGGCTTGTAACAGGTTCTCTTTTTTCTTTCGTCAGTGCCTACGACAGACAGTTTTGTTTGACACTGACACTTGACCGCAAAGCGCTCGCGCAAAATCGGTGACTTAAAGTTAGGACATGTCTCACGAATTTAGGCAAGCTGCTAAGTTTGGTGCGACGCATTTTCCACTGTTAGGTACGTCCTAGAGAATTAATTAAGTATGAACTTAGGAGCCGTCAAAGTTTAGTGCCAACGGGCATTACTGTTTTTTTTAATTCATTTTTTTCTTTTCCAGAGAATTCGGCAGCAGCATAGAGAAAGCTTTCTACAAAGACATGACCATACAAGAGTTCATCGACAGATTGTTAACTAAACGCGCCGTCTCTTTTGTGGGACCGAACGATTTTTATATACTACTGGGAGGGGAAAAGGGGTCTGTATTAAGTCTTACCTCTCTCTCTCTCTCTTTTGTATCCCACATGATGGAGGGGGTCAGCCATCCTTACTCTTATCTTCAACTTCGCTCTATCCTCATCTTAGGAAACCTTTTGTAATGGTAGGAATCTTTTACAGATTCTGCTTGTAGAAGAACCGCACTTTGGCCAGTTATTCAACCGCCAAGGAGTAGTGTGCAGATGATTCCGTTCCGGATTGAAAGGCAATGTTTGCAGCGCAATTACTGGCCATAAAGAGATTTAACGTGTTATATCTCAGGGTGACGCGCGCAGTGCAATGCCGCGCAAAGTATCCCACCAAGCGCTCCCCATTTAATCTCTTTAGAGGCTGATTCGCATTTTAGCAAAATCTGTTCTCATTTTAGACCATTTGAGAGTATCGGGTTCAAATTTCACGTCGCTATCATAAACGGTTTGGTCTATTCTTTGCTTCCTAGAAAAGGGCTTGTTCTTCAATATATTATGTACTTAGATGAAAACTTCGCGGGTTGATTAAGTTTAATAAGTTTTTGTGAAAAATCCGGAAAAGCTTTTATAGAATCCGTAATTGGTAATGTAACCCCCGAATACTGAAACGTTTGTTAACTTTGACAACAGATTAATTCTAATACTGCCTTTGTCTGACATTAAGCAAATGACAAAGACAGCAATAGACTTAATCTGTCGTCAAAGTTAACAAACGTTTCAGTATTCGGGGGTAAGCTAATCAAAATGAGTCCGAACTCCATCAATCTACTGTTAGTTACTGAGGAGTTCCGTTTCCCACCTTCCGTCTCCATCGTCAGATCAGATCGCTGCCATAATATTGTATTGTCATCGGAATTTGACAGGCATGCATAATTTCAACTCAAATGAACAAGGAGAACTGGTCTAAAATTCAGTTGCAAGATTTGACCTTAACATAGTTACATACATACAAATATCGCAAGTTAAATAAAAGTTTCTAAAAATTCCTTCAGTGACCATCTGGCCTATATGAACTTCACACTAATATAATAAATGCGAAAGTTTGTGTGTAAGTAAGTGTGTTTGTTCCCGTTACTCTGGTACTCTGTTACGGCTGAACAGATTTGAATTAATTTTGGTACGGTGCTAGCTTATACCCTGGATTAACACAGAGGCTACTTTTTATCCCGGAAAAATATTCGGTTCCTGTAGAAAAGCGGGTGAAACCGCGGGGCGCAGGTAGTAATTTAAAAGATTTCTGTTCCAGTGAGAGAGAACAATGGGAGAACGTGGGGACGATGCATCAGCGGGACCCGCTGGTACTCAACAACTGCCTGAGCTACGACGAACTGAAGATATCCGCCATGTTGTACGTCAGTTCTCACACCGAGTGTATCAATAACGGAGAGAGACGGAACAGTGGGGTGGTGAGCGAGACGGATATAGAGGATCACGCTGTTATTATAGGTAGGAACAACGCCCCAACGTACGAAGAAGCAGGGTTTGAAAAAATCCGATTTTTATAACAAATATCAAAAATCCGATTTTTTATATATATCCGATATATATTAGATACATATCCAGGCTAAGAAAAAGAAGCAAATTTTCCCAAGAAAGTGAAAATTATTAACGCTAGGCTAAGCACCAGGGAATCCCCATTTTTTTATTACCTCGTAAAATAAAACTTATATGATATGAAGTTAAGTTTTGAATTTCAATAAAAAGTAAGCCGTACTGGTAAGTGAAAGTAGAGGGGATTTCCCCAACTTTTAATGAGGTAGCCACTTTGGGATCAAATCGAAATTATTCTGAATTGTAGTTTTTCGCAACGTGTTGCCAGGGTAAACATGTATCTCCAAAATTTTTAGTTCAGAAGACAGGAAAAAATCAATTGATATATATCGGCGAACCCTGCTAAGAATTTGCTGGGGACATTGGGAAATTAATTTCACAACATCCTCACTGATGAAAATATTGGGGACGATGGGACTTTGACTTCCCAACATCGACTAAACTGCTTTGAGTGACATATGCCATCGAATTTCTTCTCCGAAAATTTGCAGGTTTTTCCGATGTTTTCCTTCACCGATAAGCCAGTGGTATATATCCCTAGGAAAGTTCCAAAGAACTCATCGGTACGGGCCCCGCCCGGGTTCGAACCCACGACCCCACGGATGTGAGGGGGACGTGCTCCCAACGCGTTACCACGGATTACAATAATTACCTAACAATAGTGATGGCAATGTTAACCATAACGTGAGAATTTCCGTATCATTACAATACAATTCTTCTGTAAAGATCTTCCGTTTGAGTTAAACAAATATTCTCAAGTAATAATCAGAAATATAATATGTTAGAAATGCCGTTTAAATCCGCTTCTTTTCTCCAGGCATAATAGGCCCACGATTCGAACGTCTAGAGCGGATGGACTACGAAGACATACTGATCACAGAACAGCAGAACTGCCCCGAGAACGGTTACGGGGAAGAAGTTACCCCCACCACCTGTCTTAATGTTTTAAAGACTACGTACGTGAGGAACAATCAGTCTGCCAAGCATATGTGGAGACAGATGTGGGCGGAATTCTATCAGGTAAACTAATTCTGCTTCTGTGGTTAAAACATCATGAGAAAATATAGCGTGGAGATGGCATTTGACGGCCGGCTAACTGAAACCTCCAACCTACACATAAGCTAAAAAAATGCCCCATATTTCTTCGCTCGCAGTCAATTTAAAGACCCCAAATCCTTAGATATGTGTTTCTTTATTTCTTGTACTCTGTATACAAAAACATTTTCGTTGGTGTAGTGTGAAAAAAGTTTTTTTTTCATACAAATCTTGGAAATCGAGCAATCCGTTCTTATTATTCATCTAGACCATTTGAGGAGTACTGGATCCAAATTTAATGTCTCTATCATGAGCGGTTTGGTGCGTTTATTCATAGAAAAGGGCTTGTGTTTTTTATACAAGGCGTTACTGTTACAACAATATTGAAGGGTTGTTTACTCATCATTATGAACAACTTTTAGTATGGGACCAAAACTGAATTCGCAAAAAAAAACAGCACCTTTTAGTAGCATTCTGTAATAGATGACTTAGACCTAACGTCCAAACTGTCGTCTGCAGTGGTGGCGACGTAGGGAATTTAAATTGACAAAGTTAGTGGAGACGATTGCCATAATCTCCAGGCAGGCGGTTTGGAGATGGCAGAATGTTCTCCGTTTACTAAAAGAATGCTGCTGCCCGTCCTCCGGTGGTTTTGGACACAGCTTTAGGAAAGATCTTCTCTGTAATATGATGGAAAACAAGTGATTTTGACAAAATTTCAGGTACCAAGCTATACGTATCAAGAATTATCGTCATATATAAATTCAGAATCGAAAAGCGACGAGAGAAGATATACAGACAGGTAAATTTAAATAGAAATAATCTTTACACCTAACACATTAGACAGATTTTTCTGTGGCAGTGTATTAAGAATTTCATGGGTCAGAATTACAGATCACTTTATAGATACCACATCACAGAATAAAAAAAAAATGTAATAAAAATGTATTATCTTTAAAATAACATTCCAATAGGTAAAGCGAAAAGGTAAATTGCAAAACGAAGTAAGAAAATAACTCGAAACAAAAAGTTAGTTTTGTATATTTCAGTTTAACCCTCTCAAAATGACCGAAGCACATTTTTCAAACGGACATACACTAATTTGATAACTTGCAGAAATATCAAATGCGCAAGTGAGATAGCTGCGCCCTGTATTCTGGGCCTTAGCAGCTCATAATTATATTTTCCGCATACAGGTTCGTAGCAGTGGAAAAGGCCGCCATATTCGACAACGAGGCTTATTACAAGCGGCTGTCGGTGATAGCCGAGACCACGTTACTGGAAGCACAGCATAGAGCAGAACGAGCGGGGAGGGATGCATTTGTAAATATTATCGGTGCTGGTACGTACTATAAAAAAAGAAAAAATGTTGTGCATAATATTTTCTATTGTTCTCGCATTTCACGCCGAAAAACGTATGAATATAGGGATGAGACGCATGAGATCCCTCGACCTCGCCAAAGCATTCGATACGGTTTCGATCCAAAATAAAATAAAATATTATGCTCTGGCGCTCGAGAAAATGCTCGTGTGGTTTTCTAGCTATCTAAACAGACGACAGCACTTTACAATAGATGAACACTTGAAAAAGGAGCATGGAATTTCATTTGGAGTTCACCAAGGTAGCATTCTCTCTCCCGGGCTATTCCTTTTATACTCACCACTAAGGATTCGTTTTAGTAGAAAAGAAGGTAACTTATTTGGTGTTCCCCAAGGTACCATTAACTCTCCAGCGCTATTCTTCCGATTCTTTCCACTAGCGGTTTGTAGCTGTAGAAAAAGAAGGGAACTTTTTGGCATTCCCGAGGTAGTTATTACCTTCTTTCCCGCGCAATTCACAATCTGACTACGTCATAAACGGTGCGTAGTAGAAAATAAAGCAGTTATACTTAACAAGACTGGGTTTTAGGCTCTAGGCGTCAAGCAAGACATCTTTTAGTGCAGCTCTGGCCTTGTGAAAACATCTCTTGTTCTTCGTAGATCCTTGGAATTTTAATTTTTATTTAATTTTAGTATTTACATTATGTCAAAATTTGCAAAAGCCCGTGTTTCTTGATTCCTTGCCTTCCACAGGTCTGGGGGTATGGAAAATATCCCCGCACCAGAACGACGTGTATGTGCTAGCTTTTATAGAGCGAACGCGCGCGTTACTGCGCCGGGACGCGCTTGCGCACGTTACAGATGTCAACTTTGCTTACATCTCCACTACGGAAGGGATTAAAGGTGACTAAGGTTTTTTTAACAACTAAGTGACCCACTGATCACCTTTTTATATTCTGTTAAATTTTTGGACTTTTGTAATGACTACATGGCGGTTCCGTTTTATATATTAACACTATAAATATACTAAAAAAACGACTCGTTATCCTGTATTAGCTGAAGCCCAGAATTTCAAATTATAAAAAAATATTGTTTTTTCACAGCTTTCTTCAAACATTCATCGAAAGGCGGTGAAAATGATGAAATGAGGATATTTCTCGAAAGCAAAAGGCATCCAAAAGGTATATACAAAATAGTATGTTACATTTCTTTTACCGTGGTATTTTAAGCCCGAGCCGCAGGCGAGATTTGTATTGGCTGAATTGAAAATATTTTATAGATCTTTTTACGTAACTACCAAAACAGGAACGCAATGTTTTTCGAGTGTATATATTTATGTATGTTCCTATGTAACTACTAGTTAACGGCTTGACCGATTTTGAAATGTGTCATGTCGTTAGTTTCCGACCGGTCGACTACCACGATATCAGGCTTATTGGCGACAATAGTCCTGTCCGTGATAATAGAGCGGTCCCAATAGAGCAAAGCACGACCATTCTCGAGCATTGGCGCTGGTGCGTACTTATAGTACGGCACCCCAGATTCGACAAGGCCGTATTGAAGGGCAAGTTGCTGATGGATGATCCTTGGTTGTGCCTGTGTAAGTACTCGCCGTTAGCAAGATGCGAACAACCGGAAATTATATGCCTGAGTGACTCTCCGGGACGGTTGCATGCCCGACAAATGTCGACCGTACCGTCCTTCAGGATATATTTCCGATAGTTGTTCGTCTTGATAACTTCGACCGCAATGAGGCGTTTTCCAAAAAAAAAAGTAGTTCTAAAATACTTACTAGATGGCGTAACAGACCTATCGTTTTACCTGTCATTGTCATTTCTGTCAAAATGTTTTATGTTTATTTCTTAAATCGTAAATTTTGGCTCCACACGTTGTGTATTTAGCCAGTGTCAACTATTGTAATATTTCAAATGAAGTCAAATACATAGTTACGTTACTTGAAATTGTCTAAATACACATGTCGAGCCAAAAAACACGAGAAAAAAAAGGCACACGTACATTTTTTTGTCTTTCATGTCTTGACAGTGACAGAAAAAACTCAAGGTACATCTAACGCCATCTATTGGGTACTTTTATAACAAGGTTTTTTTTTTTTTTTTGGAAAACGCCTCATTGCACAGGCAAAACCTTCGGTTTCCCCAAAGAGCGTCCGAAGCGTAACCAGTTCACCGACACGAGCAAGTCCACATAAGGCCCGATAGAACCGCCCGTGCAGCTCCGTGCCCTTCCATGAGGCTCTTGGCATTTAAAATGCATCGACGTCCCCACTTCCGTGGAATGTACAGTCTCATAACAGACGGGCGCGTGCGGTGGGCGTGCGGGTGTAACATGCGATGTGTTGTGAGCAGTTGACGGACCCTCCTATCCAGGGCGTCCAGCTCAGTCTGAGTCCACTTCAGTATGCCACCTTTGCCAGTTATTCAACCGCCAAGCAGTAGTGCGCAAGCATTACTGTGTTCCGGGTTGAAGGGCAATGTATCCAGCTTAATCACTGGGCATACAGAGATTTAACATCTAACATCGCAGGGTGACGAGCGCAGTGCATTGCCGCGCATAGTTTTGAACTGTTGAAGTTCAAAATTCTGGGTGGCACTGACCTGTTATGGGCAAGCGTGGCGCTTTACATCAGGTGAGCGACTTGCTCGTCTCGTCACCGAGTAACCTAAAAAAATAAAAATAAAATAACGCCCTGGTGCGTAAATTAATGGAATTGAATTTTGATTATTACAGGAGGTATAAACGTCCAGATAGAGAAAAGGGAGCCGTCGGCTCGGCTGACGGGCGAGCACGCGGGCAAGCTACTAGTCATGACTTACCCCTGGGACGGAAACGCACATCCCGGGAACGAGTTTTGGTAAATATACTTCACAAATTATTCCCGCTATATTCATAAATATACCTATAAAAACTCACTCTCATTGGCTCATTGCTAAAAGTGTATTATTGAGATAGTCAGTAGGAAAGCTCGGTCAATCCCCGCAACCTGCGTTTGCCTCCAACTTTGGTGAGTTTTTGTCGGTACAAAGATCTCGTTATACTTACAACACAGATCACACCCTAGATTCTGCATTCAGGACGCTGGAAGCGCACCACGCTTGTGTCTAAATACACTTATAAGAAATTACTCTGATTGATTGAATGTTAGGCGCGAGTAGGCGTAATGCGGTATCTAGTGGTGTGATCTGTGGACTTACAATTTTGTTGTAATATTTATTTTGACTTACATGTACTGACTTTGGTACCAAATTAAATGTATCTTGTATTTAAAACTGAGTACATACCATTTTAAATTATCAGTCAATCTTTTTTTTTTTTTTTTTTTTCCTTTTAATTCAAGTTATATGAATCTACTAGCTGTGCCCTGCGGTTTCATCCGCTATTCTACAGAAGCCGAATATATTTCCGGGATAAAAAGTCTGTGTTAATCCATGTTATAAGCTACCTCCATACCAAATTTTATTCAAAACCGTTCAGCCGTTACAGAGTTGAACGGGACCAAACACACTTACATACTTACACACAAACTTTCGCATTTATAATATTAGTGCGATAGTTCAAAATTGTGGTTTTGAGCGTGACGCTTACTATCAGGATTACTTACTCGTGCCGTCACTCAATTGCATTTAAAAAAAGTGGAGTAGTAAGAAACGCGTGTTTTTTCTTCTCCCATTGTGATTCACATTATTACTACCATTGTGATTTTAATTTGCCTTCCAGGTTCGGTAGTCTGGATGGGTCAGGCGACCCCGCGGCAGCTTGCTCCACACAAGTGACGGAACTACATAACGCACACATCAACAGTAACGTGTACGCGCACAACACTAGGGTCGTCGCGACCACCGCCGGCTGCGGCTTGCAACCGATCGCGGAGTATTGTCGCGATGCATTGGCATAGAGATAATGTAAAGCTACGTAGGTTTACTAAAGAAATAAGAATTGCATCGAAAGCCGGATTTGCTGCCAATGGGAGATTATCTGACAAAAAAAAAAACATTGCTAAAATCAATAAGAATTAAATCAAAAGCCGGGGTTTTGCTGCCAATGGGAGATTTTCTGACAAAAAAAAAAACATTGCTAAAATCAATAAGAATTAAATCAAAAGCCGGGGTTTTGCTGCCAATGGGAGATTTTCTGACAAAAAAAAAAACATTGCTAAAATCAATAAGAATTAAATCAAAAGCCGGGGTTTTGCTGCCAATGGGAGATTTTCTGACAAAAAAAAAAACATTGCTAAAATCAATAAGAATTAAATCAAAAGCCGGGGTTTTGCCGCCAATGGGAGATTTTCTGACAGCTTAAAAAAACATTGCTAAATCAAGGATCTAGTATAGCGGATGGGCCACAAAGTATTGTTTGCTCACGTCACTCGGGACCGCCTTGCGGCACGTCGGCCATGTTTTGTATCCCAGCCGAGCCAGTACGTTAGCTGTCAAAAACTGTCAAATGTTTTTGAAGTGTGAGAGTGGCTATACATGGCCTGACCTGATATCGTGTGAAAGGGACAGCTAGACTTGAATTTCACGGGAGCCAAAGATCAAACTATTAAGGCTATAGCTTCGCCCTTTCGCTCCCCCAGAAACTTATATATAGCCATCTCTTTCACACGATGTCGGGTCAGGCCATGTATAGTCACTCTTAGGAAAACACTAGTAAAAGGGGTGGTCAAGAAATTACACCAACCAAAAATTGAGTTTTTTTTTTATTTATTTTTTATTGAAAATGTTATCTAGCTGATCATTTTACCCGTAATTTTTTAAAACAACTTATTTATTGCCGCAAAATAGGTTTCAATAAATCCACGATGAGTATTTAAGCTTTAATTGACAAAAAACGCAAGAAAATTTGAATTTCGCGCGATGAGCGAAACGTTGCACTTTAACCTGACTGATTAAAGTTAACTAGATGGTGCAACCCGGCCTTAGAGATTCTTGGATCTTCGGGTCAGCTCTCAAAAATGTTCGAATCGAATCTGGACTAAACTGAAACAGTAGTTTTTTTTTTTGTGATAGCAAAATGCAATGTTAACAGTGAGTATGGGGCTTTATATTTCATTGCATGTTTTAGTAATTAATGATAGAACTAAACTAACTTAGTGCTGCTGTCCTTGTCTAATAGACTGCTATGAAAATATATATTTTTAATTAATAAATCAACTAAAAATAATTATCCAAAGCGACATTACTTTTGCAATTTGTATTGTAAAATATATATATAATGATTTTATATTATGATAGATTTAATATATAAAGCAATTATTAGTGTAGATATGTATAATTGTATATGTATACATGAGTAGGAAAACTTACCCGCGAAAATGTATTTGTATTATACTATGAAAACTGACGTGGTTTTGATACATTTTGTTTTAATAAAACGGGAATACTCGTAGAATGCCTTGTAAGGCAAGACGAGGTCGCGCGCGTGTCTCGCTTAGCATTCCTTGATAAAGGTCACCGAATATGATCGAAACTATAGTCGGAATAACCGACTCAATTTAACGTGAGTATTCCCGTTTTATTAAATCAAAATGTATTTGTATTATGTATATTATATACAGGACAACTTTTAAGTGCGCAAATTTTGTGTACTTAAAGATTGTTGAAAAATAATGGATACGTATTTTTTGGTTTTACCCACCTCGGTATGAAATTATCGAAATAAATTTCAATGAAAGTAGCTACAACAAGAGCTGCGGGCTTAACCTCTCACTTTGGAACGTTCGTGATTCTGATTGCGAGAGCATGCCAACCCGCTCGTACCAACTTAGTCGCACTATGCGTGGTCCCGCTCGCGCAACTCTCTCTATCGCTTTCAGAATTACGGGATAAGCCCACGTGTCATAGTTTGTTTCTTTTACTCCCATGACCACCATGACTAGCTCTTGCTATCCTTTGAAAAAGAATCTAACTAGCCCTAACATAATGTTCTATCGAAAAAAAATTCGTAACGTATTCGATAGGATGTATGTATGAAAAGTCTAGTTTCCGTTTCCGTCCGGAGGGGGCGCTGTTCCATTTATCACACATTATCCAACAAATATGTACAAGTGTTTTTTTTTCAATAGTAGTTATGCTACGGGTTAGATCAGTAACTTGTTCCTCAATAAAGGTAGTGTCGTGACGGCACTGATCGAATGCCATTCCGCTCACACCAACTTAGAGTGGCTACACATGGCCTGACCTGACATCGTATGAAAGGGACAGCTAGACTTTAATTTCACAGGAGCAAAAGAAACAAACTATTAAGGCTATAGCTTCTTCTCTTTCTTCTACGAGCGAGATGGCATGCTCTCGCAATCAGAATCACGAACGTTTCAAAGTTAGAGGATAAGCCCCATGGTTTGTTTAATTGACTGGAATAATTGTATGTACAGTCTGTTCATTTGTCCTTTTCGAAAATATCAGATCAGGCCCATGTATAGAGGCCTCAGTCCATCGCCTGTTATCAATTATTTTAAAGCGGCTATACATGACCTGAACTGACAACGTGTGAAAGAGTTGGCTATATATGAGTTTCTGGGGAGCGAAAGGAAGAAGCTATAACCTTGGTAATTATGTTTCTTTTGCTCCCGTGGAATTTAAGTCTAGCTTGCCCTTTCGCACGATGTCAGGTCAGGTAATGTAGCGAGACCTTTGACTAAGACAATATTAGACTGGAATTGTTGTGCCTCTTTTAATTTGATATTAATAAAAGTATTTATTATTTGGTCTTTGCTTTGTCACACTAACCTTATTATATTATCTTGTAGGTTGCAATGAGCAGTTCAAGAATTTCAAAGGTTTTCTAGTAGCAGAGAGACGAAACCATAGAATGAGTACCTATATAGACCATATTATTAAAAGAAAAATAAATATTCGACTGTAAAATGTAGCCTGTGTTACTACGGATGCAAAGAGGAATCCAATGACACCTACCACTCGTCAAAATTGCTCAAGCCGCTATAGGAACACAATTGTACTTATAAATATACCTATATATACTCCAAAAACATTGACCAGCCTGTTGGATAGTCGAGTAAAAATTTCTAAGCGTAGCCACTCGAAATAACACAAGTTTTGGAAAATACTATATGACGCCATGCGATGATTTCTTTACGTTCCCGCTAAGCCCAAACTCTCCCACTTTGAAGAGTTTTGGCGGGAACGCCAAGAATTCATGTCGCGTCATTTTATTATTTTTCAAAATTTGTGCTATTTCGAGTGTTAATGTGTAAAAACGGTGAATTTCTACCCGTTAAGTGTTCATGTACATGCACGAGTGTTGGTGAATGGTATAATGTAGAAGGCTCTAGTAAAGTTTTCACCACTTTACTTGGGCATGACTTGGACTTGACCGTGACTTGCCATGCTTGACTTTGATCGTGACTATGACTTGTTTGATAATATCTAACAAAACTTGAGAATATATATGTATACTTGACACTGGCAAATGCATAAGACGTGCGACGCCAAAATCCTTTGAGGAAAAAAAAAAAAACTCTCCCATTCCAGTTTTGGCGGGAACGTGAAGAAGTCATGTCGCCCCATTGTTATTTCGAGTGTTCATGTGAAAAATTGTGGATATTTATCCATTAAGTGGTCGTGAACGCGCACAAGTGTTGGTGAATAGTATAATGTTGTGAAACTTGACTTTATGTTGTTTCCAAAACTCCATAGAAAGCTCTAGTAAAGTCTCCACCACTTTACTGGGGCATGACGTGGACTTGACCGTGACTTACATTGCTTGACTTGGACTATGACTGAGACTTATGAAATCACTTGAAATATCATAGTACTTGACACTGGCTAAATACATAACGTGTGGAGCCAAAACATGACAGAAAAAAAAAACTCCCATTTTTGCTTTTGACAGACATCTTTGACATGACCATGTTTTTTTTATCAATGTCAAAACGGACATTAAATTAAAAAAATAAGTTGCAAAATAGTCCCCTCACAAATAATTATTCTATGTTGTTTTATTTTTCTCATTAAATACGTTACATGAAAATGGCATCCACATCCGATGATAGTGTGGCTGCTAGTTCTAAAGTAACGGAAAACGTGCCCGATGAACTAGAACCGGGAGCATGTCCCGAGAGCATATTGAATCCTACAGATTCTTTCGAAGAGTTTGCTTCAGAAATGAGTTCTAGTCTCCAGGATAGAAACACTAGTTTGAGCGCCAAAAACAGCACTATTAGCGAGATACAAAGTGAAATCGGCGAGGACGAGAAAGATCAAATTAAGAACACTAAATCTAGTGATGATCTGCAGAGCAAAGATGTAAGTTTTCCGCGTACTTTCTTAATTTTTATCCAATAGGTCAAAATTTTAACAAATACGTTTTGAGCCTTACCTATCAATTTTTACACCTACCTATTTTAAAACCTTTACCATAATAATGACAATTCATATTTGCATACAATAGCTATCGAACCATAAAACCACTCAAAACTTTGAAAGTTTCAATCAGGTCACCACGTAGCCGTCTTTCTTCAAGGTATATCTATAATATAGAAGAATTGTTGGAGGACAAAAATTTATAAATTTTTGTTATAAGTCGTATAAGTTTTCTATATTATTCTGTATTTATTGTCTGAGCGAAGCGAAGGTCTCAGAGTTTACTGGGACAAATCGGCATTTGTATGTATTTTTGTGTGTATATTTGTCCGATGATAACTTGCGAACCGTTGATCCGATCTTCATGAAATTTTGTAGGCAAGTAGTTCATTTCAATACAATTTTCAAGTTCGAATATGAGCTGAATCAGTCCAGGGGTTGCGAAGATATAAGGGTCGCGAGGTCTCAGTTCGGCGCGAACTACTAGTTAATAGGTAGTTTTACTTTTTTAGTATGTAGGCAACTATACTGCTTGCAACACCATATAACAGGGTATAATGTGCAATTTAGTACATTCTGAAAAATGTTACCTTTACGCATTATGTGGCAATGTATACTTAAATAAATAAATAACTGAGGGGCAGAACTTTTAATCTTCATAGGATTTGCGACAAAGAGAATATAATAATATGTTATTTTTGTGGCTTTTCTTTGAGCACTTTCAAGCAGATTACTGATCTATGAAAACAAAGTCTACCCCTAAATCTCTTACTGACACTCTGCTATTCCTAAATTTTAGTGGCACCTAGCTTGAGAATTTTTCAATTTTTATGCTATTGGAAGATGTTACAATGGCCTAGTTATTATTGAATGCCCTATTATATTATTTTCAGGGGTCAATGTCAGCTTCACATAGCTGTTCAAATCTTACAGAAGAAAACGGAGACACAGATGATGAGAGGGATGATTACTTACAATCACCAGAACTGGTCAACAAGGAGAAACATGTTTTCATATTGAGCTCCGCTGGGAAACCTATTTATTCAAGGTAATGTCACCACAGACCATATTGATAGATCATAGTAAAATCTTTCTTTTAATCGGTCGCGTGCAACAATCTGGTCACGCGTACATGGGGCCTAAGACAATATTGTGGTGCGTCGCGGGTTAAAATTATTTCGGACATGTGATAATGACTTTTGAGATATGCAGTAAAAACAGATAAATACTTCAAAATGTCCTACGTGCCCGTGGAACTCTACTAAGCATGGCCCGACATGCTCTTAACAAGTTATTTATGCATGTACCTAATTCTAGGTGATAAGACCTGGACCCATACCGTGAGGACCTTATTGCAATGATGTTTAAGTTCAGCCGTTGCAGCTCTGCAACAGTCAACATTATTGCGTTGCGATATAATCGTGGGCAAGCGGTGTCAGCACCTTGGTCTAACAATCAGCGCAATTAGGACCTCACAGTACGGGCTATGCACTGACATCTTGGTTTCCTGATTGGGGTGTTTTATGCACTTAACTAATTTTAATTGGGGGTGATAAGACGTCCCGCTTGGTGTGTTTTATGCATTTAACCACATATTCGATGATTGCAATTAAACTGATACTTAAAATGATTAATTGACATCATTTATTATCTGTTTCCAAGCCCTACTCAATGACCTACTTCAAAATCATAAAATATTTTAGATATGGTAATGAAGACAAACTGGCAGGTCTGTGCGGAGTTATTCAAGCCCTTGTCAGCGTTGTGGAAGAGCAAAACCAGGATATCTTGAGGTCTATCACCACCAGCAACTGCAGGGCCGTGTTCCTGGTCAAGGGGCCTTTGATACTGGTTGCCATTTCCAAGTCGAATGAGAGTGAGACTCAACTGGTTTTGCAGCTTACGTAAGTAGAATATAAATTCTAAATTGTCTTGGCAGTGAAGTATCAGCCTAGATTATTAATAATCCAAGACATTGACACCAAAAAACCAAAGATTTGATTAGATTTATGATATGATAATAGTTTTCCCCCGAAACACTAATTTAAACAAGAAGTGTAGGTACATTCACTAACTCTCTCTATCACACGCACGGGGAACATAGATAGATAGATAGATAACTTTTTATTGTTCACACCAGAAATTACATAAATTAGACAAAAAAAAAATTGAACTAGTGTAACAACTGCAACTGTCGCAGCAATCAAAAGCAATCTCTTCTAGGCAACCTTAGCATGGAGGGGATTTGTATGGAAGAGGTGAGGGACAGCAACATAGCCACAGCAGTAAAATTTATAAATACTGACTACGCCAAAACCTCGCTGCAGGACGACCCCCCAAAAGTCCAAATAATTGTGGAATACATTTTTGACCAACTATGGCCTTCTCTTTCAGATATGCGTTTAATCAGATAGTCTCAGTGCTTACGCTCACTCAGCTGAACCGAATATTCGAGCAGAGAAGGAACTACGACTTGAGGCGGTTGCTATCGGGGGCAGAGAGGCTCATAGACCACTTGTTGATATTTATGGAAAAGGACCCCGCATTCTTATTGGGTAAGATAGGTTTTTTTATGTAATGGAGTGACGAGATGAGCCAGTCACTTGCCTAAAGGCTTGTTACCATTCTTAATTTGAAAAAAATGTTCTCAATTAATTTTGTTGGCCAGTTGGCACACTAGAGCCATTAAGGCCACTACTCCATTTTTTTTTAAATTTTTTTTTTCCTCAATGATGTGGTGGAGACTTTAAAACAAGCTTCTATAGAGTTCTAGAAACAACACCAAAAGTCATTTTTTATAAGCATTAATTTAACTTGAAATGTTTGTATGTATATGTAATTATGTATGTTCGGGTCAAATCTTGCAACTGAATTTTAGACTTGTTCCCCTTGTTCAGTTGAGTTGAAATGTTGCATGCCTGTCAAGTTCCGATGACAATACAATATTATGACTGCGAGCTAATCTGATGATGGAGAAGGAAGGTTGAAAACAGAACTTCTCAGTAACTGACAGTAGATTGATGGAGTTTGGACTCATTTTGATCAGCGTACAGTGCCAATGGCGGATTTTATAAAAGCTTGTCTGGAAAATATATTTTTCAGGTGCCGTCCGCTGTCTTCCACTACCAGAAAGAGCCCGCGAGAATATAACCAATGCGATAACAACCACCTGCAACAAGATAAGAGACTTGGTCTTCGCGATAATGCTGGCCGGAAACCAGCTCATCACCCTGGTGAGGATGAAGAAGTACACCCTGCACCCCTCGGATATCCACCTGCTGTTCAACTTGGTGAGGAGTTCGGAAAGCTTCAAGACCGCGGAGAGCTGGACTCCGATCTGTCTGCCCAAATTCGATGCTACGTGAGTTTTTCGCTATGATTACATTTTTTACCCGACTGCCCAAGAAGGAGGGTGTGTATGATATGTTTGTGTGTTCTTATAAGACATCCTGTAGCCTAAACGGCTTGACTGATTTTGATGAGTGCTGTGTTGTTGGGTTCCTGTTTGTTCCCGGATTGTCATTGGCTACATCTTGCCGTCGGGTATTTTGTTTTTATTTTACAATATTACTTGTTTTGTGCAACTCAGTAGCAGGACGAACAATTCGCTCGTCTGATGGTAAGCGCACGCTTGCCCTTACCAACTCAAACCCTTGTGGCGTAATGGCTTGTCTCCCTGAAGTGTTAAATGTTGGTGATGTGTTAGATCCAGAGTTGTTTTTAACCGACTTCCGAAAAAAGAAGGTTCTCAATTCGAAAGTTTTTTTTAAATTTCGTTATCTCAGAATGGCGTCATTTGTAAATCGATTTGGAAAATTCTTTTTTTTATTTGAAAGGAGATACTTTCAGATTGATCCCATTTTTATCAAAATCCAGTTCTAATAATGGGATCCACGAGGAATGAGGGCTCCTCGAATATTATAGGCGTACGTAATTATATTATAGCCGTTTTGGGATTTCCATCAACAAGTCAAGTATTTGCATTCAGAAAGTGTCATTTGGTGAAGTGGAACTGATTAAGAAAACCACAAATAGCCAGAACTCCACAATTATACGTTTTTCACGGATCGCGCCAAGATAATCTCGATTATTATAGTTAAGCGACTATGACGAAGCAAATTTAAATAAATGGTTCTGATGAAATCTGTGGGCTTATCCCGTAACTCTGAAAGCGATAGCGAGAGTTGCGCGAGCGGGACCGCGCATAGTGCGACTAAGTTGGTACGAGCGAGATGGCATGCTCTCGCAATCAGAATCACGAACGTTTCAAAGTTAGAGGATAAGCACCCGGTTCTTTCTTTTTTTTATTGCTAAATTATTTGCTTTCGGTTTTTTTTGTTTTTCTCATGAAAATAATTAAAAAACGATTATTTTACAGAGGGTTCCTTCACGGCCACGTGTCGTACATTTCCGAAGACTGCCAAGCTTGCCTGTTACTCCTGACCGTCCAACGAGACGCGTTCTTCACACTATCGCAAGCCAAGCACACCATTGCCGACAAACTGCGCCGCTCGAACTGCCTCGTCGCTATTAACGACGCATTGAATCGCAACCAAGAATTGCCCACAACGAACCCTTTGAAACACATCGGGATACCAGAAATCAGGCACTTTATGTACAAATGCAAGTCCACAGCTCAGTTGTTCACGTCCGATCCGATATCATTGGATCGGTTGCAGGATTATAGAATGAGACATAAAGAGGGGGGCGACGTGTGTGTGAAGAAGATAGAGAAGATGTCGGATATTGAGTACGTGAAGAATTACAGGAGGTACTGCAGTCAGATCCACTGCACTTCGACGCCGGCGAAGCTGATTTTTAGATCGAATTCGGATGATACGATATTGGCTTGGGTAAGTATACTTTTTCAGGGAAGCGGCGTCGATTCTGATGCGCAATTTTCTAGACAAAACTATTGATACCCTGGATTATCACATGGGCTACTCTTTATCACAGAAAAAAAATCAGTTCGTAGAATAACGGGTGAAACCGCGAGGCGCTGCTAGTGTAATTATATATGTTTGTGTGTTCAATTACCTGTAGCCTAAACGGCTCGACCGATTTTGACGAGTGAGGTGTCGTTGAATTTCTACATACGTCCGGAGTGACATAGGTTAAGCGCCACACCGACCGACAACGTCCACCGGTTGTTTTTATATATATATAAAAACGTTTTTTTGTTTTAGGTTACAAACGGTTTCGAGCTATATGTAACCTTCGATCCTCTGATGGAAAAAGACCAAGCCATCCGCGCAGTAGACCGTCTACTAAGGTGGATCAAGAAAGAAGAACAGAGGATATTCATTATGAACGCACCGACTTTTTAACAGAAAATTCACGCTCTTCGGGAGTACTTGAACACTTCACTTAGCAGACACTCTAGTGATGAAAAGTGAAAAAAAAATAAACGTGAAAAATTTGTCAAAAAAAGTGTTATTAAATGTTTCGATTTTAATCTAATTTATGAAAAGATATATTTAAATTGAAAATTTAGAAACTATTCCAGAGCAGTGTAAAGAATATATGGATGTTGTAGTGAATGTAAATGAACACAGAAATTCATTATGAATACATCTATTATAAATGATAGCTACGAATTTTTAACCATTAATAGTGAGGAACATAAAAAAAATAGGGCGTAGAAAATTTTGTTATAGAAAGTGTTATATGATATGTTTGCATTTTAACATAATTTGTGAAAAGATGATCAAAATTTATGAATCCATATATTCACAGATAGTTACGATTTTGTAACCTTAAATATAGAGGAAAATAATTAAAAAATGTTAGAGCGGGTATTATGATATGTTTGCATTTTAACATAATTTATGAAAAGGTGATTTCAAATCATATTCATTATGAATCCATTTATTCAGATAGTTACGAACTTTTAGCCTTTGAATAGAGAATGAATGAAAAATCGGGCGTAGAAAAAATTGTTATAAAAAGTGTTATGATATGTATGCATTTTAACATAATTTATGAAAAGATGATAAAATGATATCCATTATGAATGCATCTAATCAACTATTGTTATTAACTGTGACCATTTTAATCCACTTACGTTTCAAGAAAGAAACATGTCTGTTGAAAGTTTTTTTATAAATACTGTTATTATTATAAAATCGGAAAAAAACTAGGTATTATTTTTTATTAAATGTGTTTAAGTCGAAACAGAAAACTGCTGAATGATTTAGGAATTATAAAAACTGTTATTTTTGAATTTTTAATGTCTAAAAATTCCTATAATTATATTTTAGGAATATCTGAGAACTGATCATTTGTAAATTGTTGAATCAGAACAGGGTTATTGAATATTTCGTGAAAGATTTTCATGAAAATTGTAGATATATTTATAAGCCAAGCTTTTTATTAATGAGCCAAAATTTGCATTTTTTGTTATAGATTTTACAAGGATATTTGTGGTTTGGTTGGACACTGAAATTTTAATGTGAACTATATTTCGAGTAACGTAGAACTGAATTTACTTTAAAAAAAGCCGTCTGTAGCAATATGGTTTTCCAGAATGATCGTTGAATTGTACATTACTATAATGACGGTAATGCGGTCTGTAATGACTGTTGCTGACAGCGGTGATGAGCGCGGTCAGCATTATTTTTAATCCTGTGTATATACCTGGCTTCTGTGGTGTTTATTTGTAGTGGTACACAAATAAACACCACAGAAGCCAGGTAAGTTAACCTGGCGTTTGAGGTAGCAAGGCCAGCTCGTATCGCTACATTGGCTACGTCTCTTTTAATTCCAATATGTTATCAAATGACATTAAAATTATCAACAGATATGAAGATCTAATGAGAAGAAAAAATCTTAATAGATCCATCGAGGAATGGATCCAAATGAATGAATGAATGGAGGATTTGGATCAACCTCTGCAACTAATACATTATGTTAGCGATACGAGCGGGCCTTGCTACCTCAAACGTCAGGTTAACTTACCTGGCTTCTGTGGTGTTTATTTGTAGGCTCCAGAAAATATAACTAACAACATTGTAAGTTATGTTAGTTATTTGTAGTTGTTTCTCTCTACTGAGAAAAAATGTTCTCGATAGATCCAAAATTTCAAAATGGGAACCCTTTTGAAATTTAGAGAGGAGAAAAAATATCTTGATAGACCCATTACGGGTTTTATTAGAAATGGATCTAACGAGAATGATCCAGAAGTTACAGTCCTTGGGCGGATAGTTCTGTCCTAATCACTTGTGTTCATGAGATCTGACAATCTACTAAGCTAAGCTGCTTCAATGGATCCTGGGTTTGATGGTGATGGAGTCTCATCATCTTTGTTGTAACACTCGCTAAGATAATCTGTCAAAAAACTAGATTCCAAAAAAAAAGCTCATCTCTTAGCTTAGGATGGCCCTTGTCTCTTAGAATCTCATCTCTTTTCAAATCTTTTCATTTCATAGTTATGAAAAAAAAAATGGCAACCATTTTGAAGTTTCTAGTATGGAAAATCGACGAAATAAAACAGAATCGATACTATATTTGGTTTTTGTTCACACTTCGACCAAATATAAAAAATCCTCGTTGGTTGATTGCTACGCGTAACCTTGAGATAGCCAATGAGAACACTATCGCAATCCCCGCAACCCGCGCCTTTATCCAACCTTGGTGAGATCCAACGATCTTGTAATGCGGTATCTAGGTGATCTGTGTTTTTGTAATGAAATGTAGATAGTTTTGAAATTGTTCTGAACAGATTATAATATTATACTTGCATCCAGCAATAAACAATATATTTTATAAAAAAATATATCACTGGCTTTTATTTTTTTGGCTTCTCGTTCTCACTACAATAAGTACTGTTGTGCGGATTCTTGTAGAGTCGGCCTGGGGAAGCAAGCAGTAGTGTGCAAACATTGGATTGGATAAAAAGGGACCAATCATAAAAAAAAAACAACAATCACTCATCAATTTTAGTTTTTTTGGAAATCTGTCAAACTGAATGCAACTGATTTTGGCTTAGCATAGCAATTCTGACCCAGTAAGCTGGATACAAATGTAGGATTTTTGAAATCACACTAATATTAAAAATACGAAAGTTTGTGTCTAAGTATGTTTGTTCCCGTTCAACCCTTTAACTGATGGTTAAGTTGGATGGATTTGGATGAAATTTGGTATGGAGGTAGCTTAATCCC
The DNA here is from genome assembly GCA_947579745.1 of Apocheima hispidaria. NCBI lineage: Eukaryota > Metazoa > Arthropoda > Insecta > Lepidoptera > Geometridae > Apocheima > Apocheima hispidaria. Next base: position 3,448,746 of record OX388169.1, read on the forward strand.
AGGATTAGAACATAGGCTTTTACCTTTCCTGTAGAATAGCGGGTAAAACCGCGGGCTGCAGCTAGTGAAACAATAAAATTGTCTTAGCATTACTTTATTCAACACACTTAAAACTTAATAGCGCCCTCTCTCTCTCCTCCTTTCTCCATCTCTGTCCCTTTCCCTCCTCTCTTTCTCTCTGTCCCTCGGCTCTCTGACGCGTTCTCTGTCCCTTTCCTTCTCGCGTTCTCTTTCCTTTTCCCTCTCGCGTTCCCTCTCGCGTCGCCGCTCGCGATCTCTGCTTCGGGAACGGTCACGCTTACGACTTTTATCGGGATCTCTCCTTTCACGGTCTCTGGATCTGAAATGAAACATTTTAAGAAAATGCAATATGTTATTAAACCTCAGGGTTAATAATGCAATGCAAAACTCCTTGGGTTCACCAAAGGAGTTTTGAACTGTCGAGGGTTTAAAATTCGGGTAGTTCCTAGTAACTAGTGGGAATTTTTAAGTCTAGGTGGCCCTATACTGTTTTTATTTTTATGTTGAAATATTCCCTACATGAAGATTTCCCATTATTTATGATGGGAACCTAAAGAACATACTGAACTGTGCATTAAAAATCACAATTTAAAAACATTTAATACCTACATACTTTATTTAGAAAATATTCAGAGCTAGTTCATGTGACCAATAGTGAACATTTGAACGCCAACAACAACAAAGCAAACTCTGCCCAGCACGCCAATGAGGAGACTAGGTAGTAGGACTGGACTACTGGGACTGGTGACTAGGTTTAGGTGACACTTCTTTTTTTTGTCTTATCTAGAAACCAGTTTCAAAATCAGCATGGGTAGAGATGGCACAACTGAGGCGCTGCCCTTGGCATTACAACTTCAGCACAACCAAGTGCCATGAGCATTCTTGAATTGCAAGAATCAATCCACTTTCTACTTACAAAATTAGACTAGTACTTTTTTTTTTGCTAACCTGTCTCTTCTCCTCTCCCTGTCTCTTCTATCCTTGTCTCTCCTATTCTCTTTGGATTCGCCATCAGCATTGTCATCATCTGAAGGCATTTCTTCATCCAAGTCATCATCAAGTGCAGACACTTTTGGGTCTAACTCGTTATTCTCTTCCAGAACATGTCTCTTCTGTATTCTGGGCAGGATAATGTCACAGAGACGCTCCTCCCTGAGTAGTTCATCAATGAACTCGTCTACGTGCACTATCTCAAACTGACCCTCGCGATTTTGTCTCCGTAACTTTCTGTTATCATTGTACAGGGGCTCCAAATACTTGTAACAGTCGACTGAAGTTCCTGTTAGCCTCATGTAAAAGGCACCAAGTGCGCGAACGTATTTGAACTCCTCATTCTTGATAAATTCGACCACGATATCCTTTTCTGGCTGAATCTGAAGCATCTTTAAAACTAAACACAAGAACGGTGTGGGATATATGAAGCCACCGTGCACGCCGCCGATATATCGCAATTCCATAGCCTTGTCGACCAACAACTCTGCTGTTAAAGCGAAGCATTCTTCCTTCCAGAATTTAGAGTCGTAAATGCGAGATCTGATAATCTTTTCAATTAAATATTGCGGATTTGTACCGCGAATTGATTTCGCGTCCTTTACCGTGCGGTTCGCCATTTTTGTTTATATTTTACTGACATTGACATACGCCGTACCTGACATTTCACTTTTTATTTTTACCATAGATAATTTGCATTTATTTATAGTTTTACGATTTGGTAAAGGTGTCTCTACACGGGCGAGTTCTTTATCTAATTACTTTATTCGAAAAGGATCACGAGAGTAACAGAAAAAACCCGTGAACACTACACACATTGTTGGCCCCCTCAAAAAGTGACAGACTTTGCTAGATAGCAGCTCAGGGCTATGCGTCATCCAAGCTATATTATAAGTCTTAAGTGCATATTATATTTTATTAAGACCTCTATACATTTAGTGGCAAATAAAGAATATGAATATCAAAGTGTCTAGCTATCATCAAAAAACATTATAATATCAGATCAGGCCCGTGTGGAGACGCGTTAACGCTTGAAAATTGATTTGACTCAAAGTTGTTAGTCTCGGGGGTTCTTTACTTCTTTTCGTTTGTCATGCTGTCAGCATTGTCAATGTCAAATTGAATTAAAATCATAAACTGTCAAAATATTTTCAAAAACGGGCGTCGTTAGTTATTTATTTGTACGTAATAAAAAATACAAAGCTATATTCTCGCTCGATCTCTGTGCGACCTGCTTAATTGTGTGGTAATTACTGTGGCCAAAGGATTTCGCAACAGGAAAAATGCGTTTGGAGCCCAAATCTAAACGGAGGAAACCTTCTAACGAGTCCATGGAAGTGGACGAAGTTCCGAATGGCGGGAACGATAATCAGAACGAAAACGACCACGGTACCGATGAATTAGACCATATATCTGATGATGAAGAAGGCGGGATCCGTCTTGGCGATATTTACATACCGCCTGCGCCAAAACCGGCGCTTACTTTCGATACTGCCGGTCCAAGGTTAATCATCACTCACATTAAAAATTTTAACTTCAAAAGTTACGCTGGCAATCAGGTCCTCGGGCCTTTTCACAAGGTAAGCTGTAAATTGTGTCATAAATAATGACTAGTTGTTGTATTCCACAACAACTATCATTAGGCTGTGTCCGAGGCCTTTGGGCTAATAACCAAGCAAGGCTGCGATAATTACCAATACCTAGGTGATATACGCAACGAAACAACCTTATCATGGGCCACTGAATGTATCCCAGCAATGAGTAACAATTGAGACTTATGTAAACATTTCATCTAATTCGTAGTCCTCCAAGATTGACCAGGCCAAAAACTTACTGTAAACTGTCTTGTTACTGTTAAAAAAACTATGGGTATATAATTCATACTGGCATGCATGAAAAATTCCAGAGCTTCACATCAATCATTGGTCCGAACGGCAGTGGCAAGTCCAACGTAATAGATTCCATGATGTTTGTGTTCGGTTACCGAGCATCCAAAATCAGATCCAAGAAAGTGTCAGTAATGATACACTCTTCAAGCCTTCACCCAAATTGCACCAGTGCCACTGTTGAAGTACACTTCTGCCAGATCATCGATGGGGTAAGAAATTCTTTTTTGTTTTCTATTTTAATTTTTTATTAATATTTGGCTTATGTTTAACTGATCATAGCTTATGGATACAGTAAAATGTAACATCAGAAAAATAATTTTGTACTGCCAAAAAGAATAATGATTACCAAAATTATCATTGTCATTTTTTATGCAAAATTAGTAAATTTCGATGTTGCTCACGTCATTTGGGCGTGTTTTGTTTACTTCACGTCGGCCATGTTTTGCATGCCTGTCAAGCGAGTACGCTAGCTGTAAAAAACTGTCAAATATATATATATATATACATATGAAAACTGACGTGGCTTTGATACATTTACATCGGTGACATTTAAATCAATCAAAATTAAATTAACTGAATTTAATTGTTATTATTAATTTTTTTTCGAATGTGATCAAAACTATAGTCGGAATAACCGACTTAATTTAACGTAAGTATTCCCGTTTTGTTATAACAATATATATATATATATTTTTTATAGTGTTGGTCCATGCCCTTTGTCAGCTTTTACACTGTTTTGTCGACTATTTTGGAAGTGTTACAAAATCATACCAGTTTTGAGAAAAATTAAATAAAAATTCCATACTAGTTAGTTCACTTCTAGCTGGCAAATTTATCATAATAAGGAAAATAGACACTTTATATCATGGCGAGGTATTGTGAAATTTGTGGTAACAATTTTCATTTTATTTTTTCACAATAGAGACAGTTTTTGAGTCTGCTCGGGATACGCATTATGTTTCATTATTTTAACTATATTAATATGAGAGGTTGGTTCTACAATTATGTACAGAAAAAAAAACTAGTTATTTCCGGGTCAAACGTTAGCTATTTCGCGCCATCATACATGTGTGCAAAAAAATGTTTTTTAAAATATTTATATACGTAATTGATTTAATTAAGTTTTGCTTTTTATTTATTTTTAAAACTACTATATTTTTGGTTTCATTGCTGTGGTTGTAAATTTTCAGTTTTATTTAATTACTAGCTGTGTTTGTTACCTGAATGCCCATGAAAGGAGAGTAATGTTTTGTGTGTATGTTCCTATGTCACCTATTGTTTTTCAACCTATATCTTGTAATAATAACACTTGTCCTGTAAAATTTATACTAACAACAAAAATATGATACTGTTTTTCATTTGCTGTTTTTTATTAAGAAACATCTACGTTGTTAGTGCTATTTTACTAACGGTTTTCTTGATTCAATGTACGACAATTAAATCGTAAAATAATTTTGTACTTCTCGGTGTCGGCCAAAATGAATCTCTGAAAAGCAAGAATATAATCATTATTAAATTAGGTAACCCTTTCAAAGCAAACGTAGAAAATGACGAGACCCGGCGGAGAAATAAAAAAAATATAAAAAATTAAGAAAAAAACTTCATAACAACATACTTTTTGCAAATTTTAGGGTCTCTTTCTTCATCTATAAGTAAAGCGCCAAGTAATCTTGTCACCGATTAAGAATAAACAAAACCAAAACTCAAAAACTCAAAACCTCGCAGCAGGACTATCCTCTTACCTGATAAGGCCATTTTAAAGCTGCTATAATAATGTATTTGTATTTATTCCTATATTCGCTCCGGTGAATACTGTGTATTTCTGCTGTTTTAATAAATAAAAATAATCCGAATAAATGAATCGAATTAAATTGTAGCTAATCAACAGTTTATTTTGAGATGCTGAAAGGTACCTCTAATGACTTTATATCTCCAATAATCTGAAAATGCGCGAGCGAGAAAACTGTAGACGCGACTAAGAGCCGCCTCGACATAAATTGGCACTGAACTGTTGTGAATCTCGTCTCGTCACTTAGTAAAAAATAATAAATTAAGGCAGCATTTCCACTGAAGCGGAACAGTGCGGAGCGGAGCTGTGTAGCGGAGACGAGCAGGGTTATCTTATTGTATTGTTTGTAGTCAATGAACTCCGCTCCACTTCGTTCCACTCGCACCGCTCCGCCATTGTTCGCCTCTATCCATACCGCTTTACCCTGCTCCGCTCCGCCGCGCTACTCGGCTCGCCATATTGATACAATTCTTCTCGTCTCCGCTATGACTGTTTCCATTAAAGAGGACCAGAGATGAGATATGAATTTCGGCTTCGCTCGCTTAGGCTTTCAAGTATTTAAAAACCCCATTTCACTATTTAGGGGTTCATTTTCGATAAATCCTGAGACATGCCTTTCTTATCTTGGTACCAATGACATTGTATACTATATCATTGACAAATTTAATATGCGATGGTCGATCCCTGCACGTCTCCATTCCGCTCCGAACCGCTCCGCTTCAGTGGAAACGCCCCTGAATCGTGCCCGTGAAGAAATTCGTTTGAGATAAACATATTTTTTTTATATTTTCGAACGAGTGGTGATTCTTGCCAAAGAGTACATTAAAATTATTCATCACTGTACATGTAGTCGGTTCCGAATAAACGTTGAATGCACGGGCCGTCGTGCACTTTGTGTATGTGTTTTTGGAGGTACAGATGTTGGCAGAACATTCTGCATATTCCATGGTACATCTGGTTGTTGCTGGCGCAGATGGGCGCCACCTTGGGACAACCGCATGTAGGGACTTTCGGTATCGACATGGCAGTCGACATAATTACCACTGGAATTACAAATGAAACGATTTTTAAACTAACGATAGGACTGCAATAGGGTTCAGGGTTCGAAATTATCACGATAATTAGGAACACAGTGTGCGTCATATTATCAAGTTTGTGTGTAAATAGGCAAGTATGTGAGTGTGTTTGTTCCCGTTCAACTCTGTGACGCCTAAACGGATTTGAATGAAATTGCTATGGAGGTTGCTAATACCCTGGATTAACACATAGGCTACTTTTTATCCCGGGAAAAAATACCGTTCCTGTGGGATAACAAATATCACTCGATGATCACCCGTTTTTGGAACCCTTTTTCCCTCGAGAGTTATGTACAAAAGTGAAGTTTTTTTTCCTTCCTTAAAGATTTTGGCGTCGCACGTCTTCTGAATTTGCCAGTGACAAGTGTATAAATATTTTCAAGTTTTAGTAAATGTTGTCGCTTAATCGCGGCTAAACGGCTGAACAGATCTTGATAAAATTTGATAAGGAGTTACTGTATATCACAAAGACGGACATAGGATACTTTTTTTTATGTTAGAGATTCCCGCTTTTAATACTTATCACTCTTGATTATAATATGAAATGAAAAGAAATGAGTTTTATTTGCCAGAATGCAGGTAAGCAGGGTGTTAGCGTTTGAAATGTTCCATTACATTCGGTTATTTCTTACGTGCAAAATATTATCTTATCACTTTTCATTATAATATATGAAAGAGATAGCTATAGCCGAGAATTACCTTACCTACGGTAGTAGGCGGATGGCATAGCAAAAGGGAGGCCCAAACCCAGTAGTGGGATAAAAAACGTCGATGATGATGAAAAAAAAAAAATACTTACACAAAATAACACAGATTTCCATAGTAGCGCTAGCAATGGCTGGCATTGAAATAATTTCATGTCCTAGGTTATTTATTGTTTTACGTTAAACTTGGTTAGAACATTAATCAGTACATTAAACGTTTAAATAAAACGGTAGTTGATGATTAATTTGTCACGGTACAAACCATGAAAGTGGTATTATTATTAATTTGTAATGCCGTATTTGGTAGAGTGTCTACACACTAAACGATTTGGTCGGTCCCGACATCGCTTGAAAGAGATGGATATATATAAGTTTCTGGGGAAGCGAAAGGGAGAAGCTATAACCTTAATAGTTTGTTTCTTTTGCTCCCGTGAAATTCAAATCTAGCTGTATTTCACACGATGTCAGGTCGGGCCATGTGTAGACACCCTAATATATATGAACTGACAGTTGTAATGCAGGGAGTTCTGAATCGCGCAAGCGAAGTTTTTTTCTCGAGACGAACGTATCCATTTTTATACCGCGAAGCTTTATTGGTCCTGATTTGAATGTGGATAAACTTATGAGATCTAAAATGCATATAGTTTTGCGACGTCGCCTATATTATGTCCTATTGCAAAAAAAAACAACACTTACAAAAATGAAAATGATATTAAACAAATTTTACATAAACCATTAGATCACCATTTACGAGACTGAGATGGGAAGATTTGTGATTGCGAGAAACAGCGAACTGAATTTGATGGTCAGTGACCCGAACAGCTGAGGTTCTTTAGGCGTCGCCTGAAACACAGGGTCCGTCGTGTAGTTTGTACAAGTTCGGGTTTTCGTGGTCGCATCCCATTTGGCACGATCCAGGGTAAGTCTGGTGGTTGCTGGCGCAGATGTCGCGAGCTGGCGGGCAGCCGCAAAGAGGTCTTGGCACATCGTCTGCTAGTGAGATTTGAGCCATGGCGAAGATGGCAACTAAAAAAACCAGAAAGGATTATATTAGCCAGGCAAAGGACCATTTTCGGGAGAAATAATGACAGCTCCGAAAAGTTTCGGAATAACCACTACAAAATAAAACATAAGAAAAAATCTTCCTCATTACCTTTTACCTTTAAAAAATACGTTGAGTTGAGGCTCAACTCATCAAGCCATATACCATCCAGATTTTTCTGTGTCTACCAATTGATTCTTATCATCAGATCAGCTCAATGGTACCATAATCATCTATTGTTCCAACATCAGCTACTGGTAAAGGAGAACATCATAAGGTAACCATAGCATGGTCGTGGTACTCTTTCTACCCGTGCTTGGACCACAGAGCTATAGCAGAAGTACGTCTGTGGTTCGAACTGTCCGAACCACAGTCTCACATTCGTCTATGGTTCGGGTTTTCGGATAGTTTCACATTCGTCTGTGGTTCGGACACTCTCACACTGGAGAGTCAGTCCCGTTCCAGACTTGGTGTTTTACCATCCTCGGTCACACCGTCAGTTAACATCAAGTGAGTTTGTGGACCGGACGGACAACATTAATAAAATAGTGCAAGGCTCGGAAAAAGTCAAGTGCTGATTAAATTGTTACTTACGCAAAACAATGAAGGTCTTCATATTGCCAATATTTTCCTTGTAATGTCCCGTCAAAGATCATCTCGTCGCTTTTATACTAAAATGTCCATAAAGTATATATGTAATCTATAGACCTTCGTAGATATTAACATTATACATATTATCTAAGGGCTCGTTCAGGTCTACGCGGGGCGTAGCGCGGCGCGTGCAGCGTCGCGTCGAATGTTTCGTTTTTTTCGAGGACAACGGGAGTATCACAGGGTTTTCAGATGATTCATTCGAGATGGCATGCTCTCGCAATCAGAATCACGAACGTTTCAAAGTTAGAGGAGAAGCCCGCAGGTGGTACTCAGAACAAAATGTCCGTATAGGCATTTAGTCCCCTAACTATAATGTCAGTTGAACCAAAACGACCGACAAAAAACGCAATAACATTTGTATTTGGTGCGTTGACCTAAACCTCGCAAAGGTTGCACCCCCCTTAACACGGATGTACCTGATCGTGACAGTGATAGTGCGCGAGCGGGACTGCGCATAGTGCGACTAAGTTGGTACGAGCAGGATGGCATGCTCTTGCAATCAAAATCACGAACGTTCATAATAAGGGTACGGGTCATTGATATTTTCCGTTCGACATTTCCTCCGGTTGTCCAATGTCCAAGGTCGTCTTTAAGGCCATACAAAAAAAATACAAACATACCCATGTAATAATTACACTTATTATAATTTTAATTTTAATTGTATTTTCGGTGTTTAATAAAGTTTTATTGTATTGTATTGTAATATTATTTTTATTAAAATACTAGCTAATGCCCGAGACTTCGTATGAGATGAAGCTCATCCTCCGGCCTCGCTAAACTCTTCAAACAAATCTTGTCCTGACAATTATTATTAAGGACGCACCAAAAGAGATAACATTAAAATCGGTACAGCCGTTTTTAGTTTTAGCGAGACTAACGAACAGCAAATAATTTTATGCCGACTGCCCAACAAAGAGGTTAATGTTTTTGGGGTGTATGTAAGAATGTTGACATAACTACACTATTGTATTAGGTGCTATCCTGTAAAAATAGTTGTAATGAAATAAATAAATAAATAAATGTTTGTGTGTTCCTAAAATTATTATGACGTCCTTAAGCCTAAACGGCTTGACCGATTTAGACGAGTGAGGTGTAGTTGGATTCGTCTTTAGTCCTGTGTGACATAGCCTACTTACTCTTTGCAGTTGGGTATTTTGTTCTCCTTTTAATAATATTACTTGTTGTATTTTTTTTTTTAATTTCGCAATACCAAATGTGACGAATATTTTTCGTTGAAATTATGACGAAGAAAAGTAGTTTTTATTAGAACACCAAAATTTTTTTTTTTCAAAAACGAATCCTATCACCTTAGATTATTATTTATCCAAGCCATTGACACTAAAAACCAAATTTTTTGATTAGATTTAGGAGGTGATAACAGTTTTCCCCCGAAACGCTAATTTCATCTAAAAGTTTGGTAAATTCACTATTTCTCTGTATCGCACGCACGGGAAACAGAGCATATAATACAATTTTAAATACCTTATGCGCCAAAATCTCCCGGCAGGACGACTCTCTTAATATTTCGTTTATAATTGCTGTTCGATAATGTTTTGACAAATATGCTATTAAGTCCTGACTTCTCTAAGCAACGAATCATACTTAACTATAAAAGATTATTAAAACTCGTAACGTATCATCGTTATGTGCTTATTCTATTTATGTGACCCTGACGAATGCCTTAGCAGTTATCCTTGCGAAAATGAAAATATGTTGTCGCACACATTTTACTATGGACAGCGGTTATATGTTTTAGCCTTTTGGGATCTAAACCTTGGGGCCGTGGGGACTGGGTCCCAAGAAAATATTTTAAGATCTTTCTTCTCGTCTGATCGAATTATCAATAAAATTTTAACATACAACCTGAATATTTAGAAAAGAAATAAAAAATATGATTAAAATTTGATTGATAAAACTTTTCTTTTCAAAATATTAATTTAAATTTAAATAAATATAAGGTTAAAAACAATCAATTGATCCTTATTCCTATATTACTGGACGCGACGTTGCAGCGGAAAGACAACAATTTGAAAATGAACTCCCGACTCCCAATTAATGAATGAATGAATGATGAATGACTCCCAAGTTACGACTGAATTAATAAACTAAGTAATTATGTATTTTTCCCCTACAGGAAGGCGACACGTACATCACAGTTCCCGGCTCGGAGATAGTCGTGTCCCGTACAGCTTTCAAGGACAATTCTTCCTCCTACCAGCTAAACGGCAAACGAGTGCAGTTCAAGGAAATCAACAAGATGCTGAGGTCACACGGCATCGATCTCGAGCACAATCGATTTCTTATTTTGCAGGTAACTATCTATCTGCTACTTGGATACAATCAAACAAAAATAACAATGGCTAGCTCTCATACATAGTTTTATGCCAGTAAAATACACTGCGTCTTTGGATCAAAAATATCGCTAGTAATGCAGAAGCATTTCCTGAGTTTGTTAGTCTAAGATTTTTTTCTCGAGGAGGCCAGGAAAAATTGTTACTAGGTTTTGTAGGTTATGTTACCGCTATAAATTGAATGAAAACTGAAAACAGCACGAAAAATCCCTAGTTCTGATAAATATTACAATGAGCCGACGTTTTTATCGAGCTTCCGCTAAAAGTCCAAACCCATAAATAGCATGGCCCAAAGTGAAAAAAAAAAGTATTTTTTTAAAATAAATAAATAAAACTTACAAAGGCCTTTTCAATTTAATAATTTTTTTAAGTAATTTTTTTTATTCTGTCTTTTACTAGCTTACATGTTTAGTTGAAAAAACGTAGAAAAACATTTACATACGTTCCGTTGAAAAGATATTTAAAGACGCTCCAAAATGTATGACATACAATTTCGCCATTGTTATTTACCGTTTGGATTTGATTTCGCCCACCGGAACACATGGCGGCAAATATAATGTGTGCCATCTCTCACTTAACTTATGCGATGATTATATTTGCTACAGGGTGAAGTGGAACAGATAGCCATGATGAAGCCTAAAGGGCAGAACGAGCACGAGTGCGGGATGTTGGAGTACCTGGAAGACATCATCGGTACCAATAGATTTAAGGTAAACCTTCATGTGTCACTAGCTGCGCTCCGCGGTTTCACCCGCTATCTATAGGATAGCGGGTGAACCTTAAATTTTTCGTGATAAAAGAAGCCCGTGTGTTAATCCAGTGTATAACCTACCTCCATACCAAAATTTCATTCCAATCCTTTCAGCCGTTACAGAGTTGAACAGAAAAAAACACACCTACATACATACACTTAAGCTTTCGCATTTATTGACCGAGCGAAGCGAAGGTCTCAGAGTTTACTGGGACAAATCGGCATTTATGTTTGTATGTTTGTGTGTATATTTGTCCGATGATAACTTGCGAACCATTGATTAGATCTTCATGAAATTTTGTAGGCAAGTAGTTCATGTCAATACAATTTTTAAGTTCGAATATGAGCCGAATCGGTCCAGGGGTTGTGAAGATATAGGGATCGCGATGTCTCAGTTCGGCGCGAACTACTAATAGGTAGTTAGAACGCGGCATTTATATGATCTAGTCGAGTGTCCGCTGCGTGCTAAAGTCATGTCTTCAATCTTGTAGCAACCCATAAAAAGGCTCGAGGACAAAGTTGAATTATTGAATGACCAACGCAAAGAAAAGCTGAATCGTGTTCGCAACGCCGATGGAGAATGGAAGCGGTACCACGCGCCGTGCGCGGTGGCCGTCGACCTCGTCAACAGAACCAACGCCGTCGTGAAGATGAGGAACTATGTACTGCAGAAGTACATGTAAGTACACTCTGGTGTAAGTGTAACAGGAAGAATACTGTCGGGAAAATGAGGAACTATTTACTACCGAAGAATGAATGAATGAATGAATATTCTTTATTGTCATACAGTTGCAATCCTAACAATTACAAAATATAAAAAAGTTAAGAAGCTTCCATTATTGGACTCGTCAACTTGCAATTTTTAACAATGTTATTATTTTATTATTTATATTATTATATCACTGTGTAATTATATTAGGCATTTGTTGTCTCCCTCAAAAAACGACAATATTAGGAGGATATTAGGAGGATTTATCAATTCTATTTTTGAGTAAAGGTCAAATTCAATTCATGAGAAGTCACGTCAGTCATCATCATCATCAGAAGTCATCATCATCAGCCGGAAGACGTCCTGCTGTATATGAGGCCTATGCTCGGCAGTGGACCGTCTTCCGGCTGATGATTATGATGATGTGGAGCTCTGAGGAGGGGATATGTGCATCAGTGGACGTCTTTCGACTGATGATGATGTGGAGCTCTAAAGGGGAGGCCTATGTTCAGTAGTGGACGTCTTCCGGCTGATGATTATGATGATCTGGAGCTCTGAGGAGGGGATATGTGCATCAGTGGACGTCTTTCGGCTGATGATGATGTGGAGCTCTAAAGGGGAGGCCTATGTTCAGTAGTGGACGTCTTCCGGCTGATGATGATGTGGAGCTCATGCAACATGCAACATGGCGCATGCAACTGTGCCGAAATATCGGGAACTCAACAAAAGTAAGAATCGTGGTAAATATCCCGTGAACAATAATAGTAATGTAGTGCAAATGGTAACTATGTGAGCATTTTAAACCGCACTCTGTCGTTTGTTCCAGTCATGAGAGTAGAAAAATCGTGACGAACGAGGAGGGCGTCCTCGAGGAGCTGAAAGAGGCGCTCGCGAAAATTGACGAAAAATTGGCGAAAATACAAGAGGAGCTGAAGGAAAAACGGGCCGTACTCAACGCTGGCTCGGAGTAAGTGGATACCACAGATCACAAATAGATTATGCATTCAGGATTCTCGAAGATCACCGCGCATCAGTCTAAATGCACTTATAAAAAATACTCTGGTTGATTGTTAGGCGCGAGTAGGCGTAACCTTGAGACGGTGTAAATATATTGGAAGAGGTCTCTTTAAGCCAGTTAGAAGCCTGGTCGACAGTACTACTTACTGTATCTGTGTTTCTATACTTTGTGTCGTTTTTAATATAGATATGACTAGCTGATGCCCGCGACTTCGTTCGCGTGGAACTACAAAAAAATAAGTAGCATTTTTTATGTAATTTTGAGTCTTAAGGTGCGCGAAATTCAAATTTTCTTGCGTTTTTTGTCAATTACAGCTTAATTACTAATCGTAGGTTCATGAAACCTAATTTTGCGATAATAAATAGATTGTTTCAAGAAATTACACCAACCAAAAATTCAAGTTGAAAGCTGGTATAAGTATATATCTCACTAAACCAAAACCAAGATGAAAGTCAGCTTATTGAGATTTGTAGCTAAGCCAATGTTATCTAGGTTATCATTTTACCCGTAATTTCTTAAAACAACTTATTCATTGGCGCAAAATTGGTTTCAATAAATCCACGATGAGTAATTAAGCTGTAATTGACGAAAAACGCAAGAAAATTTGAATTTCGCGCGGTGAGCGAAACGTTGCACCTTAACACCATTAACTTACCGCAGGAAATACAACAATCTCCGCAAGAAAAAGGACGAAGCGACAGAGAAGCTCCAAGCGTGCAAGCGTAAGACGGTCTCGGTACAAGCAGAAACGACGCAGTCCAACAAGAAGAAGAAGAATCTGGAACAACTCATCGAGCAAGAGAAGAAGAAGCTAATCGAATTGGAACTGGTAAGAATTTCAACCTTAAAACAATAGGCAAAGTTAGAAATGATTTCCGTTATTTCATTTAGATACCACAAGGTAGAGAGATAGCGAGAGGCGAAATTTGAAAGATAGAAAGTGACAGGGAATCTTTAAGGTGCAACATTTGGCTCATAGCGCGAAATTCAAATTTTCTCGCGTTTTTTGTCAACAGCTTAATTGCTCATCGTGGATTTATTGGAACCAATTTTGCGCCAATAAATAAGTTGTTTTAAGAAATTACGGGTAAAATTATCACCTAGATAACATTGATTAAGCTACAAATCTCAATAAGCTGATTTTCATCTTGGTTTTTGGTTAATGTACTTATACTAGTTCTCAACTTGAGTTTTTGGTTGGTGTGATTTCTTGAAACAATCTATTTATTATCGCCAAATTAGTTTTCAAAAACCTACGGTGAGTAATTAAGCTGTAATTGACAAAAACGCAAGAAAATTTGAATTTCGCGCGCTGAGCGAAACGTTGCACCTTAAGCGTAAGGCGGTCTTAGTGCGGTCAATGGTTTAATATTCTTATGTTTAAATTTTCTTGTACTGTTTACTATTTTATTGTTTTAGTTGAATGTATTTATTTGGTTATGAGTATTTGTCCGTCTATACATTTATCATATTTATACTTGCTTTAAATGTATTATATACTTATATATTTTTATTATATTTTCTTATCATACATTTTCCTTTGTCTGCGTTTTTAGCTTGGTACTTATAACTAACTAGTAGTTCGCGGCGAACTGAGACCTCGCGACCCCTATATGTTCACAACCCGTGGACCGATACAGCTCATATTCGAACTTAAACATTGTATTGAACTACTTGCCTACAAAATTTCATGAAGATCGACGGTTCGCAAGTTATCATCGGACAAATATACACACAAACATACATACAAAAGCCGATTTGTCCCAGTAAACTCTGAGACCTTCGCTTCGCTCGGTCAATGATATAATTAAGGGAGAGGCCATTGGCTCTCGAAATACAGTACTACTACAAGTACCAGTAGTAGTAGTTCGGAGCCAATGGGTTCATAACATTTTTTGTATAATTAATTATGTCCAATAAAGGGTTTTTTGTTTGTTTGTTTGTTCAAAAAAAAAGAAGAAATTGGAACAAGAGAATAACACCGTTGAGTCAAGCAGGTCGGCAATGTATTCTCGTATTGTCATAGATCCCCGAAAAGAACAAGAGGGAGATAGAAGACTGCGAGAAGCTGCTAGAGAAACACAACGAGAGTAAGCAAGAGGCGGAACAAGAGCTGGAGACTGTGATGGCTGGCGTCAGGTAAATTAACTCGTCGGAGGATATTATCATTGAAACTTTTTAATTTGAAGTCGGCACCTAATGTATTGTACCTAAATAACTTAGATGGAAACGTGAAGGAGTTATGTCGCGTCATTGTATTATTTTCCAAAACTTGTTATTTTAAACCATACCATGTTGGTGGTATAGTTTTATATAACTAATAATTGTGGTTTCTGACAGTAGCTGAACGCAAATAATCTATACAGGGTGATAAGGAAAGGGTTTGCTAAGCCGTAAAAGGCTCATAGTACTCTTGGTTGTGAACAACTTTTACTATGGGACCAACCATGAAATCGAGAAAAAAAAACAGCTGTTCCATACATTTTGTCGAGTGTCATTGACATTTTTCTATGGAACAGCTGATATTATTTTCTCGATTTCAGGGTTGGTCCCATAGTAAAAGTTGTTCATAATGATGAGTATGATAAGCCTTTTTCGGCTTAGCATACTCTATCCTTATAACCCTGTATAGAACAATTTATATAATCCTAACTAATATTATAAATTCGAATGTAACTCTGTCTCTCTGTCTGGATGTTTGTCGCGTTATCACGGCTGAACGGATCGAGCTGAATTTTTGCATAGATATAGCTTAAGGGGGCGTAAACCCTGGTTCACGCCGTCTCATTCGCACTATATCAACATTTTCTAATATAAAAATAACAAGATTTTTTTTTTCGTTTGCCCTGTATTAACATTCTTTAATATGAAAATTTAATTTCCATTATATACTAGTAGTTCGCACCGAACTGAGACCTCGCGACCCCTATATCTTCACAACCCCTGGACCGATTCAGCTCATATTCGAACTTAAAGTTTTTATAGAAATGAACTACTTGCCTACAAAATTTCATGAAGATTGGATCAACGGTTCGTTATCATCGGACAAATATACACACAAACATACAAACATACATACAAATGCCGATTTGTCCAAGTAAAGTAAGTTTTAAGTAAAGTTTTTTGTTTTCTTTTATGCGTAAAATAAATGTTTTTCTTTCTTCTTTCTTTCTTTCCCCATTATATAACCCTGTGTATTCTTTACCAGAGCTCGTACGCAAGGTTTCCAAGAGCAAAAGGACGGTCTTCAAGGGAGACTGATAGAACTCAAGAGAATCGTCGACGAAGCGAACCGGACACACAAACTGGCCGAGTCCGAACTGAAGATATACCTCAGTACCGAGACTAAGGAGAACGAAAAACTGAACAATCTGAACGAAGCTTTTACCAAGGCCGAGGGGGACTTGAACGAGAAGAGAACGTAAGTCACACATTCGTCGGCAGTCAAGCTGCGCCCCGCAGTTTCACCCGCTATCCTACAGGAACCGTTCAATTTTTGGGATAAAAAGTGTTATTTATTTATTTATTTATTTAAGTATACATTGCCACATAATGCGTAATGGTAACATTTTTCAGAATGTACTAAATTGCACATTATACCCTGTTATAGGGTGTTGCAAACAGTATTGTTGCCTACATACTAAAAAAGTAAAACTACCTATTAATAAATATAGAAATACAGAACAATACAGAAAACTAAACCAGTGTTAAAGTTAAACCAGTGTATAAGCTGCCTCCATACCAAATTTCATTGAAATACGTTCAGATTCGTAGCTAAACCAATATTATCTAGATGATCATTTTAGCTGAAATTTCTTGATACGACCTATTTATTGTCGCAAAATTAGTTTTCGTGAACCTACGATGAGCAATTAAGCTGTAATTGACAAAAAACGCAAGAAAATTTGAATTTGCCGCGCTGAGCGAAACGTTGCACCTTAATGCAACTTTTGCTTAAACATTCCCAAAACGGACGCTGCCTTTGGGCGTTTTTGGCGTTTATAACAGTTATCTTTGTCACCATAGGGCTAACCGAACACGACTAACGTTGTAACACGTCCTCCTTGACACTCCTTGTACCAGCTAGGTGGCGCTTTTATAGCAAATGGTTGATATTTTAATGTGTTGTAAGATTATAAATTAATAATTGATTATACTGGCTGTTGTATTTTCTAACGCCCACCTCTATTTTATTTGACTAGCCTTGTGGCTCATTGGGCGGATTTCCGCCTTCTGAGCTGTAGGTTGTGGGTTCGATTCCCACCCAGGACAAGGGTCAATCAACTATTTTACCCACACTTTGCTGTCCCCGACATATTTTAATTAAAATACGCTATATGGTTATAGTTACATACATAACAAATATAACAATAGTATCTAAGATTATTAGGCACTACGGGAAACTTGATTACGTTCTCGAAAATCTTTAATTTCCATGAAATTTTATGGTAACTCAGTACATTAAAAATTCGCTCCATACAAAATATTGCTGTCCGAAGCCCACATTCACCACGTGAACTTACATTTTAAATTAACTTATACTTCTTGCTTTCGGTTAACTTTTATTACACAACAAGTTGGTATATTATAGTTTATCGTGTACATAAGAAAGAACAAAAAGACCTCATCCCTTTTTAAAAAAAATATATCAAATCTGCGTCCCTTAGTGGAATGACTTTACCTTCGTATACTGAGTTACACTCGTTAATTTCACCCGGAGACACATAGATGGCACTGTTTGCCATAGGTAGCTTCATTTATGTTTGCTTTCGCTCGCATGGCGCGGCGGTGTCGTTTGATAGCGCCGTCGAGCCGCCAGTCCTCGAAGAACGTTCAGAGAGAGTGCGTGCCTTTTTGTGTCGTCTACTGAGTGTCCGCGATTTTTCGATGTAAGTTTATTATTTATTTAATATAATCAGATGTATTTGTAGTACCTAACATATATTTTCGATTAAAGGTTACGCCGAGTACCATAACCAAATTATAATGTGCTCTTTTCATGAAAATGCTCCGATTGTCTGCTGAGTTACTTGTATACTGAGTTACTTTGGCGGTAACTCTATAGACATTCTTGGTAACTCCTAAGACATTTACGTACTTAGTGGGATTAGCTTGTAGCACATAAAGTAAAATTTACTCTATTTCAACAAATTTTCAAACTACTTGTTACTACTTTGTTTATTATGACTAAAGTTATAGTAAAAAGGTAGGTGGTAACTGGTAACATACAAATATAAATTGGAAATAATATTTTCAGAAATATTATTTGACGTGAAATGGCGCGACTATCGGCGGCTGAAAAACAAAGGAGGTACAGGGAGAGACTCAAACAGAACACCGAAAAATACGAAGAGGCTAAAAGAAAGCACCGTGAACACTACCACAAAGTTAAACGGATTGCAAAAGACTTGACGCCAATTGAAAAGAAACAAGCAAACGTCATCTGGAAGATGAGACAACGAGAATACAGAAAAAAGAGAAAGAATTTACAATCGATTTTGGATGCAACACCACCAAGTTCCCCAGTAAGCGTACTCAATTTTCACAATAAGTCACAACCAAAATCTCCATCATCAATAGCATCCCGAGAACGCGGACGTAAGAAAATAAGAAAAGATAGAAGTAAAGTGCACAGACTAAACAAAAAATTACAAGAAGTTGAAGAAAAACTGTGAGAAGTACAAGAAAAGACTGAATAGATACAAGATTAAAAAAAGAGAATCTGAAGATCCAAAAGAGAAACAAAATTATAAGCTATTGACAAATTCGATTAAAGAGCGATATGAAAGGATTAAGAGCCATAAGGAGAAAGGAGTATTTATAGAGCAATTTATGGATCTTCATCTGATATTGATGGTGAAGAGCCAGATCAAGAGCATAACAAACATAGATCGATGGGTGATGTTAGGTTTGATGGTTTTCATTCAGCAGGACCGGTGGCTACGACGAGTAGTCATGGAGCTCCACCACTGGTGTCAGCTGGTGATTTTCTGCACGTCTTTGTATACGGCACATACAATAAAAAGAAAATGTATTCTTACGTGTGCAAGGCCTTGACTCCTATTGAAGAAGACGGCGAAGTGAAAGTCATGTTCCTACGGGTTGTTAGTGATGATGCAAAGACATTCAGAATTGATACGAATGATATGAGCCATGTCAGTTATGAAGACATTATAAAAATCTTGCCAACACCAGCCTTATTGGGAAAAGGGCAATACAAATTTGAAACCCCTATTGATATTTTCGAAAAGTGAGATTGGAATATCCAAAATTATTGTTGTTGTTGATTTATTAAGTTTATTTTTTAATTTTTATAACAAATGATTGGTAAGTGTATTCAATTATATGCCGTCCATTATTTATACCAATATTTTTATAGTATGTCTTAAGCGTTACCCAAATTTTGTCTCTGGAGTTACTTACTGTCCCCAATATAAACATTATATTTCCGATCATAAAATGCAAATTTCTTTCCATTATATATTTATATTACCAGTACTTTATTCTTACAGTTGGCGAGCTTCTATAAATAATTCATTTCTATTTGTACTTCTTTTATATTTAGATTTATTAAGAATTAGCTATTATTTTTTGTATAAAGGTAACGCAAAAGACCAATGTGAGTTAGTTTTGTACTTAAATTTAAGAATACTATGAAGACTGATTTTTCCAAAATATTCGATTATGCATGCAAGAGTAAATAAATAATAATGAATAAAGTTTTCGTGTTTCATTCACCATTTATATAACACTGAATGCAGGTAACTCAGGTGACAGTTTTTGGGGTATGTGTTTATGTTTTTTAAATAAAAACTGCCCTAAATACGAATTAGCTCGCTGCCCTTCTAGGTTATTAGAGTAGATGATATTTCTAATACCCTAATTAAATAAGAATAAAGGAATAGTAATGTTTATTTTTTCAAAAAAAATATTTCTTGTCTGGCCTTACAGTGGGTAAAATAGTTGATCGTACCACAAGCATTTGTGTGATGAACATGGATGTTTGTTCTTGTCTGGGTGTTTCTAAGTATTATATGTATGTATTTACAAAAAAAAAAGTATTTATGTATTCTATCAGTCATCTGGTTCCCATAGTACAAGCTTACTTAGTTTGGGGCTAGATGGCGCTGTGTGAAAAACGTCCACGAATATTTATTTATTTATTTATTCTTTAGCGGACTTTCTGGCTGATAAGCTAATATTATAAACGCGAAAGTAATTATGTCTCTCTGACTGGGTTTTTGTCGCGCTTTCGCGGCTGAACGGATCGACCTGATTCTTTGCATTGATATAGCTTAAGGGTCGGTGCTAAAAGCTAAAACCTAGTATTAATATATATTTGAATGTTTCCAGTGCGCAAAATGAATTACAGTCGTCACTGCCCGCGCAAGAACTTGAGTTGGAGAGCTTGAAGACTCAGTTTCAGAACATCAAGAGGGAGGAGGCCAGCGTCGCTGCCAACGTTAGATCTCTCAGGTGACGCTCGTACCGCTAACGCTGGATTTTTCCAACATCACATAACCGTTATATGTGGCATAATATACCGTTTTG
This sequence comes from Apocheima hispidaria, assembly GCA_947579745.1. NCBI lineage: Eukaryota > Metazoa > Arthropoda > Insecta > Lepidoptera > Geometridae > Apocheima > Apocheima hispidaria. The sequence continues at coordinate 3,469,291 of OX388169.1, forward strand.
ACATGTATTCTATGCAAAAGCTGACAAACCGTCATATTTCGGCATTTAAAATATATATATATTGTTAGCTGCTGCACGCAGCTTAGCTTGCATGCCGGCCGATAAAACTAAAGCTCACGCAAGAATGAATGAATGAATGAATATTCTTTATTGTCATACACTTGCATTCATAACAATTACAAGTTATAAGAAATCGAATAATGCTTCCATTATGGACTCGTCAACTTGCTACAATTTTTAACAATATTATTTATATCACTGTATAATTTATATTAGGCATTTGTTGTCTCCCTCGAAAAACGGCAATATTAGGAGGATTTATCAATTATTTTATTCAAGGACGTAGTCGGGTTTTTTTCCCGGCCTATATCTTGTTTCAGTATACGTATCACATTTAATTATATGTTTTACTAAGTTTATTATAAAAAATAGTCACCTATCGGCGATTATTTGTTTTTTTTTTGACTAGGGCTCGCTAACTCGTCTTTTCTTCTGCACGCGGAAGTGCATAGCTATCGTCTTCGCTACTTTTACCGTAATTGACCGAGCGAAGCGAAGGTCTCATTCTTTACTGGTACAAATCAGCATTTGTATGTATGTTTTAGTGTATATTTGTCCGATGATAACTTGCGAACCGTTGATCCGATCTTCATGAAATTTTGTAGGCAAGTAGATCATTTCAATACAATTTTTAAGTTCGAATATGAGCTGAATCGGTCCAGGGGTTGTGAAGATATAGGGGTCGCGAGGTCTCAGTTCGGCGCGAACTACTAGTATTTGCTAAATCTTGTCAACAGGGCGCAACTGGAGGAATCGAAGCAAACAATGACGGCGAACAGATCCCGCGGACGCGTCCTCGACTCCCTCATGAAGGAGAAGAAGAACGGGAACCTCTCCGGGATATTCGGACGGCTGGTGAGATCTACTGGGAGTCTCGCCGCATTGTTTCATGGGGCTTTAGGGGTCGTCCATTAATCACGAGATGCTTTATAAACTGCCCTCCGCCCTGGTGATACGCGGTGAGGTTATAGACTAACCCCACCAAGAAATCACGTAAATTTAAATACCGGTATAATGTAATTAAATTATGGAAAATTAACAATAAATACGCCTGGATAAAATGATAAAATGTTCCAATTAGAAAATCCAAAAATAAAATATAAACGTGAAATCTCAGTACACCCCCCTTTCGAGCCCCACGTGATTAATGGACGACCCCCTATAAGTATATAGCAGTTTTTTTTTCTACAGTTTAATGTAGGTAATTAATACGCAATACATCATTTTATGAATTTAATCTTTTGTACATTATGACCTTAGTACCAAACATTTTAAATACGATTTTGCGTTATTATAGAAGCAATTTAACTCAAATGTATAGTTTTAGTGTGGGAGCTACTGTCTAAAACAATTCAATTTACATTTTTATTCAATCAAATAGCTCAATTACAAATACGTTTGTATACAAATTACCGAATTTAAAACTCTTATACAATGCTCGATTGGTAGGGTGATCTCGGCGGCATAGACGCTAAATACGACGTGGCCATCTCCACGTGCTGCGGCGCGCTCGACAACATCGTGGTGGACACCGTGGAGACGGCGCAGGCCGCCGTCGAGTACCTCAAGAAACACAACATCGGCCGCGCCACCTTCATAGCGCTGGACAAGCAGGAACATCTCAAACAGTATTATGAGAGAAAAGGAAATTAGTGAGTATACATTTATTTTTATGTCGTCATCAGCAACAGAAACTTAGTATTTAGCAACACATACCTATCAACCAGCAACACAAACCCAAGAATCAGCATCAACAGCTTAATAATCAGCTATAGCTAGATTTGAAATATGAGAGAAGGAGGAATTTGTAAGTATTCATTAATTTTTAGGTCCTCATCAGCAACAGAAACTTAATATTCAGCAACGAATACCCAACAAACAGCAACAGATACCCAATAGTCAGTTATAGTTTCATTGTAATTGTTTTTTTGGTGCAAATAAAGTTGTATTTTACAGCAGTTCAGCAACAGTTTTTTTTAACATCTAATATCTCAGGGTGACGAGTGCAGTTCATTGCCGCGCATGTTTTTGCGCGTCTTAAGATTTTTCGAAAATCTACCCCTAAAGCGGTGAAATGTGGTGTATCTTTTACTGCAGCCTAGACGAGCGAAGCCGCGCGTGCAAGCTAGTATTAAAGTAGTAGTTTGCGGCGAACTGAGACCTCGCGACCCCTATATCTTCACAACCCCTAGACCGGTTCAGCTCATATTCGAACTTAAAAATTGTATTGAAATGAACTTCTTGCCTACAAAATTTCATTAAGGATAAACGACTTTCATACAAAACTGTCGATGCCTTTTTAGGCGTCCTACTACGATTTTGAACTGGGCATGACTTAACATAGGTCTAATTTGGCCTCTAAGTATCGCAAAGTCGATAATTTAAAATGTTCATGGCTAGGAAATACCATCTTTCAACCCAATAATTACGACAAATTTTACGATTGTAGTGGTGTGTTCTTTACATGCGAATCATGCGATCATGGTGTGCGTGAAATATTGATGTGTGCGTGCGTCTTGCAAAAATCGTGTACACTGGTTGTGCCGCGCGCGCGTCACGCGGTTTACGCGACGTTGCCAGCTTGTCGGAGCGTGTGTGAGCGAGACTAGGTATTCTTGCCTCGCGGCTTAGTCCGCGCGCGGTTTTCGATAATTGCGACGTTGCGAGATTCGGTATCGGTGTGCAGTGCAGTGTTTGATTTGGTTACCTAATCTATCTATACCAATATTATAAAGAGGAAAGATTTGATTGTTTATTTATTTCATTGTTTGTTTGTTTGAATGGGCTCCAAAACTGCTGAACCGATTTGAAAAATTCTTTCGCTGTTGGGAAGCTTCACTATCCCCGGGTGACATAGGTTATATTATATTTTCAAAAAAATTAGGGATCCTTACTAAAACTCCAATAATGTAACCCAAGATGATGTATTTCGCGTGCACTGCGAAAACTATTCATGATGAAAGAATAGTCTATACCAATATAATAAAGAGGAAAGATTTGATTGTTTGTTTGTGTGCATTGAATGGGCTCCGAAACTGCTGAACCGATTTGGGAAATTCTTTCACTGTTGGGAAGCTACACTATCCCTATACTATACTATATTTTATTTAAAAAAAAATTGGGATCCTTACTAAAACTCGAATAATGTAACCCAAGATGTAAAAAAAATACCTAAAATATCCTTTACATCGCGTGCGTTGCGACAACTATTGATGATGATAGAATAATCTATCTATACCAATATTATAAAGAGGAAAGATTTGATTCTTTGTTTGTTTGTTTGTTTGCATTGAATGGGCTCCGAAACTGCTGAACGGATTTGAAAAATTGTTTCGCTGTTGGGTGGCTTTTCGACTTTCTTAATTTTTTTTTTTTTTTTGTGACTTGACGCGGGTGGAGGGGTTTTCGTGTGTGTATTATGGTTTTTATTTTTTTGTTGGGTGCCCGTGCGAAGCCGGGGCGGGCTGCTAGTAACCTAATAATAACGTACATAATTATAATAGAATGCAGCAGACATCATCGTTGCGCTATAGACGCCATCAATATTCTGGCCGAAAATGAGCACGAAACGTGTTCGTGCTCGGCTGAAATATTATCATGGCGAAGGTGTTTCGTAAGTGCCTACCTACCTAATTTATAAATAAAAAATATAATTCGAGACTTCTTGCCCATTTTCATGGCGATGGGGGGATTTCTACCCTTCCAACTGCGATTTTCATGTACGGTCATAGATTTTAAGGATCATCATCATCATCATCATCATCAGCCTGTTTCCTATCGTACCGAGATTTCTTACCCATTTTTCATAGCAATGGGGGAAATTTCTACCCTTCCAACTGCGATTTTCATTTGCGGTCATAGATTTAAAATTCATCATCATCATGATCAGCACGCTTCCTAACGTATCGAGACTTCTTGCCCATTTTCATGGTGATGGGGGGATTTCTACCCGTCAAACTGCGACGTTCATTATCGGTCATAGATTTTAACCATAATCATCATCATCATTAGCCAAATTGCTACCGTATGGAGGTTTCTTACCCGTTTTCATCATGCTCCTCCTTTTTTTTTAACTTTACAAGTCGACCTAAACGATCCAGCCATACCCAACTGCAGGACCGCCCCGCGGGCCGCTCGCGGCCCGCGCAGCCTCGCGAAATATATATTTTGAGGACTTTGACATAGGTAACCATTTATACATTTTTAGGGTTCCGTAGTACTACAAGGAACCCTTATAAGTTTGTCATGTCCGTCTGTCTGTCTGTCTGTCCGTCTGTCTGTTTGAATCCTTTACAGCCCGCACCAGCTTCGCACGGGTGTTTGACGAGGGAATGAAAATTATAATGCACACGCAGAACCCTTCTATTTGCGTCAAGTTGCAGAAAAGAAGGAAGTGTAAGGAGGGCTGAAAGGCTGCCCAGCAGCGGGGGGATTTTTCGGGTCGATTCAGTGGTTTCGGAGCCTATTCAATGCGGGCAAACGGGCAGTCAAATCTGTCCTCTTTATAATATTTATTTTTGGTGTGACTAACTAATAACCTAAATGAAAAAATTCTGAAAAACTTCCTTCTTAGTGAAATAATAGTTTTTTTGTAAAAGGTGCCTATATAGGTATAGGAACCGATATAGGTAGGTGGTAAGGTGGTAGATAGAGGTATATGAAAATCTTGGATATTTCATGCTGCGCGATTGAAATATGTACATAATACTAATAATACCTACCTACCTACCAACCAACCAACCAACCAACCTACCTACCTACCTACCTACCTACCTATTAGTTAGTTAGTTAGTTTTGTGTGTGGTGTTTGTTGTGTTGTTTGATAACTTATTCTGTAAAAAAATAGCACAAAAGGAACAAAAATCTACAAAAACAGTAATTTTCAAATGAGGATTCGATCCGGGGACCTTCGTCTCATTGATACACACTACAAAACGAAGCATAATGAAAATCCGTCCACTCGACCGCTCGGCCAGTCGATCTGATAGGTGGAATGCCGAAAATCGGGTACTCAATTTCGTATTTGCTTGTAACCGTTTTGAATTCGCATGTGATTCGGTCATAGATTTAAAATTCATCATCATCATCATCAGCCTGTTCCATATCGTACCGAGATTTCTTACCCATTACCCACGCCCCGCGGTTTCACCCGCGGTATAAACTCTGTAACGGCTGAACGGATTTGGATGAGATTTGGTATGGAGGCTACCATACCTAAATTTGGCTACCTCCATACCAAATTGCATTAGAATCCGTGCAGCTGTTACAGATTTGAACGGGAACAAACACAAGTGTGTTTGTCACATACTAACATACCTACTTACATACACACAAACTTTCGCATTTTGGTGTGACTAACTAATAACCCCATATCTAAAATTTGTTGGAATTCAGCATTTCTGAGTATGGGGCTCGGTGCGCGCTCCATCAGTGCTGCCAGGAAAAATAATGCAAAATTTCGGGAAAAAAATTCACCTCAATAATGATGATGAATGCATTTTTATGTATGATCTCGTTGCGCGCACGCTCACTGATCCCGGGAAAAATATTGAAAAAATTCTGAAAAACTTCCTTCTTAGTGAAATAATAGATTTTTTGTAAAAGGTGCCTATATAGGTATGGTACCTATATAGGTAGGTGGTAAGGTGGTAGATAGAGGTATATGAAAATCTTGAATATTTCGTGCTGCGCGATCAAAATATGCACATTATACTAATAATACCTACCTAGCCACCAACCAAGCAACAAACCTACCTACCTACGTACCTACCTATTAGTTAGTTTTGTGTGTTGTGTACACACAAAATAACAAATAACAAACAACAGTACCTACTATGGACTAAATTAATCTAACCCGGGTCTAAAATCCATATTTTTAGTCGCAGAATAATGTCTATCGACGCGGAAAACACAACATTTTTGGGTATTGCATATTTCATTAGGTTCATTTCATTAGGTATTAGGTATGTAAAATTCGAAATTAATTTGAAAAAAACCGAAAAAAAGTGGAAAATTTGTTCGGAAGGTACCAGACTCGGTGCCTTTAGAACCCCCGATATGGGGTTATTCCAGGGACCCAGTTATTCAATCGTCAAGCAGTAGTGTGCAAAACATCACTGTGTTCCGGATTGAAGGGCAATGTTTCCAGCGTAATTATTGGGCACAGAGATTTAACATCTAATATCTCAGAGTAATGAGCGCAGTGCATTGCCGCGCATGGTTTTGAACTGTTGAGGTTCAAAATTCTGGGTGGCACTGAACTGTTATGAGCAAGCGTGAAGCTTAACATCAGCTGAGTGACTTGCTCGTCTCGTCACCAAATAACAAAAAAAAAAAACTTACATGCTTACACACTTACACACGAACTTTCGCATTTTAAATATTTGTGTGACAATATTAGGTTTATGTAGATATATACTTTTATAAGTTTCGTTACTAATTTTGAATAAGTTTGTTTTTCAAGAAACCCACAGCAAAAATTAAAATAAATAGTATTCTCGAAATTAAATTATAAAAAATAATTCTACCTAATTTTAGGGGTTCGAACCCGGAACCTCACGAGCGCTACCTAATCAAACTGATGACTTCGGCCACCGAGACGATATTCAGAGCAACGAAATTTCGTATTTGCTTGTAACTGTTTTGAATTCGCATGTGTGCGTAATGTTCATGCGTGCATACAGGCGTTGAAGATTATTTGAATTTTCAGTCGAGTGCAGCTATTAATGGGCTCTATTATTTTTGAGATGTGTTTATAACAATAGTAAGAGGTCGCAAAGTGAATTAAAACTGGGGCAGATTACCTCAATTGAGTTTTCAACGACAGCGCCATCTCTTGGCGCCTACCTACCTAGCGGACTCAAACGAAGCACCTTAAGATCGGATCACTGGTTCGCAAGTTATCGTCGGACAAATATAACACAAACATACAAACATACATGCCGATTTGTCCCAGTAAACCCTGAAACCTTCGCTTCGCTCGGTCAATAAATTTGAATTCGATTGAACCGATATTATGTTTTTTTTTTCTTATATTTTGGCTTCACACATTGTGTATTTAGCCAGTGTCAAGTTTTGTAATCTTTGAAGTTAAGTAAAGTATTTCACAATTAAAACAAGTCTCAGACATAGTCTAAGTCAAGTAAAGTAAGTCACGGTCAAGTCGAATTCATGCCCCAGTAAAGTGGTGAAAACTTTACTAGAGCCTTCTATGGAGTTTTTGAAACAACACGAAAATTCATATTTCACGACATTATACCATTCACCAACACTCGCGCATGTTCACGAACACTTAACGGGTAAACATTCACCATTTTTACACATTAACACTCGATATAACACAAGTTTTGGAAAATAATAGAATGACGCGCTATGAATGAGGCGTTTTCCAAAAAAAAAGAAATCCTTGTTATAAAAGTACCCAATAGATGGCGTTAGATGTACCTTGAGTTTTTTCTGTCACTGTCAAGACATGAAAGACAAAAAATGTACGTGTGCCTTTTTTTTTCTCGTGTTTTTTGGCTCGACATGTGTATTTAGACAATTTCAAGTAACGTAACTATGCATTTGAAATATTACAGTAGTTGACACTGGCTAAATACACAACGTGTGGAGCCAAAATTTAAGATTTAAGAAATAAACATAAAACATTTCGACAGAAATGACAATGACAGGTAAAACGATAGGTCGGTTACGCCATCTAGTAAGTATTTTAGAACTACTTTTTTTTTTTTTGAAAACGCCTCATTCTTCACGTTCCCGCCAAAACTCCGATATTAAGTTTGTGGAAAGCTAAAATCGAGTTTATTCTCTCAGCCCCGAAAGCGTGCCGCGCCTGTTCGACCTGATCCGCGTGAAGGACGGCCGCGTGCTGCCCGCGTTCTACTTCGCGCTGCGCGACACGCTCGTGGCCGCCGACCTGGAGCAGGCGGCGCGCATCGCCTACGGGGCCACGCGCTACCGGGTCGTCACGCTGCACGGGGACGTCATCGAAATAGCCGGTGAGGCTTGGGTTTTTTTTTATAGATAACTCTTAATTGTACACACCAGAAATTACATGCATAATACAAAAATCTACTTAAGACTAGTGTAAAAATTGGCGGCCTTATCGCTTAAAGCGATCTCTTCCAGGCAACCTTAGCTTGGAGAGGATTTATAAGGAACAGGTAAGGGACGGGGTGTGCCCTCATAAAGGAATATGTAACGCACAAACTTACATGCATAATACAAAAATCTAGTTAAGACTAGTGTAACAGTTGGCGGCCTTATCGCTTAAAGCGATCTCTCCCAGGCAACCTTAGCTTGGAGAGGATTTATAAGGAACAGGTAAGGGACGGGGTGTGCCCTTATAAAGGAATATGTAACGCACAAACTTACATGCATAATACAAAAATCTACTTAAGAATAGTGTAACAATTGGCGGCCTTATCGCTTAAAGCGATCTCTTCCAGGAAACCTTAGCTTGGAGAGGATTTATAAGGAACAGGTAAGGGACGGGGTGTGCCCTTATAAAGGAATATGTAACGCACAAACAGAAAAAATAGACATACTTACATAATAAGACTATATACTACTTAAACATAGTAATATAATAAAAATATACTACTTACTAATACTACAACAATATGTAAATACCTAAATAATAATATTAATAATATATGTATTATTAGGAGACTGACTGCAAAAACGGATGACTCGACGGCAAAACTATAAAAGGAGAAGCTCGACCCGCGCGCAGTCATTCTTGTTCGAGACTTTGTGCGGAGCGGACGTGTTTCTAGAAATACTTATTCATTGTAAAGTTAATTATCGTTTGTTTTTATTAAAGAAGTAATTATTGTTGGTAATTGTGAAATATATAACTTTGAAAACTATACCCACTTCTGTTTTCTAATATCAGAAGTGGGATTCGAACACTGCTCGCACTTATTATCTTGCTATTCCGTAAAGCACAAAGTCACGATCAAGTGTTTTTTATCGTTTTTATTTTACGTGGTGAAAATTGTTATAGTGCATTGGTTCGGTTAAATAATGGATCAGATATCTAGACCCCGATCCTGTAAAAAACGCCATAGTTGCAGGCGTTCGACAAGCCATCGTTCCCGCAGCTCGTCGAGGGAATCAGTGTCGTTATACCCCTTCGCTCAACACGGTTATGTATTTCTTAACCATGGCCTCAGCGATGGCCTTGCGACAATCGCAGTTACAGCCGTGAAATCGTTGTGTAAAAGTCGTGGTCGTAACAGACGTCATCAAAATGAACGGATGTCACAGCCGGAAACCGTGAGTATGGTAGCCACGAATCCTGGCACATGATCGTATCTCGCCTCCTTGCACACGCGCAGCAGACCTGCCCGTACCTGACCAGCCTGTCTCGGTTGGACCGTCGTTTGGAAACGGCACCGAACAGATAGCGGAGGCTATCAAATCATCAAAATCCGTAAGTACCCACAGTTACTATGTCTAAATTTAGACCCCAACATTCAGGATGTTGACTCATGGTTTGATGGGTAGACAGCTAAGTTTGCAAAAACGTTGGGATAATCGTGAGTGTCTTGCTTTTGTCTGAAAGTGTTTGAAAGGTGAAGCAAAATATTGGCTAGATGATTGGGTTAGCAATGACAGTTCAAAAATATTTTAAGTGTGTGTGTGTGTGTGTTAAAAAAAGTGGACACGGCTAACATTTTATACAAAGTAATGTCCGCCGATTCATTCGGCTTCCGTACGTTTGCCAAATACGCACACAAATCTTTACTGCGTCTGCGCATTGTTAAAGGCCTTAGTGATGATGTTTTACGGCGATAGTTCTACGTGGAATTAAAGATCCACATGTTAAGGCGACGGCAACAAATGCAAAACTGACTCCCAATGAGTTGGTGAACTACCTTTCAACATTTATGAAGCCTGACCCGTGGATGTTCGAGCGACGCGTCGCCCTGCACTTTAACTGCTAACTACCAAAAATCAAGGTAATAAGCTACCGTTTCTGGCTTCTAGTTCAAGCTCTGGTGCTGGTTCTACTCCCAAATGTTATTCTTGTGGTGAATTTGGGCACAAGCAGTTAAATTGCCCTAAGAAGCCAAAAACTGCTGACGCTAGTACGAGTAATCCAAAGGTGAGTACTTCAGGAACCATATTCGGGACTGCTTTGCAAAGCAAAGTTCCGATTTAAATAAAAATAAGGTTAACTTTTGGTCAGAAACTCCGGCCCGGAACCAAAATGAGGAAATGAAAGTCGTCATAGGAGTTATTGACGGCATACCTGTTGACATATTAGATAGCATAGATAGCGGTGCATTAGATGTGTTCTTTATATCATCAGCGGAGGTGAATCATCTTTCTTGTACAAAGAAACCTATCAACCGGCAAATCAAAGGGGCGAGTGAATAGTAAGTATTTTACTACTTTGCATATGGCTGCAGGCTTTCATCAAGTTTAACTTGATGAGGCCTCAATTCAGCTAACTAGTTTTGTAACACCAGAAGCTCACTACGAGCATCTTAAAATGCCACATGGCTTAGCAAACGCTCCCATTGCTTGCCAACGCATGATTAGCAAGCCCCTACATAAACTGACCACAGAGGGAAAGGTTTAGGTATACATAGATGACTGATAAATCCTTGCTTCCTCCATTCAGGAAGGATTACAGACTTTACGGGAGGTATTGAGTACACTGAGACAGGGTTTTCGTTGAATTTAAGTAAATGCTCATTTTTATGCACTGAAACAGAGTACCTGGGTCGTGTGATCTCTGGCGGTAGAGTACGACCTTCGCCTGGTAAAGTTCAGGCCTTTGCTAATTCCCCAGCTTCATAAAACGTCCAACAACGAGTCGGGAATGTCCTAGGATTGTGGGGTATTTTTGAAAGTATATCCCTAATTACTCTACCAGGACTAATTGCATTGCGCGTTTAACATGTGTTTAGTTTCATTGGGGTACATACAAATAAATTGTGCGATAACTGGTGCACCTGTACTTGCTATATTTGACCCTAAACTGCATAGTATCAATGACCGATGTGATGAGATAGATCGGATCGGTATAATTGGAGTGATCACGAGTGTCTTTCACGGACTGCACGGATAGGACTATATTTTAATGGCGATTCTCGTGTGTGACTAAACGTGACGAACGACTGCTTGTGGAGCAATTTCAATCGGGAATTGAAGCCGTTATGTCCGCAAACACCGGACATCGCAAACATTTTGTTTAAGGTGATGAATAGGAATTCGAAAAGCTATTCTACGTATGCAGATTACGCTCATCGCTCACTCCTTCGATTATGTATAGTACGAGGTCTTAGTGAAGAGCTGATATCGGCGACCGTGATACATGGTATCACCGATCTACAGATTCGAGCGTCAGCAACTAACGCTAAGCTCTTAAATAGTAATCTCGTACATTTCTTTACTATTTATGTCAAATCGTGTTCCACAAAAGCCAACATACCGCACGCTTCTAAGTCCTGTTTGATGTCATTGCGGTCTTTATTCAAGGAATCCCAACAGACGTTCTGATCGACAGTGGGTCGACTATATCGTTGTTTTCATCAAAATTAGTTTGGGACACTTCGATTGCCAACGCAAAACAAGCGTTCCGCGTTCTAAAAGGCTTGGGCAGTCAGAAATAGCCAGTTCCTCTTACGTAACGCTACCAATCGAGCTTAATGGAATCACTATGGGGGTTGATCTGTTTGACGTAGGGTCGGAGTATGTGAACAACCCTGTCATAGTCAGTATAATTCCTAACAGGGAAGGTGTTCGGTATGTGCGTATGCGTGACTCCCAGTTACTCACAAGGTAGGTTTGTTGTGAGACAGAAGACGTGATGGTTGTTCAATCTGATGAGATGGCACCAATCAATATCACTCTTGAGGGTGATCAACTGCAACAGTTGTTAGACATCGTTAATGAGTTCTTATCCTCATCATTGTTCTTATCCTGAGCGAAACTATAGAGCAGGGCTTGATACTTTTTACCAGGGTACTTGGTACCTTGACGGAGGCTGGTTTCTTCATTAATTTAAAGAAATGTTATTTACTGACAAAAGAAACCGAGTACCTTGGGCGGTTTATAAGTCAGGGTCAGGTACGACCGAGGCCTGAAAAAATCAAGGTCCTAACTGACTCAGCCGAGGCAGGTCCGTCAGTTCATGGGTTTGGCTAGCTCAACGTAAGGGTTTGCTGTCCAGAGTAGCCCGCCTGGTGGTTGGTATACAGAACTGGGCACAAGTCGCTCAGGCTTCTGACGAAGGAACACGTAAGCTCATTCAAAGCGTGTGTACGCGCCTTGTTCGAGCACGCTGTTAGCGTGTATGCGCCGCTGCCGCGCGCGCCTTGTTAGAGCACGCTGTTAGCGTGTATGCGCCGCTGCCGCGCGCGCCTTGTTCGAGCACGCTGTTAGCGTGTGTATGCGCCGCTGCCGCGCGCGCCTTGTTCGAGCACGCTGTTAGCGTGTGTATGCGCCTATGCCGTGCGCGCCTTGTTCGAGCACGCTGTTAGCGTGTATGCGCCGCTGCCGCGCGCGCCTTGTTCGAGCACGCTGTTAGCGTGTGTATGCGCCGCTGCCGCGCGCGCCTTGTTCGAGCACGCTGTTAGCGTGTATGCGCCGCTGCCGCGCGCGCCTTGTTCGAGCACGCTGTTAGCGTGTATGCGCCGCTGCCGCGTGCGCCTTGTTCGAGCACGCTGTTAGCGTGTGTATGCGCCTATGCCGTGCCCGCCTTGTTCGAGCACGCTGTTAGCGTGTATGCGCCGCTGCCGCGCGCGCCTTGATCGCAAACGCTGTTAGCGTGTGTGCGTGCTGCTGGCGAGCACGCCCTCATCGAAGATTCTGCTAGCGCGTGTGCGCCCTGGTTACGGGCGCGCCTCTTTCTCTTCGGGTTCAGTAATGCCTCACGTCGTGCCTCTTGCTGTGAAATCTTTTCGCCCTGCGAAGAGTCATCGGGGAAGTACAGCGCCTTTTTTTCCCCGATGTGAAAGCTTTTCGTGAATCGAAGAGTCACCGGGGAGTACATCCTCCTGTTTCCCCGGTGTGAAATCTTTTCGCCCTGCGAAGAGTCATCGGGGAAGTACAGCGCCTTTTTTCCCCGATGTGAAAGCTTTTCGTGAATCGAAGAGTCACCGGGGAGTACATCCTCCTGTTTCCCCGGTGTGAAATCTTTTCGCCCTGCGAAGAGTCATCGGGGAAGTACAGCGCCTTTTTTCCCCGATGTGAAAGCTTTTCACGATTCGAAGAGTCACCGGGGAGTACATCCTCCTGTTTCCCCGGTGTGAAAGCTTTTTGCTATGCGAAGAGTCGCCGGAGGGTTACATGCGCCTTACCTCCGGTGTGGTTCAAAGCTTATCGGTATGGGCCCGTACCGATAAGTCACTGAGTGGGTTGGTTGGTCTAAGCCAATGCCTTGTAAGTACTCAGTGTCCTGTTATTATACGTACGTACGTTCATGCTAGTCGGAATTTTGATTTGTGGTCAGTATCAACCGCAAATTAAAATACGTCGAAGCTTTTTGGGGTATTTTTTTTTCATTTGTGATGCCATGTGACTTATTAACTAACATGAACATAACTCACCTAACATAAACTAATGAACTTACCCAATAATAGGGATAATGAGAATACTTTGAAATCTCGTGCATTTGATTTCAGACACAACTGATGATGACCACTAGAATCGTCAACAACAGCGAGACGAGGCTGGGCCCTCTTTGACTCCTCATGGAGTGATCCAACCAACGAGATCTCTGCCTCTACTCATTTCCGGATCTTCAGAAGACGACGAGCCTGACGAGGACGCCAGGGTGTCAGAAGAGGCCGTATTAGGAGACTGACTGCAAAAACGGATGACTCGACGGCAAAACTATAAAAGGAGAAGCTCGACCCGCGCGCAGTCATTCTTGTTCGAGACTTTGTGCGGAGCGGACGTGTTTCTAGAAATACTTATTCATTGTAAAGTTAATTATCGTTTGTTTTTATTAAAGAAGTAATTATTGTTGGTAATTGTGAAATATATAACTTTGAAAACTATACCCACTTCTGTTTTCTAATAGTATAGTATAATAATATTATACATATACTATACTGATATACTAATATATTATACTGATTGACTAGACGATCTTATCGCTCACCCGATGAGTGGAACGGTCGTACTGTATTTGAATTTTTCGTCAGACGGAGTAAAATGACATTACTAGTTACTTTTTCGTATAATAAAAATAGCGATTTGGTAAAACATTTAGTTCATTCAATCATAATTCATTATCAGTTCGGTGAACTATTTCATTAATTCGTATTGTAAAGTCTTCAATTTAAAGTCACGGCGGCATTTTAAATGATTGATGGTAGTAAATGCTTATTCGTTAATAAATTAATCAACCAATAAATTTTTAATTCATAACTATTAAATTATTTAATGTTAATTTAATTTATAGTTTTTTTAAAGCCAGTGTCAAGTTTTGTAATATTTGAAGTGAAGTAAAGTATTTCACAATTAAAACAAGTCTCAGTCATAGTCTAAGTCAAATCAAGTAAAGTAAGTCTGTCGGTCTTCGGTCAAGTCCATGTCATACCCCAGTAAAGTGGGGACTTTACTAAAGGTTTGTATGGAGTTTTGGAAACAACACGAAAAGTCACGTCTCACGACGTTATACTATTCACCAACACTCATGCAACGTCACGAACACTTAATGAATAAAAATCCACATTTTTTACACATTAACACTCGAAATAACACAAGTTTTGGAAAATAGTTTAATGACGCGACATGACTTCTTCACGTTCCCGCCAAAACTCCTTATTTATAGTTCCGTTCTTTTAAAAAATAAAATCTGAACTGGAACACCACTACGATTTTAAAGTTGGCAACGTTATTTTGACAAGTGACGTTTCGATCTGTCAGCTTACTCCGTCTGATTAAAAATTGGACTTTTGTGGCTTTTTTGTCCCAGTAGTTCAAACCTGCTTTGGTCTCATTCGTTCCAATGAAATTCGTAATCTATCTATCCACCACGCACCACGCATCAACGAAAGATCTTAATATTTTTTTATGACGCATGGTTTACACACTAAAACAACCCCAATACTCTTATATTCAAGGTACAATGTCCGGCGGCGGTCGGTCGACGATGCGCGGCCGCATGTCGAGCTCGGTGCAACAAGAAACCAACGAACAGAACCCTGCCGTTATAAAGGAGAACGAAAGGAAACTGGCCGACTTGGAAAATAAGTAAGTTAGATATTTTACCTCACATTATACAGGGTTATAAGGAAAGCGTATGCTGAGCCGAAAAGGGTTCTTACTACTTACTTACCACTACTTATATCAAAATTGATTTTTATTTTGATATTTATCAATTGATTTTTTCTCTGTCTTCGGAACTAAAAATTTTGGAGATTAATGTTTACCCTGGCAACACGTAGCGAAAAACTAGACATCAGAATAATTTAATTTAGATTTTGTTTCCCAAAATGGCAACCTCATTAAAAGTAGAGGAAATTCCCTTTAATTTAACTTACCAGTAAGACTAGCTTTTTATTGAAATTCAAACCTTAACTTCATATCATATAAGGTTTATTTTACGAGGTAATAAAAAATGGGGATTCCCTGGTGCTCCTAGCGTTAATAATTTTCACTTTCTAGGGAAAATTTGCTTCTTTGTCTTATCCGATATATATCGGATTTATATAAAAAAATAGGATTTTTGAAATTCATTATAAAAATCGGATTTTTTCTAACCCTGATACTACTCCTCATAATGAACAATAAAAAAATCGATTTATAAATGACAGAGGTAACAAACATTTTAAAAGAGTAGTCTACTTGAGAACCATTTTTGGAAGTAGTTTTTTTTTACAATATTGCTCCACGGACTCCGGGGTCCGTGCCATTTATCAAGTTTTACAAATATTTTATCAACTAAAACGGAATATAAAAACTAAAGACTTTACTAACTATTGTATTTGGAATTATATATTATATGTTATATATTGTATTTGGAAGTAGTTTAAGAAGCGTGTCCTCGGTCCCAGGCTGGCGGCGCTGCGCTCGGAGCAGGCGCGGGCGGAGGACGCCGCCACGAGGCTGGCGCAGGCCGTGCGCGACGGGAGGAAGGCTCTCAGCAAACTGGACTTCGAGCTGAAGAGCTTGACCGACCAAGTGCCGTTGTTGAAGGTCACTTTTCTTCCTTATATTTCTCCACACATTGGCTACGGTTTAAAATACGCTCATAGTACAAAAATCACAAACACTGCTAACGATCGGTTTAAATTATTACTCGCGCCGCTTAAATTACAGTTCGCGCCGAACTGAGACCTCGCGAGCCCTATATCTTCCCAACCCCTGGACCGGACCTTTTTTCATTTTCATTTTTTTATTTTCAAATGAACTACCACGCAAGTTATCATCGGACAAATATATACACAAACATTCAAACATACATACAAATGCCGATTTGTCCCAGTAGACTCTGAGACCTTCGCTTCGCTCGGTCAATTATTAATTAAAACAATACACTATCATTACAGGAGATTCCCTAATACAACAGAGTAGCTAAGATATTAATTCAATGTATATATATGTCATCAATTTAAAAAAATTGACAGAAACATTACAATAACATAAATTATATAGTGTAGCATTAATTGTTAGTACGCTAATAGCGCGCCAACAAATTAAACCGTTCATTAGCGTGCTTATGTCAGAAATTTTCGTTTTTTAAGTTATCAGTCTCAGTGTCTCATAATTTGATGGTCACAGTTTCATTTCTGTCTTCACAGAAGACCTGCACATTTTTTTTTTTTTTTTCGATAAAAAACAGATTGATGGAATTCACAGATGTCAATTTGAATTTGACATTAGCGCACACCGTTACCTCCTAGGATCTTGTATCACACTGGATAGAGTGATTGCTTTGGCAGCGTGTCCACTTTCTGTTGTGACGTTTAGTGAGTAGGGAAGCGAAAACTAGTGCAGAATCTATCGATAAAAATGTACACAGTGTACAAAACTAAGAATTTGTAAATTAAGAACACAATGTTTGCAAAAATATGTACTTTATTGAACATCGAAACTCGTAATTGCCATGTAAATAGTACGAATATATATATTATATATAGTAACTATGAAAGTTAATAAGTATCTACACCGTCTCCTAGTTTCTTTTATTCTTCCTAGTTTTTTAATTGACAGCCCAGTCATAAAACTAGATTTTTCAAAACGTTTTCAACAAAGTCGAGAGTATTTAGGTGGCTCCCAGTTTTCGCGCCTCACAGCCTTTATCCACTGATTTCTGATTTCCGGACATTTTGGAAACCTATAACAAAATGTTTTATTTTAATTAATTGTTTAACCATGACACAACATTGGTACAAATTATCATACATTTCAAGCCGCGAAAGCTTCAAAAAGATTAAAAATAATTATCGATAGAATACGTATCAAGCCGATTAAACGCGGAAAGGAATTAACGGTTCATGTTTCACTTAAATATCGACCAAATATCGACAAAGTTTGAAACGTGCAGTGGTACTTCACTAGCAGGAACACGTAATACAATGCATTTATTTATCTTAAATTAATGCTTAAATTCATTACTAAATAACACTGCGTGATAGTTGTATGACTTCAAACATGTATATTCTTTAAGTGAAACGAATATTTAGCTTTGATTCTGGTTATTTTACGTAAAAAACGCTACAAAAGACTTACGTGTGAAATGATAATTCTGGATCTTTTACTCCCCCTTTCGTTGTTCTCGATGCACAATACACAGCACAACACGCCATAATGCCACTATGTATAACAATATTAAGTATTCACAGCGATATTTTGATCCAATTTGCTTTTTTAGTAAGACGGGTCGCAATGTTGTGACCGACTAGTCGGTCATAAAATGGACACAGAGTGCGAGGTTGCCAATCTTACAATAGCTCTCTCGCTTACTCTATGCGACGACCCGTGAAATAAAAAGAGAAACATGACAATGTGAACGTCGGAGCGGCAACGTCTCATGGGTCTGTCCAGTATGATGCTTCGTCTAAGGTTACCTCATTTTTATGAGCACCGTGAGCACGCTATAATGACGTCACTCATGACGTCACGTGGCTGACAGGAGCCTATAAATGCGCATCTTAAACAAACTTTTTGCACGTTGACAGTGCAAATGGTAACTATGTGCGCATTTTAAACGTACTCATAGTGTAATTTACACAGGCCTAATAATTTAGCGTGATTAGCCGACAGTTACAGGAGAAACTAATGCCCGTCTGCACTAAAGTCAACATAGTTAAACTTAGCTAAGGATCGCTTAAAGTAAGTCGGACTTAGGCATGTCAAAGGAAAGGATATGTCTTACGCGTTTAGGCAACCTCCTAAGTTTGGTGCTAAGCATTTGTCATTGTTAGGCACGACCTAGAGAATTAATTAAGTATGGAGTCAGAAGACGTCCACTGCTGAACATAGGCCTCCCCCTTAGAGCGCCACACCGACCGACAACGTGCCACTTGCATCCACCGGTTGCCCGCGACTTTTACAATGTCGTCGGTCCACCTAGTGGGAGGCCTGCCTACGGTTGCCTACTGACCTCGGTTAGGTTAAATTTAATGCTTACATTTTGAGTGATGATACCCACTCACACACACACATATTATGTAAAGATGTGCTATATTAAGAAAGAGTGGGGACTGATAACACAGGCATTTGTATGCTTAAAGAGTGTCCCTCGTTGCTTAGATCTGTTTTGTATTGTGTATTTACTGAATAAAAACTTATTATTATCATTTTATTTGAGATACAGTGACCTCCGCGTCCTCTATAACAACGCTCTTAGGGTGTTGTTGGGTCTGCCCCGATTTTGCAGCGCCTCAGGCATGTTCGCGGACGCGCACATTGCCTGTTTTCACACGACCATACGATCGCGGGCCGTGTCCTTGGTGCGCAGAGTTCGGGCCAGCTCTAACACCGTCCTAAAAATGATTGCGGGCAGGTTGGACTGTGCTTTCCTCCGGCATTGCTGCGAGAGGCATGTACCAGTACCAGTGCCGGTGAGAAAGTACTAGATCACAATTGCAACATTGACATCTTATTCATTTTCTAAATCTTATCTTAATTTAATTTTGACATGGTGTAATATTTGTTTTGTTTAAATAAATTTGACATAATGTAATGTGTTAATATAATTTATTTTTTTGGAATTTTGAATGTTTTATGTAATTTATTTTAATTTTCTTGTATGGGTAAAATTTAACCTGAAATAAATGTTTTTTGAATTTTTTGAATTTGAATTTGCTTACAGAATCAAATAGTCCAGCAAAAACGTAGAGTGTCGTCGGTGAAGGTGGACCCCGCGCACACGGCGCGGCTCGAGGGCAAGCTGCAGGCGGCGGCCGGCGACCTGGAGGAGGCTAAAGCCAACTCGGAAGAGGTCATCCTCGACAAGATAAATAAGATACCCGACTGCTAATAACTGATAATCAAACGATACCTAACTCGTCAAAATCGGTCAAGCTTTTTAGGCTGCGAGATGTAATACAGGGTTGTAAGGAAAGGGTATGCTAAGCCGAAAGGGGTTTATGTTTGTGAACAACTTTTACTATGGGACCAACCCTGAAATCGATAAAAAAATATCAGCTGTTCCATACATTTTGTCGAGTGTCATTGTCATTTTTCTATAGAACAGCTGATTATATTTTCTCGATTTCAGGGTTAGTCCTGTAGTAAGATTTGTTCATAATGATGAGTACTATGAGCCCTTTTCGGCTTGGCATACCCTTTCCTTATAACCCTGTATAGGACCACACAAACATAATTACAAACACCCCAAAAACATTACCGTTCATGGGCAGTCGGATAAAAAACCGCTAGAAATCAGTTTTTTTTTTTTGATGACAACTTGTTTGTTTTTTGTTAGGTGGAGACTCAGGTCCAGGAAGTCGATAAGAAGATAACCGAGCAAGCGGGCGGAAAGGTGAAGGACCTGCATAAAGCGGTCGACGAGCTCGGGAAGAAAATCAATAAGATTTCCACTGAAGTAACCAAGCTTAAAGTCGCTATCAACACTAGCAAGAGGTATGTGTCTTAACTGACTTACAAAAAAGGAGGACGTTCTCAATTCGATTGCATTTTATGTTTGTTCACTCAGAATTTAGCATTTTATAAAAAACTTTTTATTTATTACCAACAGCACAATAATACAAATTAATGAACATAGATACATTTTATAAAACAGCCAATTATAGGTCTATTATATTTTAAGTAATATAAAAAAATATCGCTTTTAAATCACTACTAACAAAGTAACATACAAAGTGCTTATCTTATACTTCCATATTGGTCCCATTATATCAAAATCTACTTCTGATAATGGGATCCATGAGGAATTGAGGGAACTCATCAAATATTATAGGCACATATAAAGCGATTTCGGTATTTTCATCAACAATTCAAGCATTTGCATTCATAAAGTATAATTTGGTGAAGTGGAACTGATGAGGAACACCACAGATGGCCACCGGAACTCCTCAATGATACGTATTTCACGGGTGCGCCAAGATAATCTCGATTATGATATTTAAGCGACTATTCAAATCATCTAATTCAGACTAAAAAGGTCCATATTCCACATAAAAAGAAATTCAATTACAATTAGAACACAAAATTAAATTATATTATGATATATTTTGTCCTACATGTCAATAGTAATATAAAACAGAAACAAACAGAAAACAATTTTTGTCAAACAGCAAAAACAAAATTAAAATAAAATAACATCAAATTAAATTAAGTAACACAAAATTCGTGGTAGCTCAGTGGGAGAACGCTCGCCTAACATTCCTGAGGTAGCGGGTTCGAACCCGGGCGGGCCCGTACCAATGAGTTCTTTGTAACTTACGTACGGATATACCACTGGCTTTACGGTGAAGGAAAACAGCGTGAGGAAACCTGCATATCTCCGGAGAAGAAATTCGATGGCGTATGTGAATCCGCCAACCCGCACTGGGCCAGCGTCGTGGATATGGCCTGATCACCCTTCTAGGGTGGGCTGATATCCCAGCAGTGGGATGTTTAAAAGGCTGATATAGTAGTAGTAGTAAAACAAAATTATGATTTAGATATGTACAATTAAGTAATGTAAACCATGTCAAATCTTTCAATTAATTATTACTATTAACTTGTAACTTAACCGCATGATTAAGTACAGGACAGTCAAATCGGCCTACTCGGCTATTACATAGCATTTTTTAATGTAATGGTTCTGATGAAGTTTTTTTTTTTGTTAAATTTATTCTAGAAACGCGACGAAATCCAAAGACAAGATCACCCAAATGGAAACGGATCTGCGCGAAACGGAAACGAATTTGGAAAACTTGAAGACGCAGAAGAAAACGCTCACGAATGAAGCCGCCGACTATCAGAAGTCTATCGATGAGGTACTGCATCAGCCTTTAGCCTACCTGGCCGATATCCCAGCAGTGGGATGTTGAGATTCGTTGTTCCTACAAAAAGTCACCAAAAGGCGCGGGTCGCGGGGAGTGCGACCGAGCGTTCTCATTGGCTATCTCAAGGTTACGCCTACTCGCGCCTAACAATCAACCAATCAGAGTAATTTCATATAAGTGTATATAGACTGATGCGTGGTGCGCTTCGAGCGTTTTGAATGCAAAATCTAGGGTGTGATCTGTGGTAAGGATCCACTACGTTTTAGTCCTTCTACTAACATACTTTTTTTAATATAGCTCGAAGAGCAAATAAACGAAGGCACGGGCGACTTCGCGGGAATAAAGGAAGAGATCAGCAAGTTGCAGCAGAAGGAAGATAAACGCAAGAGCGAGAGGATCGCAGCAGCCGCCGCCACGCAGAAGAAGGAGAAGAGTCTACAGGAGTACCGGGCGAGGGAACCCGCCTTCAGGAGAGACGTGAGTATACTGATAGGCGAATGTCAACGTTGCCGGTGTAGTAATAAAGTCGAATATAATCTGTAACTTGTGAAAGAAGTTAATGCAGGACGCCGCCATACAGGAGAAGAGTACAGGAATATAGGGCGCGGGAACCCGCCTTCAGGAAAGACGTGAGTATACTGATAGGCGAATGTCAACGTTGCCGGTGTAGTAATAAAGTCGAATATTCTCTGTGACTTGCGAAGGAAGTTAATGCAGGACGCCGCCATACAGGAGAAGAGTACAGGAATATAGGGCGCGGGAACCCGCCTTCAGGAGAGACGTGAGTATACTGATAGGCGAATGTCAACGTTGCCGGTGTCGGAATAAAGTCGAATATTCTCTGTGACTTGTGAAGGAAGTTAATGCAGGACGCCGCTACGCAGAAGAAGAGTACAGGAATATAGGGCGAGGGGACCCGCCTTCAGGAAAGACGTGAGTATCTATATACAGGGTGTTACTGAAAGGTGTGACAATATTGAATGGTATTACATTACATTACATTATCAGTCAGAAGACGTCCACTGCTGAATATAGGCCTCCCTTAGACCGCCACACCGACCGACAATCAGCCATTTGCATCCACCTGTTGCCCGCGACTTTCATAATGTTGTCGGTTCGCCTAGTCCGTCGGGATGCTTGCCGACGCTGCGTCACCACTCAGGAACCTTTCTTCCCCATCGGTTAGTGCTTCTTCGAGTGATGTGGCCTGCCCATTGCCACTTCAGCTTGCAAACACTGAAAGCTACATCGATGACTTTGGTTCTTCGAATTACGTAACATTGTTCCTTGTTTCAGCTAAACGAGTTGAGATTCGAGGAGGCCGGCGTGGAGGACGTCCCCAACCTGGAGAAGCCGGAGCCCCTGAGGACGTACTCCGGCGAGGAGCTGGAGGCGGCCGACTTGGACGAGCTGAGGAAGCAGCACGAGGCGCTCAAGTCGAGACTCGGCGACCAGAAGCCCAACCTCATGGATATACGGGTAAATCACAATAATATTATAAATGCGAAACTTTGTCTTTTTTTTTAATTGACCGAGCGAAGCGAAGGTCTCATAGTTTACTGGGACAAATCGGCATTTGTATGTATGTTTGTATGTATATTTGTCCGATGATAACTTGCGAACCGTTGATCCGATCTTCATGAAATTTTGTAGGCAAGTAGTTCATTTCAATACAATTTTTAAGTTCGAATATGAGCTGAATCGGTCCAGGGGTTGTGAAGATATAAGGGTCGCGAGGTCTCAGTTCGCCGCGAACTACTAGTAATATCTAGGTTAGCAACGAACAGAATTTTGTTTGATCAATCTGATTTAGTTGCAATCAGCAATTATCAAATTTTTCGAATAGCGCGCGCTGAAGCTATCTCTTTTCATCTGCGTAGACTGCATAGCGCTATATTTTTCTCGAATAAACCTGATGAGATGATTTCATTCCCAGGCATATAAAGCCAAAGAGGAATGCTACCTGAGCAGAGTCCAAGACTTGGAAACCATTACGCAGGAGAGAAACAGGATTCGGAATTTCAGAGACGACATCGCGAAGAAGCGCTCGGACGAATTCAGTATGGGTAAGTTCAAACAAGTACGGTTTTACAAAACTAATTATTCCGATCGGCAATTTTCGTTTATTTTGAAAAGCGCAGACCGGTTTCCGACAGGAGACGAACGTGTGAGTAATCTATATTGAACTTTTTTGTTTTCGTTTTTCTACAAAATATATGGATACTGATAAGCAATAACACGTCAAACCACAATTTTTTTTTTTTTTTTTTTTTTATTGGTAGTATACAGAACGCTTCTTTGTCAGCCAAATAATCATTCTGTATCATTAACAAAAAAAAAAAAAAAAATTGTGGCTACACGTCACTGGTTTTAATTACTCTTGAGAAGAGAATTACTCTTGTTATACATTAACAATAGAAAAATAATAATAATAATAATAATTTGCTATTACAAAAGTCAATAATTAATATTAAATTTAAGTTAAGTATAATAATCATAGTGAATGTCAAATTAATCATAATAAAAAATAAAAATAATAACAATATAATTATGTCGAGAATTATTTCCACAATACAATATAAATGTTACTCTACTCTAGGTAGGAACTCGTCCACTCTGTAGAACGTTTCCTCAACAAGCCACTTTTTTAACCGTACTTTAAAAGTCTGTCGCGACGGAGCATCTTTAATTCTATCCGGGAGACGGTTGTACACTCCCGTCGCCATCACGTGCACCTGCTTGGACTCCTTCACCAGACGGCAGGCGGTCGCACGCAGCTCGCGCTCGCGCCGCGCAGGCTGCGTGCGCTGGTCGCCAAGGCGCCGGTACTCGTTCAGGTGGTCTCGAGCGTACAGGGCCGTTTGCAGAATTAACAAACATGGGACAGTAAGTATTCTCATGGTTCGGAATAGTGGTAGCGCAGATACATCCTCTGGTACTCTCTTAATGGCTCTCACTGCTCTTTTTTGCATCCTGAAGACACGTTCCCAGTCTGCCGAACGCGCCCAGAATTCTACACCATATTGTAGAAGAGAGTCCACAGAAGCATAGTAGCAGTTCCGAACCATGTTCTGCGGCAAAATAGCCGATAGACGCCACAGTGCGAAGCAAGCACGCCCGACTTTCTGACAAAGTGTGTCAATATGAGCTTCCCATGTAAGGGCACTGTCGATCTGGAAGCCCAAGAATGTTGTTTTCTTCACCTGATCCATCCCGTCCCCACTGACTATCACATTAAGCGGTTCTCTTATGTGTCCTGAGAGGTCGAACTTGACGAAGTGCGTTTTGTTTACGTTCAGGATTAGGCCATTGATTTCGAACCAATGGTTTAACTCGGCCGCTACTTGGTTCAACTTCATTTCTAGTGCCACAACAGTTGAAGCAGTGACTATTGCTGCCACATCATCGGCATACATTAAAACGTGCCCGTGTTGTATTCTCTCCGGTAGGTCGTTAAGGAGAAGGGAAAACATTATATTAGAGAGCGAGGATCCCTGCGCTACTCCAATGACGGTTTTGAGCGGCTGCGATTTTACAGTACCTGCCCCTCCCACGACTACCTGACGGCGATCCGTCATAAAATCTGACATAAGATGCAACGCTTTACTCTCAACACCGTAGTACCTTAGTTTTGCGGCGAGGACCTCATGATCGGCGACGTCGAACGCCTTGGACAAATCGCAAAAGATCACTGCGACCTGCTGCCGACGTGCACGTGCATCTAGAACCTTGCGTAGTAGCTCCCGGGTGAGAGACGTAGTAGAGTGACCTCTGCGATAGGCATACTGCCTTTCCGATAACGCCGTACACTCTAGCAGATACTCAGTGAGCCGTGAACTAAGGCCGTGCTCGAAGATCTTAGCAATAGCCGGGATTATTGATACTGGTCTATAGCTATTAACGTCTTCTTGTCTACCTTTTCCTTTGTATAAGGGGGACACTTTTACGTATTTCAATGATGTCGGATACATACCTTCACTGATACATCGGTTATACAACGAGGAAAGTATGTAAGCCAGAGGTCCAGCGGTACTGTGCAGGAGTGAGATTGAAATATCATATGCGTCCTTAGAATTTTTCCGCGCGACTCCATGAGTGATAATGCGAAGCACCTCCATGACAGTAAACGGCTTCAGCCTTAGCGAGCGATCGGCAGGAGGGAGCGCCGCTGCTAGCGCGCGGGTCGCCGCGACGACATCGGCAGCGGGCGCGCCGCACGATGCCGCCGCGTTTACGAAATGCGCGTTTACGGCATCTACTACTTCCTCCTTGCTTGAAAATGTTGAACCATCGGGTCGCGTTAATATTTCTGTGTAATCCTGAAATTTCTTAGACCTACCGGTTTCAGTTCTCACTATTTCCCACATTGATTTTATTAGATTAGGGGATTCTTGAATCAGTTTACAGTAGTAATCGCTCCGCTCTTGTTGTAATAATTTTTCGTACTTTGTTTGAAATTCGTTAATTTTTGATTTCAGTTCAAGATTATGAGGGAATTTAAGTGATACATCTTGCATGTCCAGTAGCAGTGCGTTCAAATTAAATATTTCTTCGGTCGCCCAAAAAATGTCCTTGGGTTTTAAATTACACCATTTTAAAGGGAAACAAGTATCAATCTTGTTTCTGATAATGTTCATTGTAGCTAGCGCTTGTTCATTCGGTGAGTCCAAGGCGGTTCTACTCACGATCTCGGGCCAGTCTATGCTTTCCAAAGCAGTAACAAAATTGGATCGGTTCGCCTGGCTGAAAGACCTGATACGACGACGAGTGGGCGCGGGCCGAGGTCCAGCCGCACACGGCACGATGGCGCGGACCGCGTAATGGTCAGACAGGTTACAGCGCACGGGCGCCGCTCGCGTATCCTCCACCAACTCGCAGCTAACGTAAAAATGGTCCAGACAGGTGCTCGTAGTGTCGGTTACCCGAGTGGGGAAGTCGACTATATTGCACAAATTATGCACTGATAATAAATCGTTTAGTTTTTTCTGGTCGCTGTTTAACGAGCTGCTAAAGTTGATGTTAAAATCACCGACAATCACAAATTCTTGGTCAGAAATAGTAAGCTTGTTGAGTAAACATTCAAAAATCGGAAAAAATAGCGCTGCACTGGTCACATTTGATCGATATAAACATACAACTACAAGGTTTTGGACTAGTAATTCTACAGCTGCTATTTCACAAACCTGCTCCACCTGCTCAAAATCCATATAAGATATTGGATCCCGTATAATAAAACTCAAGTGGCGATGGGCAGGACACTTGGCTAGATGTGGTGACGGTAGGTGGAGTAGCTCTGACGGAATGGTGGCCACGTGATGGTAAGCGTAGCCCTGGTAGACCGATACAGCGATGGCGCGACGACATCCAAAAGTTTTGCGGCAACACCTGGACGAGATTGGCACAAAACAGGGTAGATTGGCGAAAGAGGGAGGAGGCTTATGCTCTGCAGTGGGCTGAATAAGCTGCCGATGATGATGATGATAGTGTAATTATAATAAATTTCGTGGATATCCGTGTGTAAATAGTTGCATTCATGTTTTTTATGTAACCAGGGACTACAGTGCGTGCCTAGATTGCGTGGTTTCTATGAGAAAACGGCGATTTTGTGAGAAAGAGAAGTTTGTTTACCGTTTTTGTCAGGTAACGATGAACAAACTTAACCAGCGGGAGGTTCTCAGTGAATTAAAAACAACCCTGTATTTACAAGTCAAAGACTGATTACATAAACAACTATTTATTTGCAGGTTTCAGTACAATAACGACTAAGCTGAAAGAGATGTACCAAATGATAACTCTGGGAGGCGACGCGGAACTCGAGCTCGTGGATTCCATGAACCCCTTCTCGGAGGGGGTCGTGTTCAGGTAATAGACCACTTCTTTTTTTTTTAAATAACAAGCTTAATTAAAAATATAATTAACTAGCTGCGCCCCGCGGTCTCTAATGATATTCATAGCAAAGTGTGAATAAAGAAAGTCGGAGAAAAATTACCGTTTGCTAATACTAGATAATATATTTCAGTGTGCGTCCCCCAAACAAATCGTGGAAGAACATCTCGAACCTGTCGGGCGGCGAGAAGACCCTCTCCTCTCTGGCGCTGGTGTTTGCGCTCCACTACTACAAGCCCACGCCGCTCTACGTCATGGACGAAATTGACGCTGCGCTGGATTTCAAAAACGTGTCTATTGTTGCCAACTATATCAAGGTAAGATATAGTCTCTCGTCAGGTGACATGGGACTCATTTCTTGTTTAACGACAATAGTCGGGTGGCTTGCCTTAGACGGGCCCAGGATCAAAATTTGTTGAGGGGCCCAAAGGATAGGTTACGATTTTTTACAGAAACAACGTTCGGGGCCCCTGTAGCCCGGGGGCCCTGTATCATTGATACGGCTGATACGGCGGTAGTTACGCCCCTGCGACAAGAAGATGTACTCACTTCTTTTTCACTTCAGGTGATGAAGACAAGTTTCTTGTCAGATGTCAAGAAGAGACTGTCGATTATCGTCATGTGAAAGGAAAACATTATCTTTTCCTCTCAGTTTTCAAAATGACATACTATGACATACTATACAATTACTCCTGTAAAGTGAAAGGAAGATATTAGAATCTTGTCAGGTATCAAGAAGACACTGCCGTCTCTTGTTAGGTGACAGGAAAACATTTTCTTGTCGGGAGTCAAGAAGGAAGACATTATAATTTCTTGTCAGTTGTCAAGAACGCGCACTGTCGTCTTTTGTCAGAAACATCAACAACAAGACAAACTTTTTCAGTTCAAGAAGACACACTTTTGCCTCTTGGCAGGTGACAGGAAGTCATCGTTTCATGTCAGTTTGCCAAGAAGACACTTATCGCCTTGTCTAATTCAATCAATAAGCATATTTCAGCTAAATAAAATGAAACGAAAACTTTATCTCCTCAGGACCGCACGAAAAACGCTCAATTTATAATAATATCACTGCGCTACAACATGTTCGAGGTTTGCAACCGCCTAGTCGGCATCTACAAGACTCAAGACTGCACTAAGTCTGTCACCGTCGAAAACGTCTTGCCCGACGAAGTACGGCAGGCGATCGCCGATTCCAGGCCTTCCGCTTAGAGCCCCTTCCCTAATACAGCTAATATCGTTCGCAATTTTTCAACATTTTTTTTAGTTTGAAAAATACAGTGTATATTTAAAAAAAAACACTCAATTTATTTAGAATGCTTAAAAGCTGTTCTATTTAGACGAAAAAGGAAAAACAAGGTTTTTTTTTTCGAATATTTTTAACTTCGCCAAAATAAAAAATTATTGCATAAAAATTGCTTTAAAACGTTGACATTGTTATTCTTAAGAAACTGTTTTTTTTTTAAATATTTCCACTCTCTAATTTTTAATAACTGATAATATTAATAACTGATAAACTGCTAAATAAAAAAAGGTGATAAAGTGCGAACGAGATAGCGATAGTAAGGGAGGCCTGGCCAAGAGAGCATAACTTTATTTATTACTAGCTGTTATGTCTAACTGCTATGACTTTAAAATACATAGGTAGCAAATATTTTAAAGCAATTTTCTTAATCTTGAGACAGCCATGATAACGCTTGGTCGCAGTCACTGCAACCCGGGCTTTCATACAACTCTGGTGACTTTGATATTCTCGAAATGCAGTATCTAGTGTAATCTGTCTTTAAAAAAACAGGTAGCAAATGTTTTATAGCAATTTGATGTTCAATAATGTTAATGATAATGCGCGAACGAGACAGCCTACAAAAGGAGCGAGCTCTTAAGCTATAGAATATACGTATCTATATATATAATAGACATAATTATCAATAAACATAATTTTTGAAACGAATGCTGTTATTTTTCTTTCGTCCGTCGAGTACTTATAATGTAAAAATATTTTCAAGTTTTGGTAAATATTGTCAAACAAGTCAGAGTCACAGTCAAAGGCAAACAAAGTAAGTCACGGTCAAGTCCAAGTCGTTCCCCAGTAACGTAGAGAAAACTACTAGAGCCTTATATGGAGTTTTGGAAACAACACGAAAAGTCACGTTTCACGACATCAATCTGATTCTGTCGGTAGGCTGAATTTCAATCTCTGAATAATAACTATTAAGGTTATAGGTTCTCCCTTTCGCTCCACCGGAAACTTATACGTAGCCATCTCTTTCACACGATGTCAGGGCAGGCCATTTATAGGCACCCTTAGCACCGGTAGAAATTAATGCACGAATCGATAATGTACAGCCTGATAAAAGACAACCCATCCCTTACTGGCTGAGATCCTCTTTGTCTGTTTGTTTATGTAGTAGGCTACGTAGTGTAGGAACTTGTACTTGTAGTTTGTATGTATTTTGCTTAGGCACTTGCCCGAAAGAAAAAAAACGAGTTTTGGCGGGAACATGAAGAAGTCATTATGACATATATGATATTCTATTATTTAACTAAACTTGTGTTTTATCGAGTTTTATTTTCAAAACTCCATTGAAACCTCTAGTAAAGTCTCCACCACTTTACTGGGGCATGACGTGGGCTTGACAGTGACTTACTTTGCTTGACGTAGCTTAGACTATGACTGAGACTTATTTTAATCGTGAATCATATAATATCACTTGATTGAAATATTACAATACTTGACACTGGCTAAATGCACAACGTGTGGAGCCAAAACATAAGAGAAGGAAAGAAAGAAAAAGAACGTCACATTTATGTCAATGTCATTTATTCGTCATCATCTGTCATGTCATGCGGTAAACGATTTTCACTATGAGTGGCACAGTTTTCTATAAATTTTCCTGTTTTGTTTGTAAATTACATGTGTAATGTCGTTATTCGATACTACAGTTTTCAATTCCACCCTTTATGAGGCTCTGTATCTTCAAATCGAGGATACTTTGTCTTTCGCAAAGGATTTTTTTGAGTCGTGCGTATCTTCTCTACCAGTCGAGAGTTTTCCCAAATCTTTCGTGAATCTATCTGAACTATCGTTATACGAAGATATTTCAGACGTTTTCTACTTCAACGAGTTCCAATTTTTGCTGTTGAAGACTTTCTTTCTGATTCTGTTGCTTACGTTTTTACTGATTATTATCTCTTGGCGTGTTTACGGCAAGCGGATATCGGAGCGGTTTATGAAGCCAGGTGAGTGAACTAGCCACTTAATTATTCGACTAAGTAAAAGGAGTAAGCAAATGCATTTCTATCTCGTTCTCTACGTTTATTCATTGTTTCTGTATTTGCACTAAAATTCTATTGTCCTGGTACTGAATGTAAAATTATTGTTATTATTTCATCATAATAATATTCCCAAGTGGTTGGAATATAATTATGTCAGTTCTACAGCATTGTACAACACAGTATAAGCTCTGTAATCAAACTCCAAATTTTTTCCCATATTACTGGGTATCTGTGATGAACATTTTGGCATAGGTTTTGTTAGAGCTGTTCAAGCTATGCAGAGGATCACATAGATCTCGAACTGGAGCAGCAGAGTGCAGCAGACCTCGCGTGTATTGAGTAGGCACAGTCCTAGTATGGGCTTGAGTTCAATGAAAATAGAAACACAGTGTGTTGTCTGCTTAATTTACATCAGCAATTAACAGAACTTATACAAAAGAAGAAAAGATATAGGTTGATGTTGCAACAACTCTAAAACAATTGATGAGAATAGACATTCTTATATTCTACAGTTTAACAAAAAAGTTTTTTTTTGTCATTAGATAAATAAATCTCAATCTGGCATCTCAAGATTGCTCATCACCTTGAGATGCCAGTTTCTCGAGGGCTGGTTTAACAACTGTACAATACTTTTCGAATTTCAAAATCAGCTAAGTCTTGTGTATGACACAATCCTTCGTCATCAGTGTACTTAAGCAAGAGCAGAAAACAGACAAAGTTGATAATAAACAACAAAATGGCAGATAGTGACTTTCCCCAGAATGTCAGACCTTGTTTAGATCATGATCTGACCCATATGCATAATTTAAATCTACCACACATTCATGTTATATTATAAGGGTCCATGAATGTATGTAGATACCAAAATGGTAGTTTGTGTGTATGGTACATAAATTTTATTTACCATTAACATTCTGCAATTAATGTCTTGGTTTAATCAAATTTTAAAAATCCCACCATAACTCCTGAATGCCTGGACCTATTTTGATGTGTATGGTATTGTTAGAACCCCTGAATTACCTCAGGTGTCTTTAAATAGTCTTATTTAATAAGTTTTTGTGGAAAAACATATTTTTCCTGACAAGGTTTTTATAAAATCCGTTATTGGTATTGTAAGCTGATCAAAATGAGTCCAAAATCCATCATTCCACTGCTAGTTACTGAGGGATTCCGTTTTCCACCTTCTGCCTCCATCATCAAGTCAGCTAGCTCTCATAATATTGTATTGTCATCGGAACTTTGACAGGCATGCAAAATTTCAATGCAATTGAACAAGGGGAACTGATCTAAAATTCAGTTGCAAGATTTGATATTACGTTCTTTTTCGATCCCACTTCTGAATTTGTCAGTTTTAAGATTGATTTTAAGTCTAAAATGAGGTTATGTCGTAGGATTTCTAAAGGAATACACCATTAGACATGAACATGGGTTTAATTTAATCTATACATAATCTATTGATAAGAACTTGATAAGCACATAAATTGGAAAGCCCATATACTTAAAATAAAAGCTAAAATGAGTAGTTTCGCTTATGCACTAAGAGAACTAAGACTAGCTGCCGACCTGAACACAGCTATAACTGCTTATTATGCATATGCCTTCTCGTGGCTCAGATACGGCATCATACTCTGGGGAAACAGTGTAAACGTAGAAGATGTCTTTACTGCTCAGAAGAAATGTATTCGTATCCTAGCCAATATAAAATCCCCTGACATTTCAATGCCAAATTTCCACAAACCTTATTTTATTAAATTTAAAATTTTATCGTTAGTGTGTATTTACATATTTGAAATCGCTAAATTTGTTAAAAAGTACCCTCATTTCTTTCATAAAGTAACAGATCAAGCACGTAAAACTAGATACCAATATAGGCATAAACTCGTTGAACCGAAGTCAAATCTAGAAATGCACAGCTCTGGACCTAACTCAATGGCTGTAAAGATATATAATAAATTGCCGAACAAACTAAAAGATTTAGAAAACAACGATTGTTTTATTAAGAATCTAAAGTGCATCCTGGAATCCAAATGGCTATTACACTATTGAAGAGTTTTTAAGGATAATTTTGACAATATACAAATAGACCGCTCCGCACCAATTGCCATACCCTAATAGGGTCATATGTGTCACTAAACCCAAATCAGGACTTCGCCAGATGGCGCCGCCAGGTGTAACACGGGCTCCGTATTTAATAATCTTAAAAAATTAATTCGTGCGCGATAGAAACTAAACACAGTCTAAAATTGCTGGTAATATACTACTACAGTGAGGTGATTGTTATCCGAGTGAAATATTACAAAATAACTAAAAAATCTAAGCATTATTCATGTGATACATTTTAATTGCTCAAACTAAGACAAGATTTAAAAATAACTACATATCATCATATCGTTGATATAGAAGTGTAAATTGTTGAAATTTTTGTGAAAAAATATCGAGGATTATCGGAGATATTCGGAAAAAACTCTAAAATCGATCCGTTATTTTTCTTACGCTTCATTTAAAATAAGTTGAACTTTGGACTTACAACAAAACTGCTCAATACAATTGCAAAGCTACAAAGATTACTTCGGAATAGAATACAAAAATTCGATCCTGTGCGTTAGTAGCTCCGTGGCCAAACGGTTAAGGATAAACGACTTTCATACAAAACTGTCGATGCCTTTTTAGGCGTCCTACTACGATTTTGAACTGGGCATGACTTAACATAGGTCTAATTTGACCTCTAAGTATCGCAAAGTCGATAATTTAAAATGTTCATGGCTAGGAAATACCATCTTTCAACCCAATAATTACGACAAATTTTACGATTGTAGTGGTGTGTTCTTTACATGCGAATCATGCGATCATGGTGTGCGTGAAATATTGATGTGTGCGTGCGTCTTGCAAAAATTGTGTACACTGGTTGTGCCGCGCGCGCGTCACGCGGTTTACGCGACGTTGCCAGCTTGTCGGTGGGTGTGTGAGCGAGACTAGGTATCCTTGCCTCGCGGCTTAGTCCGCGCGCGGCCTTAGATAATTGCGACGTTGCGAGATTCGGTATCGGTGTGCAGTGCAGTGTTTGATTTGGTTACCTAATCTATCTATACCAATATTATAAAGAGGAAAGATTTGATTGTTTATTTATTTCATTGTTTGTTTGTTTGCATTGAATAGGCTCCGAAACTACTGAACCGATTTGAAAAATTCTTTCGCTGTTGGGAAGCTTCACTATCCCCGGGTGACATAGGTTATATTATATTTTCAAAAAAATTAGGGATCCTTACTAAAACTCCAATAATGTAACCCAAGATGATGTATTTCGCGTGCACTGCGAAAACTATTGATGACGAAAGAATAGTCTATACCAATATAATAAAGAGGAAAAATTTGATTGTTTGTTTGTTTGCATTGAATAGGCTTCGAAACTACTGAACCGATTTGAAAAATTCTTTCACTGTTGGGAAGCTACACTATCCCTATACTATATTATATTATATTTTTAAAAAATTTGGGATCCTTACTAAAACTCGAATAATGTAACCCAAGATGTAAAAAAAAATACCTAAAATATCCTTTACATCGCGTGCGTTGCGACAACTATTGATGATGATAGAATAATCTATCTATACCAATATTATAAAGAGGAAAGATTTGATTCTTTGTTTGTTTGTTTATTTGCATTGAATAGGCTCCGAAACTACTGAACGGATTTGAAAAATTATTTCGCTGTTGGGTAGCTTTTCAGCTTTCTTCATATTTTTTTTTTTTTTGTATCTTGACGCAAATAGAAGGGTTTTCGTGTGTGTATTATAATTTTTATTTTTTTGTTAAATACCCGTGCGAAGCCGGGGCGGGCTGCTAGTAACCTAATAATAACGTACATAATTATAATAGAATGCAGCAGACATCATCGTTGCGCTATAGACGCCATCAATATTCTGGCCAAAAAAAGAGCACGAAACGTGTTCGTGCTCGGCTGAAATATTATCATGGCGAAGGTGTTTCGTAAGTGCCTACCTACCTACCTAATTTATAAATAAAAAATATAATTCGAGACTTCTTGCCCATTTTCATGGCGATGGGGGGATTTCTACCCTTCCAACTGCGATTTTCATTTGCGGTCATAGATTTTAAGGATCATCATCATCATCATCATCAGCCTGTTCCCTATCGGTCATAGATTTAAAATTCATCATCATCATGATCAGCACGTTTCCTAACGTATCGAGACTTCTTGCCCATTTTCATGGCGATAGGGGATTTCTACCCGTCAAACTGCGACGTTCATTATCGGTCATAGATTTTAACCATAATCATCATCATCATTAGCCAAATTGCTACCGTATGGAGGCTTCTTACCCGTTTTCATCATGCTCCTCCTTTTTTTTTAACTTTACAAGTCGACCTAAACGATTCAGCCATACCCAACTGCAGGACCGCCCCGCGGGCCGCTCGCGGCCCGCGCAGCCTCGCGAAATACTAGTTTATATGTATAAAAATTATTATTCTATTCTTATATTTTGAGGACTTTGACATAGGTAACCATTTATAAATTTTTAGGGTTCCGTAGTACTACAAGGAACCCTTATAAGTTTGTCATGTCCGTCTGTCTGTCTGTCTGTCCGTCTGTCTGTTTGAATCCTTTACAGCCCGCACCGGCTTCGCACGGGTATATAACAAAAAAATAAAAATTATAATACACACACAAATCCCTTCTATTTGCGTCAAGTTACAAAAAAAATATATATATAAAGAAAGCTAAAAAGCTACCCAACAGCAAAAGAATTTTTCAAATCGGTTCAGTAGTTTCGGAGCCTATTCAATGCAAACAAACAAACAATCAAATCTTTCCTCTTTATAATATTTATTTTTGGTGTGACTAACTAATAACCCCATATCTAAAATTTGTTGGAATTCGGCATTTCTGAGTATGGGGCTCGGTGCGCGCTCCATCAGTGCCAGGAAAAATAATGCAAAATTACGGGAAAAAAAATTCACCTCAATAATGATGATGAATGTGGTTTTTGCATTTTTATGTATGATCTCGTTGCGCGCACGCTCACTGATCCCGGGAAAAATATTGAAAAAATTCTGAAAAACTTCCTTCTTAGTGAAATAATAGATTTTTTGTAAAAGGTGCCTATATAGGTATAGGTACCTATATAGGTAGGTGGTAAGGTGGTAGATAGAGGTATATGAAAATCTTGAATATTTCGTGCTGCGCGATTGAAATATGTGCATAATACTAATAATACCTACCTACCTACCAACCAACCAACCAACCTACGTACCTTCCTACCTACCTACCTATTAGTTAGTTAGTTTTGTGTGTGGTGTTTGTTGTGTTGTTTGATAACTTATTCTGTAAAAAAATAGCACAAAAAGAACAAAAACTTCACAAAACAATTTTCAAATGAGGATTCGATCCGGGGACCTTCGTCTCATTGACATACACACCACAAAACGAAGCACATTGTAAATCCGTCTACTCGACCGCTCGGCCAGTCGATCTGATAGATGGAACGCCGAAAATCGGGTACTCAATTCATATTTGCTTGTAACCGTTTTGAATTCGCATGTGATTCGGTCATAGATTTAAAATTCATCATCATCATCATCAGCCTGTTCCATATCGTACCGAGATTTCTTACCCATTTTTCATAGCAATGGGGAGATTTCTACCCGTCCAGCTGCGATTTTCATTTGCGGTCATAGATTTAAAATTCATCATCATCATCATCAGGCTGTTGATAACGTACAGAGATTTCTTGCCCATTTTCATGGCGATGGGGGATTCCTACCCGTCCAACTGCGATTTTAATTTTCGGTCATAGATTTAAAATTCATCATCATCATCATTAGCCTGTTCCCTATCGTACCGAGATTTCTTACCCATTTTCATGGCGATGGGAGGATTGGTACCCGTCCAACTGTGACCTTCGTTATCGG
The DNA here is from genome assembly GCA_947579745.1 of Apocheima hispidaria. NCBI lineage: Eukaryota > Metazoa > Arthropoda > Insecta > Lepidoptera > Geometridae > Apocheima > Apocheima hispidaria. Next base: position 3,505,872 of record OX388169.1, read on the forward strand.
TCATAGATTTTAAGGATCATTATCATTATCATCCGCCTGTTCCCTATCGTACCGAGATTTCTTACCCATTTTCATAGCAATGGGGGGATTTCTACCCGTCCGACAGCGTTTTTCATTTGCGGTCATAGATTTAAAATTTTCCATCATCACCATCAGCCTTCTCCCTAACGTAACGAGATTTCTTAAAAAATACGTAAAATGATTAAATTAAAAAATATTTTATTTTACTAGAATACCTACCGCTTGACGATACTCGTTATCTTTACCAAAATTCGTAAAGGTCGGTCCAGCCGTTTTATCGTGAACAGATAACAAACAGAAAGAGAGCTACTTTCAAAATTTATAGGATACTAGATGCGCCCCGCGGTTTCACCCGCGGTATAAACTCTGTAACGGCTGAACGGATTTGGATGAAATTTGGTATGGAGGCTACCATACCTAAATTTGGCTACCTCCATACCAAATTACATTAAAATCCATGCAGCTGTTACAGATTTGAACGGGAACAAACACACTTACATACTAACATACCTACTTACATACACACAAACTTTCGCATTTTGGTGTGACTAACTAATAACCCCATATCTAAAATTTGTTGGAATTCGGCATTTCTGAGTATGGGGCTCAGTGCGCGCTCCATCAGTGCTGCCTGGAAAAACAATGCAAAATTTCGGGAAAAAAATTCACCTCAATAATGATGATGAATGTGGTTTTTGCATTTTTATGTATGATCTCGTTGCGCGCACGCTCACTGATCCCGGGAAAAATATTGAAAAAATTCTGAAAAACTTCCTTCTTAGTGAAATAATAGATTTTTTGTAAAAGGTGCCTATATACTTAGGTATGGTACCTATATAGGTAGGTGGTAAGGTGGTAGATAGAGGTATATGAAAATCTTGAATATTTCGTGCTGCGCGATCAAAATATGCACATTATACTAATAATACCTACCTAGCCACCAACCAAGCAACCAACCTACCTACCTACCTACATACCTACCTATTAGTTAGTTTTGTGTGTTGTGTACACACAAAATAACAAATAACAAACAACAGTACCTATGGACTAAATTAATCTAATCCGGGTCTAAAATCCATATTTTTAGTCGCAGAATAATGTCTATCGACGCGGAAAACATAACATTTTTGGGTATTGCATATTTCATTACGTTCATTTCATTAGGTATTAGGTATGTAAAATTCGAAATTAATTTGAAAAAAACCGAAAAAAAGTGGAAAATTTGTTCGGAAGGTACCAGACTCGGTGCCTTTAGAACCCCCGATATGGGGTTATTCCAGGGACCCAGTTATTCAATCGTCAAGCAGTAGTGTGCAAAACATCACTGTGTTCCGGATTGAAGGGCAATGTTTCCAGCGTAATTATTGGGCACAGAGATTTAACATCTAATATCTCAGAGTAATGAGCGCAGTGCATTGCCGCGCATGGTTTTGAACTGTTGAGGTTCAAAATTCTGGGTGGCACTGAACTGTTATGAGCAAGCGTGAAGCTTAACATCAGCTGAGTGACTTGCTCGTCTCGTCACCAAATAACAAAAAAAAAAACTTACATGCTTACACACTTACACACGAACTTTCGCATTTTAAATATTTGTGTGACAATATTAGGTTTATGTAGATATATACTTTTATAAGTTTCGTTACTAATTTTGAATAAGTTTGTCAAGAAACCCACAGCAAAAATTAAAATAAATAGTATTCTCGAAATTAAATTATAAAAAATAATACTACCTAATTTTAGGGGTTCGAACCCAGAACCTCACGAGCGCGACCTAATCAAACTGATGACTTCGGCCACCGAGACGATATACAGAGCAACGAAATTTCGTATTTGCTTGTAACCGTTTTGAATTCGCATGTGTGCGTAATGTTCATGCGTGCATACAGGCGTTGAACATTATTTGAATTTTCAGTCGAGTGCACCTATTAACGGGCTCTATTATTTTTGAGATGTGTTTATAACAATAGTAAGAGGTCGCAAAGTGAATTAAAACTGGGGCAGATTACCTCAATTGAGTTTTCAACGACAGCGCCATCTCTTGGCGCCTACCTACCTAGCGGACTCAAACGAAGCACCTTAAGGAAAGCAGACTTATAGTGTGCTATCGTTTGCGGACGGATCGAATCCCGCTATCAAGCGCAGCGTGTTGTTCTTTTTGCACAATATTTATTTGCCAAGATATATAACGTGGTACAAAGAGTAAAAAAATATATTTTTTAACCGTGCGGAAGCAGGATAGTAATAATGGATTTAATGGATACAGACAATGTGACAATCAGATTCCAGCCACGGAAAAGAGCTAATTCTTTAGGTAGTCTCACTGATTCTTCCTTATTCGAGTCGACAAGAATTAGTTTACCAGAAACAAATTTAGATCATAGCGAATTAAACCTCACTTCAAAGATAAAAATAAATGACTTAGAAAATCGGCTTGCGTCCGCTAACAACGAAATTGAAGAATTATTATTAGAAAATAGACAGATAAAAAGAGAACTAGAGAGGTGTTTGAAACTCAACGAAGTATACAAAAAGATTGACTATGGCGACGTTCAAAACTCACCGTTACGTGGCCGGAAAAGAAAACGGCAAGGCACGTCTTTGGAGTTGGTTGATAGCCTGACACCTTCGAAAGGTACGCCTTCAAGAGTTGAAGGGCATCAACGATTCGTCTATGAAAAACAGCAAGAAAAAATAAAGGAACTAAATACACAAATAAAGCAGCTACAACAATGGTTAGAAAAAGAAAAAAATACAAGTGAGAAAATAGAAAAACGAAGAAAAATCACAAAACAACCAATAAAGTTATCGGACTCACTAAAAACACGCATAAAATTAGTCCGCCAATAATGAAAAAATTCAAAAAATATCAAAAAAAAAAAAATGTCTTCAAAATGAGTGTACAAAGATTAGACAAGAAAACGAAAAGCTACACCATAACATTAAAGAACTACAGACAAAACATAATCTACATTTAGAGAATAGATCAAAGGGCGAGACGAAAGAAAATGACAGACATGTCCGATATGAAAAAATAAATAATTACCAGGTGCCTACAGAAACGAAGAAATCAAAGAAAACAATCATTTTCTCGGACAGCACAGGAAAAGGACTGGGTTCAAAAATAACCCATAACATAGATAATAACCATATCATTATGAACTACTGTCAACCAGGAGCCAGCTGTAACAATATATTAGAAAACTTTAACGTTAGAACAAAACATTTAAATCAGGATGACACAGTCGCAATAATTATAAATACATACCACGAAACAATTAACAACACAACCAATAAAAAAGATTATGTGAATAAAATTAGACAGATAGTAGAAAAACGAGACAGACCCTTTAACATAATAATATGTGGAATACGCTATGATAACATAAATGACATGAATATATATTACATCAATAAAGAAATTGCACACCTTGCTACTGTGGCAGAGAATGTTAAATATGTAGATACAAACATTAGAGAAAGTCATGGCAAGCTCTACAGCCACAGGAGGATTAAAGATCTCATGGCTCAAACAATAATAGCATCGGCTACCGCAAAACAATTTCGTGGGTCATCTACGCTTCAATTTGTTAAATGCCAGACAGAAAGCGATAAGAATGTGTCGAATTTTCAAACAGCGTTCCAAGCAAACAGGAATGGATAATATTGCATGCAAATCTACAAAGCATAAATAATAAATATCTAGCCATTGAAGACTTACTTAATGATTATAAATGTGATGTACTGTGTTTTTCAGAGACTTGGGGAGAAGATGATCGAGTGCAAACTATGATCATTCCTAATTTTGAGCTCGCAACGTATTTTAACAGAAAATTGTTTATGCACGGTGGTACAGCTATTTTTGTAAGAAATGATTTGGAATTTAAAATTAGACATGACATAAATAAAATATCGTTCGAAATGAATTTTGAAATAGCAGCAATAGAATTGAAATCTTCAAAGCTAATTGTAATAGCAGCCTATAGATCTGACAAAAACATAGACCTTTTTTTTGTACTACTTAATAAACTGTTGCCAAAACTCTGTAGGGAAGGGAAACGTATTGTCATTGCGGGAGATTTTAATATTAATACTTTAAAAATAGATAAGAACAGTAAACGAGTAGAAAAAATTCTGTATAATTTCAATTGTAAATTTATGTTAAATAAGCCAACTAGAGTGCAAGGAACGAGTGCAACTTGTATTGATAATTTTGTAGTGAATTTTGACAACTGTTATGGATATGTATTAGATCGTAAGCTATCTGACCATAAAGTTATTAAGCTAGCAATTTCTGACAGTATTGGAAAAAAGGAAAAGAACAATAAACCTATCAGCCTTGCTAGAAACATGTCAATAAGTAACCGGAACTATTTTCATTACTTATTTAATAGAGATTTTATAAAGTTAAAAAACCAAATATTAACATGTGAAGATGCAAATACGAGAATGAATATTCTACAAGACGCCATTAAATTTTACTACGACATCGCTTTTCCGAGGAAAATATGTACAATACGTAATGTGACTAGGAAGTGGACATCTAAAGGTATAGAAATATCTAAAAATAATTTGGCAAAGATGGAGATGTTGCAGGAGCATGATCCTAACGAACAGAGAATTATACACATCAGGAAATACAGAAAGATTTTAAGAAAAGTTTTCACCGCAGCTAAAAAGAAAAAAATGGAATGCAATATGGAAATAGAATAAAAGCTTCAAAAAATAGAATCAGAGAAACATGGAGAATAATAAACGAGCAAGTTAGGCACAATAAAAGACAGAATGATAGGAAAAGGATACATAAAATTAAATCCCAAGAAGGGAAGGAAGTAACAGACAGTAAAGAAATAGCAGATACGTTTAATAACTTTTTTAGAAATATTGCCCATAAACTGACATGTAATACCCAGATTGATCCAGAACAGATTAGAAACGGGAACAAAACCTAACAGTAAAATTATATTTGACCCGGTTGACATCAAAGAATTACTGACGATTGTAAGAAGCATGAAACAAAAGATAACACCTGACATTTATGATATGAATTCCAAGACATTGAAAGAACTAATATTAACAAATGACTGTTTTTTGGAACTTGTGTACATCACAATTAATTATTGCCTAGAAAAAGGAGTATTTCCTGATTGTTTAAAACCTGGTCGAGTTATTCCACTGTATAAAAAAGGGGATAGTTCGGAACTTGGGAATTATCGACCCGTCTGTATATTACCAATCATTTCAAAAATATTAGAGTCAGTCATTAAGAAGAGAATTCTTGATTACTTTGAAAGAAATAATCTTTTTACGCCTTCTCAATTTGGATTTCGCCCACATCGTTCAACAGAAATGGCAATAAGAGAAGTTGTATATTTTATTCTTGAATCAATGGACAAATCTCAGAAGTGCGCAAGTATCTTCTGCGATTTGTCCAAAGCGTTTGATTGTTTGAGACACGACATACTACTATTAAAATTACATTATTATAGCTTCGAAGGATCCGAAATGAATATGATGCGTTCATATTTGAAGAATCGATGTCAAATGGTGTCAGTAAATGATGTAAATTCAACCATGGGCTCCATGGACATAGGAGTGCCTCAAGGCTCAATAGTGGGCCCAGTGATGTTTCTAATATATATAAATGACCTTGTTAAAGTTATGCCAGAGTGGACCTATGTTAGTTTATTTGCGGACGATACACATGTAGGAATTAATGATAAATCTAAAGATAAGTTAAAGGAAAAAATTAGTAACGCAATGAATATTTTAAAAGAGTGGTTTAAAGCTAATGGCATAATTCTTAACGAGGATAAGAGTGTTGTAATGCATTATCAACCACGTAAAGGTATTGACAAGGAAATTCATTTGCATGAAAATGTGTTTCTCGGCTATACAATCGACGATACAATCAGTCATTCGGCTCATATTGGTAAAGTGTGTAAAAAAATGGCTAGTGCTAGTTATGCACTGCTGAAACTCAAACCTTTATTGGAGAAAAAAGCTATTATCTCAGTTTACTTTGCTTATATACATTCTATTATTAGGTACTCTATTACTATTTGGGGAAATGGCGCTGATATGAAAAGGGTGCTCAGGACACAAAAAAGGGCAATAAGGATAATGCTCGGCCTAAGAAAACGTACATCAGTCAGACAACACTTCAAAAATAACAGGATCATGACCGCAATATCCTTGTACATATACAATTGCCTGCTTGAAATTTATGACGCAAATTTGACCAAAAACAAAGATGTACATTCATGCAACCTACGAAATAAAAACAATATTTTTAAACCCAGGACTAGATTGGTAAAAGTAGAAAAGCAGGGTATTCTTAATAAGATCTGCATGTTCAATAAATTACCGAGTAACATCAGAGAATTACCCGCGAATGACTTTAAAAGAAAGCTCGAGCAGTTTTTCGAAATTAACCCGTTCTATACTCTAAATGAGTTTAGGAAAATGCGTTTCATAGAATCTTCGTTTTCTAATGGACAGGTGTAAATGTGTAAATGTAGAACCTACTTGTTATTAATTTGAAACGATAAGATTAATAATATTTGATTCCATTTATTTTCGAATAATTAATAGTGTGGACATATTTGAATTATTAGATAACTCTTGACTCTTGAATTATTTTTTTGACATTTATAAAACTTGCTGACATTATTATTAATCATATTTTATTAAATTAAACTTTTTTTTTAATCAAATTAATTATTATTAGTACTTATTTTTTGTTGTGGTTTTTGATTAGATATTTGAAATTATGTAATTATGAACTAAATATTTTGTAATGTGACTTGCCCAGTGTAACTACCAATGTTACCAATAAATGATTCTATTCTATTCTATTCATGTTATTTAAGACCTACATATATGTCGCAATAAATTATTGAGTATTGAGTATTATTACAATATCATGTACTTATATGTATATGTATGTAATTGTATATTCCAATTAAAACCTAAGAGTTCTTCACGAGCAGCGCGTTGGAGCTCCGCCCGATCCCAAGTATCCGTATCACCCGCACGGCCTCCCAAAACATTCCTCTACTACCCTCAACTTTTAGTCACCGTCGCATTATTGCAAAATATTGCGACGGTGGCGATAACTGCGTTCAAGTTACGTACTATTATAATTACTGTACATATCTATATCTATTCTAACATACATATAAAAAAACATTGTAATAAATAAAAGCTTGTTTAAAAAAATTAAACTGACTCGATTTGTGATCAATTTGATTTTATCATGTTACCATAAATAAAATACATTGGTTATGACTCATGAAAACAAAGAAAACAAATGATAACTTATCAACTTATTATCACGACAGCTACTTCAGCAACCATCGAACAACTGAGAGAGAGCGTCTCCAAGCTAAAACTCCCCAAGGAGCATACACCGAGAATCTAAAATGGCGGATAAAATCAAGAAGTTCTTCCAAAAGAAAAAGGTAGAAGCTAAGTTTAAGCTAGCTGGGCCGGGACACAAATTGAGTGAAGCAGCAATTAGCAGTCAGAGTTCTTCGAAACAAGAAGTGGCGCCGAAGAGGTCAGGCTTGACAGCTGAGAGTAAAGTGGCTGCGGAAGCGGCTCTAGCTAGACTGAATCAGAAGAGGGAGAACCCTTCATTTAATACATCACTTGCCGCAATACAGGTATATATGAACGCTTAATATTTGAATGTTGTTACGATTACAAAGAAAATATATTATATTTAAAATAAATTAAATTTATTTTATTATATTAAATTTATTAGGTTATTAGAAATTGTTTTTGATTATTGAAATTGTATTGATGACGAAATACGGTGTGATGCACAGCTCTTATATTTAATTATAAGATGTTTGTAACGGCCAATGAATAAAATTATCTATCTATCTATTTTAACTGTTCATAAATTTAAATTTTCATCGTGTTCTTTGTCTGGGTGTATCTATGTATTCTATGTATGTATTTACAAAAAAAAGTATTTAATGTATTTTGTCAGTTATCTTGTTCCCATAGTAAAAGGTTGTTTAGTTTGGGGCTAGATGGCGCTGTGCGTAAAAAAGTCCACCAATATTTATTTATTTAAGTAACTTGCTTGTTAAAGAATTGACATCATTGTATTTTTTAACAATAAGAAAGGATTTTGCGAAATTCCACTTCTAAAGGGGTAAAATGGACTCCCAACGTATTCATCAAATTTTTTTTTTTTTTTTTATTATATTATTTTTTCTAGCTAAAGCAATGAAACTCTCAGGATTTTTCAAAAACATACCCCTAAAGAGGTGAATTGGGGTGTTGCATTTACTGTAGCGTAGACGACGAGCGAAGCCACGCCGTCATTATATTAAGTGCTATACAGGCTGATTATTTTTACTGGGACAGTATGAAGAAATCCAAAACCATAGGAGATGCCCATACTGTCACAGTTAAAAAAATCAGTAAAATTAATTTAAAAAAGCACCCGGCTTATAAACGCCACTCGCCAGTCAAGTCGCGTGCGTAAAGCAGTAAATTTTATAAAATATTTCTTTGTAACCTCTCAAACCTTTGTATCGCTCAGTCGATTATTTTACGGGTTATATTGCAGGCTCAAGTAAGAAAAGAACTAGAGAACGAGAATGCATCAACATCGGTTCCCAAGCGGTCGGACAGCGTGGAGGAGGTCAAGGAGATAGAGTCTGATTTGCCCAAGAACTATGCAGCTGCGGGGGTCTTCTTCAAGTGAGTAAAATAAACATGGTAGCTGAGCTAGCTAAAGTATCCTAAAATGCACACATTCCAAAACAAATTTAGATCATTGTAGAAATACCGAGAAATGAATTAAAACCGTATCCTGTCACAACAGAGCCAAATTAGTTTGAAAGACTTAAAAAAAAATTGTCACCATGGTTTTTGGATTGAACGTTTTTCAGCGACGACACGAATCCTAAATATTTGTTTGTAAGTCTAAGTAAGTGTGTTTGTCCCATTCAAATCTGTTACGGCTGAATGGAATTGAATGAAATTTGGTGTGCGGGTAGCTTATACCGTGGATTAACATAGGTTACTTTTTATCATGTAATAATATTCAGTTTCTATAGAATACCGGGTGTAACCGCGGGACGCAGCTAGTGAAAAATAAAGAATGGCATATGTCTCAGGATTTTTCGAAAACCAACCCTAAAGTGGTGAAATGGGGTGTTAGTTTACTGTAGCGTATGCGAACAAGCCGCTCAGGTAAGATAAGATAAACTTTTATTGTAAATAACTGTGGTTACAAAGGTCTTAAAGTAACAAAATAAGTATCAACAGTAATTATCCTCTCGGACGTACAATAATAATTAAAAAATGTACCTACTTAACTAGCTAGGAAGCTAGTAGGATAGGAGCTAGTAGCTAGGATAGCTAGGAGCTAGTAATAAATATTTTTCAGTATTTTTTTGCACCAAGTTACTAGTATAATAGTTTATAATTTATATGCTACTATTATGTATACATGGACCCTGTATGTAAAGGTGTCGCAAAGTTACATAGCCATATTCATTTATTTCCATTGGAACACATAGAAGCACTTGGACATGTAAAACAGAAAAATACATTATACTCGTAACGTAACGTACTCGTTTACAAAAATAACATAAGAAGCGGCTGAAAAAGGCCTTGTCAAGCCTTAAAAATATTTATCCGTGAGTTACAGGGTTTTTTTTTTAAATTTCAATTCTTCACGTTCAGAGCCAGACAATTTCCAAACAGTCTTATCATTAATGTAGTGTTCAAATTTATAATATGCCCTTTTTGACCGAGCGAAGCGAAGGTCTCAGAGTTTACTGGGACAAATCGGCATTTGTATGTATGTTTGTATGTTTGTGTGTATATTTGTCCGATGATAACTTGCGAACCGTTGATCAGATCTTCATGAAATTTTGTAGGCAAGTAGTTCATTTCAATACAATTTTTAAGTTCGAATATGAGCTGAATTGGTCAAGGGGTTGTGAAGATATAGGGGTCGCGAGGTCTCAGTTCGGCGCGAACTACTAGTAGTTAAGTAATTTTTAACGTATTTTTTAAAACTAGATTCGTTAAGGTCGTTAAAATATTATAGTTATTGTATATAAGAGTTTCTAGTGAGTAGATCGAACAAAATTAATAAATGTCCTTCAATAATTCACAATGGTAACATTTCAGGTGTCCCATAATCAGCAACGACATCCTGCCACGAGATGAATGGAAAATAAATATTAAGACATTCCTGTACGAGCAGCTGACGGAAGAGAGAGGGCTGACAGCCTGTCTCATCATACAGTCGTGCAACAATAATAGAGAAAAGGTATCAATATCTCTAGAAACCAAGGATTCTTGACTATAGCGGATGGGCCACATAGTATTGTTTGCTCACATCACTTGGGGGTCAAATGTTTTTGAAGTGTTAGGAAATTACTAGTGAAAGGGGTGGAGTTGTGCCTTCAAAGCACAGATCATACCCTAGATTCTGCATTCAGGACGCTCGAAGCGCACCACGCATCAGTCTAAATACACTTATAAGAAATGACTATGATTGGTTGATTGTTAGGCGCGAGTAGCCGTAACCTTGAGCTAGCCAATGAGAACGCTCGGTCGCACTCCCCGCGCCCCGCGCCGCGCCTCACACTGACGTCACTTTTTGTAGGAACAACGAATCTCGTAATGCGGTATCTAGTGTGGTTTGTGCTTCAAAGTGCCGCAAATGACGTGACTTGTAACAGGTCCTCTTTTTTTCTTTCGTCTTTTGTAGAAACCGAACACCTGAGGCTCTGTACCGTGCGGTACTTATCGGTCGACAAATTTGACGTTAAGATAAATAGACAATATAGGGTTTTTTTCTTGGACGAAACATCATATGCTAAATCCATGGGTTTTTTTGACGAAAAGTGTCAACTATGACGTTTAGAATCGACAAAGCTGGTTTTGTCTATTGAAAACGTCAAAGTCGACAGTTTTGGCGGGTACGTGAAAAAGTCATGTCGCGTCATTGTATTATTTTACAAAATTTGTGTTATTTCCAGTAAGTGTAAAAACGGTGGATTTTATTCATTAAATTTTCGTGAACGAGCGCGAGTGTTGGTGAATAGTATAATGCCGTAGACGTGGCTTTTCGTGTCGTTTCCAAAACTCCATAGGAACCCCATTAAAGTCTCCACCACTTTACTGAAGCATGACTTGGACTTGACCTACTTCGTTTGACTCAGACTATGACTCATGGCTGAGACTTGTTTCGATTGTGAAATATTTTATTACACTTGAAATATTACGAAACTTGACACTGGCTAAATACACAAAGTGTGAAGCCAAAATTTAAGAGAAAAAATAATAATGTCATAATCGATCAGTGTTTAGCCAGTGTCAAGTTTTGTACTATTTCAAGGGAACCAAAATATTTCACCACAAAAAGACTTAGTCATAGTCTAAGACAAGAGTCAAGAGTCCTCAAAGGTAGGCAGTGCTGACAATGCCCCTGATATTGGAGGTGTCCATCCACTTACCATCAGGAGGCCCGTCGCTTGTTTGCCACATATAATATTTAAAAAAAAAAAAGCAAAGTAAGTCACGGTCAAGTCCAAGTCATGCCCCAGTTTAGTGGGTACTTGCAATGCTGCTGTACCGCGTTACAATATCATGTTCTGTTTCAGATCGATATGTGTGTAGAAACGCTGTGCAAGTATTTAGAGAATATTATCGCTCATCCGGACGAGGAGAAGTACATGAAAATCAGAATGTCCAACAGGTAAATATTGTTTTTATTGCTAGGAATCAAACAGTTTTTACCCAACTGCCCATGATAAAGATAAAGATTAAGAATATTTATTTGCACAAAACACGAGAACATTATACATTTTGCAGTGGGGTATTTTCTTTTTATTTTAATAATATTCCTTGTTCTCAGGGTATTCTTGGAGCGAGTGCAGCCGATGGAAGGAGCGATGGACCTGCTGCTAGCGGCCGGGTTCACGCAGCAGAGCTTACCCAACGCGGACGGAACCGCGGAGGACTACCTCGTGTTTCACAAGGACAACATACCGTCCGTCGAAACGCTAAATGTAAGTACTCGAATAAGATACTCAAGCCATGTAAAGAATATTTTTAGTATTTTTCTTTGGTTACATTATTGGAGTTTTAGTAAGGATCCCTAATTTGTTTGAATATTTAGTAAAGCCTATGTCACCCGGGGATAGGTATTGGAGTTTTAGTAAGGATCCCTAATTTTTTTGAAAATATGGTGTAGCCTTATGACACCCGGGGATAGTGTAGCTTCCCAACAGCGAATGAATTTTTCAAATTGGTAATAAAAAATGTATATAATAATATCTTTATGTATAGATTACTAGCTGCGCCCCGCGGTTTCACCCGCTTATCTACAGAAACCGAATATTTTTACGGGATAAAAAGTAGCCTATAGATGTGTTAATCCATTGTGTAAGACACCTTTATACCAAATTTCAATCAAATCAAATCAAATCAAATCATTTATTGATAACACCCAGTTACACGTCACATTACATTAATAATTGACAACACAAGTTTAATAATAATAATATAAATTAAGTTAATTCCATTAATAATTGCCAATATAATTTTAATAATAATAAAATAAATTAAATGAAGAGTCGAGTCAGAATCAAGAATCAAGTCCGTTCAGCCGTTACTGAGTTGAACGGGAACAAACACACTTACATACTAACATATTTACATACTGACATACTTACACGCTTACATACTTACACGCTTACATACAAACTTTCGCATATAAAATATTAGTGTGATATGCATTTTTTTTTAAATATTTTTCTGTTTGATGTACTTTATGCTTATGTCTATGTTAATAAACGCATTTTTCATTTTCATTTCATGTCCGATCAGGGATCGTACACCGTTTAAATACCATGCTTATGTTTTTTTTTAAATTATAGCAATAATCTTTCCTATGCCAAAAGGCACACCGAACAGAGGGACATTTTATGAAAAATAATTAAATACGAATTATATATTACCAATGTTCGGAATAAATGGCTAAAAATATAAATATATCTTACTATAGGCACCTAGTGACGAATTTCTTGCGTTAAAGAAGCGGTTACTTCTATTTGTTCTATGGGAGTGTGACGTCACAGAACTGCTAAAACTTTTTTATCCCAGCAGTTCAATGGTAGAACTATTAAAACGAAAACTGGCCCATTTGTTCTATAGAACTATTAATACCTGGCTAACTTAGAAAAGTAATTTTTATTAGAATACCAAAAATATTTTAAAAAAAAAAAACCTATCGGCATAGATTATGGTCTATCCAAGCCATTGACACCAAAAACAAAAGATTTTGATAAGATTTAGGGGAATATATCATAGAATATCAGGTGTTGCGCGCGCCCCTACCAGGTCGATGACCATGACAAGTGGTGGGGCACTTGTCATGGTTATCGACCTAGTATATTTATGCTGGCGCCGAGATGCTCGATACGGCGATATAAGCACTATTTCCGTAACTCACATAGCCTCCGTGCTATAACAGTTCCAAACTATAACAAATCTGTCCTAGTTTTATTTCTGTAATGAGACCCCTTGCCAGACCGATAGACGTTCAACGAATTCACGTCAAAAAACGATTGTTTAAGTCTAGCTTGAAGTTATGTAGGAGATATGGACAAAAAACAACAACCTGCCGTAAACTTATGGTCCCTAAGCTTACACAAAGCTTATTTGTTCCCAGGCGCTAATAGACGCGTTGCGGTCCGCGACGCCTATACAATTGGAGTTGGACCGCAACCTACAAGTGTTGCTGCCGTCGCAAGCGGCGGCTAAAGTGGCGCTCCCGACCGCATTCTTTGCGCTCACTCCTACCGAGCTGAAGAGAGAAGCGCAACTCAGGTAGGTAATAAAGTGAGGCGACATCACATTATATGCGCTTTATACTATTCTCCTGTTTCATAGCTATAACTTTTCTCATGTTTCATAGCTATAACTATTCTCTTGTTTCGTAGCTGTAACTATTCTCCTGTTTCATAGCTATAACTATTCTCCTGTTTCATAGATATAACTATTCTCATGTTTCATAGCTATAACTATTCTCCTGTTTCATAGCTATAACTATTCTCCTGTTTCATAGCTATAACTATTCTCCTGTTTCATAGATATAACTATTCTCATGTTTCATAGCTATAACTATTCTCCTGTTTCATAGCTATAACTATTCTCCTGTTTCATAGATATAACTATTCTCATGTTTCATAGCTATAACTATTCTCCTGTTTCATAGCTATAACTATTCTCCTGTTTCATAGATATAACTATTCTCATGTTTCATAGCTATAACTATTCTCCTGTTTCATAGCTATAACTATTCTCCTGTTTCATAGATATAACTATTCTCATGTTTCATAGCTATAACTATTCTCCTGTTTCATAGCTATAACTATTCTCCTGTTTCATAGCTATAACTATTCTCATGTTTCATAGCTATAACTATTCTCCTGTTTCATAGCTATAACTATTCTCCTGTTTCATAGCTATAACTATTCTCCTGTTTCATAGATATAACTATTCTCATGTTTCATAGCTGTAACTATTCTCGTGTTTCATAGCTATAACTATTCTCCTGTTTCATAGCTGTAACTATTCTCCTGTTTCATAGCTGTAACTATTCTGCTGTTTTATAGCTATAACTATGCTCCTGTTTCATAGCTATAACTATTCTCCTGTTTCATAGCTATAACTATTCTCTTGTTTCATAGCTGTAACTATTCTCCTGTTTCATAGCTATAACTATTCTCCTGTTTCATAGCTATAACTATTCTCTTGTTTCATAGCTGTAACTATTCTCCTGTTTCATAGCTATAACTATTCTCCTGTTTCATAGCTGTAACTATTCTCCTGTTTCATAGCTGTAACTATTCTCCTGTTTCATAGCTGTAACTATTCTCCTGTTTTGTAGCTATAACTATTCTCTTGTTTCATAGCTGTAACTATTCTCCTGTTTCATAACTATTCTCCTGTTTCATAGCTGTAACTATTCTGCTGTTTTATAGCTATAACTATTCTCCTGTTTCATAGCTATAACTATTCTCCTGTTTCATAGCTATAACTATTCTCCTGTTTCATAGCTGTAACTATTCTCCTGTTTCATAGCTGTAACTATTCTCCTGTTTCATAGCTATAACTATTCTCCTGTTTCATAGCTATAACTATTCTCCTGTTTCATAGCTGTAACTATTCTCCTGTTTCATAGCTATAACTATTCTCCTGTTTCATAGCTGTAACTATTCTCCTGTTTCATAGCTGTAACTATTCTGCTGTTTTATAGCTATAACTATGCTCCTGTTTCATAGCTATAACTATTCTCCTGTTTCATAGCTATAACTATTCTCCTGTTTCATAGCTATAACTATTCTCCTGTTTCATAGCTGTAACTATTCTCCTGTTTCATAGCTGTAACTATTCTCCTGTTTCATAGCTGTAACTATTCTCCTGTTTTGTAGCTATAACTATTCTCTTGTTTCATAGCTGTAACAATTCTCCTGTTTCATAACTATTCTCCTGTTTCATAGCTGTAACTATTCTGCTGTTTTATAGCTATAACTATTCTGCTGTTTTAAGCTATAACTATGCTCCTGTTTCATAGCTATAACTATTCTCCTGTTTCATAGCTATAACTATTCTCCTGTTTCATAGCTGTAACTATTCTCCTGTTTCATAACTATTCTCCTGTTTCATAGCTGTAACTATTCTGCTGTTTTATAGCTATAACTATTCTCTTGTTTCATAGCTGTAACTATTCTCCTGTTTCATAACTATTCTCCTGTTTCATAGCTGTAACTATTCTGCTGTTTTATAGCTATAACTATTCTCCTGTTTCATAGCTATAACTATTCTCCTGTTTCATAGCTATAACTATTCTCCTGTTTCATAGCTATAACTATTCTCCTGTTTCATAGCTGTAACTATTCTCCTGTTTCATAGCTGTAACTATTCTCCTGTTTCATAGCTGTAACTATTCTCCTGTTTTGTAGCTATAACTATTCTCTTGTTTCATAGCTGTAACTATTCTCCTGTTTCATAACTATTCTCCTGTTTTATAGCTATAACTATTCTCCTGTTTCATAGCTATAACTATTCTCCTGTTTCATAGCTATAACTATTCTCCTGTTTCATAGCTGTAACTATTCTCCTGTTTCATAGCTGTAACTATTCTCCTGTTTCATAGCTGTAACTATTCTCCTGTTTTGTAGCTATAACTATTCTCTTGTTTCATAGCTGTAACTATTCTCCTGTTTCATAACTATTCTCCTGTTTCATAGCTGTAACTATTCTGCTGTTTTATAGCTATAACTATTCTCCTGTTTCATAGCTATAACTATTCTCCTGTTTCATAGCTATAACTATTCTCCTGTTTCATAGCTATAACTATTCTCCTGTTTCATAGCTGTAACTATTCTCCTGTTTCATAGCTGTAACTATTCTCCTGTTTCATAGCTGTAACTATTCTCCTGTTTTGTAGCTATAACTATTCTCTTGTTTCATAGCTGTAACTATTCTCCTGTTTCATAACTATTCTCCTGTTTCATAGCTGTAACTATTCTCCTGTTTTGTAGCTATAACTATTCTCTTGTTTCATAGCTGTAACTATTCTCCTGTTTCATAACTATTCTCCTGTTTCATAGCTGTAACTATTCTCCTGTTTCATAGCTGTAACTATTCTCCTGTTTCATAGCTATAACTATGCTCCTGTTTCATAGCTATAACTATTCTCCTGTTTCATAGCTATAACTATACTCCTGTTTCATAGCTGTAACTATTCTCCTCTTTCAGAGCTAAACTATTCTCTTGTTTCAGAACTGAGTGATTCTAGCTATTCTCCTGTTTTAGAGCTAAACCAATTCTCCTGCTTGAGAGCTGAGATATATTCTCCCGTTGCAGAGCTGTTTCAGAATTGACTATTCTTATGTTTCAGAGCTGAAGTGATAGAGAAGAGTCAAATTCTACGAACAAAGGCGATGCGGGAAAAAGACGAGATTAGAGAAATGCGTAAATACAAATTCGCCATCATCAGGGTGCGCTTCCCGGATGGGATATTGTTACAGGTAACCAACCTTCTAGAACTCCAAGCAGAATAATCCCCGATCTGTCGCTAAGTGCCCGACAGGTTGTTCCTCTGTGAAACGGAAAACTTTTGTTTTAAAAGTTTCGTTTTGAGTTAAAAGTTTTGTAAGCAAATGGTAACCCAGAATTCGAATTAATCAAAAATACGCAAATGCAGGATCGCTCGAATTCGATTTCGTATGCGAAAAGAAATTCATATCGATGTATTTCAAAAATCGAGCTCTGTAACAGACACATTCTTAATCTATATATATAAAGGAACAAGCCATTTTCTACGCATCAACGCACAGACCAAACCGCTTATGATAGAGACGTGAAATTTGCTTTCAATACTCCTCAAATGGTCTAGATCGACAATAAGAACTGATTTTGCGAAATTCCACCTCTGAAGGGGTAAAATGGACCCCCAAAGTATGTCTGGAAATAAAATCTTTTATCAAGCTAAGTTATTTTAATGAAACTCGGTTGGTAAATATAAAAAATAAAGACAGGCATGTCTCAGGATTTTTCGAAAATCATGGTTTAAAACACGTGTTTTTAATGTGTTTTATTAACTGTAGCCTAAGTGAGCGAAGCCGTGCAAGCAAGCTAGTGTTTTATATGACATTGTTATGAATGCAACCATATTATCATCATTAGCCATAAGACGCCCACTGCTGAATATAGGCCTCCCCCTTAGAGCACCACCAACAACCAACACAACCGACAACGTGCCACTTGCATCCACCGGTTGCCCGCGACTTTCACAATGTCGTCGGTCCACCTAGTGGGAGGCCTGCCTACTTCGTCTTCCGGTTCGGGGTCGCCACTCAAGAACCTTTCTTCCCCATCGGTTATTCGACCATATTATGTATGACAATAGATAATATTCATTCATTCCTTTTCAGGGTACATTTTCTGTGTACGAAAAGTACAACGAAATCCACGAGTTCGTCCAAGAAAACCTAGAAAACGATCTACCGTTCATTCTTAATACGCCCACAGGCCACAAGTTTACCTTAGAAGAAGACGCGAATAAGACCCTTATAGACCTTAGGCTAGTACCGGCGACAGTGCTCACATTCGCCTGGCACTCGTCCGTAATTGAAGAGATCAGTAGGAGCCCTAACAGGGATGTGTATTTAAAACCTGAAGTTATGATTTTAGTGCAAGAGTTGTAGAATATTATTGTTAAATGAGATGTAATACATTGACATTAAAAAAAAACTAATCCAAAACGCGGATATGTGTCATGGCGGTGGTCACGTGACGCATGACGTCACACCAAAGTAAATATACGCGACTGAAACAGCGAAAATCGACTAAACGAGTTTATTGAGTTTTTTTTTTGTATATAACAAATAAATTGCTAGCAAACGCCACAGATTCGAATAAAACACGCGAATATCAAAACGATAGCTGCTAATTTACTTTGGTGTGACGTCACTAGAGATGCAAACTGTCACGGAGTGTTTACGATCACGTGATCAAATGTAAGAG
Source organism: Apocheima hispidaria (assembly GCA_947579745.1). Lineage (NCBI taxonomy): Eukaryota > Metazoa > Arthropoda > Insecta > Lepidoptera > Geometridae > Apocheima > Apocheima hispidaria. The sequence continues at coordinate 3,524,472 of OX388169.1, forward strand.
AACAGAAAAAAGCTATTTACGTTTTTTAAATTAGAAATATGCTTATTCTATCCCAATGATTAATAAATGTTGGTTTTCACGCTGTCATTTACAAGGTTGGCATTAATTAGTGGCACATTTTCAATACAGTAAAATATCCTATCGGCTGAATAAAAATTACTTCACATCCTTTAGACGTTGTATTCAATATGATTAACAAACAATATGCACGATGACTGATTATTTTTACTGAGCTGCTTCGTCAAATAGCAGTTTTTTAGGGTTCCGTAGTACTACAAGGAAAAAAAGTCCTTATAAGTTCGTCATGTCCGTCTGTCTATCTGTCTGAATCCTTCACAGGCTTATAACTTCCAGAGTTATAAACTTACATGCATGAAATTTTGCACAACGATAGTCTTAGTAAGTATAGACATACAGTTTCAAAAAAAAAACTAAACTTTTTTTTTGAAAAAGAACAACAGATTAATTCTAATACTGCCTTTGTCCGGCAATAAGCAAAGGACAAAGACACCAATAGACTTAATCTGTCGTCAAAGGTAACAAACGTTTCAGTATTCGCGGGTTTGGTGACCAGTTACGACTAATTCAAGTCTTTATTGGCTGTTTCAAAACAGATTTTGATGAAGTTTTCAGAGGACGTGAAGGACATTTTAAATTCAGCAATTTCTCAGCAGCCATTAGCAAAAATAATGCAAGTGCACGTAACTCTCACCTTACTTGAACGGTCACTTAGCTTGCAGAATAGCATTACTCTAATTCTAGCCTACGTTTAGGCTGGAATCTCGCTCCTTTGAGTGGCAGCCCGACTACTTCGTGGTCTGCGTTGTTTTCGAATAAGTGGCGGCCGGTCACGAGATGGTCGAACGTCAAATATCGATATACGGACGAACATTTCTGCCAATTCAAACACGAAAATGGCGATCTCCAGTCTATGTGTTAACCATTGAATATTAAATTTACATTATTAAAAAGACTTAACTTTTTGCATAATTTTGTAATTCTCTTGAATTAGTTTTTGTGTAGATTTGTATTATGATCAAAATACAAGTTGTAACAAAGATAAGGATGTATATAGAAGTAAACTTCAGAATATAGAATGTAATTATATTTAATTTCGTTAAACTGTAGCCACATATTACCTCCTATAGATTCCGCAACGCATACCGATTTCGTAACGCACCATGCATCGGCCAAAATACACCTATAAATATTTACCTATATATTGACAGCGAGTGGGGACGCTTTGTCGCAGTCCCCGCAACTCGAATTTTGCTCCAACTTTACACTTTTCGGAGCAACTATTTCGTAATGTGGTATATACAGAATGTTTTTTTAACTGAGACAGTATGGCCATATCGGAATACTTATGAGGTACGGGAAAACTGTTAGAAATCATTTACTCTGTTTGTATGAAAACGATTTTAGCATAGTTTTTTTTTGGTCAAGCGTGAGATCTCCATAAAAAAATTGTTGTTTTGACAAAAAAAAAAATGCGGTTCGACTCAGTTTCATATAATTATCGTTTCATTGTATTGGAAAAAAAAAACGGAGCAGTAGAAATTAGTCAAATTTAATAAACTACTAACTAATGCCAGTTAAACTATAACTACTTCTACTGATAAAATTTTTCTTTTCCGATACAACAAAACGATCCTTAAGTGAAAAGAGTCAACCGCATTAAAAAAAAAAAACTCAAAATAACTCATTTATAATAAAATGGTATATAAAATGGTTTTCACAAAAAAAACCTAATGGTTCCCCTTGTATATCTTATGGTGTCGGATTTCTTCATGCTGTGCCAGTTAAAAAAAACAGCTCGTATAATCTGTTTGCGTCGCACCATCCGTGGTGCGTGCCTGCATTGGACGTTTTCTGTAGTTGTAGGTCTCTCTTGCAGAGCCCGCCTGGGGAATTACCACACACTTGCCTTTTATTCAACCGGCAAGCAGTAGTGTGCAAACATTACTGTGTTCCGGATTGAAGGGCACTGTTTCCAGCGTAATTACTGGGCATAAAGAGATTTAATATCTAATGTTTCAGGGTGACGAGCGCAGTGCATTGCCGCGCAGGGCTATGAACTGTTGAAGTTCAAAATTCTGGGTGGCACAGGACTGTTATGAGCACGCGTGACGCTCGACATTAGGTGAGCGACTTGCTCGTCTCGTCACCAAGAACAATTTAAAAAAAAGTATATTCGTCAGAATGGCTGGCGATCGAATCGCATATGTATATAATGTATGTATAAAAATAACGATGCAATGTATTTTCATAAAACTACATTTAAAAAAAATATATCTTATAATTAGCTAGGCACATTTTTTAAAGAAAGTTTTGCATCTCTGCTTAGCGAAGTTTCGTCTCGCTCAGCGCGCCAAAATCAAATTTTCTTGCATTTTTGTCAACTACAGCTCAATTGCTCATGGTGGCTTTATAAAAACTAATATTGCGCCAATAAAAAGGTTGCATCAAGAAATTACACCAATCAATAAGATGAAAGCTAGTATAAGTACACTTGGATACTGATAAGCAATAACACGTCAAACCACAAAAAAAAAATAAAAAAATTTAATGATACAGAACGCTTCTTTGTCAGCCATAGAAGCGTTCTGTACGTGGATCTTGTATGATGCTTCGTCTAAGGTTCTGTATCATTAACAAAAAATAAATAAATTGTGGGTTGACATGTTATTGCTTATCAGTATCCACTTGTCACTAAACGAAAACCAAGATGAAAATCAGCTTGTTGACATTTGTAGGTAAACCAATATTATACAACAGGGCTGGCATGCGCACCGCGACAAAATCTTTTTGTTATGCAAGAACAGGACACGGCTACGATTATGTATACGTTTGTCTCATTTTTCACGACACGAAGAGTAGAGAAGATTTTGTCGCGGTGCGCATGCTATCCCTGCAGGTGATCATTTTAGCCGTAATTTCTTCATAAAAAATAATCTTGCTTTCATTAACGCGATGTGCCGAGCCTTATCTAGCCTGTTAATTTTTTAAGTTTGAATGTTTTTAATTTATTTTAAATCTAGTTTGAAACTTTTATGTATATGAGATGTTCACATAATTTTCCATTAAAGAAACAAATGTTTAATTTACGTGTTTTATTAGATCTTTCATTACACAAGTATTTGTTTAAAGTTGTGTTTGTGTCTTGACATCACTCTTGTAGGGTTTCGTAGCAAAATTATTTTAAAAAAAAAAACAAAAAAATATGACTATTATATGATATAGTATATTAATAGTAGATTATGCGACAAGTGAAAAAAAAGTGAATTTAATTCGAGGGACTAAGTTGGACCCCGAGAGCAGCGAAGGATTCTAGAGTAAGAATCCCGAGCGGAGCGGGAGATACAAGGACTGAGATAATAAAAAAACACGACCTGTGTAATCTACTTTTTATCTTTGACTGAAAGAAAATAAATAGTAGTATAGTAATTAAAATCAACGATAGCCGAAAAGAACCTACCAAAAATTGGTGGGATGTTTTTGTCTTAATTTAAATTGATTCAATTAGTTAATCTTTTGATGCTCTGTTTGATTTTTAAATAGTTAGAATTGTTATTAATGTACTGGCAACTATTTTTGAGATAACGACGCGAGGGTAGCACGAAAGGAGGGGAGTGTGATTGGGGCGATGGGAACGGCTGTCTAATAAAGGACGCCTTGAAAGTATCGTCGTTTTTCTATTCCATCATCGCCTTTTTTTTTTTTTTTTTTTTGTACATGGGTAAAATGCACTTACGCATACCCATCCGCTGGGTGGGCGGACGGGTTATGTCGGACTCGACGTCGCATAAGACGCGACGCCCCTACCGACTAAAAACCCCACGATGTTCCGTCGGCAACGGAATGCAAACAGGGCCGCGGGATCGCTCGCGCACTCTCCGCAGCCCTGTTTTCCGACGTCCACCCTCATTGCACAGGGGTGGACCCACCTCAGGAGGGGAGCGCCCTCCGTCCGTTTCGAGCGAAAACGTTCGCCACCCAGCCTCTGGGGGGCCCTAGGTGAGGGAGACGACGGGTGCCCCCGCATCCGTCGCCTCAGGCTCCCCAAGCGGAGACGGAGTAAGAGCCCGGCTGGCTCGCCTCCGTGGTCTCCCTCTGCGACATCACGACCTCGCAGAAAGAGACCATCGCCTCCCATGACCCCTCGTCGTCAACCATTCGATCCAGAATAGTTGGCAACGAGAGGTCCGCACCCACGACCGCAATCAGCCCCCGGGCACACCTCCAGCACATGCTGCGCGGTTTCTTCCACGCAGCCGCACTGGTGGCAATTCCATCATCGCCTGGACCAACGTCGTAACAATGGCTCTATTCAGCCAGCCAGTAGGTCAGTAGGCCAGTAGGCCGGTAGGTTTTAGTTCTTAATTCGTATAAGTCGTGCTTATTCCAAATTCAAAATGTTTTTGTTCTCTAGGGACTAGACGAGCGTTGCCCTTTTGCGACTGGCATTGGTAAAAAGATATTTTTGTGGTTAAAGAAGCTACCACAACCACGCTAGGTATGGTTTCCTCACGATACTTTCCTTCACTGTTAGCTCAAACTTATTGTTGGGATGTGAACCTATGCCCTTCGGGGATCTGAATGCTCTGATTGAAGCTATCAAAGGTACCTACAGGCCACAAGGCCAAGTTCAAGTGAAGGCACTGTACAAAAAAGTCAACATTTTTACTTTAGAGGTCGTCTGGTTCGGTGAGGCGCAAGCGGCCGCGAGGGTGAGTTTTTTTCATTCACAATAAGTTTGCATTTGACCACTTCCTGCCCGATGCTAAGCAATGGAGTGGTAAAGTATGGCTTACCTTGTTTGCTCTTTAGTTTGAAGATACCCATTTGGGAAACTACAGAGAGTTCCTAATCCTCGCTGCGCGTGTATAAAATGTGGAATTAATGTGGATTTGTGCGTATGTGACTAGCCTTGTGGCTCAGTGGGTGGATTTCCACCTTCTGATCTATAGGTTGTGGGTTCGATTCCCACCCAGAACAAACATTTGTGTGATAAACATGGATGTTTGTTCTTTGTCTGGGTGTTTCTATGTATGTATTTACAAAAAAAAAAGTATTTCTGTATTCTTTCAGTCATCTGGTTCCCATAGTACAAGCTTGCTTAGTTTGGGGCTACGATACACAGAATGCAGAATGCTTTCATAGCTCCGATAACAGAAAGGGTTGCAATTCCAGGATCACACTCACACTCCGATAAACATTCAATCTGACGTTGATGCTCTAGGCTTCACAGCCGAGACTTTACCAAAGAGTTCGCCTCTGATCGACTCTAGAGTAGGTACTAGTTGATACATGGCACCTTTATGAGGACGCCAAGCTTGCTAGTTTGCCAAGCCAACGTTTTAAGTTGAGAAGATAGTAACGCCCAGAAGTTGGAGGTCGCCTGTTTTTGCCGCAGACACATTTTCGAAAGAGGGTGACAGTTGGAATGGCCTCTTTTTGACAAGTGGCGGCTTTATCGCTTAACGATAAGGCCGCCACTTGTGGCACTAGCTTATATGATAGTCCTGTACCGCTCAAAGCCTACACACTATACAGACCTACCTGTTGATCATAAAGTTTCCAGAATAATGTACCTACTGAGGGACATTACAAATGCACCCTTGGTAAGTACCTATATATGAAACATCCATATCGGCCGTGACCTTTAAGGTCCAACGTTTGAGTGCGCTAGGTAGGTACGCGCCAATAGATGGCGCTGTCGTTGAAAACTGAATTGAGGTAATCTGCCCCAGTTTTAATTCACTTTGCGACCTCTTACTATTGTTATAAACACATCTCAAAGATAATAGAGCCCCTGGATATGAGATACCCTGCCAGACCGATTAGACGCTACATTACTTTTAGTACTCACGGGATATTTACCTCGATAGATTGCACATGGCGCATGCAACTGTGCCGAAATATCGGGAACTTAATAAAACTAAAAATCGTGGTAAATATCCCGGGACTACTATTAGTACCTAGGTAATGTAGTAAACAACCACGAAAGTCTAAAACAGCGATTAGACACTCAACCACAGATCACACCCTAGATTCTAATTCAGGAAGCTCGAAGCGCACCACGCATTAGTCTAAATAATAAAAAAAATACTCTGATTGGTTGGTAGTTAGGCGCGAGTAGGCGTAAACTTAAAATAGCCAATGAGAACGGTCGCACTCCCCGCAACCCGCACCTTCCTCAAACTTTGGTGACTTTTTGTAAGAACAACGAATCTCATAATGCGTTATCTAGTGTGATCTGTGCGTTCAACGCATTCACGTAAAAATTGTTAAACAAGTACTAAACCGGAAGCAGTTACCTATTCTGTGTTAGAAGGATGTAACAATCCAAGCATGGGTCAAATGGTTAAGCAAGTTGTTTATGTGAAAATAGTTGGCATTGTTGTATGACTTTTTTAGATTGTATGATAAGTAGGGTGAGGCGTGACAAGTTCAAGTTTTTCGATAGAACTAGCTTATGCCCGCAACTTCGTACGCGGGTGTAGGGCTCTGATCAGAATTCTCGTAAGTTGAGCTTACAAACAAGGTTGATAAAAATCATGATTCGATTTTGATGATAGATTTTTTTGATTTTAATAAAAATATTTTATTTATTTTAAATTTGTCGTGTTTTCTACTGTAAATAGAAGAGTTTTACTAGACTAGACCAACTAGACTAGACTTATTATCTGACAAGTCTAATAAAAAGAATCAAACAAAATCTTCAAAAATCTTCGAATGAATGGCAACGAAGCATGGGGATTCCCCATTCCTACACAATTTTAATGCGTCGCCCGGTGAATCTTACTAACTGTTGTCACACGTCCCAACAAATTATGTTGTTTTGATTGTGATATTTATTTATATATTATTTATTATTTAATTATATTTTAGTGAAATATTAATTTAATATAGAATAGGTTGGGAAACGAACAGTCGGCGAAGCTTGTAATTTTTTTATTTTTTTTTATTATTTATAGGCTTGCGTTTGACTGCCATCACGCTTGATGGTAAACGAGGATGCAGCATACGATGGAGCACGCTTGCCTAGAAGAAACCGATTCACTCGCGACTTGAAGACACCCAGAGTATAATTATCAGGAAAAACCCACTCGGGCAGCGCATTCCACTGTTCAGCAGTTCGAATAAAGAAAGTAATCAAACCGTTTCGACGAGTTTTTGGTATATCAACCATGAAAAGGTGTCGCTTTTTCGAGCTCCTGGCTGTCCGATAGAAGAATGGGCAGGGGAGAATTAGATGAGAATGAGAATTAGATCATGCAAATCCGAAGCACACTCCCCGAAATGTATCCTATAAAATACCGAGAGGCTAGCTACCTTTCGCCGATGACCAAGACTTTGTAGCGTGGTCCGAGTCAGGGAGTCGTCGCCAATGATTCTCTTGGCACGTTTCTCGATTGATTCCAATGTCTCAAGCTGGTACTTAGCTGATCCATCCCAAAGGTTGTATTCCTCTTTGTAAAATTATTTTTATTTTTAATTTAAAAGTATTTTTCGGGATAAAAGTAGCCTGTGGTAATCCAGGGAATAACCTACCTACATACCAAATTTCATCCAAATCCGTTCAGCCGTTCAGAGTTGAACGAGAACAAACACACTTACATACTTACACACAAACTTTCGCATTTAAAATATTATAGTGTGGTAGTTCCTAGTTTAGTTGTTTTTAAATTCCTAATGCTATCACATAATTGTTGATTAGATAATGTTTTATTAATGTGTTTGAACAATTTTGAGTTTTTTTTATATTTTGTAGTTTGACAAACCTACATATTTTAATTAGTTTTTTTAATGCCTACTACCATAACATTATGATTTTAATTAATCAATGAACATTTATGGAAAAAAAAACACAATTTTTTTTTTTAAACCTTTATCAATGGATCAATGATATAAATCATGATTTAAATCAATCAACCCTGCTCACAAATACAAAATAAAAAATGACCATTTTGTTTTTATAAAACGGGAAATACTCACGTTAAAATTAAGTCGGTTATTCCGACTATAATACTAATCAGTGCAAGGCAAGACGAGGTCGCTTAGCATTCCTTGATAAGGGTCACTGAATGTGATCGAAACTATAGTTGGAACAACCGACTCAATTTTAACGTGAGTATTCCCGTTTTATTAAAACAAAATGTGTCAAAACCACGTCAGTTTTCATAGTAAAAATGATCAACTTCCACACAGTTTTATCCCTTGCTATAAAACAAGCAGCGGGCCTAGCTCGGGGCGGAGACATTTTATCCCCAGAGAGGATAAAAATCTTTTCCCTATGTCACTTCTCTCTACCTTTCAAGCACGGCCGCGCCTGTTGATTGGTTATCTATTAGACACAGATTCATAATATGTATCTATGGCTCTAGACTGCCCCGGTGGCTCATTTGGTAGTGAACCTACCTTCTGTGTTTGGGGGCGTGGGTTCGATTCCCATCTAGGACAAACATTCATGTGATGAATATTTGTGTTTGTTCTATGTCTGGGTGTTAATATCTATATAAGTATGTATTTAAAAATATCTATGTACGTATATCAGTCTCTGGCAGCCATATCACAAGCTTTGCTTAGTTTGGGGTCAGATAACCGTGTGTGCAAAAATGTCCCAGATATTTATTTATTTATTTATTTATTTATTTATACCAGTTATGGGAAACCTTTTGAAAGTCGCGGGACAATCTTTTGAAGTTCCGGGGCTTAGGCTCAGATGAGATGTATTTCTGTCATAAAAATATCTTTAAAAATAGGTTGTATATTATGCAGTGGACACCTTTTTCTTGAATTATGGCTCTACACGATCAGTGCATTTATTTCAAGTCTTTCTATTCTTGTAGTCAATTTAGTATGACTGCTAAGTGTTCCGCGGGCCGGGTCAGATGCCGTGGTGGGCTGAATCCAGCCTGCGGGCCGGGCGTTGACCACAGGTGCTTTAGAGGTTGGTTATCAAAAAACAATACAGATATTTTTTGTTTTCTAAGTATATTTACAAATTTATTTTCATTACTCTTGCTTGAAAATGAAAAATTGCCCTACCCAACTTTAGCACCCCACTTCACATTTTTAGGGGATGATTTTCAAAAAATGCTGAAATACGTATTTAATATTTTCTTTTGATTACTTAAGTATATTTACAAAGTTTCAGAACTATGGCATCAAAACTTTTCTCCATACAAACTTTAACACCCTTTTCACCCCTTTAGGGGTTGAATATCGCAAAATCCTTTCTTAGTTGGTGGTTATATAGTAATAGGAAACTACTGTCAAAATTTTAAGTCTCTGGCTTCAGTGGTTTAGGCTGTGCGTTGATCTACCTATCACTTTTAGTTACACTTTTATTTAAATAGATAGTTTTAATGTCGCCCATCGGTAAGTGACCGCCCGAAAAGGGCTTATAGTACTCATCTTTATAAACAACTTTTACTATAGGACCAACCCTGAAATCGAGAAAAAAAAACTGTTGTTCCATACATCTTGTCGAGTGTCATTGACAATATATTTTTTTCGATTTCAGATTTGGTCTCAAACCAAAAGTTGTTCATAATGATGACTACTATAAGCCCTTTTCGGGCGGTCACTTACCGATGGGCGACATTGTATAGATAGATAGATTATCGCACATGTTACGAGACCGTGTCATCAACAGTCCACTTTTAGCGTAACGAGCTCGTGACGCAGTCCAGTCCGATGCAGTGTCACAACTTTGGATAGCTACAGAACCGTATCTACAATAAACGTGCCCCGACAGGCTTTTAACAATTACAATTTAATGACGTAAAATTTCAACAAAATTTATATATATAAGTGGGAGCCTATTTAAAAATAGCATTCCAACTTAATCACAATAACAAGCAGGTTTCCAACAAAATGTCTCATACACACTTCATTTCTCAAGGGGAACAAACTAAAACACGGGTTAGTGAAGTGATAACTAATACTGCAGAAGAAATACTAGTACAAGCTAATACACGCAAGGACGAAATAGGCACTGACTACAATTACAAACACGTGGTAGTCTGGAAGAATGCAATTGGATTCCTGATCGTACACGTTCTAGCAGGCTATGGATTATTTTTACTTTTTACGGGACCTTACATGAAGTTCTACTCAGTTGTCTGGGGTAAGTAAAAATAATATTTTACGGGCACTTGTTTGATTTAGTTCCATAGAACCCGGTACATTTTTATATCAAGTCCTTATGAGGTCGCTCCCATAATTAGCGCCCGTGCCATAGAGGACAGAGTTCGCAAGTTTTCATCATTTTTAGGGTTCCGCATTTAACTCAAAAAGGAACCGACTGAAACTTATAGAACTGTATGTTTTAATTTAAAAAAAACACTGAGTGGCTATAAAATCAAAAGCAGTCTGATAACTATATATATATATATACTTATATGTTTAATTTTGAATATTTTAATTATTTTTTTTGTATTTAGAATTTTCTGTTCTTTCTTGTAAGTTATGGGTTACGTGCTTGTAAATAAACATTTATTATTATTATTATATATATATATATAAATGAGCCCATATTTTTCCTGGTTACGCTATAACTTGAAAAGGCTCGACCGGTTTTGATGATTTATTTTTTGTTGTGTTCATAATTGTGAGGACAAGGTTTTTATGAAGAGTTAAGCGAGGCCGAAGGCCGAGCTTCGATGGCATCAGCTAGTTTACAATAAAAATGCCATATATTTTTATTGTTATCGTTTTCTATTTTGACGAAGAAGACTGAAAGCAATTTATTCGGGTATTTCTACTTCTCCTTAGCCAAAAATAATACATAATAACATGAAAATTGCTATGAAACATTGGCAATGGTATCATAAAGATAACACTGGTGAAATACTGGCTGACATTGAAGAATCTTTTTTTGTTTCCCTCTCGGTGATTTTCTATCAAAAATGTTGAATAGCCTTTACTGAATTTGCATACTATTGTATACAAAAGGTTATTATTTTTGACTTGTAGATGAATATTTACCAATAAATAACTTTGAGTTTGTTGAAAATATTTGAAATCTCTGGGGCTCCATTTTGAATCGATCGTATGATATTTCGCACGAGAATATGTGAAATGATAGACTTTCGAAAGAAATCCCAAACAAAAGTCGCACGAGTTTGAACCATTCGGATTTACTTCTATCATTACTATTTCTTTCTTCTCCTATTTTGAGCAAAAACTCAGCATTGCCATCCAGCGTGGCAATGCTGCCAGCATTCTGGCCACTCTCCCCCGCACCAAGGGGCTTGTAGATTAAGTTTTTTTATTTTTGTTTATAATTTTAAGTAGGTAAGTAAGTAGGTTATATTTTATTGTAAATATGTATGTATATAATTTTTGATTATTAAATATTCGGTGTCTTCTATCATAGAGAAATTATAATAAGACTACGAATTATGCATTAATAATATCAGTAAAATTATTAATTTCATGTTTTATTTGCAAAATTCGCTAGGTTCTCAAGAGGTGGCGTTGAAAACATTATTTTTTGAAACATATTTTTTACGTCGTGTATTGGAATAAAATTTGAACTAAACCTTTAATTGCAGACTTATACTAATACTATTTTACTATATTAACTATATTTTCTTATATTTTGTAGTGGTTTGGAGATTAGCTGACTTAATACGTGAGCGACATCTAGTTTTAAGCAGGGTTTTCTGGGGTACACTTTTTGTACTACTAACCACTATTATTGTACTAACCACTAGTTTTTGTACCACTATTATATTTAAAATAAATTAAATTAAATTTATTGTATTATATTAAATTTATTAGATTATTAGAAATTGTATTTGATTATTGAAATTGTATTAATGACGAAATACGGTGTGGTGCACAGCTCTTATATTTAATTAAAATATGTTTGTAGTTCAGCCAATGAATAAAATTATCGTATCTTATCTTATCTGTATGAAATTGGCATTCTTCTCGTGTAGATTTTCTTTTCTATGAATATAAAATGTTTCATTTCGGATGATATTTTCGTGCGAAATATCATACGAGCTATTACAAAATTGATGCCCTGGCAGGTAGCGCGGCCGCGGCCTGCGGTGGTGATCAATTGACGCCAAACACAGATCACATCCTAGATTCTGCATTCAGGGTGCTCGAAGCGCAATCAGTCTAAATACACTTATAAGAAATTACTTTGATTGGTTGATTGTTAGGCGCGAGTAGGAGTTACCTTGAGACAGCCAATGAGAACGCTCGGCCGCACTCCCCGCGCCCCGCGCCGCGCCTCACACTGACGTGCCTTTTTGTAGGAACAACGAATCTCGTAATGCGGTATCTTGTGTACCTAATCAGTGGCGCCAAAGCACTGTCGGCCACGATGATCTGTTACTCCTTACCATGGCCGCCTCAACAGGCCGCGTTTTTGTGGTGAAGAATTTAATTACTTAAGTAATTAAGTAGGTAAAAAATTTAGTAATTTCGTAATTACTAATTAAGTAATCATATTCAATTAATACTTTATAGTAGCTACTTAAATAGATTCCAGACTGTGTTTGAATACAGACTAGTTATGTAGATTGCATCTACCTAAAACACTTACAGTGGCCTGCTTCTATGCCTAACGGAGGCTACCGGATTTTCCCATAGTTACGTACCGGGACGTCTTTAGAGGCAACACTTCCAGGCACAGATCATGAACAAGTTTGCCGTTCATAAATGCAATAATTTATTTTTGTTTAAGTACCTACGATTTTCTTGCTGCTATGCAAAACATTGTTTCTTTTTGTATCTAAGTATTATTTATTTTCTTCAATAAATAATAAATAAATAATAATAAATAATAAATCTATTGGCAGAAATCTATTGTAATTCCAGTTTTCTTCGACTTATAATGTATTAAGTACTTATTGAATAACTCTGTAAGTTTTCCTTCAAATGTAAATTTTGAGACTCGTCTTTTTTTCTGGAAGTCAGTTAAAAATAAATAAAATATTGCAAAATGTAAAATTTGAGTCTGTATTTTGTTTAATTATTGACCGAGCGAAGCGAAGGTCTCAGAGTTTACTGGGACAAATCGGCATTTGTTTGTATGTTTGTGTGTATATTTGTCCGATGATAACTTGCGAACCAGTGATCCGATCTTCATGAAATTTTGTAGGCAAGTAGTTCATTTCAATACAATTTTTAAGTTCGAATATGAGCTGAATCGGTCCAGGGGTTGTGAAGATATAGGGGTCGCGAGGTCTCAGTTCGGCGAGAACTACTAGTTGTAAAATGAGAGTTTGGTTCTACAATTATGTATGGAAAAAAACCTGTTATTAGTTATTTCCGGGTCAAATGCTAAATTGAGTGGGCTACACGGGAACATGGCCCATGCAACTGCGCCGAAATATTGGGAACACAAAAGTAAACAAAACCGTGGTTAAATATCCCATGGGTACTAATATATATGTATTTTTTTAAAAGTAATGTATTGTTATTATTGTTTTTTCATATTTTTTCCAGTATTATTCGTGCACATGTTTGCCTCAGAGGGTATCACCGTTGGTGCACATCGATATTACACTCACAAGACGTTCAAAGCCAAGCCGCCTCTGAGAGCGCTTTTCTTATTGGCCCAGACTTTGTCTGGTCAGGTAAACAAAGTGGTTGAGACGAGCTTATGTCAGAGTTTCGTAGACTGCCATAATGTTCGAACACTCTATCATCATCTCGTTCGCACTTTTTCATAATTTTGTCAAATATATAAAACCAATGAGTGGAAATTTAAATAATAAAAAATCAATTATCTTAGTAATAACGCCAGTGTTTCAAAGCAACTCTAGCCCCCCGGTTTCTTGTACGTTTGTTAAACTCGTAGCAAATTAACACACGATTATCCCCGTTTATTGAGAACTAACTTGCCTGCATGGCTTCGCTCGCATAGGTTACAGAACAAAACCCCTCTTCACCTCCAGGAGTTGATTTTGGAAAAATCCTGAGACATGACTTTATTTATTTTTTATGCTTATTAATAACCGAGTTTCATTGGCTTTTAATGAAAAAATATTTTATTTCCATGCAAAATTCTGAGGGTCCATTTTACCCTTTTGGAAGCGGAATTTCGCAAAATACATTCCTATTGTTTTTTGACCATTTGAGGAGTATTGTCTAACACATATTTTTTCTTGAAAATTAAACATATGATCGCTACCGCTAAAAAAAAGTTTATATTGAACAGAAAGTTAGTCTTCCTTTAAATTATTTTAATTAACCACCATTCATGGCAATAGCATTTTGACACATTTTAATTATACAGAACTCAATGTACATTTGGTGTCGTGACCACCGTCTCCATCACCGCTTCTCCGACACTGATGCCGACCCCCACAACGCCCGGCGCGGCTTCTTCTTCAGCCACATGGGCTGGCTGATGACCAGGAAGCACCCCTTTATTAAGAAATTCGGAAAGCAGATTGACATGAGTGACTTAAAAGCAGACTGGATGGTCATGTTCCAAATGAAGTGAGCCAAAATATCGTTAGCAATCTTCTTAATTCTGCCTTTATCTACACTTGTACTGACTGTGAATGTCATAGTGATTACATGACAGTCCTGTTAGGGTTATTCTATATATGTATTTACACTTTAGACTAATACATTTACTGAACGTTACACTAACACACTTTAGAAATATACTAATATAAGGGCTGATTTTTCAATCATCATAGATCACTGTTGTCTGAGGAATAATATACGTTTGACATATTTTCTCTATAACATATGTTAAGCCGCCGTATTTACTCCCCTGATAAGTTACAAGATGACCACTTGTGGTCTTACATAAAAATAGTTGAACATCTCTGGCTGCGTTAGAGCTTGGTTCTAGTAACCTATTGAATCGTTCAGTTTCTAGAAGACAACAGCCATTCTAAAGGTCCTACCGTTTACCTACACTGTCTCATGTAACTTTTTCTCACATCTACATCACCCAATTTCAAAATCAATATTTTCTTTTCAGATACTACAACATCCTGTATATCACTCTTACAGTGCTAGTTTTCATAGCAGTACCAGTCTATTGCTGTGGGGAGACGTGGAAAAACACAATTTTTATTTGCTTCTTTTTCCGCTACGTTTATCAGCTCAATGGTACTTGGCTGGTGAATAGCGCTGCTCATTTATATGGAACTAGACCCTATGACGCGTAAGTAAGTTTTTTTGTAATTTAATGAGATTCAACCAGCATTGGCACTTTGGCGATGTTCATTAGCCTTGTGGCAAACATGGCCGCTCATTGACAAAGTTTGCCCCATAGTTCACGGTCACTATTTTGAAAAGTACCTGGTAGAATGGGCGTTTTCAAATCCAGAGTAAATTGGTTTCTATAGTTATGTATGCTCCGGGGAGCAACATTCTCTTAGGAAATGGTGAGCTTTCAGCGGTCTCCAAGCCGCCTGCCAAACGTGGGGATTATTCCAGTCCCTTCCCCCAATATGCAGCAGTGGACGTCTAAAAAACTGATAGTAAAGGCAAAGTCCATTTAGAGTACCTTTAACATTATTCCTATCGCGCGCGTACCATTATTCCTACCGCTTTTTGATTTTTATTACATTAACTATTTCAGAATAAGAATCAATGAACAAAATTATTTTATTATGTTTTAATAAAACGGGAGTACTCACGTTAAATTGAGTTATGCCGACTATGGCATGGCAAGACGAGGTCGCGCGCGTGTCACGCTTATAGCATTCCTTGAAGGTCACCGAATGTGATCGAAACTACAGTCGGAATGACCGACTCAATTTAACGTGAGTATTCCCGTTTTACTAAAACAAAATGTGTCAAAACCACGTAAGTTAAGTCATAGTTAAGTTTCTTTATGTTTTTCAGCAAGTTGCAGCCTGTAGAGTCCTGGTTTGTGTCTTTTATCACATATGGCGAAGGATGGCATAATTACCACCATGCTTTTCCCTGGGACTACAAGACGGCCGAGCTTTCAATGCACTTCAATTTTTCAGCATCAGTAATCAGGTTCTTTGAATTCATTGGACTTGCTTGGGATCTAAAAAGTGCTTCCCCAGAAATGGTAAGTTACTTGTTTATCCCTCCTTTTATGCTCTACTGGCGCCTCTCCTCGCACTATTCATCCCTTTCACGTCTTTGGCCTTCTCTCTGTCTCTATATATCTTGCCGGCTTTTTTTCTCGACGTACGTATTCATTTTTATACCTCGAAGCATTATTGGTCCTGATACTACTGCGGCTATATTGCTCTGAATTATAATATTAGTTAGGATAATTTTAATAATGCGTTTACGTTGTTTATGTTGTTTGATTTGAATCAAACGTCATTGATGACGTCGATTCTGTTGTGCCATTTCTAAAATTGACATCTTTAAAATTGCTGCCATTCTTTTCTTACATAATAATAAGAGATGCAGATAGTTTTATTATTTTAGTTTTAGTTTATTTTAGTTTTAGATAATTATGTTTAGCGAGTGGTCATTTAATCGAGGCCATTGTTCGCGCATACATTTTTGAAAATTCTCCGTTTTAAGGCTTCCGTAGTACTACAAGGAACTCTTATAAGTTCGTCATGTCATATTCATATTCATATTTATTTTAGCATTCCACAATGTATGTTGGTACTTAGTAGTTTTACATTTTGGTCACAATTGTGGACCCCGTCGGGTAACAGCTAGAGAAGTAGAAGAGTAGAGAGAGGGACAGCAGTAACCAGTGTCCATCTGTCTGTCTGTCTGAATCCTTTACAGCCTTATAAACTTATATTATACATGCATGAAATTTAGTATAATTTTACAACGATAGTATAACTATAGTCTCAAGTTCTCAAGATTCAAAAAATAAAATTTAACTCCCGTACATGTAAAGAGGTGACGAAAAAAATTATTGTTGTACCCCATCATGTTAGGTGTCATTGAAAAGGTTTTTTAAATCATAATTTTAGTTATTTAAAAAAGGACCAGGAAAACCGACCGTAAAATCCAGGACACAGATACTTCATAACAAAGGAAATAATACCTCCTAAGATCTTTGTTATGCATCTGACGAAACGAGCATGTTGCTTGCTTGATGAAAAGCAAGGCGGTAGGGCCGCTTACCCACACCAGTTCGGACCGAAAATTTTAAACTAATTATTTTTTGTGTGTAAATCGAGGTATTTAATACAGCCATGAAAGTTTCTACCGTATCTTTTAATACCGTATCACCTAATTTAAAATCGTTTCACAGGTGGAAAAGCGTATCTTCAGAACTGGAGACGGAACCCACTACCTATTCGGAAACGACGAGGCCAAAGCGGCGGTCACCGCGATCGGTCCCGTCCATCCGTTCAATCCTACATACACAGTCATAGAAGCCCCTGTAGCTGATTTCAAAGCTGAAAGTCACTACCACTAAACCATGAAAATGACGTTTTGGATATTAAACCTTGAAGTTTTGGTTTGCTAGCATTTAGGTTATTTTATAAGTATGAAACGTCGAAACGTCGAAAGTTTGAAACGTCTTGTGTATATTTTCCTTCGCTTGAGAGCAAGTTCTGCACATCCCAAACCAAGCGTGTTTAGCATCTTCTGGAAAACGGCTAGTTAGAAAATACCTATACCTAGCGTGTTTTAATAATCTTATTAAAATCCCTAGTGTGAATGTTGGTTTGTTTGTTCCTCTTTCACGCAGCAACAGAGTAACGAATGGATCTGAGTTTTTGCATGGATATAGTTAAAAGACCGGAGAGTGTTTAAAATTTGCCGGAATTTGAGGTACATAATCTGAGACACTGACACGATATTACAAAAGCCATATAATTCTACCTCTGTAATGTAAGCATGAATGCCTTTATGCTTACCAAAGTTCGTTATCAACAGCATGAAATCGTCAACTTTTCACCCGCAGGCTGCGCTTGTGTGCTCCTTTTGCCCGGTTCAGAGTGCGCCGCTAATTGCTGTCGGATTTAAGAGCCCTTCATTTGGGGAGTATAATACGCTGCAAAGCAACAGAACTGTAAATTAAAGTGTTGGATTTCAAAGGCACTACGATGCAAGTGCGTTTGTACTGAGAAAAAAGAAATAGCAAATCTCTGAAGAGTGAATAACTATTTTCCTTTGCGGCAGGAGGTATTGAGTAGATTACTACCTAAGACAGAAGGCCTAAGGATAAATAATAGTACAAGACGGTGAGTCGTCTTGTACTATTATTATTTCACGTATTTATTTTCTTTCTTAGATTAGGTTTTTTATAATACTAATATACTAGTAGTTCGCGCCGAACTGAGACCTCGCGACCCCTATATCTTCTCGACCCCTGGACCGATTCAGCTCATATTCGAACTTAAAATTGTATTGAAATGAACTGCTTGCCTACAAAATTTCATGAATATCGGATAAACGGTTCGCAAGTTATCATCGGACAAATATACACACAAACATACAAGCATACAAACATACATACAAATGCCAATTTGTCCCAGCAAACTCTGAGACCTTCGCTTCGCTCGGTCAAAAACCGTTGGGACCGGTCGACTACCACGATATCAGGCTTATTGGCGACAATAGTCCTGTCCGTGATAATAGAGCTGTCCCAATAGAGCAAAGCACGACCATTCTTGAGCACTGGCGCTGGTACTTATAGTACGGTACCTCAGATTCGACAAGATCATATAGAAGGGCAAGTTGCTGGTGGATGATCCTATTATTATTATTATTGTTATTAGTCGTCGACTGAGGTCGATGACAAATAATTGGAGACTCGGGTTCGTCGCAGTAAAGTTAATTTTTCAGGCGAGTATTTTTTTAAATCTCGAGCGCAATTTTTTATATTATGTATATAACACGTGTGCGTGAACTAGGTAATCCTGTGTTGCTGTTAAATAAACCTTAAATAATCACAAAATAAGTATTAAGTATAAATTAATCTATGGGATGTGTAAACATTATAAATACAACATTATACAGCAAAAACAAGGCTGCTAAAAAGTAATTAAAAAAAACGTAATTAACAAAAATAAAGCTAATTAGGCTAGAAAATAAATAAACACAGCATTTAGCTACTTTCTTCGTAGGCCATACTTTGGAGGGTTTTCAGAACAATTCTCTTACAATAACTATAACTGAGGTGATATATATTTATAGTTTCATTTAGTCTATTGTACAGAAGCGGATCTAGGAAACGAACTCATGTAGAGTAACGAAAATTTAAGGAACAAAAAGGCGCATTAAAAACAAAATAGACCAAAAATGCATTTTTCGTCCAGTCGCACAATCGAAAAAATAATTTAGGAGATTAAAAGAACTTGCTCGGTAGCATTAAAGCGGGCAGCCTGTAATGATACAATTTGTTACATTAGATACAGTAGTGAGGAGCACCCATGATACGATTTGTAACATCAATGTAAAAACGACTGATTAGTTTGTAACGTAATGCTCAAAATCGAATCTTGGCTCCAATAATCCAAGGTTCGATTTTGATCATTACGTTAGAATTTTTCAATTCAATTATTTCTAGAAAAGCACTAAGAATGCTCGCCTGCTTCATGTAAACGGCGCACGAGCGTGCGAACAGCTGCCTAGGGCACGTTTTTTTCTAAATCTAAACATCTCTAGACCCTGCTTCAGCCTTTCAACTTCTCCCACTGCTGAGATATCAGCCTACCCTCGAAGGGTGATTGGGACACAGCCACTTCGCTGGTCCAGGGCGGGTTGGCGGATTCACAGATCATTTGTGTGCAAGAATTCCATTCTTGTTAGTTGTAATTATTGCTCGCTGGTGTTCTTTTTGTGTAAATGATGAAATCGATTTATTGTTTCCACCAAACAAGCAACTAATAAATAAAAACATAACTATCAACTAATATAACAACATTAATATACAAGGGGTATTTTCCTGAAGCCTAGTATGTATGTAGTAGCTTAGTATGAGAAGCCTAATTTTTTGGATTGATGTCACGGTTTAGATCATACTGTATATGTAATCAGCCTGTAGCCACATCTCTTCTTCAAGCCATACTTTTCAGTTGTAAGAGCCTCATCCATTCGTCTTCCAACTTGTTTGACAATGTTGCCTGACCATCGCGCCGGTGGTTTGTCTCCACGATGTCACCCGTTTGGCGGATACCACTCACAGAAAATTAAGATAAACTGTTAATAGAACTTCGAAATTCAAGATCAATACAGATATGATTAAATCTCCTTGACATGAGAATCTAAGCGTCGTTATCTTATCTACTACGCTATCGTTAACAATATTATATGACAAGTGTCGGAGATGTGTATCTAACATCTGGGATGCTAGATGTGAAATGTTTATATTGTTGTGAAATCAAGAAGTTTTAATTTTGCTACAGTTTCTCTTAATTTTAGTACAGTGAACAGCGAGATACGCTACGGTAAGTGATTTTTTGTTGTTTTTTTTCGTAGGCGCCTGACTAGGGATATTACCAGCCTCAAGGGGCTCATTCAAGAAAAGACATTGCTATAAACTTTTGCGTGCAGAATGAAAAGAAATGGCATTTGCGCGCACGAGTCGTAAATTTAGATAATTGCTAATTACAAGTAAAACAGGAAATCAATCAAAATACTCTTCTTATAAAATATTAGTGGGTATCACTTGAAGATACACCCTGGGGTTTGGAGATCTAGCTACGGATATGTGTTCTAAATCGAGGTTTTTAATGAATTTTTCTATCGAGAATATATCATGTCTCGCTTTTTTGTTCGACTGCCCAAGAAATAGGTCAATGATTTTGGGGTATATTAAATTTTTGTGTGTTCCTGTAAGTACCTCTTGTTTGTAGCCTAAACGGCTTGACCGATTTTGACGAGTTAGGTTTCGTTGGATTCATCTTTACGTCCGGAGTGACATAGGCTATATTTTGCTGTCGGGTATTTTGTTTATCTTATTAAAATTGGTCGTCAGTACAGACTAAGCTATACTAAATGATAGAAACAACAAAATATATATCTAAAAATGATCTATAATCTACACGAAATAGAAAAAAAAACATATTTTTTTTCAGTTTAGCTTCATGGGCTTCTTAATATAGTATCATAATACTTTAATATATTAATTATATTCTATTATATATATATTAATTTCTTAGAGTCGTGCCAGAGCATGCAGTTATCTCACTCGCTTATTTACTAGTTTTTGTAGAATATGGTGAATTTTCAAAAAGTAAATCAGAAATATTTTAAGAAATTGTTGTTTAAATATCTTTTAATACGACGGAAGAGATCGAAATGCTATTTTGTTGCTTTTGTTTTCGACTTCCTCTGTAAAAGGTATCAAGACAAAAGTTTCTTGAAAATAATTGTAACTTTTCATAAACAGATAACGAGTAGTGGTACTCGTTAATGGCTAGAAAAAACTGATTTATACACTACTACTAGTTATAAACAGGCTTTACAAAAACTAAAAAAAAAAAGTCTGAGTCGGAACAGTACCTATTTAATCTACCTACAGGTACAAACACAATTTAGGCCACAACAAGACAGGTAAAATTGCTTAGCAGATATTTACCTAGTTGGTAGGTACGGTAGGTTAATAATGTAAGTGTTTGAGCCCGGCTCAATTAATCTTATTGACTTAGGGCCGGATTTTCCGCTTAACTGTGTAGAAAATATCGCCAAGAAATCAAAGGAAACCTTTGTCTCTCTTATTGGCAGGTTTACTTGAGAAAATGTTTACTTTCGCTTGCCGCTCTTGAGGATATCTTTGTGGAAAACATGGAATGGTTGATACACCATAAACTCGTACGAAATGGTTTGATTCCACTTTCTTTATTCGAACCACTGGACAGTGGAATGCGCTGCCCGAGTGTGTTTTTCCTGATAATTATAATCTGGGTGTCTTCAAGTCGCGAGTGAATCGGTTCTTCTAGGCAAGCGTGCTCCATCGTAGGGTGCATCCTCGTTTAACATCAGACGTGATGGCAGTCAAACGCAAGCCTATAAAAATGGAATAAATAGGGACTTAAGTATCAGTGAGTTAACTTATACATGGTAATGGTAACGCAAAACCTCTGGTAAGTATGTTCTCTTTGCCCTGATGCCGGGGCACTAGAATACGGCGTCGGTATCCCTGTAGTAAGAGCTTACTAAAAAGGGACCTCTGGGCTCGGGGGTGGTTGGAGGTGGGGCTCTAACCAACTACCTAAGCGAGCCCGGGGAGGACGACAGCGTCGAGTGGCTGACGCTGTTGTAGGCTTAGGCGTCTCACGACACCTGATAGCTGTCCCGGGAGGAGCTGAAGCGTGGTGCTGAAGGCTCCAATGCGTTCCCTTGAAGATCACCAAGGCAGGCCACCGGGGATGTTTTAGTGGGTATAATCCCACATAACCCGGCTGCACCCTAAAGCAGTCGGGAATCTTGAGAACATTTGCCTTTCGCAAAAAAAAAACATGGCGTTTTTTGTTTTGTTTTTTAAAGATGCAGGCATCATTCTTATCAACTTTCTATGGCTGAGATGAACATCAGCTTATCGATATTTGTAGCTAAGCCAATGCTATCTAGGTGATAATTTTACCCGTGATTTCTTAAAACAACTAATTTATTGGCGCAAAATTGGTTTCAATAAATCCACGATGAGTAATTGAGCTGTAATTGACAAAAATGCAAGAATGAACGTTGTGTGTCGTTTCATTATCAATATTTAGGCACTTATTTCATTCGCACGTGGTAATTCTAAAATTATTGTTGGTACTAAAATGATTTATTCCTTTACTTATTACTTGGGTATAGTATGTGCGTGAGCTGAATGCAGTCGGGGACCTTTAAAGTACCTTTAAAATATTTCGAAAGCTCGGCATTCAAATCGCGTACGGATTGTACTAGTGAATGACTGTTCAATTCACGAAGATGCACTTCATTTGCACAAACCAATGCTGCCAGATCCGGCATGCGATTTCGAACGGTAGGCTATTAGAAAATGGGTGGTTAATAAAATTAGCGGACGGTTTTCCTGTGATGCCAGCAGACTAGGCATCAAGAAAGCAAAAGCACAGTCGGTTGGCTTTGTGGTGGTGTTTATCCACGCAACAGAGGGACGTCATAGGATGTTCTGGCAGCTCCTAACTGCAGTGTTCAGAGTCTGAAATCAATGAAAGTGGCAATGTATGGTATGGTTGAAGTTGGTGAAAGGCAGTGAAAACAAATATAACAGCAGGCTATTTACTTTTTAGCGTTAATTTGAATAACAATAGCTTTAGCTTTATTCCTTTATCATCTCATCCGCAAGTGAAGTGTGTGTTATCCAATGTCCTCACGAGAGATTTCAGTAAGCTACCTAAAGTGGTATGATTAAACGAGGTACCCACTTGCAGGTATTATTTTCATAATTTGCATATATCTTATCGGGTTACCTTTATCTTGGCAGTTGTCGAGTTCGCTAGAGGCATGATGTAGGTAGCTACCCAGATCGCATATCGCGTAGATAAGCACGTGCTATATTTATAGTGCGAAGTAAGCGATTGTTGGTATATTCCCGTTGATTATCACCTAGTCGGCCAACACTGGTGGACACTGGGAATTTTATTTATTTTTGTGCCAATGGCCACTGGTGAGGATACAATTATGCAACTGAAAGACGAGACGGGCAAGTCGCTCGTGTAGGTTATGGAACAGCGTGGCGTATCCGGGCTCAAATATTCACCGCAAAGTGGTTTTCCAACTAAAGACTGGTAAATTTTTGCAGCCCTGACTTCGAAAATTGTCCGTGCCTAGTTTGTTTGTATAATTCAGCAATTAATACCAAAATGCACAAAAAAAATTTTGATTAGATATATGAAATAATGGAACTCAATGTACTACTTGGCAATGGGCTGGCCACATCACTCGAAGAACCGATAACCGACGGGGAAGAAAGGTTCTTTAGTGGCAACCGCGTATTGGAAGACGCAGCGTAGGCAGGCCTTCCGCTAGGTGGACTGACGACATTACTTGTGAAAGTCACGGGCAATCGGTGGATGCAAGTGGCACGTTGTCGGTCGGTGTGGCGCTTTAGAGGGAGGCCTATCTTCAGCAGTGGACGTCTTCTGGCTGATGAATGTACTGCTTTATAACACAGAATACAAGGTATGCACACATGGTTCTGCAAGATATCCGAAATCCGTCTTACAGAAATCTTTGGCGGTAGTTCTATTTATGTTCCTTAAAAGGAAATCAAACAAACCGGTCCCTTGCCGCCCCTAAAATCTCCCCGCCCCAGGCTCAAATCGTAAGAAGTTATACAATAGCGCTTTGCTAAACTAAGTCTTCAACATTTATCGAAATTAATATTAACACTCGAAATAACACAAGTTTTGGATAATAATTCAATGACGCGACATGACTTCTTCACGTTCCCGCCAAAACAGCCTTTTTTTTTTCTTGCCTCCTATGAGGATTTTGGCGTCGCACGTCTTATGCATTTGCCAGTGTCAAGTATACATTTATATTCTCAAGTTTTGTTAGATATTAGTTATTATTACAAGTCATAGTCACGGTCAAAGTCGAGCATAGCAAGTCACGGTCAAGTCCAAGTCATGCCCCAGTAAAGTGGTGAAAACTTTACTAGAGCCTTCTATGGAGTTTTGGAAACAACACGAAAATTCACGTTTCACGACATTGTACCATTTACCAACACTCATGCATGTACACGAACACTTAACGGGTAGAAATTCACCGTTTTTACACATTAACATTCGAAATAACACAAGTTTTGGAAAATAATAAAATGACGCGACATGAATTCTTCACGTTCCCGCCAAAACCAAAACAGCCTTTTTGGAACTTCTGTGCAAAATTGACTGCTACTTGACATGCATGGTCATAGGCATGGCTTAGGCTATGCGTTGTATTATTAAGTAGAGAAGATAGGTACTTCTGTAGTCCTATATGAAGAATGCGTTTAGACGATGAAATTCTCAGAATATGGATCATTTTACTCCTTTAATTGGGTTTATTTTTGCTGTTCGAATACGGACCTTGATCCAGATATAAATAAGGTCTTAGGGCTTAGAATAAGACGTGACAGTAAAATTATTGGAACAATCAACACTAGCGTGAGGACACCTATAGAGATGCTATCACCATTTTATCTTATCTTTTCTGGCGTTATGGCTTTAGTCATTACTGAGGATTTTACACAATTAGTCATTCCGATTTGGTAGTTTTCGTTTGGCGGAATAGAGCAGACCGGATTCCGACAGTAGCTGTACGTGTAAAATGATTATTTACATATATTAAACTTTATTTGCAAGCGCAAATTGTAGAGAACTGCTATGAAATAATAATAATAAGCTTCCTTCCTAGAAGCTTCTATGGAGTTTTGGAAACAACACGAAAAGTCACGTTTCACGATATTATACTATTCACCAACACTCGTACACTTTCACGAACACTTAATGGATAAAAATACACCATTGTTATGCATTAACACTCGATATAACATAAGTATTGGAAAATAATACAATAGCGCGACATGACTTCTTCGTGATCCCGTCAAAACTCCGATTCGTGTTGAATATTTGAAATAGTTGAATAAAGCAAGATGGCGCATTTTTGCCACAAAATTAACCGGCCAGTAACAGTGCAATATTTTAGCGCGCTTAGTAAACTACTTTGCCATTGGTCTTTTTTTTTGTTTTTTTTTTGTTAGATTGTATTTGTTTGTCCGCGCTACTAAAATTGTCCTACTGCGTAGGTACACCGGGAGGAATAATTAGTCGTGTTAAACTGTGTTCTTGTTTAAGTGGTTTAAGAACGAATTAAATTGATCCAGCCGTTTACTTCGTAATTATTATACACTAGCTTTTGCCAGAGGTTTCAAACGCGATGTAAACAAAACAGCGTATACATATAAATTAATGTATTTTCAGAGTCTGTACTGAACATCTAATTTATTAATAGGACGTAATCACCTCCTACAAACAATCGAACCAACAAAATTATAAAGCTTTATCTCTTCATTGACCGAGTGAGCGAAGCAATCGAAAGTCTCTCGTTCAACTGGCAAAATTAGTTTTCATCTGATCGTATTTATAGAATTGAGTACCGCATGTTTTCGCTAAGTACTTGTTATTAAAATCGGCTGGTAAATGGCGCCGCACCAAACTTCCGCCCTTTTAGAGGGAAATACCCCTCCAATCAAAAATTAACGACGACAAAAAAAATAGCATGACATTATTAAAATTGACGTTTTACAAAGAAGTTTGTGCTCGTTAGGTCTACTGTTCGCAGAACTACAGTTGACTCCATGGCTTTGTCTATAACTTTTCAGTTTTCTCGTATTTTGCACTAATGTTATTGAAACTTTTTATCTCGTGAAATACCTATATAAAATATTTTGTATTTATAGGGGATTTATAGATTAAGCTTTCGCTTTGCACTAATGCAAAGAAGGGCTTACCCCACAAAGCGAAGGGGATTTTTAGATAAAAATTCCAATGTGTCCAATGTGATACTTGCCAATGAAGTAGGTACTTTTTAGAACATCTATAGAAGTAAAAGATAGTAAATTCTTCTTTTGTAACAGCTCTAAAAAATCCTTGTACGTCACGTAGTGTAGTATGCTGTATGTGACATCCTGACATCCGAGACGTGCCATAAACAGGCTCCATACATACAGTGGTCTTAAATTATTACTCTGAATATTTGCCGAGTACGAGTTCAGTGCCGCGTGGGCTCTCCCAGCTCATACAGCGCCAATCTGACCATTAAACTCTAATTTTTCAATAAAGATAAATAATACGCAAAGCAGCGGTCAAAATAGCTACCACTTAAAGGCTTCCGTAAGCCAGCCGCCATTTTGGTCGACGCACGACAGGTCTATTTTCATTTTTCCCGCCATTTTGCTTTCATTAATCAAGGGATGATTGGCAGCGGGCGTCGTCGCGCATTCAGCCCGTGAACTCGAAAAGTTTGCGTAAAGTGGTCGAACTTTTTCAATTTTTGTCATCAAAGACTAAGAAGATTCAAGACCAGTTTGTGATGAGAAAGATGAAAATTTTCAAGAAAAAGCTACGCTTTTCTATAGCTTCCAGTGAAGTGTAGACTATCCCAGTGGTTTAAAGACTTTATCTTTTCAAGCTTATTTATAAACCACCTTTTGTCTTTTATCGATAACTTTGGCCTCTTATTAACAACTCTGGACTTACTTATCAACATCTTTGGATACATCTATCCCCAACTTTGGACACTTGAAGAAACATTTCGGTACGTATGCTTTTCTAATTTTCTCAAATGAAAAATTTTAAACTGCGCTGTCTTTTCGTAAATTCGTGATAATTATGGGTACCGAGTAGCAATCATCTTACCAAAGAACTGACCCAATGCGTGTTGGTAATTTAATCTTTTTATTCAAATTGTTTTTTCTATTGAGTTATTTTTTATTGATTTATTTATTACCTGATATTAAGCGTTACGCTTGCCTATAACAGTTCAGTGCCACTCAGTATTTTGAACTTCAACAGTTCAAAACTATGCGCGGCAATGTACAGCGCTCGTCACCCTGAGATGTTAGATGTTAAATCTCTATATGCCCAGTAATTACGCTGGCAAAGGCAAGAGAGCCCCTACCACTACAAAACCTATTGTGTGTTCATACATATTTATAATAAAAGTGAACAAAAAAATATATTTAATTTTAAAACCTAGTTTGTAAAATACGTATAGATGGTAAGTGGAATGAAGAAGTTGAAACCAGAAGTCACAAACGTTTAATTTTCTCCAAAAGTTTCATTTAGGACCAGACTTGCTTAGGAAGCGCGGCATGTTATTTTAAAAAAACATGTTTAAATTATTTAATATATATATATTTTAAAACAAACAAAAAAAAGTTACAACAGTAAATAAGTTTTTGTGGAAAACAATATTTTCTCAGACAACCTTTTATAAAATCCGTTAGTGGTACTGTACGATGAGCAAAATTAGTCCAAACTCCACCAATCTACTGTTATTTACTGAGGGGAATTCCTAGTTTCCACCTTCCGTATCAAAAATCAGATCAGCTCGCTGTCATAATATTGTCATCGGAACTTGATAGGCATGCACAATTTCAACTCAATTGAACAGGCACTGGTCTTAAATTCAGTTGCAAGATTTGACCTTAACATACATACATATAAACATTACAAAGGCGCATTGTCATCAATAACAAACAACCAACAAAAAATATTGCAGTCATGTGACTGCAATATTTCTTACCCCACTTAAGAAGAGGTAGGTAAATTGTTATGTATGTATGCTATGTATTTATGTAAGTACATTTAAGAATGTTTGTAATTATGTTCATATATTATCTACTAGTAGTTCGCGCCGAACTGAGACCTCGCGACCGCTATATCTTCACAACCCCTGAACCGATTCAGCTCATATTCGAACTTTAAAATTGTATTGAAATGAACTACTTGCCTACAAAATTTCATGAAGATCGCATTATCGGTTCGCAAGTTATCATCGGACAAATATCCACACAAACATACATACAAATGCCGATTTGTCCCAGTAAACTCTGAGACCTTCGCTTTGCTCGGTCAACTACCTGTAGCCTAAACGGCTTACCCATTTTTGATGAGTAGGGTGTCGTTTGGTTTCGAGAAATATTAAAAGCAAAGTTAAGAAATTAGTGAAAACAAAAAAAAACACACGTATGCAAAATGTAGCCTATGACACCCTGGAAATAAAGAGGAATCCAACGACTTATCATTTATCAAAACTGGTCAAGCCGTTTGTTCAAGTCAGAATTTGTCCTTCTGAAATGTATTGTCGATAATTCATACATAGTCACAATGGTAGAGTCGCTGGAGAACCTCAATACTATGCCCAGCGACAGCAGCGATCTCATTCTGTAGCGTTTCCCAACAGATGGGTTCATGGGCGTCGTGTCGTTTTGGGGTCATGTGGATCGATAATCTACCTTCAAAGCTGTTGACTACTATAACTACGTTGGACAGATTGTTCAGTTATAGGTAGGTTCAACTTCGACAAAGAGGTCGCCTGGAAAACCAAGATCGGGTGGGCAGCGTTCGGGAAGTTGCGTGATATCATCTTGTCCATCGTCTTATGGAACTGAGATGTGGTCCTTAAATGCTGACCTTTTGGAGAAACACAGCGGGCGATGGATAGAGCTATGCTCGAAGTTTCTTTGCGCTGACAAAGAGGTCGCCTGGAAAACCCAGATCGGGTGGGCAGCGTTCGGGAAGTTGCGTGATATCATCTCGTCATCGTCTTATGGAACTGAGATGTGGTCCTTAAATGCTGACCTTTTGGAGAAACACAGCGGGCGACGGATAGAGCTATGCTCGAAGTTTCTTTGCGCTATAAAATCTGGGAAAAAATTCGCCGAAGAACCAAACTCACCGACATAGTTTCAGGGTTTGCAAGCTGAAGTAGCAATGTGCAGGACACATCGCTTGAAGAACCGACAACCGATGAGGAAGAAAGGTTCTTGAGTGGCAACCATGAACTTGAAGACGCAATGTAGGTAGGCTTTCCTCAAGGTGGACTGACGACATGGTGAAAGTCGCGTGCAACTGGAGGATGCAAATGGCAGATTGTCGTTCAGAGTGTAGTTCTAAGGGGGAGGCTTTTTTCAACAGTGGAAGTCTTCTGGCTGATGATGATGATGAAGATAAAGATGACAAATTCAGTTTATAGAGCACCTAGTTTGTTTAAAAGGAAAATTTCAGAATGTTTTGAATAAGCTGTCAGTAAAATTCTGTATCTACTCGTTTTCGTATATCTATACAGAAGATTATATAATTTTATGTATAGATGATATATATAGAGATAATAAGTAGATTACGTAAAAATCATGATGATGCTGAGAGATAAGTTATTGATAGGGCGGAGATGATGCAAGACCTACAGGAGGCATGAAATAAGGTATACCTAGTATTTTTTTGGAATCTACTCCTCCGATTTTGATGGAACGTGCGTGTTCATTGTCATCAGCAACAGCAATACTTGTACCTACCTGATTAATTAGTTTTTTTAAAACACTACGATCCCAAAAGGATTAGTGGATACTTATATTTTTATTCCAGTCTCGTCCCATTTTGAACACATTTTGGGTACGGTTTCCAAAACAAATAAGTTTGGTGGATTTTTTTTAACGTCTCAGTATTTAATTTTGTTTATTTGTTTCTTTTCTTCTTACTCCTCAGAATAAATGTTATGAGATTTTTTCATGTAACTGGATGACGAGACAAGCAAGTCAAGCAACGCAAGACAAGCAAGAGGTTAGAGTCACAGTTGCCTATAATGGTTCAGTGCCAACCAGAATTTCGAACGTCAGTTTTATTATATATTGTGTTAGTTTATTAATTATACAGATTTTTTTTTGCTTACGTTACCTGGATCTGAAAAAACCGGAATAAACCGGCAGAACCACGGCTGAATAGTATATCTTCACTTCTTTTATCACAGTTTTCCGTCCATAGAATTCCGGAGTCAGCTCACCATAGGGTTAATATATAGTAATGGAAAGTCGCGGTGTTCAGAGTAGCTAATTTATTCGTTATCACTAGATGCAACAAGTACGAGTGCCAGCGCTATATAGATAGCTACAAACAGTTTTACCTACTTACTTTCTCCCATTTCCTTATTGCACCTCTGCACTGCGTGTGTATTGTTAAATAGTACTTGCCAATAACATGGTAAATATGTATTTGTTATGTTAATATTTTAGTTGTTTTTGTTTGTTTTCGTGTACAAGTACGGTACCGTACCGTTGCGGTATCAGCGGGTGACGTCACCGCCGGTTCCAGCGGAAGACCAGCGCTGGTTGTTCGCAACCAGTATTATGCTGAGTTGGGACCGGTTTGTGGCGAAAAACAATGTTGTGTAAACTAGTATGATAGTACCTTATTGTTTTTTTGCTTTTGTGTACATAATGTGTTTTTTCTCCACAAATATATATTTGTCTATTGTCTATTGTCTATTGTCTATTGAATGTTGTCAATAATATTCCTTGCATGAAGAGCAAACAGGTTCTTCCTCGGCATGATATAGGTACGCGTCAGGTACTTACAATAATTTAAAGTGGCTTTGTCGTATTTCCGTGGTACTGCTGCTTATTTTTGTTGACGTGATGGGAAATGTAACTTTTAAATTTTCGGGATTTGAATACATAATTTAATGTTCATTTTAATTAATAATAATTTAATTTAATGTTTGTTTTTTATTTGTTGAGGTATACAAATATATAGGTATATAGGTTGAGTTTTAGCGTGGTTAAGTCATGATAAGAAACATTAAATTATTCAGTTAGGATTATGAACAAGTTTAACTATGGGACCAACCCTGAAACCGAGGGAAAAAGCAGCAATTCAATAGAAAAATGCGAATGACACTTGACAAAATATATGGGACGCCACTTTTTTTTTGCGATTTCAGTGTTGGTCCCATGGTTAAAGTTGTTCGCAAGCAAGTACTATGAGCCCCTTTCGGCCCTTTCCTTATTACCCTGTGTAGATAATTATGGTAGGTTCTATCCAAAGCGCACCACGCATCAGCCTAAATACACTTATAAGAAATTACTCTGATTGGTTGATTGCTAGGCGCGAGTAGGCGTAACCTTGAAATAGTCAATGAGAACGCTTGGTCGCACTCCCACAAATTTAAGGAAGGCGCGGGTAGCGGCCTTCCTCAAATTTTGGTGACTTTTTGTAGGAACAACGAATCTCATAATGCGGTGTCTAGTGTGATCTGTGGCTCTATCTGATTAACAAGATGAACACGTGACCTATCTATTCCGCTCCTTTAGATTATGTACCTACTTCGAAGAAAACACGTGTTTCGGAGCGTGTAGAATCGTAGAGTCATTCTAAAACAATTTGGCAGGATTTTAAACGCTCTTCAACAGAACCGGTTCTAGATACTAGTCTTCAGTAGTCGGAGTTAATTTATTACTAGTGGCGCCCCGCGGTTTGTCTCGTTATTCTACAGGAACCGTGGATAAAACTTCCGGGTTACGTGCTGCTTATTGTAAAATTAAATATAATAAACTGTCGTCGTAACAGCTTTAGGATTTTAAAGCATGGACAGATGCTTTAAGCTACTTTGCTTGGCTGCTGGCCAAGATATTGATAATAACAAATATTGATAGACTTTTTCACCCACAGCGCCATCTAGCTCCAGAATAAGCAAGCTTGTACTATGGGAACCAGATAGCTGATTTTTGTAAATACATCCATAGAATATGTAGAAGCACCTAGACAAAGAACAAACATCCACGTTCTTCACAGAAATGTTTGTCCTGGGTAGGAATCGAACCTACAGCTCAGAAGGCGGAAATCCTCCCACTGAGCCAAATTCGAATAATGAGTTTAAATATCTGCTCTGGGTTTGTTTGCTAGTTGTAAATGTGTCTTTGTGTGTGTTTTTGGCATCCTCAACATAGGGAAACCTAAGTGGCGAGTTCTGAATGTGAAGTGTCACAGCCTTGCACAATCGGCCGTTGAACTCCAAAAAAAAATTGAAAAAAATAGCACAATCTATATGCTAATCCTAATTAATATTATAAACGCGAATGTACCTCTGTCTCTCTGTCTGGGTGTTTGTCGCGTTATCGTGGCTTAACGACTGAAAGAATGAAGCTGATTTTTTGCATAATTATTGCTTAAGGGTCAGAGACGGACATAGGTAATTTTTTTATATTAGGTCCAGCTTCTACTTAATTTGCATATTGTATACAAAAGGTTATTATTTTTGACTTGTAGATGAATATTTACCAATAAATAACTTTGACTTTGACGCTAACGAAGTCGCGGGTAACTAGTAATTATATAAAAGAACAAGGTACTTACAAGGTAATTATATACAAATCACAACAAACCGCTTATGAAAGAGAAGTGCAGTTTGAACCCAAACTCCTCAAATGGTCTCAAATGGTGAACAATGAACGGATTTTGCGAAATTCCACTCCTGAAGAGGTAAAATGGACTCCCAGAGTTTGTATGGAAATAATATATCTTTTCATGCTAAGCCAACGAAACTCTGTTTGTACACTGAGCATAAAAAAATTAGAAAGAAGCATGTATCATGATTTTTCGAAAATCAACCCCTAAAGAGGTGAGAAGGGGTTGTTTCATTTACTGTCGCCTAAGCGAGCGACGCCGCGCGGGCAAGCTAGTAATTTTATAAGTACAACGGGTTCTTCAACATAAAAACTAGTCTGAACGTTTTGAACTTTATGGGAGGGGATGAATACTTTATGGGAATGGTCATTGCGAGAACTGGTCATTGTTGAAGTAGTAATTTTAGGAAGTGGACACTTTGTAACAAAACGGAATGAAATGTAATATGCCTTATGAAATAAACCTTTAGACATAACATTTTCACCCGTTATCCTACAGGAACCGTTTAACTTTTCGGGATAAAAAGTCTATAGTCTATGTGTTAATCCAGTGTATAAGCTATCTCCATACCAAATTTCATTCAAATCCGTTCAGCCGTTACAGAGTTGAACGGGAACAAACACACTTACATACTTACATAAAATAAATCAATAAATCATGTTTGATGACTCAGACAAAATTGATTTAATGTTGTATGCCTATGTATAAGTCTTTTTATTTAATTACTGAGTGAGCGAAGCGATCGAAAGGTCTAGGTTTTATTGACCGAGTTAGCGAAGCGAACGAAAGGTCTCTTAGTTTTAACTGGCAAAATTTGCTTTCATCTGTCCATATGTTGGTACTCGCGTACAATTGATTGAATTGAATTGATGAAACTTAGTATACAAGTACTACTATTTTACAGATTTTTTTAGTCGTTGGCAAACTGAACTGAATTGTCCTGAACTGAGACCACACGACCTTATATGTTGACAACCTCTTCACCGATTTTGCTCATATTCAGAATTCTTGTTTAGAATCAAGTACTAAATTTAATGTGTATGCCAATATTATCAAAATCAGCCGGCAAATGGCGCTGCAGCAAACTTTCCCCATTTTTGGGGGAAATACGGAAATACCCAACCAATAAATTTATAGAACAAACCGCATCAGATCCCCGCGACACAGACTTAGCCTATATAGTGCGAGAAACGCCGTATTAACATTTTTTTTGTATTTTGTCATTCTTAAATATAGGCCTACTTGCTATGTATATATATATATACACATTTTTTTTAAATATTTTGCCGTTTGATGTACCTAATGCTTATGTTTATGTTAAGGTCCAACGTTTGAGTGCGCTAGGTAGGTAGGCGCCAAGAGATGGCGCTGTCGTTGAAAACTCAATTGAGGTAACAATGAAATTGTAGAATTGCGATTGTGATAAAAAGTTTGTGCTCGCTAGGTCTACCGTTCGCAGAAGTACTAGTTTATGATGATACAAATCCACGTGTGAAGCTCGCGCGACACTTCCTACATCCATCATCTCCATTCATCTAACAACACAACTTTAGATACATCTCTGCTAGTGGGAAAACGACTTTACAACTCTAAAAATACAGAAGGATTGAAGTCTATATCTAGCTTTGCATACATACAACTGTAGGCAGTAACCAGAGATGGAACGATAGAGGTGAATCTCGATTCATGCGGCCAGATTTAGCTGACACATGCAAGCAGTTTCGCAATTCTCGGGCTATGTTAGCTATGCGGTATCGATATGCTATAGTTTTAGCTGAATTTATTCTCATACATATAAAATAGAATCTATAAGTAAATACTGTATCTAGTAGGTTTGAAACTAATTGGAATCACTAAGGAATCACTTGAAATTTTAATTAGGGTTTTTATTATATTTTCAAGTATGATGGGTATATTAGTCAGAATCATGGACTTTGAATTTATTTGAACACTGAAAACACAAATTCAAGCTTACTAAACACCAAAACGAAAACAAAATTGAAATTACACACAATTATTATAAGCAATTTACCGATAAAGAACACACAAAAGCTGGCGACGCTACCTCGTTGAATAGCGATTCTAATTCTAGATGCATCCCATGCCTATGCTAGGACTTCGAGAAAAAAGGATAGGAAGATGAGACAGAGATCACTTTAAACGATTAAGTTGTAGCACAAGTTTTAAGTCACTTTTTGTATATAATTTCTAGTATGAACAATTAGAGTTGTATATCTATATAGTAATTGTCTAAGGACAAGAGAAGACGGTGGTGATCCAAAAATTGCTTCACATTATGATGGGTATTTATAGATTGGTGTTATCCGTTATCATATGAAAACTGTGTATTTGACATTACCAAGTGTTGTGCAAACCCAGGGTCCGAATAAATGAATTGAAATTGAAAAAAATGAACTTGAAGCCCCGCATTACAACGTGCATAATATACACGGTGTGTATATAGAGAATAGTGTCCCGAATAACCCGTGGCTATACCGGGCAATCTTTAAGAAGAAATTTCACTACTACCGCCAAATTTGTATCATCGAGACTTGGACTTGTCAGTGTCCTTTTTCTGCAAAACAACGCATCCATCCATAAGTGACATGTTGCAATGGATGTGCTGAGGGCTTGTTGTTTCGCGGTGCTTTCCCTCCCACCCACAGTATTCTGTAGAGTTGGTGCCAAGTGACTATTTTGTATTTCCAAAACAGAAGAGCGATGAGGAGGTTCAAGCCACTGATACCAAGCAATTCAATCCCCTTAAAAGTTCCGCATAGAGTTAGTTTACTGTATATTCTGTGGTAATAGAGCAATTGTCTAGATTGGTACACAATGCCAGTATTCTGCTTCTGGATATTAACGCGTCGCGTCGTTTGGAATGACTCGGAATGTCCTCTTTAGATAGCGGTTTTACAGGTGCGGTCTGCTTTGTGACGTTTTGCTATAAAAATATGTCTGATTTTGCGGAGTTTTGACTTTTTAACTTATAAAGAGCATAATACAGAAGTATGAACAATTTTGGGATTTTTGAGTTTGGAAGTTGTGAGAATTCGTTTTAACATTGGGAAACTGTCTGAAACTAAACTTTTTTTTTACAAAATTCTATATCCACAGAAATAAGAGAATACCATAGTGTATTAGTGTTTATGATATCAGTTAAATGTGTTGTGATAAAATGTCGCATTACTTGTGGATTATGACTTGATGCAATTGTGAGTATGTGCAAAAATTGTATTATTATGTAGGAAATCAAAAGCCTCTTTTAATATAAACTTATCAAATATTTTACGTGCTTACATTTTCCTGTCGCCACACTTTCTGCTCCAAAATTTGTCAATTTTACCCATTTAGGGGTGAAATTTTGCAAAATCCGTTTTTATAGTTCACCTAGACGATTTGAGGAGTATTGGGTTCAAATTTCACGTCTCTATCATAAGCTGTTTGGTCTGTGCGTTGGTTCCTAGAAAAGGGTTTGTTCTTTTATAT
Source organism: Apocheima hispidaria (assembly GCA_947579745.1). Lineage (NCBI taxonomy): Eukaryota > Metazoa > Arthropoda > Insecta > Lepidoptera > Geometridae > Apocheima > Apocheima hispidaria. The sequence goes on from OX388169.1 coordinate 3,560,765, forward strand.
ATGTGCATAAATATATAGATAGAATGATAGATGGTAGGGTTAGACGATTTGAGGAGTATTGGGTTCAAATTTCACGTCTCTATCATAAGCTGTTTGGTCTGTGCGTTGGTTCCTAGAAAAGGGTTTGTTCTTTTATATATGTGCATAAATATATAGATAGAAGGATAGATGGTAGGGCTAGACGATTTAAAAAAAACACTATACTGCCCGCTGTTAACATATTATAATACATAATTGTCTTTTAATTATTATTTAGAAATACATATTACCATAAACACTGTTTTAGACTTTCGTGGTGATTTACTACATTACTATTAGTGTTCACGGGATATTTACCACGATTCTTCTTACTCTACCCGTGAACATGGAGCATGCAACTGTGCCGAAATATAGGGAACTCAACAAAAGTAAGAATCGTGGTAAATATCCCGTGAACACTAATAGTAATGTTCATATTACCATTTAATATTTACATTTGATTTCCAAACGGCGTTCCGATATGGCTGAATTGATTTTAACAAAGCAGAACTTGCGGCGGCGTCGTGTAGCGGGTCGCCCTCTTCCCTTCAATATGGTTGAGGAGAGCGATGGCTGGCGCATGCGTCAACTCGTGAACGGGTGCTGCTTGCGGGAGCTGGACTGCTCGGAGTATATACGCAAATCTATAATAGCACTTAGCTCTTTATTAGCATATTCGTTGGTATATTCCTTTTGTAAAGTCTTTAGTTTTTATATTCCGTTTTAGTTGATAAAATATTTGTAAAACTTGATAAATGGCACGGACCCCGGAGTCCGTGGAGCAATATTGTAAATAAAACAAAAATTAAAAAAAAAAAAAAAAAAAAAACAGAACACTGCGTAAGCAACGTGTTCAGCGTGACAATGTACTTGTGTAGGGGGAAGTAAAGGTGGAAAAAAAAAAGTTTTTGGTGTGGTGGCTGATGTAAGTTTACTTAACTTTATACTTTTCAGTCTATTTTTAGTAAACAACAAGCAGATACCTGCTTCGTGTTTCCAGCGAAACTCGTTTTACCATAAATACCTAAGTATTTACCTCAGGGGAATTCCTGAGAGCAGATGCTTTACCACCACACACCTTATAGAGTTGTTATGCCGGTCAAACCGAGCAAACTATCGAATATACTAACTAGTAGTTCGCGCCGAACTGAGACCTCGCGACCCCTATATCTTCACAACCCCTGAACCGATTCAGCTCATATTCGAATTTAAAAATTGTATTGAAATGAACTACTTGCCTACAAAATTTCATGAAGATCGCATCAACGGTTCGCAAGTTATCATCGGACAAATATACACACAAACATACAAACATACACACAAATGCCGATTTGTCCCAGTAAACTCTGAGACCTTCGCTTCGCTCGGTCAATTAAGGTTCCGTTCCTCCCGGAGCTATCTCTTTTGATGACTTTATCAAGTTTTCAAATTTTTTGATTAAAAATCATCATCATTATAATCTGAAAGAACGTCCACTGTTAAACAAAAGCCAACTCCAAAAACCATAATCCCGGGGATCGCAGAACGCTCACCGGTTACTAAGGGGACGCTGTTTCTTGTCCTCCTCGTCCTCCGCGTGGTTCTAGTCGCGAAAAAATGCTACTTGAATATATACCAAAGGCCACCTGGTGTAGAGCCATAATTAAAGAAAATCTTTGCCCACGGTAGGAACTGTACAATCTATTCAAGGGCTGAAATATTTATTTTTTCTTCGATCTCAGTGAAAAGATCGGTTCGTTTCGAGCCAAACTGTCATAGTAGAAATTATTTTATTTTTCGATGTCGTGTGGTTCGCTTGCACGCAAGCAGCCTGCAAATTCTAAGCCTGCACGGGAGATTTTAAGGCAAAAGTCTTTGCCTGTTCCCACGTTAGGTGGGGTCGGCTCTCCTATTAAGCCTGCGCCAGGACACACGGTCCTGAGTTGTCAGGGGATTTAATTCGGCCTTATTAATAATTTGGGTAATATTTGCCAACCAGGTGGCTGGGGGCGCCCTCTTCCCCGCTTTCTCTCGGGCATCTCCAGGGCCCTTCAAACAGCGTGCCCATACCATCTCAAGCGGCTTTCCGTTAATTTTTCGGTTATGGGTGCTACTTTAAAACTTCCCCGTACTCGTTTCTAATTTTGTCGAGTTTGATCACGCCTCCCGACCACCGAAACATTTTCATTTCGTTTGTATGCAATTTCTGCTCATGTGCCTGTTTGACAGTCCAACATTCAGCACCATAGAGCATCGCGGGCCTTACTGCAGTTTTATAGACTTTTCTTTTTGGTTTAATAGGCAAAAAAAGTGTTGACCGGAACCTGTCGACGCTTTTATTTTGAAATCGCGAGGTTATTTATTTATTTAATACTTTATTGCACACACATACAACGTATTTGGTACAACACGAGGACTTAATGCTAAAGCATTTACTACCAGTCATCCCCGTGGTTGCACAGAGGGAGATGTAGGCGTGCATCAAAAATCACGATTAACAAATAAACTAAGGACATGAATGAAACGGAAAAATAAATAATGACTATTGATAACAAATTAAAAATTGTTGGTTGTCCGCGAAGAGAGAAAGAGTTCGCGCGGTTTCAAGCATATATTTAGCGTATTATAAGTATATGGTTTCGAGGCAACGTGCTATATCATGCAAAAAGTCATCGCATTTTTTTTCGCGTTTGCGGGGGCGAGTATTAAACAAAAGTGTTGAATGAAAACAGTCGAAGTAAGTTTTTTCGAAATCGCGCGGTTTCTATCCCTTGTGTCATATGGAAATGTTGGGGGTTTTTCCGAGATTGCTGAGTTTTGGGCTGTAGACAGACCGCGAGAGCGAGATGCAAGCTAAGCGGGTAAACGGGAAAAGTATTCGGGGTTAGATTACGTAGCCCACTTTGCCCACTTGGGAAAATAGTTATACGAAAAAAATCGACTTTTTAATTTCGCGTTTGCAACCACGAGGAAGAACTTCAAGAGAAGGTGATAGTAAAGCTCGATGGCAGGATACCATTGCACTCAGCAGGGTGTATAGAAGACCGTTAATGTTATAGTATTTTATTTTGTCTCCAATACTGAAATACTTTAATTTTGACTTCAGCAGCCAAAGTAGAATAAATTTACTATTGTAGAAAATGTTATGTATTTTTTGTTACATTCACAGACGTTTTTTGTATTAAAAAAAAATGAAAACTTAGGTAGGTAGGTACTACTTTTTATAGCACCTAAACGGGAAAAACATCTCGAAAGACTCTCCACTTATCTCTCTTATGTCAGGACTACCATCGAACACATACAAGGACACGGAACAACTAACATCCAGAAACTTAAATTCATCTCTCAAAAATCTGCTGGGCACTTAAAGTCGTCAATAATGAAGCATTTACAGCGTACACAATAATATGTTAAAATCAAAGACATAAGACCTTATTTATAAGGAGAATTCTGTGGCTAAAATATAAGTCTACTTACAAGAACAAGATCGCCATATATTTTTTACTACGTAGAACAACGCGGGCGAAGCCGCGGCCATAGTCGTATATATAACATTTGAAACGAACAATTCAAACTTTTTGTATGTCTATATATTTACATAAGTTACATGAAATATTTATAAAAATGCTTAGGTATTTTCTTAATTAGTTTGAACAGCGAAACAGTCAGATTTTCACAGCGATTCTCTTCGTACACGCATTACTTCAAACGCGGCGTGACATTTCTGTTAAGGCCAAGCGAGTGAGGAGTTTTTATGCTTGTCAGGCTAGGAGTTTGACTATAGGAACATAGTTAGGTCCGCAGTCATCGTACTGAATAAAACTGGCGAAGTGCCACAACGGTCAAAATACAACTATAAGTATTCACTCTAATTGAGTAATTTCTAGGCACGACTATCATATCATATATCGATATAGGCATATCCTCGAGATAGTCAACAGAAATCCAGTGCTTCCAGTCCCCAAAACCACGCATTCCTCCCAACTTTGGTGTGTCTCACACGTACAACTACCACCGCTTAGACTGTACTGTTACTGAAATTAACTTTGACTGAACTTATTGTAATCGTGAAATATACGTCATTTGAAACATACTAACAAAACTTGTCACTGGATAAATATATACTATGTGAGGAGCCAAAAGATAAACGAGAAAAAAAACTAAAAAACCGTCACAATACAAAAACAAAAGCGAAACGCAAAATAAACAAAGTTTTTGATCCAAACAACGTCGTCCATTTCAATTTCAGAGACGTACACGGTGTTGGATTTTTCACGAGAATTTTCTTCGGGCCTTATTACCCTCTCATTTACATGTTTAAGGCTTCCACTTAAATACGTAAAGAAATGAGGTATCCTTTTTAAAAGTCAAATTATGCCGGGTCTCGTGTCCATTACCTGGCTCACAGCCGATGTAACTTAATTTCAAGTTTTAGGCCGTTGTGATAAGTTTATAGCTGTCAAGGTGAGTGCAGTGATAGCATAATTTCCCTTATCTTTTTTTTTTTTTTCTTTCCTCCTAAGAGGATTTTGGCGTCGCACGTCTTATGCATTTGCCAGTGTCAAGTATATATATATATTCTCAAGTTTTGTTAGATATTACCAAACAAGTCATAGTCACGGTCAAAGGCGAGCAAAGCGAGTCACGGTCAAGTCCAAGTCATGCTCCAGTAAAGTGGTGAAAACTTTACTAGAGCCTTCTATGGAGTTTTGGAAAGAACACGAAAATTCACGTTTCACGACATTATACCATTCACCAACACTCGTGCATGTTAACGAACACTTAACGGGTAAAATTCACCATTTTTACACATTAACACTCGAAATAACACAAGTTTTGGAAAATAACAAAATGACGCGACTTTAATTCTTCATGTTCCCGCCAAAACTCCCTTATTATCTTTCTTCTACGAGAAGAATTGAAATTACCGCGTTGGTCTAAAAAGAAAAACTCAATTCAGTCAAATAGACAATGTCAATAGACACTTACGGTTACTTATTTTTTCTTTTCTTTCTTTCTCTTTTATCTGTGCACTTAACTCTCTAGGACCTATGCAACCATGAGAAATATGTTGCACCAAAATTAGGAGGTGGTCTAAATGCGTAACACATGTCCTTTCCTTTGACATGCCTAAGTCCGTCTTAGTTTAGGCGATGCTTAGCTAAGTTCTATCTTTGTTGACTTTAGTGCAGGCATCAAACACATTTAAATATTTAATTAAGATAACCTTTTGCGATTTCAACACACCATTTAATGTTTGTCGTGAGGACTAACAAGCAACTAAACGCCGAAGCATTTATATAAAATAGTTTTTAGCGTGGTTAAGTCCTGGCAAAAAACTTAAAATTATTTCAAGAAGATTTTTGGAATAAAAAAAAAACATGCTTGTCTTACTTACTTACTTGAAGTCTTCAAAATTTATAAAGCTATTATTATCAAACCTAAATTTTTAAACTCTGTGTTTAAAAATCTTACTTTGTCTTTGCGGAACCTGATACATATTTATTACTGTTTAATGTAATTCTATAATTTTGAAGTTCCATAACCGAATGTTTCCATTAAATGTATTTTTAAATAGTTTATTTGAGGGGAAGGCCTAAGCGCCAAGATACGGGTACTTAATTGAACCCAGTTTGGGGAACAGTGCTGCTACATTATTGATCTGTACTTAGATGAAATAAATAATTTGAATTTGACATTATTACAAAAAATAGTTAAGTAACTATTTGTTTTTGTTGTTGTAAAATCGTCAATGACGAATTATTTTTAAATCTGTATTTCTTGTTTTTACGGTTGAGGGATAATTTTTCATATACCTGCCTTAGTAAAGATTCTAGGAGGAATACAATTTAGTTAAAATATCTTAAATTAACATCATTACTAAAAACAAAAAGCAAACGCTAACCATACTTTTAATTAAACATATTAAGTTTAAATTATACCGCCTAGTTGTTCATATAAAATGCCCCAACTGATTCCACCCCTAAATGTTATCTGATTCCGATGTTTTTTTTTATATGAGAACACGACCATGAAAAGAACTATGCTTATATAATTACGTTTTTTTTATATATCTTCATAGTTATAGGCTATTGTGACGATTTTTTGTGGGTTGAAATAGTTATGAAGAAAATTAATTTTTTGGAAAGCAAAAAAAAACCTATCAGCGTAGATTAATCCAAGTAATAGACACCAAAAAGAAAAAAAATTATAAGATTTAGAGGGTGGGAAGCCGTTTTCCACCGAAACGCTAATTTCATCAAAAAAATAAGTAACTTACTAAGTTCACTAACTCTATCGTTCGCTCGAGATACAGAGCGCCAGCAATACAATTTTTTTGATATACATATAATATAATATATATATACAGATAACTACAAAGTGCGTTTAATGGGGCCAGCATTTTGGGAACAATTCCCACTGGTAGCGATCTTTTAGATTAGTTTATTTTATTTAAATTATGTATCTTTTCTTTTGTTTTATATGTTATTTAATTTGTTAGATTAAACGTACTTTGTAGTTATCTGTATATATATATATATACATATATATTATATTATCAACATTTTTATTAAATTCATTGAACGTCGTTAAGAACAACCACAGAAGAGAAAAAATTGTGAGCACAACAGACTAAACACCAGTGTGACGAAACTCTGAGATCACATCGTTAAATTTATTGTAATCAAACTAATGTTATATGTATTTTAAAGTCTTTAAGTGTACCCAAAAGTTAATAATGTCGTTAAAATGTTTTATACGTATTACATTTAATTTTTGACCGAGCGAAGCGAAGGTCTCAGAGTTTACTGGGACAAATTGGCATTTGTATGTATGTTTTTTGTGTATATTTGTCCGATGATAACTTGCGAACCGTTGATCCGATCTTCATGAAATTTTGTAGGCAAGTAGTTCATTTCAATACAATTTTTAAGTTCGAATATGAGCTGAATTTTAGAATTTTAATTTCAAATATGTTATAATGATGATAATGAAAATAAATGTACAACAACCCTAGCATAACACAAATGGAAGGAACTAAAAATACCAAGACACGGGTTTTTAATACCAGACCTAGTTTGGTGGTTAGTGCTGACTGTAGCAACATGGACGTACATTTTCCTAAATAAACCATTTTGAATTTTGAATGATGTATTCACACATGTCCTGGTTAGGGTTCCGTCACCTAATTTGAAAATCTGCCCGGCCGGGAATCGAATACCATGCACGTATATGTAATATATTAATGTGTAAAAAATCTACTTCATCATCTAAATTTGAGTGTTTTTTTTTATATTCGGCGTATTGTCTATACTTCACCGCGGCGATACGAAGATTTTTTGTTCACTTCACCTAAACATGATAATTACATGTCTATTCGTGGTCAGTCTGTCGCAGGCAGGCCTCCCACAAGGTGGACCGACGACATTCTGAAAGTCGCGGGCAACCGGTGGATGCAAGTGGCAAGTTGTCGCTCGGTGTGGCGATCTAAGGGGGAGGCCATTGTTCAAATGTGGACGTCTTCCGGCTGATGATGATGATGATCTATAGTTAGTCAGTCTAGTGGACAGGAAAATAACTATCGGTCTCTCAAATTGATACGTAAACAGTCGCCTCAATCATATCTTTCTATGGATAGTATGGGTTGGTATGGATAACATTCTGGCGCCAATATACGCAACTGTTTCACAATTAACTTTTAAGTCCGACGTAAGTAGATCCCAATCCTTGTAACCAGTCTATTATTAAGATTAAGTTGTTAATTGTTGATATAATTTACTCAATTTATTGTCTTGTTGACATGTTAAATTATCTCGAATAATGTTCATTACACTTTTATCTTTTTGGCCGACTGCCCAAGAAGGAGGGTAATTTTTTTGGGCTGTATGTAAGCATGTATGTATATTAGTATCTTAAGCTTATAGCCTAAACGGCTTGACCGATTTTAACGAGCGAGGTGTCGTTGGAGTCCTCTTTACGTCCGGAGTGTATTTTGTTTTTCTTCTAATAATATTTCTTGTTGTAAGATAAAAGATGGAGTATAAATCCCTTCTCCTGTGTCGCATTCCTCATCCCTGAGGGTTGTAACCACCACCTCCCATTACTTAGACTCTATTTGATGATCTTCTGCCATCGTCGTCATTCGCAAAACGAAGCGCGTCGTAGACCGAGGTGTCGTGAGTAGTGCGAAACGGTGCGATATTTCGCACGAAAACATCCTGAAAAATTACTGAATTTCGAAAGAAATCCCAAACTGAAGTCGCATTTATGAAATAATCATGTCACTCGCTAAGGCAACGAGTGGTTTGAGAATCTTGCAACCTTGAGTTATTGTGGTATAGATAAGTTGTATAATTTAATGTATCAGGACCTAACCACACATACACACACTGATACATTAAATGATGTGTTCAAATCACGAAAGTTTAAAAGTTAGATAAGTTGTAGTTAGGTTTGTAATTATTTCAATGTAAATTAGAGATTCTTTAAATTTATTTGAAACTACTTTTATTTGAGGAAAATCAATAAACACAATAACAAAGATATAACAGATGCGCCGAAAAAGGACACCTCCTGTATCGCGCTTCGTAATTTTTTGGTTATGGTTTTGGAAAATGTCTCGAATTCTATTTCCCGAACTCAGACCTCGCGACCTTATTTCTTAACAACCTCTAGACCAATTTTGCTCATATTCGAAATGCTTAGAATTGAGTACCGAATGTTTCTGCCAAATATTATCAAAATTGGTCGGTAAGTGGTGCCGCAGCAAACCTCCCAGTTTGGGAGAAATAGGCCTCCAATCAAAATCGTCGACGACAAAAAAAACTATTAATCGTTGAACCTAAATACCAAATTTCATCAAGATAAGGTGGAAAACACGAAATGATCGCTACTACCAACATACTGACAGATCAAAGCAAGTTTTGACAATAGAAGCAGACTTCATTCGCTTCGCTCACTCGCTGAATAAATACTTAAAACAATTTACCAAAATGCAATTTTAAATATATATTTTTTTGTTTCTTCGTCTGCTTATCCTCCGACAAAGAGTTTGTTCAGCAAAACGCTGTTGAATAACGTCTTAAGATTGTATACACCATTGATCTGTTATGGAGGACAATACTCACTTTGTGGTGTAGGTTGGTAAGACCTGGATACGACTTATTTATTTATTTATTGAGATACGCCAACAGTGAACATATTTTACATTCTTATAACATATTTCTACGTAAGTACATGAAACTGATATGATCACCCTTATCGTAATTATCATTATACATCAGGGCCCTTCTCCGAATCGCTTAGGTCACGAGTTTATTGTAGGCAGGTTAGGAAGTAGCAATCGACTCAATTAAACTGAAGACAGGCCGTCTGGGTTCGTTATTACGTGTCAGATGACGTCATTTTCTCTGTCTCTTTCAATCTTAAAACATACTTGCTTTGTGCAACTAATCTGGGTGTTCAGTTAGACGATGGTCATCATTCTAGGATATCGCTGTACTCATCATCATGCACTCTCTCATTCGTCTTCTGGCTGATGATCTGGGTGATATGATTGTACTCATCACTATGTACATCTTTTACTATAGAACAAAGACTAAATAGCATGTATGTAGGAAACATCGATAATTAAAGGCTTTTTCTGTCTTTCTCTCCCCCCTCGTCTTCTGGGTAATGATGTGTGTTGTGACTGTACTTATCTATGGAAAACTTTTACTATGGGACCTACCCTAAAATCGCAAAAAAATGTAGTTCCATTCATTTGATCGAAGGTGAAAGATATTTTTCTATGGAACAGATTCTCTAATTTTCTTGTCACGATTTTAGATTTCAGGTACCTAGTAGGTAAGTTAACGTAGGTAGTGCCTATTTTGTGGTGTTTCATTTGTCACGTCTGTTTAACCGAAAACCCGAGTATATTGGTTAAGCATTGATAAGTTTAGTATATATAGTTAATTACTGTCATGGTATGTCCACGAATATCCTCATTATTATGTTCAAAAAATCTTTTTAATGTAGTCCACCCAGCTAATCACTGATAAATATATTTTTTCATCATTATTGTATTGTACATGAATATTCTTATTATGTTCGAGAAAAACTTTTCCCGGGCAAATCAAAATCCCGTATTTTGGCTCGTCTGATTACTTGCTTTTCTTATAAAGCCTTTTTTGAATGCTTCATACTCATGGCTCCCCAACTAGAATTTCCTGTGTCTGGGGTGTCATGGAACACATACGAAGACACGGACAATTAGCACCCAGAGCCAGAGCAGATATTAAAATGTATCATTCAAACATCTGCGCAGCCTGGAATCGAACCTTTTGTCAATTTTGTCCTTTTAACTATGATAATATAACTGTCACATGTTATAATAACATCACAGATTAGATAAAATTAGTGAAGAGGCTGGCTTTTGCTTTGATGTAGGTTTTTTGAGATATTTCTGTTTCTTACGATAAGATAGGAACGGACTGTTAATTTCAAGTGTTTGTTAATTAAAATAAATAATTCTGGCGCCAGAAAACGTCACCTTTCACAGTGCAAGGTCGCTCGGTGTCCTGCTCGATGCGGCTTTGCAGACGAGATACATTTTGTGGAGCGATAGTGTTAAGGCCACGGATAACTATTATAATGTATTGAGGCCCAACTGTTCAAGGCCCGCACTGTGAATGCTAGGCTCTGGCGCCGACGCTACGCGACCGCGATAATGTTCACGGTCGCGAAGCATCGGTGGCCCTCGTCCAAGCTCCTTATACAAAAGTAAGTAAATTACGAAACATCGACTCGAGAGATCGATAAGTAGCATAGTGCCGATTCTGTTTACATCACTATCGAAACTATTTGGATTAACTAAAAATCTATCTATCTGCGTCTCTTTTCATTTCAATATGTAAGAAAATAATGACAACAAACTTAGATCATCAGAATGGACACACATTCATTAATTATTATTTTCATTAATTCATTCACTGTTTCTGTTACGGAATTTTCCGAAAGTATGAAATACTAATTATAATAGACTAGTTGTTACTCGCGGCTTCGTTTGCGTGGACCTAAAAAAGTATGCTATGTCCATCTTTGCGATTTACAGTAACTCGAATTTTATCAAGATTCGTTCAGCCTTTTAGCCGTGATAACGCGAAAATCATCCAGACAGACGCATTTTTGTGCATTTTTTGACAGTAAATTGTAATGTAGGGTATTCTGAATCGTCCAACCGAAGTTTCTTCCTCCAGACGAACGTATTCATTTTATTTACATGTTAGTTATTTACTTACACATTGCTATATTCAACTAAGTTCGTAAAAACACATTTAAAAAAAAAAAAAAAATATTAAAAGTAAACGATTATATCAAGCAATTATTTTTACTATAAAGTTTTAGATTCTGAAGGCACTGTGCAGTGCCTTAACAAAACCATACGCGGCAATGCACTGTAACAATCGTCTCCCAGAGATTGAGGTATTAAATGTCATTTGTGCCTAGTAATTGCCCTTCAATCCGGAGTACAGTAATGTTTCCACACGCTTGGCGGTTGAATAACTGGCAACTGTAGAGTCCTACCACTACAAAACTTAACTTATATCTGTAACCATGACGTAAATACAAAAAACGAAACAAAGTATCACGTGTACAATGCCCTGTCTTCGATAGAGCATGCAGAGATGCCACCGGCTCGCAGGTGATCTGGTCATTTACCACCTATCTCCCACGTGCGCCGCGCGAATCCCGCGGTTCCATTTTCAAAATTGACATTCGATTTGACAGTTGTGTTAATTTTTAAATAATTTTTTTTTATTACGAACTTGTGTGCCAGTGTTTGAAGGATTATTTACTGAAAATTGTGAGTATATATTTATGTTAATAATTAAGTTTACCGTTAAGAAAAAATAATTTTAAGGCTGATTTAAAAAAAATGTTACAATGACACTAAAAATTAATAAAATATTTTTAGCAAAATAACATCACATTAACACGAATTTATCAATTATAGGTATCATGCGCATACCTATTTCGCAACCGAGCCACTCTCACTTTAATATCAACTTAATTTGCATATTTGATTGACTAGATTAACTTTAATATAAGTCGTGGTTGTCCTATTATTAATTACTAATTGTTACCCGCGACTTCGTTCGCGTGGACATAAAAAAGTATCCTATGTCCGTCTTTGTGATATACAGTAACTTCTTATTAAATTTATTAAGATCCGTTCAGCCGCGACAAACTTCCAGACAGAGAGACGAAGCTTCTTTAGTTTCGATTTTTGTGCATTTTTTGACGTTTTGTATGGACTGACAATTGTAATGTAGGGAGTTCTGAATCGCGCATGCGAAGTTTTTTCTTCGAGACGAACGTATTCATCATTCATTTTGAATAACTGGCGTTATACAACGTGTTCATTTTTATACGTCGTTCAGCGTTCATCATATCATTTTTATCAGGACCAATATAGCTGATCCTCCTGATACGACTGCGGCTATATCTATCTGAAATATGATATTAGTTAGGATTTATAACCGAACTATTTACATTTGAGGAATTTCTTTACTGTAACATGAGGGGCACGTCCTTTCGCTAAGTTTTAGGGCAGTATAGGTATTCAAAATGTTTGAATAAAAAAAATATTACATCAGTTTAGCAAAAGAGAAACATCTTGTACACAACTCACAAAATTACTATTAGTACTCACGGGTTATTTACCACGATTACTATTTTTGTTGAATTCCCGATATTTCGGCACAGTCGCATGCGCCATGTTCACGGGTAGACTGAAGATGCGGGTGGATGATAAAAAGTTACGAAATTTAGGAGCAGACAAACCGATCTACCCCTTTTCTCAGTCTTTTGCTACGGGTACCACCGGTACTGGAACTAGATTGCAAGTCCCGACAATACACACTCACAGTATCACTACGTATTGTTCTTTGGTCACATTGTGGACGCTTACTCCATCTAACACTGGATTCCACGCACTGGCGAGTTGAAATCCATCACCTCGATCGAAATTTCGGTATTTCGAGATTTCAATCGCTTCCTTTACCAGCCTGGGTATATAATGGCGCTCAGTAGACAGGATTTTCGGGTTGTGAAATTCTATCCAGTGGTTAGGGTGTGCCTCCAGCAGATTTGTGTCTCTCATTATTCTTGCTTGACAGTTCGCTTCGTTTGCCCTATATACGAACTTCCGCAATTACAATTGATTTTGTACAAAAAGATTTCCATGTTCAGCAGTGAACGTATTATGGTTGATGATGATGATGATGAAAATAAATTGGGGGGGGGGGGGGGGGGGGGGAAACTATATTGTTTAAAAAAAAATTAGACCAACAGCACAATAATAATAAAAGGTTAAACTTAAAGACGTATAATTATAGATCAGCCAATAAAAGGCCTGGACATAAAATTAATTAATTATCTAGGTAAAAAAAACGTGTTAGGAATTATAAATTTGTAAATAAATGAAAACCGAAAAACGTGGAGAAATTAAATCATATAATTATAGTACACATAAATGGTGAGAAATAACAAAAGTTATTTTTTTTTTTTTTGTTAAATACCCGTGCGAAGCCGGGGCGGGCTGCTAGTTTAAAATAAAATTATAATAATTAATATCTATATTATTTATAATATGTTTAAATAGATATTTTTTTTGTTATTGAAGTACCATAATTATTATAATATGGTGTGCCTCAATATTAAAATTTAGCCTTGAGACTAATATGTAATATAACTTCAACTTAAAATGCTAAGTAGAGATAAAGTATGTAGATAAGTTTTAACATTAATTATTTTTTTCTTTATTAGTCTATCTCAAACACTTGCAACCAACCAAAATTGACAACAGTAGACCGCTGATCAAAGAGAGAAAATACGAAAATATATTTCTCTCTTTTTCTATCTATTTTGTAAAATTTCGTGCGGTATTCGGCGACAAAAAAAAAAAATGGAAAATTTGTTTGCAAGCATGCAGCTTCATAAAAACGCTGCGGAAAAAGATCGTACCATAATAACTATGAACTGACCTCAGTCAAGCCACGTCAAGCCATGTAAACTAGATATTTTATCCAAAGGGCTAAAATTACCCATTCACTGTAACATTCTAAGCCGATCACCTACTTCAAGCCAGAAGCCTTGACCAGACTGGCCGCTCTTTTGTAAAATGCACATTAATAATATATCTACATGTAAAAGTGTGTGTTCGTTTGTCCTTGCATGTCAAGGCAGAAAAGGAATCCATGTGATATGCTGCGATATGTTAATTATCTTGTTGTAAATAAATCGGTAATTGATTAATTTAAATGAATTAGCTTTACGGTCACACAAACAAGTTTATTCGAGACGTTGAGAATTTAAATTCTCATCATCGTCCCCACTAAATTCCTCAGTTACTTCACTGATAAAAAGTCGGTTGCGACGATGAGAATTAAAAATGGCAACGTCCTTAGATTCCCAATGTCCCCACCATTTTTATCAGTCAGAGGGTCTAGTGGAAACCAGGGCCCTGATTAACCAAACTTACAATTCACAATTTGTAATTACAATTTAAATTTCTACATATAATTTTTCTGTTCAACCAAAATTACAAGTTACAATATTTTAAGGGGGGAACATTTTACAAATATGTAGAAATGTTAACTTCAATTTTAAATAATTCTGTTCCACTAATAATTTCACTTGACAGGCAATTTACGAATTTGTCAGAAAAACTGTCAGGAAAACGAACGGCATTTTTTTACAACATTTTTAAAGTTTGGTTGAACAAATCAACATGCGTTACAATTAACAAATATTTAGCAGTGATACTTTTACAAGTTTGTAGTTTGGTTAAACTGTTTTTACAGGTATACTTCTACAATTATTTCACTTTTTTAAAGTCGGATTGTAACTTCGGTTTAACAGGGCCCTGGAGGTCCACATAGTTTGTTTTGTTAGCTATTCGGAAAAAAAAACGCGCGGAAAGCTTTAGTAGTAGATAATTTTGCATTTTTGAAATCGGTTGTTTTATTAAAATCCCACCGGTGAAGACAATGTGTTCTTGCTTTATGCAACTGATTGATGAGACGAGCAAGTCGCTCACCTGGTAAGGGGTAAGCTTCACATTTGCCCATTACAGTTCACTGCCACCGAGAAATTTGAATTTCAACAGCAGAAAACCGTGACCGGCAATACACTGCGTTCGTCACCTTGAGATATTATATGTTAAATCTCGTTATGCTCAATCTGTAATCAGGCGTAAGTTTTATTTGTGCACTAGCTGCGTCCCGCGGTTTTCCCGCTATTCTACATAAATCGAATATTTTTCCGGGATAAAAAGTAGACTATGTATTAATCCAGGGTATAAGCTACCTCCATACCAAATTTCATTCAAATTCGTTCAGCCGTTACAAAGTTTAACGGGAACAAACATACTTACATACTTACACACAAACTTTCGCGTTTATTTCGATATACCTAGAATCTTTTGTAATAAAGCCTTTTATATATCTGTGTAGGCAAAATATGTGCTTAAATAATATGTTAATTATGTTAGTTATTATACGTTTAGTATAAAAAGCAAATTTACACGTGATCTTTTTAAATACGATTTGTAATACGCTCGAAGAATACAAATAAAAATGACCTTAAAGGAGAACGCTAATTGATGAAAAGTCGGGCTCGAGGTTTTTGCCCCCGGTTTCTTTTGCCCCCGATACCAAATAAATTTGATATTCATTTCGGACTAAGTACGGTAGGAAACAAAAATAGTTTGTTTTTTACCTGTGAAATACAGAAGTCTGAACAGCTATAATAATGGAAATAAGTGTCATAAAACTGTTTTATATATTATATTATTTACCGCAAGACTTTAGGCAGCGGCAAGAAATCCGTCCCCTTGTTTTACCCTTCCTATTGTTTACGTTTATCGTGGAACTGGCTTAATAAAACACTTATTAAATTGTAATGTGTATTTGTGTATCGTATTTGTTCTGAAGTGGCAATGGGCAGGCCACATTGCTCGAAGAACCGATAACCGATGGGGAGGAAAGGTTCTGGAGTGGCGACCACGAACTGGAAAACGCAGCGCAGGCAGACATTGTGAAAGTCGCGGGCCAACGGTGGATGTAATTGGCAAGTTGTTGGTCGGTGTTGCGGCCTAAGCGAGAGGCCTTTAGCAGTGGATGTCTGCCGGCTGATGGTGATAATAATGATATTTGTATTATCAGCTTAACGAACTTCGATCGACTAGTGTAGTCAAAAGGATTGTTTGTCCCATGCTTTGGTTGTGTCTTTTGAAATTTAGCTGTAGATAGCACAATATTTTACAAGTGTTTATTATTTTTAAGCTACTTAGTAACGCTCATGCTTGCCCATAACAGTAGCACCCAGAATTTTAAAATTTAATATGCACTGCGCATGTTACCCTGAGATATTATACAATTTGTTAAATTGAATTAATTAACATTAATAATTTCAATTTCTTCTTTCACAAGCCGTTATTTGTTACTAGTTATGAAATGCGACTTCGTTCGTGGGGACTTAAAAAAAAACTATGTCCGTCTTTGTGATATTCAATAACTCCTTATGAAATTTTATTAAGTTCCGTTCAGCCATGATAACACGACAAACATCCAAACAGAGAGACAAAGGTCTTCCTGTTCGCTAGATGGCGTTGAACCATTTTTATGCATATATTGACGTTTTGTTTGGACTGACAGTTGTAATGTAGAGAGTTCTGAATCACACAAGAGAAGTTTCTTCCTCGAGACGAACGTATTAATTTTTATACCTCGAAGCTTTATTAGTCCTGATACGACTGCGGCTATATTCCTTTGAATTATAATATTAGTTAGGATTTTTACCTGTCTCGGTAGAAAAGGTGAAAAAAAAACAGTGAGCAAAACTCTTAACTCACTGGATGGAAAAAGTGTTTTGAAGTTAGAACGCTGAGAATTAGTGGCATTTCCTCAAAGAGGCCTCCATAGCAATTTTCCACAGCTGTCTTGATTTATATATTTTTTCGATACTAGGCTACCTGTAGTCTTTTTCTTGCCATGAGGTGAAAAGTTGTTTGTGTCACGCGAGAGTAGTCATTTGTTTCTTGTTCACACGAGCACAAAAATCAAGATTATTAGAACAAATAATTATTGAAAGTCTTTTGCACGTAGCTCGACATGTTATGTGGGGTTTATAACCGTCACCGCTACGAGTCTTCGTCAGTTACCGTCCTCCCTAACTTTTTTTACCAGTTATGGTTTTTGTAGCTATTAGTGTAACGTGCTAGACACGTTCCATTCCGGATACTCTATACACCTGTGTGAACAAATTCAGAACATTATATATTTTTTCTCTACTATCAAAAGCATCTTAGGCCACATTAAGGGTTCAACGGCTAGTCATCATCATCATCAACAGCCAGAAGTCTTCCACCGCTGAACAAAGGCCTTCCCCGTAGAGCGCCACACTGAACGGCAATTTGCCATTTGAAACTAGTTGCCGGCGACTTTCACAATGTCGTCTATGCACATAGCGGGAGGCCTACCTACGCTGCGTCTACCGGTTTGTAGTCGCTACACAAGCACAATCCTTCCCCATCGGTTATCGGTACTTCTATGTACAAGTTTAGATGGCTTTTTAAAAGGTCTACAAAGACAACTACAACATTTTTTTAATAGTTTGGGACTACTAATTATTGACTAATTATTGATACCAATTTTATAATTTTATTTAATAGTAGAACATGTGCTGTGGCACTGTACAGCCACAGAAGAAGTTAGAATCGCCACTAGATTGCTTGAGGCAGCTTCAACATCACCCATGTCATCCCGACAGCTTGACTTGGTCTCATCATCATTGTTAACACCATCTAAACCACTAGAGCAGCTATGCCAGCGGCCCAGAGCCTCGCTCCGTTATTTCAAGGAGCTGGGTTGGCTCGGGTAGACGCTGGCAGGGGGAAATGCACAATACACCCCATGCGGGACGTCAGTGCAGGACTCATCGCCCCCATCTCGAATAAGAATACCAATTTTATACTTAAAAAAACGTAACCGTCATGCAGATAGGCGGTGAGGATTCTGGAGAATCCTCACCAAGCTACCTTATGACTCTGGATACCTTGAAGCACTAGTTCCCACTAGCACCAGCACTAGTCCGAGATTCAGCTTGTTGTCACTACTAAATGACGACTTATTATTGGAACTTAAACCAAGTCGCTATCCCCTACCGTTTGCTCGCATGAGAGGTGAGGATTCTGGGGCGACCTATAGAATCGGAACTACGTTGTAACAATGGTGACTAATTCTCGACTAATTATTGGCATTATCAAAACTGATTTTCATGAAGCTTTCAGAAGTGAGGGTACTTAAAAATACAAGAATAAAATATCCGTACACACTTTAAATCTCTTTTTATGGCGAGTACCTTTTGCGACTTTTTGTTAAAAGTCATAAGTTGTTGCTTGTTAACCAAAACGAATTATTACATTATTTAAAAAAAAACTTGCATATGTGAGAATAAGATGGCTGTGGCCCGATTCTAAACCGCGACAAAAGGGCACTCAACTTATAAGAACTTAGTTTATCTCAAAATTCACGCTCGTAATATGAGATTGTATGTCCAAGCGGCGCAGTAATTCTTGCCAGTGTTGCCCAACTACAGCCTTGACCAGGTCGTCTCGTAAAAACAAACTAATGTGCATTTTAGCTGGTCATTTTGCTTACTCGCTAGCATTGCTTAGCCTCGTTAGTTACGTATCTATTTATCTATTTGTATACGGTTGCCATTCTATTTTGTTTTATTTTCGTTTTGTTTTTGGGGTGAATGTTCGTAAGTGTTCAATATGATTTTAAGCAACTGAGTGAAGAGACGATAAACCTGTTGATAAACGTCACCTATGCCTCTAACCCCCGAATACTGAAACGCTTGTTAACTTTGACAACAGATTAAACCTAATGCTGCCTTTGTCTGCCACTAAACAAGTGAGAAAGGCAGCAACAGACTTAATCTGTCGTGAAAGTTAACAAACGTTTCAGTATTCGGGGGTATCAGTTTTAACTTTTAGTCACTTGAGAGTAAAACATTTTGAATTTGAAACAAGCACGACATAAAGGAATTATGTACAATAAAAAAAAAAGGCGCTGACCCCAGAATACTGAAACGTTTGTTAACTTTGACAACAGATTAATTCTAATAACAAAAACTGGTTTCTTAAGTTTCTCCATATTTATTATTCATAATCTTAAATAGAAATGGAGGTCGAGAAATTTGGGACACTCCCTATTGTAAAAAGAAGAGTACACAGTTCATGAAAAAAAAAAAATACTTGCTTGTAACGCTTGTAAGCCTTGCTCCGCTCCGGATTCTACTCTAGAATCCTTCGCTGCTCTCGGGATCAACCTTAGTCACTTGAATTAAATTATCTTTTTTTCGGTTGTTGTATAATCGACTATTCTCTCCTCAGGATTCTGAAACGTTTGTTAACTTTGACAACAGATAAAGTCTATTGCTGTCTTTGTCATTTGCTTAGTGCCAGACAAAAACAGCATTAGAATTAACAGAACTAACCTTATAGAAGCGCTACAAATCGGCACAACCGGTAATTTCCATATGATCTATACATCCAGAATATATACACTCCATTCCACATAGCATCGTGCTGGTGACAGGCTTTTTTTTACTATATTGTGACCAATATGCTATATTGTGCGTAAAATACAACGATGTGTGCGTATATTTTGTACATATAAAGAGAATTATTTATAGTGCAAAATATTCATACACTTTATTGTGCTGCGGGTTTGCAGCAATTTAGTAAAAACCCACGTGTCACCCGGATCATGCTATGTGGAATGTAGAAGGTATAGTACAATAATTAAATAAATATCTGGGACATTATTGCACACACGATCATCTGACCCCAAACTAAGCAAAGCTTGTAATATGGCTGCCAGAGACTGATATACGTACATAGATATTTTTTAAATATATACTTATATAGATATTAACACCCAGACATAGAACAAACACAAATATTCATCACATAAATGTTTGTCCTAGATGGGAATCGAACCCACGCCCCCAAGCACAGAACGTAGGTTCACTACCAACTGAGCCACCGGGGCAGTCAAATTTATCAATTTGTCAATTCAGTTATTTTTATACAATAATTTGCAACCGACTTCAATCGCCAGTTTAACCGCACTTAGTTTTGAGGGCTTCTCTCGATTTCTCGAGGATCTTATCATCAGATCCTGACCTGATCACAATGGGGCAATTTGGGAAGTATACCCTTCCAAACAAAAAAAAAAAAAACTTTACAAATAAAAGCCGTCTTCGATTAATCAGGAAACACACATAAAACATTATTTTTTCCAAAAAAGGCGCTATAACAATTTCGATAAATAATAAAAAACAATAAAACAATGTATATAGGAATACCTCTGAAGTATGTCTGCATCAGCCTTTAAACATCCCACTGCTGAGATATCGGCCTACCCGGGAGGGGTGGCTGAATTATGACTTACGATACAAATAAAGAAACATCAACAATATATCGTAAGTGGCGGAGTAATCTTGTAACAAACATAAAGTCGAATAGAGAACCTCCTCATTTTTTGAAATCGGTTAAAAAAAATCAGTACTTCACTCCATTGCAGATAGGTACTTAGTAGAGAAGCGCATCTCGAGGTTCACACCAATACCCATTCATAACTACACATTCTATAGCTACATATAAATACGTACGCATAGTAATGACTTCTGACTGCCCAAGGTCGTTAAGTATCACGCTGCATATTAAACTCCAGTCTGGCCGGATCTGGAAAAACACAAATGAACTAGGATATGACCTAATCTTGTCCAATCTCTGTGATCAGATTTACTTTGTAAGAGATCTTGTTGCTTAAATCTGTCTGGAAAAGATCTTACATAAGAGAATATTTCACGCGGAAATCGTGAGTTTTCGAAGTGAACGAGTTTTTTTAAGTGTTAATTTGTAAAAACAGTGGATTTTTATTCATAAGTATTCGTGAACGTGTACGAGTGTTGGATTATAATGTTTAGAAACGTGACTTTTCGTGTTTTTTCGTCGTGGAGTAGGTAAAAATTATACACCTAATCATTATTATAAAATTGTATACATATTCATTACAGTACTGACACCGTTTATTATAATAAGCAAGTCTTCTAATAAATCCACTGTATATGTACATTCCACTGGGTTAGAGGAAAATGCATAAAGATGAGTGATCTCTTGAATTATCCTCAATAATAAAGGATGTAATTTTTTGTTCGTGAGCACATCTTATTGTGAAGTACTTTATTTAAGATTATCTAAACATCAATAATAAAATCTCAATTATCGGTAAAACCGATGACGCGTTCGTCTGATCATATAATGTTTTAGATGATTTATGCGCAACAGGTAGGTGCTTACAAATGACTATGTATTTCCCCTTGTTCCGTGTGGGTGTTTTGAAGTTGTGAATAGGTCTGTGAAGTAGGTATTTCAATATTTCTACACTGTCTGTCCGTCCGTTCCTACCTACTACATTTAAAAGGCTTAAACTTTAGAACCGCACTAGGTAACTAATTGAAATTTTCACAAAATTCGGATGTTATTATGGCTAATAATAGAAAATATACCATTAAGAGGATTCCATACAAGTAACGTATTTTTTTCGACATTTCGTGTTTTTGCCCTATTGCAAAAAGGTAATCCTAACTAATATTATAAACGCGACAGTAACTCTCTCTATGTGGGTGTTTGTCACGTTATGACGGCTAAACGGCTGAACGGATCGACCTGAATTTTGCATGGATATAGTTTAAGGGTCGGCGATAGACATAAGGGTATTTTTTTCTTTTTTTTAGGTCCACGCGAACGTATATACAGTGTACATAATATACACCCACACACATAATAGTTTTTTTAGTATAGTTGTTGAGTATCAGAAACCTTTATGAAAGAAGTAACCACCATTTTGAAAAACAAGAGTACGCGAACAGCATACTATCGTGCTGGCTTTTTCTAAGCCATTTCCATTAATCTCATATTATTCGAGCCCAGTAATAATAATTGTGCGTTATTATTAATAATTCCACAGCTCAGTACAGCCGTTAGCCGTCGGGCAACTGTGCGGTATTTTTTGCATAATATTTCTTGTGAGTTTCATGCATCTTGCGCTACTGCACTGTTACGTCTCGGGTGAACGGGTAATGAGTAATTAGAATGATTGATCTTTGTACAGTAGTGTATGCAAACGTAGGCACTTTTTTAATTTCATATACACATCACAGGGAACGGTGTTATTATTATTTTTAACTAACTTCCAAAAAAAGGAGGAAGTTCTCAAGTCGACCTTTTTTTGTGTTACCTCAGAACACACATCTGTGCCTCAGAAGTAAGAAGTCCGTCATTTATGAACAGTTTTTTTTTTTAATTTGAAAGGAGATACTTCTAGATTGGTCCCATTTTTATCAAAATTCAGGTCTGATAATGGGAACTATGAGGAATTGAGGGAACTCCTCAAAGTGGTTTTGGTATAGGTAATGTATGGCCTTCTGCCACACAAACAGAAAACTCAGGTTTGTCGGAGCGCAGATATGTGCAGAAATTTTCCGCAATCCAAGCCTTGTAATTGCAATAATATTGTGAATCACTATTAGTATTTTATTAGACAATATAATTTAATTGCTTCTCACTGATGTCAGAAGTTTATTATGTTGCATCTTTTGTGTCTAAGACATTATCGGTAATGACAGATTAAGCATGAAATTAAACACGTTCTGTGATTGTCATGTTACTATTTTTGTAAAGTATTGTTATCTGTGACTATTGTTGTTCTTTGTATTTCAGAAATATCACTAGGACGCTGTTATATGTTTAAAATTGTAATATCGGGACCAGGGGCCGTACCGTGAGGTGCTTATTGCGAGGTTCTGCCAACGACGCTGCGCGACCGTACACCTTATCGCGCGGCGATATAGTTCATGGTCGCATCGTCATCGGTTGAACCAAACAATCATCGCAATAAGCACCTCACGGTACGGCCCCAGTACAGTGAAATCCTGGGTAGTCCCACTATTTCACCCAATTAGTTCAATCGTTGAACTAGGGGGAGTTTTTTTCTAATTGTTTAGAGGCGTATTTTTTTTTAAATTTGTAGTCTTTGGCACTCTAGTTGAAACGCTCATTCCCACTAACAATTAGCTCAACCGTTGAATTAGTGGGAAAATCCTGAATGCGAAGATTGTGATTCAGCCACCGACGCCGACGTTGCACGACAATCGTATCGCGCTATAGGGTCCGAACCCAAAAATTATCGCGCTAAGATTCTTTTTTCACTATCTTGGATAAGGTTAGAAATATGTGACAAAAAAAACTGTATGTCAAGGCAAACTCGACCCATAACATCGCGCATCACGTTCCTATCACCATCACAATCCCGGTCGTTGCTTTTTTACCTGGCAGTGTGTCCAAAGTAAACGAGGACATGTTTGAGACCTTAGAGCGTTGTTTGAGCGAGCGTTGTGCTTAGAAAATGGTAGATACAGCATAATTGATGCCCATTCGAAATGTGACATTATCAAACAGGAAACTAAATTTACCCGAGGCCTTGGTAACCTCGTCAGGGAAAGGATGGAGCGATAGGGCGTGAAGTTTAATGAGTCATTGTCTTGCCGAAAACAGCCTTCGGTAATCTATCGATAAAGTGATTGTCAATGTCATTAACGCAATTTACGTTTTTTTTATCTTATATTTTGGCTCCATATAATGCGTTTTAGCCTGCGTCAAATTTTGTAACATATGAAGTAAAGCAATTACATTTCACAAACACGTCTCAGTCAAGGAAATTAAGTCACGGTCAAGTCCAAGTCATGCTTTAGAAATGGTTGAGTTTACCGGAGGGTTGTATGGAGTTTTGGAAACAATAAGAAGTCACGTTTCGACATTATTATTAAATCACGACATTATATTATTAACCAACACTCGTGCACGTTCATGAACCCTTAATAAGATTAAACTCAATCACAGTTTTACACTCGAAATAACAAAAGTTTTGGAAAACAAAATACAGAGTGAAAAACTAAAACCCGACTTAGGTCCTTACGTCACGGCGCATTTTTGCTTGAAAAATATTATTTTATCAATGGGTTTGAAAAAACACCTTACGATTACATACCTATATATTTTGAAATATGCTAATTAAGCCCTTTTGTTTGATACCCAACACGGGATCATAAAAAACTCTTTTTTTGTCTTTATGTCCTCTAGAGGGCGTCATATTCAATTTAATGTGACGTCTCATAGCCTAGAACTTGCGGTCGATCAAGATACTTCCAACACCAACGTCAGATTATGATAAGTAGTTTAGAAGTTGTGAGGGAACAGGTGAACATATATACCGGTCAAAATCATAACCATTCTTTTCACTTCACGTAGTCGGGTAGTAATACAATGCGACTTCTTTACTTTCCCGCCAAAACTTGGAAATTTACGTTGTTGACAGTCAATTTAAGCGTAGTATTTATATTCTTTTTAATTTTACGAGTATGTATGATAGTCGAATTTCTATTCCACAATAATAAATAATTACAATATAATTCACAATGGACATTCATAACAAGTATTATTAATTTAATACTTAAAAAAAAAAACGACTGTTAAACGTAGCATGATTATGTCACTCCAGGAATATAGAGGAATCAAATGACAAATTGGTCAAGCCGTTTAAGGCTACAGAAGGTAATGCAGGAACACACAAACTTGCATTCTTATATACTCAAATGCGAACATTCACTCCATAACATTACCCCTTACTTGGGCAGTCGGGTAAACGATGAAAAAAACGAATTAACTTCAAGTCGCGTGTAGCACTTAGAGTTCACTTTCTATGCAATGGTTTGGTATTGATTACGATAAACAAACGAAACTAGCGACCGTCATTGACACACATACGCTTCGCGTAATGATACGTCTTTGTTATCATGGTGGTTGGATGACTCTGCCGGTATTCTGGAAGGTCGACACGAGTGTTTCGATATTGACTCGGCACCAAGCTAAATTAAAAAAAAAAAGACTTATATTCAGTGCAGGGGATCTTATGTTGAGATATTCATGTTTTTGGTTCTATCGTCTAAAGCTAAGAGGAAAAGTGACTTTTATATTCCGTGCAGGAGATTTTATGTTGAGATATTCATTTTTTTGGTTCTATTGTTTAAAGCTAAGATGAAGAGACGCGATTAGTCCCGCGTCAATAAGTGGAACTAATTAAGTAAGATGTAAATATAAGTTTCAGTTTTCATGTATGTCAATATTATATACAAAAAAAAAAAAAACGAATTCATCCTAAAATGATTTGAGGACAAATTGAAACAAATTGTAACTAGAATTCATAACAATGACTTTAATAAGACTTTAAACGGCATTAAAATACAGTCGCAATATCATTTATAATATTTAATAGGTCTTTATAAAAACCTTAATTAATGTTCTGCACATTTTTTTTATGTAGATATTAAAAAGCTAAAAATCGGAATAGGTTTTTTTTTTCTCTACATTATTTATGAACTCAGGGGGTGGATTTCCGCCTTATGAGCTGTAGGTTGTTGGACTGTGGGTTCGATTCCATCCAGGACAAACATTTGTGTGATGATCATGGTTGTTTGTTCTTTGTCTGGGTGTTTCTATGCATTCTGTGTATGTATATACAAAAAAAAAATTTTTTTTTTCTCTTATGTTTTGGCTCCACATGTTGTGTATTTAGCCAGTGTTAAGTATTATAATATTTCAGGTGATGTAAACTATTTCACGATTAAAATAAGTCTCAGTCATAGTCTAAGTCAAGCAAAGTAAGTCACGGTCAAGTCCAAGTCAAACCCCAGTAAAGTGGAGATTTTACTTGAGGTGTCTATGTAGTTTTGGAAACAACACGAAAAGTCACAACATTATACTATTCACCAACACTCGTGCACGTTCACGAACACTCAATGGATGAAAATCCACCATTTTTATACATCAACACTCGATTTATCACAAGTTGTGGAAAATAATAGAATGACGCGACATGACTTCTTCACGTTCCCGCCAAAAAAACTAAAAATATATAGCTATCTGGTTCCTATAGTACAAGCTTGCTTAGTTTGGGGCTAGATGGCGTTGTATGTGAAAAACGTCCACCAGTCTAATCTAAACAAACATACCTACTTACACTTTCCTTGAGCAGTATTTTAAAGGACCATCAAGAATACTCCATCCTTAATGTACTTACGTTATCATCTTGAACGTTCTTCGACCGTGTTTCGACATCGACCTCCGAACAAGCGCGCGTCCAGAATAAGGCCAGGGGTCATTCAACGGAACAGTTACGTCATGACGATGCACTATGTCATGTGATGTGTTTGACATTGAATTTGTTTAGATTTTTTTATGAATGTGTAATTTTTTAAGAAGTCAGCCTTGGAGATAGGTTATCTAATTGAAATTAATTTACCAATTTTTGTATTTTAGTTGCAATTTGCAACTTTTATTCGGTTCCGAGGTCGTTTATTTGAAGACAATAGCTAATTATATATAATAATGACAACGGGCATCATTTCATTCAGTTTTTTCTCTCTTACATTTTGGCTCCACACGTTGGTCAGTATTAAGTTCTTTAATATTACAAGTGTAGTCCAATGTTTCATAATTAAAACAAGTCTCAGCCATAGTCTAAATCAAGCAAAGTCAGTCACGGTCAAGTTCATGCCATACCTCAGTAAAGTGGCGGAGACATTATTAGAAGTTTCAATGGACTTTTGGAAACCACACGAAAAGTCACGTTTCACAACACGACATTATACTATTCATAAACAATCGTGTACGTTCAAGAACGCTGGATAAAAACCCACCGTTTTAAAACCGAAATATCACAAGCTTTGGAAAATAATACAATGACGCGCCATGCATGAAATACTCACGTTCCCGCTAAAACTTCCGCTATAAAATTGCATTGTTTTTGTTTTTTGTTCTTCTCTTATGTTATGGCTCCACACGTTGTGTATTTAGCCAGTGTCAAGTATTGCAATATTTCAAGTGAAAACAAATATTTCAGAATTAAAATAAGTCTCAGTCATAGTCTAAGTCAAGCAAAGTAAGTCACGGTCTAGTCCACGTCATGCCCCAGTTGTAATTCGCAGTTGTGTAATAAGGGTAGGTCCCATACATGTAAGAAGGGGAAATAAAAAAAAAAACGCTGACTCCATCATGCGGGGTGTCGTTGAACAGGTCTAACAGAGTTCCTACCGAGGTACATAAAGGTTTAACAGCTACTATAAAAAATAATCAATTATATTTTGACATCTACCCATTAAGAATACGTACCACTACATATTATATTGAAACAATAAGCTTATTGTTATATTATATTATTTAAAGTACAATGAACCAGTATGAATTACTAATTTAGCTTCATAGAATACTCTGAACTGTACTTAGCCTATTTACAAGTATCACGAGCATTTGGCAAACATAGTGCTTGAGTTTCTCAATACAGGCAAATTATTGCATGTTGCGAGAACTAGAGAGCTAACTACTAGGCTACTTGGCGTCGATTCACGCTAAGCCAAATTAAGGGCTATTGCTGTCTTTTACTAATAGAAACACAAGAAATAGATAGCATGCATTTTAGTTCTGTCAAACGAGCCGCGAAGTAGCCATGCGCAGAATGTGTCACTGAAGTGAAAAGATTCATATACTTCATTCCATCACTTTGAAGTACTTCTATCTTTTAGTTCAGTACTTCAATCTACTTCAGTTGTTCAATGAAGGAATTTTCGTTTGGCGTTCGTTTTCTTTCGCTACTTCATCGAACTATCGAATGGGTCGTTAAAGTTGCAGTTCATTCAAATTTCTTATCTAATGGATTTGAGGCGTGCGACAAAATCAAAACGTCTCGCCTTCGACTCGCAGTTTTTTTTTTATAAATTTGTTTGTATAGATACGTTTTTGTGTTTGTTTTACTTCCTCCTTACAATAAAGAGAAGACATACCTATTGCAATTATAATATTTAAAATTATTAAAATGTCGTTATAATCTACTAACAGTAATAATTGTGTTTTTTATTTACCTACATACCTATTTAAATAATTAAATAATATAGGTACAATATTTACACATAACTTAACACAGACAGTTTATATACATACTAGTAGTTCGCGCCGAACTGAGACCTCGCGACCCCAATATCTTCACAACTCCTGGACCGATTCAGCTCATATTCAAACTTAAAAATTGTATTGAAATGAACTACTTGCCTACAAAATTTCAAGAAGATCAGATCAACGGTTCGCAAGTTATCATCGGACAAATATACACACGAACATACAAACATACATACATACAAATGCCGATTTGTCCCAGTAAACTCAGAGACCTTCGCTTCGCTCGGTCAAATATTAGCAGACTGCAATGAAAATAAATCAAACAAAAACTCTAGCGACGAAAGCCGCAATAATTTTCAAATCGAATGGAAGCGCGGGAAGAGATTTTTGTGTATGCTATTATTGTTATTAAAATGAAAGAGATGGAAACTAAATTATCAAACCAAAATGGCTCGTATTTTCTTGGCATAAAGCTGATATCGTGAAACTTTTGCATTCGAATACATTTGGCGCGAATCAAAAGTATTCAATTAAAATATTTCTTAATATTGCATATGTGGTTTTATTGTACATTGCTTAGTTACTTGAAAGTTCATTATGGCTCTTTGCATAGCGAGCAATGTACTATGAAAATTATTTATGGGTTAGATAAAATTGTTCTCAAGCCATCTTAACCGAGCCAAAGTTTGAGTGAAACACAAAATTACTTCAGTACAACAGAGCAGGACAGCGTATAGTAGTGCCTTTGAGCGAATAAGTTCGGAGAGGTTCGGAGCGTCTCTGACGCTTCGGCGTCATCGAATGACGATCGGCAATGTTCGGCTTGTGCTCGGCTTTAAAGTACTTCAAATTTTGAAGTAGTTGAATTTTGACTGAACTAGAGTGAAAAGGACAGAACATACTTGAAGTACTTCGTTTGAAGGATTCCTTCGCGAACGACACATGGCTACCGCGAAGGGAGTTTTGGCGGGAACGTGAAGAATTCATGTCGCGTCATATTATTATTTTCCAAAACTTGTGTTATTTCGAGTGTTAATGTGTAACAACGGTGAATTTCTACCCGTTAAGTATTCGTGTACATGCACGAGTGTTGGTGAAGAACTAAGATCTGAATAATTTGACAGCACTATAATTCTTGCTATCTCTATCTTGTGTTTCTATTTAGTAAAAGACAGCTATAGCTTAATTGCGTTTAGTGAGTGCACGATAGAATTTGCATTGCTAGCTGAGAAACAAGAAAGTACGGTCAGAATCGTAGAGCGTTATTTTAGAAGGCTGTTTCACTACTATGTACTTTCCTATTTTAATTGAATAAGGATTTCTCTGGCCATTTACCGCGGAAATTCTGCTATTGGTTTAGGTACTTTTGGTCAGGGTCCGGATCGCGGGAACTTTTAGAGTAGCTTTAAAAATTTAAGGCTCGATGTATTACTTTTGTATACACATTTAATGAAAGTGACGTGTCTGTAATATTCATATAAAAAAGTGACTTGCAAATGTCAATATGTAAAAATAATATTACAGACAAACGTCCAGACAGGGATACAAAGCTACTTCCTATATTTCGCTAGATGGCGTTAATCCATTTTTGTGCAATTTTCGACGTTTTGTTTAGACTGACAGTTGTGATGTAGAGAGTTTTAAGTCGCGCAAGCGAAGTTTTTTCCTCGAGACGAACGTATTTTCTTGTGTGTACACAAAGCGAGTTTTATTTGCGAAGTATGTTTTTTTTTCATACAAACTTTGGTGCAAATTCGCTGACCCTGATGGGGACCGTGCCGTTGAACAGGTCTTTTTAAGGTGACAATTTTGAAAGAAAAAAAAAATCACAATTTTATATTAATAGGGTGGCATGTAAAGTTTCATACACCATTTTTTTTATCAGATGTACCGTTTGCGAAATTTGGGCCGACAAAGTTGCTTGCAATGTGTCCCCCCTCTTCCGTTTCTAAACTATACATTTCAGAAAATTGTTATCTTCCACGTTGATAGACCTTAGTAAAAACTTTCTTGTAAAATTATTTCGGACAACATTGAGATAAGCTGAAAAAACAGATAAATACTTCAAACGTCCCACGCACCTACGGAACCCTAATAAGCATGGCCCGACATGCTCTTAACAAGTTATTCGGCTTAGCATACACTTTCCTTCATCTGTATTCCTAATTAATTACTACAGACGATAAATTAAAGATAAGTAATTACTTGGTATTTTCTGTTCCGAATAGTACAGAGAGTGTCGTGAGTTTTAACGAGATCTCGTTATCTTGTTTCCGAGTTATTTTTCCGTAATGAGTTCATCTTTGTGCGGACTTGTAGATGACTTGAAGTTCAGATACCGCCGCCTGAGTGATGAGATTTTGGCGTATAGGTTTAATAAAGTTTTTGTCTATACAAAATTTTTACTCAGTGACAGTTTAATAATAATAATAATAATAATAAACAACCTCGCTGCCGGCAGGACTCTAGGTTTAGGTTTTTATAACATTTATATTTATAAAAACATAACATTTATGTTATTCTTATTACTGTTATTATTATTTTGTTATTTATTATTATTAATTCATTAATTATATTAGTATTTATATTATATTAGTTTTGTTTATTAATTATATTAGTATTGTCAAAAACCTAAATATATGAAAGAAAATAAATACATGAAATAATAATAATAATAATAATCATTTATTTCAAGTAACATAGACTCATACAAATCCGCAAAAATAATAATAGTAGTTAGTCACAATTTTCATACATTACGTTACATTTTGTTTAAGTAATCATTAAAGGCTCTGCGTGCGGCTGTTAGTTAAATAAGTTCTAAGATTGTCTTTATAAAAAAAGTAAGCCATAATTTGTGACTTTAACGTCTGTTTAATGCGACGCGTAACCAAATTAAGCGTACCAATGGGTTCTATGTAACTCCGTTACCACTGGCTTTTCGGTGAAAGAAAACATCGTGAGGAAACCTGTATATTTCCGGAGAAGACATTCGATGGTGTATGTTAATCCGCCAATCTGCTCTGGGGCAGCGAGGTTTATCAACCGCTTCAATCACCTTTCGAGGGTAGGCTATCCCGACAGTGGAATGTTTAAAGACTGATGCAAAGTGACCACATTGCTGGCATTTAAATTGCTTTTCTGGCGCAGCGTATAAGCATTGCCATTCAGCATGGTAATGCGCGTGCTGGTTAATCTGCCAATTAGTAGTTGATTTGACCATTTGGATTGGACCTTCAATGAATAATCTTTGGGTAATATAATTTAGAAAAGAATCTGAAGAAAGGGGTCGTCAACCAATGTGTGTTGCCGGTGATGACATATGGAACTGAAACGTGATCCTTAACTGCTGGTCTTTTGGAGAAACTCAGAGTCGCACAGCGGGCACTGGAGAGAGCTATGCTCGGAGTTTCTTTGCACGATAAATTAATCCGGAACGAGGTTATTTGCTGAAGAATTAAAGTCACCGATAGCTCTCAAGGTTTGCAAGCATAGGTAAGTGGCAATGGAATGGCCTCATCGCTCGGAGAACCGATAACTGATGGGTAAGAAAGGTTCCTGAGTGGCTGGAAGACGCAGCGTAGATAGACCTCCCTCTAGGTGGACTGACGACATTTTGAAGGCCGCGGGTAGCCGGTAGATGTTGCAAATTGTGGTTCAGTGTGGCGGTCTTAGAGGGAGGCCTTTGTTCAGTCGGGTAGAAAAACGAAAATCTTATTGTGAGAATCGTCGTTCATGCCAAGTGTAGTTTGGCTAGGCAATTGCTTAATTAGCGTTTTGTTACTTGTGTTATCTTATCCTCCTTCATTGTCACAGATAGTGTAATGAGTGTGAAGTGGGCTTTAACCCAGAATAAATAATAGTACCACAAGCTTTTAGAAATCAGAAATCAGGAAATATTTATTGGCCATAAATAACATTGAATATTACAGGCAAGTCACTTTTACAAATTAAACTATGGATAGAGTTAAATTAGGCAAGCTCACAGAAGAGTTTTTTTTTTTTTTACTTCTCTCTTCTGTGGGCAAACTAATGAATAATTTAATAATATTATGACAAGTAGGTATTTATTATGCTTTACTCCGTTTGTCCATTACACAAAAATGAGGATTCCGAGAATTTCATTGACATACCTAATTATATTCACTTAATTTGTAGAACGGATTATTTTCAAAGAAATAATTGATAATCTGTTTAAATTTGCTATGATTTAGTTCGATTATAGTATTTTGTTATTTTATTTATTTTTTATAAGATAGTTACAAAAATAATTAGCAAACTATCCCCCGAATACTGAAACGTTCGTTAACTTTGACAACAGATTAATTCTAATACTGCCTTTGTCTGGCACTAAGCAAATGACAAAGGCAGAAATAGACTTAATCTGTTGTCAAAGTTAACAAACGTTTCAGTATTCGGATGTTAGACACTTAAATAAGCAATAAAGAAAATAAATTTTAAATTTCCTAATTCAAACATTGTACAGCATTGTTAATAAGTATATCTTGCTAATATATAGGTAATACAACGTCAAATAGTTATGGTTATGTATGTTATAGTTATGGTATTGGAATTAGGATTCATGGTACTAGATAAAAAAGTCGCTCATCGAGTCTCTCTCCATATAAATGAGCCTTAAAGTGTAACGCTTTTCCATAAAAGTTTATCACCACTCAGAACTTCAACAGCTCAAAACCATGCGCGGCAATGCACTGCGCTCGTCACCCTGAGATATTACATATAAATCTCTTTGTGCCTAGTAATTTCGTTTGAAACATTGCCCTTCATCCGGAACATAGAAATATTTGACACTACTGTTTGGCGGTTAAATTACTGGTAAAGGTACCACAAACAAAGGCACAGAGGTATACTTCTCCAGATGGACTCTGCAAAAGAGTCTTACTACTACAACTACCGCTAAAGTACTAACATATTGTTTTTGTCCTACTTATCAAATCTACCCCAACGATTATTGGTTTCACGACAGATGTGGCTGCCGACTGCCGCTACTCCAGCTTGCTAATACGCTGAGCTATGTCGGTAGCTTTGGATCCCTAAGCTCGGGTTGAGTGGCATGCTTTGGGAGACGCTTATGTCCAGCAGTGGGCTATTACAGGCTAATGATGATGATGATGATGACGCAGATCTAGACATTATTTCATATCCATTGTCCTACTCTCTCGGGTTCGATTTGAAACTTTGTACCATCTCCTGTCTAAATATGTTTTCTCCACCTTGTACTATTTGGAATTAATACATCATCTGAATCTGAACATCTGAACATCTGAAGTCATTGGTATAGTTTTAACGATAAAAAGAAGATTTCATGTGTCGTTTACTTTGTCCTTAGTTTTTTAATACACAATTACTATAGCTCTTGGTATATTTTTGTATATGAGAAGCTAATGCCCGTGACTAACCTCGGGATTCTGAAACGTTTGTTAACTTTGACAACAGATTAATTCTAGTGCTGCCTTTGTCTAGCATCAAAGATCACACCCTAGATTCTGCGTTCCGGACGCTCGAAGCGCACCATGCATCAGTTTAAATACACTTATAAGAAATTACTGTGATTGGTTTATTGTTACGCTTGAGTAGGCGTACCCATGGGATAGCCAATGAGAACGCTTGGTCGCAATCCCCGCGACCCGCGCCTTCCTCAAACTTTGGTGACTTTTTGTAGGAACAACGAATCTCGTAATGCGGTATCTAGTGTGCTCTGTGTCTGGCACTAAGCAAATGATAAAGACAGCAATAGACTTAGCAATAGTCATAGTTAAGAAACGTTTCAGAATCCCGAGGTTAGTAAGATAAAGATGAGTTACTGATGATATCCGTTCTTTTGTTTCAGATCCATCAAACATGTATCAAAGAAGAAGCATTAATATCGC
The DNA here is from genome assembly GCA_947579745.1 of Apocheima hispidaria. Taxonomy (NCBI): domain Eukaryota; kingdom Metazoa; phylum Arthropoda; class Insecta; order Lepidoptera; family Geometridae; genus Apocheima; species Apocheima hispidaria. The sequence goes on from OX388169.1 coordinate 3,594,782, forward strand.
GTGGGCTTTAGCACTAACTGTCATCATAAGTAAGTATATTTAAGAATAGAATCAGAATCAGTAAAACTTTATTGTATAAACTGTGTAATAAGAAGGTAAAGATAAATAGATAGGTTTTAAAACAACAGTTTTGTTCATCACGAACATACAATGTTATACATTGTACAAAATAAATAATTATACATAAACAATTAAGTCCTATTTGGAGTCCGCCATCTCGTCCATACAAAAAGCGCAGTCTGATACCCACCCCTAAATGTTATCCGATATCGATATCGATATTTTTTTATATGTTATCTACACCGTTAAAAAATATGCTTGAACGTTTGTTTTTTGTTTGGTTTCGCAATATCTTAGGCACTTAAAGTAACAATTTTTTGCGCCGAAAATACGACGAAGAAAAGCAGTTGTTATTAGAATACCATAAAATAAAATAAAAAAACAAATCTAAACGGCATAGATTATATTTTGTCCAAGTCATTGACACCAAAAGACAAAAGATTTTGTTAAGACTTAGGGGGTGATAACAGACTACCTCTGAAACGCTAATTTCATCAAAAAGGTAGGAAAATTCACTAACTCTCTCTGTCGCACACACGGGAACCAGAGCAACAGCAATACAATTTCAAATATCGAATGCACCAAAACCTAGCAGCAGGACTATCTTCTTGAGGCCAAACCCAAACTGCTTAGCAAAGTGTCTTCTTAGCGCCTAGAGCAAGCATGAGAAACATCCGGCCGGCGCGCCGAATCCGACTGTCCACGGCGTTTCATTTGACCCGCGGAGCATAAAACATAGTCGTAATAGAATGTCTACAAGAACTTACTGCACTTTAGCTAAAGGACACAGAGCGTAGAAAAAAGTTGTCCTCAGCAGATACTGTATCACCTACTCAGCTTAGGCAGGCCACTCTCTAAATGGATTGATTACATTTTAAAGTCGCGGGCAACCGGTGGACGCAAATGGCCTATTGTCGTTCAGTGAGCCGCTTCAAGGTAAGACGTTCATTGAGCTTAGGCCTCCCTATGCTCAGCAGTGAGCGTCTTACGGCTGCTGATGATGATGATGATTCAGCGAAGATATTCAACATCAAACATTTTTTCTTTTGTAAGTTTTACTTTCCTTCGTAAATATTTGAATACTCCAATACATAAACATATTTCATCTCACTACAGCCCGCGATTTCATGAAAATTTGAAAATTAAGCCCGCGACTTTCCAAAGGTTACCCACTCCTGGTCTAGAGCTTAGCGAATTTCCAGACAGAAAATGTTCTGAAACACTCGTAACTGGCTGTATTTTGCGCTTGGGACCACGCCAGTAGTGTTCTAGAATATGTTGTTGTAGCCAGGAAAGCTACGCAAAACTTTGTTAAAGTTTTGACTTTAGTTGTTCTAGGTTACTAAAGTCAATTATCTATTTTAAAGGCCTAGCATGAGCGACTAGACAAATAACAATAAAATGTAGTAATGTATAATTAGTGGACGGCTACCCTTGTTTGATTTGGTAGATTTAAATCACTCAAACTTTATATATTTTTTAAATTAAACTTGCTTTCAAAAGCGCAAAACATTTTTTTAAAAGAAGATGTTTGTGTCTGACCCCAGAATTCTGACACAGTCATTTACATTTTCATTAAAATAGGTGCAGCCGCTTAGTCGTGAAAATGTCACAAACGATTGGCGGAGAGACAAAGTTACTTTATTTATTTTGGTAGATGGCGTTGATCCGTTTTTTTGCATTTTTCACGTTTTGAATGAATGTTCGGTTCATTGCAGTTCTAATGTAGGGAGTTCTGAATCGAGCAATTTTTTTTTTCGAAATTTTTGACTCGAGACGAACGCAAGTATTCATTTTTATACCTCGATGCTTTCATTGGTTCTGTTACGGCTGCGGCTATATTCATCTGGATGACAATATCGGTATAGATGAATAAATAAAAACCTAGTTATTTCACTAAAATAAAGACGTAATTTAAGCCCTAGCGGTCTTTATTAAATCTACTTCTTATTTAACACGAAATATTTCAAAGTGCTCGTTATTTATTATCTAGCTATAAATAGATTCTTCAAGCTTAACATGACCTTAATAACTTTATCAAATTGCGTAACATTGTCTAATAGGACCTTCACCTTTGACAAGATTTAACTGTCCAATCATCTGAGTACCAGATTAAATCACTATGATTCATCGTAACTAAAAAATAATTAGACCTCCTTCTCCTTGCTTTGAGAAGTAGAGTATTTTTCCATTACAAAAAAAAAAAAAAATATTACGTCTATAATCTCATATATAAAATCATATTGTTTACTACCGTACTTGTATTATATAGGGTATATATACAATGTCGCCCATCGGCAAGTGACCGCCCGAAAAGGGCTTATAGTACTCATCATTATAAACAACTTTTACTATGGGACCAACCTTGAAACCGAGAAAAAAAATCTGCTGTTCCATAGAAAAATGTCAATGACACTCGACAAAATGTATGGAACAGCAGATTTTTCTCGTTTTCTGGGTTGGTCCCATAGTAAAAGTTGTTCATAATGATGAGTACTATAAGCCCTTTTCGGGCGGTCACCTGCCAATGGGCCACCCTTTGTTATACAGTAATACCCCGGACTTACGCGATAGGTGGGTCCGAGTGATTGCCGTGTAAATCAAATTCGCGTAAGTCGGGGTTCAACTTTGCATATAAATACATACAAAGTATTTTTAATCGGGACTAGAGTCTAAAGAAAACAATAATTTAGAAGATTTTTTTTTTAATAAAATGTAAATTGTTTTATTATCATTAAAACAATTTACATTGTTATGAATAAAGTAACCTAAACCGAAGTTATTTTGATGTCGAAGGCTTCAGATATTTTACCAATGTTGCCTGACGAGTTAAGTTTTTCTTCTTCCCACGCAAAATTTCCTCGTAGCATACCAGTAAATTTTTTATTCCCCGTTTTGTAGTAAAAAATGCGTTCTTCATTAGAATCTATTTTTTCTAAAATTTGTAACACCTTTTCAATTGAATTGAGGTCTTCTGTAAAGCTTGCAATTGTCATTTGATTTTCCGATTCAACTGGGTCTAGTGATGATCTGATGAGTAAGAGATCACGAATCAGAATCACTGAGAGGGCAGAGCGAGAGAGCCGATGCGCGCGGTGATCAAAATGAAAAACCGCGTATCTCCGAATTCGCGTAAAACGGGGTAGCGTAAGTCGGGGTATTACTGTATATGCTCAAAAACGGCTTCACCGATTTGGATGATTTATTTTTTGTTGTGTTCGTAATTGTCAGGACAACGTTTACATGGAGAGTTTAGCGAGGCCGAAGGCCAAGCTTCATCGCATACGAAGTCGCGGGCATCAGCTAGTAATATTACAAATCTCGCGTTGACATAGTAATTGCGTTATCTGCGATTTACAGAATATATTTTTAGCCCCAAAATCGGGATACTAAGCTACGTAGGCAGCGGCCACACTGCTCGCTCTCTCGCTCTCTGCATCAAGTCAGGACCGCATGTTTTATTAAAGATAAATAAAAATAAATAAAAAACAATTAAAAATTTAAAGACTATGTATTATTTTAAAATAAAGAAGTATTCAGGAAATAATGTCCTCATCACGTAATATCAAGTTACAGCAGGATTTTGATGAAATCATCGACCTTTAAAAAGGTGTGAAGAGACAGAATTATTATAATAGTGTAAAAACATTCTGGATGTACTGTGAAGAAAACAATTGAAGATATTAAAAGCACGTGAGCTGTAAAAACTTGATTCTACATATAGATAGGGGGTTACGGTATTGCTTATTTACCCAGTTATCTAGTTCCCATAGTACAAGCTTGCTTAGTTTGGGGCTAGATGGCGCTGTGTGAAAAACGTCCACCAATATTTATTTATTATTTATTATTATTTATTATTTACATGCAATATTCTGACGCATCATTTCCGCGTAATCTATTAGTATATTTACATACAAAACAGGGTCTAGGTGATTAACCTTCGCGTATGCCAGAAAACAAGTTTTCTCATAGATGAGACTTTGCTAGGTTGGTTTTTGCACTCAACACTCGAACACCTCATTATGTACATTTTCAGAATAAATTCGCTTCGTTCGTTAGCAAACTAGTTTTGAAAGCGACGTTGATCGTTTACCATCAGGTGGCCAGTTTGCTTGTTTTCCCTTATGGCATTAAAAAAATCAGGCTTTAAAATATAAAATAAGTTCTGTTTCTACACAGATTCAAGTAATTATTCATTCCAAACTCTCCCAGACTAAAAGTTCTATAGGCACATTAATTGAAGTCCCAAAAAAAAAGCAAACCGGATTTTCTTGTAAAATAATGCTTATGGTTTCTCAAAGCTTTTTTTGTACGCATGAAGTCATTTTCTCATTAAAAAGTTAGATCTAGCGATTCCTTGTTATTTTGATGTTGTTTTATGGATCATTACAATGTTGAATTAAAGTTTTTTAGAAGATCCTTTGTTTGAGTATTTTATATAATATATAACATATTGTTATGAGCTATATTTCCAGACCATTATAATTATTTTCTGATTACATTATACGGCATTTTAGATCTGTAATAGTTCTATAATTAGATTGATTTTAAAATATCATATTATGATAGGTGTTTTACGTAAGGTGAGCTGTGGTCGAATGACCTAGCCTATTTATTGACCAATGAATATTACGGCTAATTTACACGAATGAAGTAGATATAACTAAACTTAACTTAATTCAGAGTTCGTGTAAACAGTCAATTTAGAATTGTTATTAACTAATTTAGATTAAAGTCGTAAATAGATAATTAGTTTCATCAATATTTAACAATTTTATTTTAATAAAACGGGAATACTCACGTTAAATTTAGTCGGTTATTCCGACTATAGTTTCGATCACATTCGGTGACCTTTATCAAGGAATGCTCAGCGAGACACGCGCGCGACCTCGTCCTGTCTTGCCTGCCTTTCGTTTTATTAAAACAAAATGTATCAAAACCACGTCAGTTTTCATAGTAAAATATTTAACAAGTTTAAGATAGATCTACAGAATATTTTGATTATTTCATAATATAATATATATCTATAATATAATTTTAGACATAATCGGCAGTAAAATTGATCATCATTTGTATATATTATTTTCGATGCCGTCGTTTTGTGTTTTACCAGTGTTATTCCGTTTTAAAATCAAAAACGACTCCCACTGTATTTATTTTTAAATTAATATTCCGGTGTGATTCCAAAATTATTGTCCATTCCGGCGTGATATACGCCTCATAGTTCTTGTTAAATCAAGACCCTAAGGTCTTGATTTAGAGTTACTCCCCGAGTAAGGCAAGCAAATGTTCTGTGATTATTAAAACTTTTATATATGCACATAACTTTGAAAGTACCAGGAGAGCAGAAGTTCATGGGAGCCTCACACCATTCATTCATAAGAGGACGATGCATCTATAAATATAAATATTGGTGCTGGACGTTTTTCACACACAGTGCCATTTAGCCCCAAACTAAGCAAGCTTGTACTATGGGAACCAGATAACCGATAAAATATAATTATATGCTTTTTTTTTGTAAATACATACATAAAATACATAGACACACCCAGACTAAGAACAAACGTCCATGTTCATCATACAAATGTTTGCACTGCGAGGGAATCGAACCCACAATCTTACAGATCAGAAGGCGGAAATCCTCCCACTGAGCCACAAGGCTAGCCAGAAGGTACTATTTATTTGTTAATGGGGGATGGTTTAACTATTCTAACTTACCTGTTGGACCATAGACCTCCATTATAGGGGGCATTGGTCCCACTACTATTCGATCTAGGTTGTCTTAAACGAAGGGTGAATAAAGTCCTAAAAGGTAGGCGACGCACTGACAATGCCCCGTGTGTCGGAGGCGTCCATATGCAGTGGTGATCTTTAGGAGGCACGTCGCTCTTTACCACTAATTTCATTAAACTATTATTATTATTATTATTCAAATTTAACAAGTCAAATTTACCATTTTCTCATAATTTAGGGCTAAAATAAAAATTGTAATAAAAAAATCAAAGTCCAAGTCGCAAAAGTTTAGTTTAAAGTTTGTTTTTGAATTAATAAGCACCTACAATGAAAACTAAAATTTACTTCAAGAAATCGCCTTTTAAAGAAAAAAACGTATTAAATACAGAAGCTTATCTTGCCCTCTAAAATACATTCAAATTATACAAAAACATATTTCTCTAAACTTTAATTGAAAATCTGTTCTCATTTGAAACTTCAGTCCTTCACAAGCTGAATGTTAAGGAAACTTTTGAGAGAAATAATTCTATTAAAATATCCCAACAACTGGTTGATGTTGTAGTTATGGAAGCAGAAACGAAGATTCTTCAAGTAGATTCTGTTAAGTTTTTGACTATTCTCTTTAACTGATTTCACTGCAAAGATTGGTAGGAATCTGTTTGCAGGGACATTTTATCAGAACCTAATACTAAGCCTAGTTCAGGGATGAGGACGCCAAATGATTTTATCCGCAACAACCCTTTATATAATAATACCATCAAGAAACGATTCCGGTAGGTTTTCATTTAACTATTCCGCAATGCGCTGCTACAGTGCGTTTAACGAAATATTTCAATTAATTTGGAGCCAAATTTCGATGATATAATTAATGAACAGTCAAATAAAACAAAACAGTAAATAAATATATATCTGTCCCGCCTAGATTGTTTAAAGTATTGTATGGCTCACCTTTAAATCTATTTCCCCACACCTGGCTTATAGTTTAATCATTATGAGTAACAGGAACGTCCTGCCGCGAGGTTTAGGTAAACACAAGTAAACTTATCAACAAAACCACAAAATACTCATACTTTTATTAACTTTTGTTAACTATAGTGTCAGTTTTAATGATTTGTTGAACAAGTAAACATTATTAATACCATAGTTATTAACGCAAAATGACAATATGTCATATACAGAAGATGAAAGAGATACAATTTACAATAAGGCTACTCTCAAATCTAGAACAAGGAAAACCGTGAATATACACACAGGCATTTTTAACGCCTACTGATTTCTGTAAGCAAATAGCTGCTCGTTCTTATCTTACACACTTGTGATAGCTCATTTCTCAGTAAGAGTAGTACCTTCTCAACAGATGCCATTCCAATAAACTCAAGTTTTCCGATTTCAAAAGGTGAGAAGAAATCAATCATATCGTATTTACAATTCAAATGTCTTGTAATGACACTCCGGAGGGGAACTCAAATTATTATTCATGTCGATTGGATCGAGAAACTTGAATGAGGAACATTTCGAAGAATCAGGGAAGCAATTGTGTTTTGATTTTTTATTAGGGAGGGAATTTGAATGTAATTATAATTCACTTAGGCCCCGTTTGGATGATCGTCGGTACAAAAGATTTTTTCATACTTTTGTATTTTTGCTCCTATTTATTAATGCTTCTTCAATACTCATAGCAAACAATACTTTACATAATCGTGTACGTACCTAATCATAGTATAATTGCTGTAAAATATAAATGAGATTTTACACCACCAACGGATATAAAAAATGCTTCACTTTCTTTACAGATGTCAATGGAATCAGTACACAACTAGACACCACGGAGACTGAATCAGACCTTTACACAACAGAACAAATGCAAACAACGACAGAACAACTTGAACAGACCAAAAATTACACACAAACAAACGTCAAACAAACTAGAAGCCTAAACCTAGCATTAGATGACCTCACCGTTGAAAAAAACGACGAAAAACCCACCATTACAAACCTAAATAAGAATAAGCCTCTAGTGAGCGCTTCTAAAGTTATAGAAGCCATTAACAATCCAGAAAACAAGATTAATTTATCGAGCACAAAAGTCAAGCATCCAGTCAAAGAACTTAAAGACGAAGATATAAAGAGTATAATAAATAGAAGCAAGAAGAATAATATAAGAGCTCATGTGCAATATGATGAAGTAACAGGAGAATTGATTGGTGGAGATCATCCTTGTCAAAGAGAATGCAGAGAAGGCGAAGAGCCTATGATATGTTATTACCATTTCAATCTAGAGTGGTACCAGACGATGAGTAAGGCTTGTTACAATTGTCCATACAATGAGACGGACTGTTTGAGACCAGACTGTATACCAGCTGATGGAATGAACAGGCCCCTTAATGTGGTTAATAGAAAAATGCCCGGTCCGGCGATTGAGGTGAGTACGTTGAGCAATTTTTTCACCAACCCAATTTTTGCAGAATTTTTCTCTCTATTTGTGCTTGTTTGAAAAATGTGCTTATCGATTTTTAATATGTGAAAACTATGTTATAATCGTATAATAGCCTAATATTTTTTATTACTAGGTATGTCTATGTCTTTACTTGACATTTTATTGTTGTCTATTGTTGTCTCACCTGTATTATGAATTTTTAACAAAAAAAAACGGCTTACAAACTGAAATTTGGCCACTTACTTTATCTTCTTACAGTTCTGGCCAATTAGGTAACGCTCTGCTTTATAAGCAGAATATGACACGTTTGGATCCCGGCCGGGCAGATGTTTGAATAATTAATTAAATTTTATTTGCTCTGGGTCTGGGTTTTAGTAGTCCACGTCTTTGTGTGTGTTCCAGTGCACGTATACCGGACACATGGAAACCTATAAGTGTGAAGCTTTTTATTTATTTATTAAGCCTATAATGATGGCGATTGCTTGCAGGTATGCCAACACGACCGCGTGATCGTGGACGTGGAGAACGACCTGATGACGGAAGGTACAACTGTGCACTGGCATGGACAGCACCAGCGTGGGACCCCCTACATGGACGGAACACCTTACGTCACGCAGTGTCCGATCATACCTGAGTCAACTTTTAGGTAAAAGCAAATATCATCCCCAATATCCGAAGCAATCGATGCCTTCTCAACCTTCCCACTCCTGGACATGAGCCTTATTCTTGCTGTGCTATCTATCTGTTGTCAGATGTGCGTTCATACTTAAGACGTAATGAAGGATATCATTCACGTTTCTTGTAACGAAGGTTGTGAAAACCGGTATCACGAAATTTGTCAATAAGAGAAATTAGCTTAAACGGATATTTTTGTTAAGAAAAAGCAAGGCCAATAGAAATAATTAAATTATATATTTAAATTCCAACGAATATTTTCACCATTTTTACCGACAATTGACAGACACCTTCAAATTCATAAAAAGAGTAATATATAAAACTCACATACAACCTCTATAGTTCAACAATTTTACAAAATACCATAATGAGTAATTGAAGACAACTCCCTTGTTAAATACGGCCAAGCCTATAGGAGGTAATATAAGAGACACACAAACATAAATATTTACAGACACCCCAAAAATACTTTTGCGTATGTAAGTACGCCATAATACTCTTCTTCTTGGAAACACGAGTATAAAGGTCGTGTGTAAAGTCTAGGCAGGTCAGGTCGGGACCTGAAAGTCCTTTAACAGGAGACAAAAGTTGGCTTTTTAGGCGGCTTATGGACCGCAGAATGTTGCACCGCTTATTAAGAAGACCTTGCTGCCCATCCTCCGCTGGTTCTGGTCGCAATTTTTGGACATACCAGGATTTGTGACGCTGCTTCAACCCAATTTAGCTCAAAATAACTGTAGATTTCTTTTTCAGGTATCAATTCAACGCAACCCACGCTGGAACTCACTTCTGGCACTCCCACTCGGGCATGCAGCGTGCTGATGGAGCGGCGGGCGCCTTCATCATCAGGAAACCCAAGTCGCAGGACGCGCATGGTCGACTCTACGACTACGATAGGTGAGGAAAACGTGATCTCAATTTTTCCTTCATTATTGCACGCACTTTCATTGTTTTCCCACAAACACAACTAAGTACATCCAATCCTAATAAACACAACTTTGTCCACACACGGGATTTAACACTTGGGGCGGCATTTTTACATTATGTTATGTCCTAAGAATGTTAGATTGCATATTTTCCGTTATTTTTAATCTTATTATTTATTGAAATAAATAAAAACAGAGGACGGGCAGCAGCGGTCTCTTAGTAAATTGTGAGCGTTTTGCGATCCTCAAGCCACCTACCAAGCAATGGCATTATGGCGACTACCCCAATGTTGGTGAGGATTCGTGAGTCGGATTAGTGAGTGTGGTCCACCTGTTATGACCTACGGTGCCGAAACGTGGACACTTATAGTTGTCTCTTATTGTCTACAAGTTCCATGTCTATCAGTGAGCTATGCTTGGCATTTCTCTGACGAGGCCAAAGTTCAGTAGCGAATTTTACAAGTATGGGCTGTAAAATTTTTGCCCCCCTAACTCTAAAACTGTATCAGGCCTATTTTATTTTAGTAATTTAGCATTTTAGTAACAATTACATTTAAAAAAATGGATGTTTGTACAGAAATAGTAGCCCCAGGACACCAGACTTTAGACTTAGGGCCGACAAATTAAAAAATATATATTTAACTATCCATAACTTTACATACATTTGAGGTATTAATTTACCTAAAATCTGCCGCCCTATTCTCAAGCCTACACAGTCTGCTAGTAAATCTGCCCCTGCGGAAGGCTAACTTTTAATCCTATCGTATGACCTTTAATCAGCTCATATGATAAGCAGGGATACCGAAGACGGGTTAGAACCCGGGCCGGCCGCACCACTGAGTTCTTCAGAACTTACGTACGGATATACCACTGCTGGCTTTTCGGTGAAGGAAAACTTTGTGAGCAAACCTGCATATTTCCGGTGAAGAAATAGAATAGGCGAAGCCAAAGAATAGGCGATGGCGTATGTGAATCCGCCAACCTGCACTGGACCAGCCTAGTGGATATAGCCCAATCACCCTTCGAGAGTAGACTGATATCCCAGCAGTGGTATTTTTAAAGGCTGATACAGACAGAGATATTCTTAAAACGGGTGCCAGGGCGAAGCTCTGAAACGCAGCCAACCTTTAAATAAAACAACTAAGTTTCGTTTACGTCCTCAGATCAGAGCACGTGATGATAGTAACTGACTGGATCCACGAGCTGTCCACCGCCATGTTCACGGATCACCATCACTCGCGCGGCGACAACAAACCACCGACGCTACTCATCAACGGAGTCGGCCGGTTCAGGATCTTCAACGAGACCGACAAGCCGAAATATATGAGAGCTGCTAAGTTTAATGTCGAACAGGTAAATAACTTTTGTAGCAGAATGACGTGAAATGCGCATTCACGGAAAATAGTGGCACTTACTCCTTCCTTACTTTATTTCAGTGGCATCCAAAATTTTGATAGGATTCAATTTAATTACTACCAAAAAATATTTTGAACCGCTAACAAAAAAGCTCTCTTAAAAAAAAATATACTATATATTTTTCAAATTGTAATCAAAGACCAAACGTAGTAAATTATCACTAAATCTTAGCGAGAAAATACGTCATAAAAAATCACTGTAATTCCTATAGAATGTAGGCAAATAAAGTATAATGACGAGTCGACGAAGTGCTAAAAAGTAACTGCAACATAATATTATAGCAAATTATAGTGAACACTAGGTTTGGTTTTGTTTGAACTGCGACAAACAAAGCGCGAGCCGAGCGTTTTTTGGTGGTCATTTAATGGGTTAACAATTATAAGCTTGGAGTCATTTGCTTTAATAGGATATCAAGATATGCACAATACACCCCATGCGGGACGTCAGTGCAGGACTCATCGCCCCCATCTCGAATAAGGATATCAAGATGTAACGTTTTTGGTTGTAATTTCACATTAAAATGGGGTTTTAATTTTGGTGATTATTTACTATTTTTGGCAGGATAAACTGTTTTTTTTAAATAATATTTTACTATACTTTTACTATACTATATTTCACTTGATCAGTTAAAAATAAGTTAATTTTGAGCTATGTTTACTACCAGCGCAAACTTTCTCGCGGAGGTGAAAGTCGAATGGGCCTAAAGGGTAAACTCGGGTAAGCTGAAAAATCGAGTTCTATAAACTGTGTGGGACAGCACTACCCTCGTCATGCTCAAAATATTATTGCTTTTATGTCTAAGCTCTTTGGTCTTTATTTACTACAAACACTGCTCTTCAACCCACAACTATTAGATAGACAGCAATATTTTTACTTGGTGGTTAATTATAAAACTGGCAATTACTTCCTCCAGATATATTCGTGTTAACTGTTACTCATATTAATCAGATATTTATTTTTGCGCACTGTTGATACTGTCGTTGTTTATTCATCTTTACCGATTGTTTTGTTTCCAGGGCTACAAATACAGGTTTCGTGTGATTAACGCCGAGTTTCTCAACTGTCCCATAGAACTGTCAGTGGACGGTCATAATATTACTGTCATTGCCTCGGATGGATACGATCTGGAGCCCATTACAGGTGAGTGACATTCTTGCGCTGGCTTACGGACAGACCCAATGCAACAAAAAAACTAAAGGCGCAACACGCGAAAGCCTAAAAGAGGGCTTCAAGTCCATATTCTATCAGGCGCGGATTTAAAGATTCAGGGGCTCTAGATACAAAACGACGCTTACAGTTTTCAAGCCAAAAAATTACGTTGCTGGCGTTAATCTGGCGCAAAGCATGAGTATTGCCATTCAGTGCCACCGTGTTGTGTACGCTGGCAACAGCGAGCATTTGATATGTCTAGAGACAAAAATCGGACGCCCATCTCGTATGTATTTTGTTTGGTTGTAAAAGCACTGAAAAAAACACGCTTTTATAATTATTTGGTGAAAATGGGGCCCTTTAAATGTTGGGGTTTTTTGTCTCAGGCTTTTTGCTCTAGCGAAAAATCTAGGTATTCATTTTAATGTAACGCGAGCACAAATAGACTAACATACTGAGAGATGTGCAAAATGAACGCCGATGGTACGGACTATTTTCATAGCGTCATGGGCACAGATTGATCGATATAAGGGCTGGCTTCCCTGATTCTCGCTTTCTCGTTTGCACTTTGCCATATTGTGCGGTAGAAGGAAAAAAACTCCAAAAAATGTTTTCCCATCTCCTTCGCCAAAATAAAATAATAACATAAAGTTGTCAAGTTTCACGTAAACTTTGTATTGCCGACGTTACAATTTTAGTGTGCAAGGCAAAATTTAGGTACAGCTACAATATTTGCACCAATAACTATCAGACAAATCACCTTATTCACAATAAATTCGTTTATAAAGTATAACATAAATATAAAACCAATAATAAAAATAATATAAAACCTTGGAACTATTTATTGAGCTACTAGTTGATGCCCGCGACTTCGCACGCGATGCAAGCTCGGCCTTTGGCCTCGCTAAGCTCTTCATATAAACCTTGTGATTTTTTTCTGATACTTTTATAGTTATTCTGCTATTCGAGACGGAGACAAATCAAACAAATCGAAGAGTTAGTTAGTTATGTTAGTATAGTTAGTTTCTGTAGTCTGTTCGAACAAACCCGACTTTGTTTTATATATTAAGATTTTGCTACAAAGTTATATTCGCTTCGGATCGATGAAACAATTTTTAATAAATAAAGTATATTACTCCATAGATGAGTATCTAACAGATAAAAACATATAGCACTGTTACATAACTAAAGTTATGGTTATTGCTGTCCCTCTCTCTACTCTTCTACTTCTTTAGCTGGTACCCGACGGGGACCAAAATGTAAAACTACTAAGTACCAACATACATTGTGGAATGCTAAAATAAATATGAATATGAATATGGATCTCTAAACGGAGCTGTAGTTTGTGCTTCAGAGATCATTGTGAAGATTTTGATGCACTATCTATCCTAATCCTAACTTATATTATAAATGCGAAGGTAACTCTGTCTCTCTGTCTCTATGTCTGGATGTTTGTCGCGTTATCACGGCTAAACGGCTGTACGGATCCAGCTGTTTTTGCATATAAATAGCTTAAGGGTAGGAGATGGACATAGGCTACCTTTTTATTGGTCTACGCGAACAAAGTCACGGGTAACAGCTAGTAAAATATAACAGAAGCCTTTTCCAATAATCAACGCACAGACAAAACCTCTTATGATAGATACGTGAAATTTGGACCAAATATTCTTCAATAGTCTAGGTGAACAATTGCGTAGTGAACGGATTTTGCGAAATTCCACCTCTAAATGGGTGAAATAGACCCCCAATTTTTTTTTATGGAAATAAAAGCTTTTTTCATCCTAAGCCAATGAAACTCGGTTTGTGTACTGAGCATAAATAATAAAGAAACCCATGTCTAATTTTTCATTTTTTTTTTAAATTTTTTAAATTTTTCGAAAATCAACCCCTAAAGAGGGGTAACGGAGTATTTTCATTTAAATTACTGCAGCTTATGCGAGAGTAGCCGTGCCGGCAAGCTAGTTCTATAATACTTCCGTTAATCATAATGTTCCGAATTCAACGGAAAACTCTACCGTGCAATGAAATGGCAACCAATTTCAATTTCACCGCGATTTGCAAAACGTAAATGTTAGAACAATCCACGTTCCGTGAAATTCATTTCAGTCAACGTTCAAAAGCTCTGATGTTTGCATTGGAAATTGGATTCCACTAGAGAAATAGGACTTTCGCATGGTAAAACTACTCATTGGGAATGTAATGAGTTTATTTTATACGTAACTTTATAAGTATGCTGTAGTTAAATGTATCTTACGAGTGTGTTCACAGTTAACGTATGTATATACTAGACGTACAAAATTTATATAAAGCCGATTTAAAAAAAAATGTGGCGTCATTGTTTTGCTACAACTCTTCTGCAGAGTCCGCCTGGGGAAGTAACACCTTTACCAGTTATTCAACCGCCAAGTAGTAGTGTGCAAACATTACGTTCCGGATCGAAAGGCAATGCTCCCAGCGAGAATACTGGGCACAAAAGACATTTAACACCTAACATCGTGACGAGCGCAGTGTATTGCTGCGCGTGGTTTAAAACTGTTGTTGTTCAAACTTCTGGGTGGCACTGAATTGTTATGGGCAAGTGTGACGCTTAACATCAGGTGAGCGACTTGCTCACCTGGTGTGGTTTGCAAACTAGCCCGAACTTTTAAAAGTGCAACCTTTGGAAAGTCACATCTGGGTAGACGATGACGAGAAGTTTTTGAGGTGACGATGATCCAAACACTACATTGCGGGGATCATCATGTATTTAATGTTACCTTTGTTACAGCAACATCTTTGGTGACGTACGCGGGAGAACGTTACGACTTCATAGTGGAAGCTAATAACGAGATTGACAACTACTGGATACGCTACCGAGGTCTAATGGACTGCGATGAAATGTGAGTTTCTTCACTCTAATTTTCCTTCTTCTTAATTCATTAACTTCTTTCTGATCACGATCTTCTAGCTCTTTTTATATTCTACATATTTCTCTCTAGCTATTTAACGATTTTTCAAAAAAGATATTTATTTATTTATTTCATTAGTACGGTATTAAACCAATTACACTAACATTAATTATAATATTATTATTATTATTATTGTTAATTAGATACAAAAAGGCGTTAAGAATTAAACATTAAGTAATAATAATAATATAAAAATCCATGTCAAAAAAAAAAGTAGTCAAATTGATAAAAATACATATGAAGTGTCAAATATTAAATAAAAATAAAAAATAATGAAAAAGTAACAGATGTCGAGCTAAATACAATGTCAGAATAAAATTAAATTTATAAAGTGACAACATCCATACATCATTCTAGTTTTCTATACAAGATATATAGATAGATACGATTTACTGTTCATACCAGAAACGATATTAATAGGACAAAAAAAACTTAAAACTAGTGTAATAACTGGCGGCCTTATTGGTTAAAGCGATCACTTACAGGCAACCGTACAAAATTAAAGGCAAAACATGATCTGGTTGGCTCGGGCTATTTATGGTTGTAAGACACTTTCTCGGCAGGCCTGGCAGTGGTGCCGCTAGCCTTAGACGGGCCCTGTATCAAAATTTGTTGGGGGGCCCAATGAAAGGTTAAAGATTTTTCACAAAAGACAAAGTTCGGAGCCCCCGAAGTCCGGGGGCCACGTATCACTGATACAGGTCCCTTGAGGCTCGAAGCCTCGTATAATTGATTCGGCTGATGCGACGATAGCAAGGAGGCCTATGTTCAGCAGTGGACGTCTTCTGGCTGATAATGTAATGTAATGACGATAGCAACGCCCCTTTAGCCTGGTTAGCTTCATAAAATTGCGCTGACCACTCTCAAATTCAGATTATTTCGAAATCGAATCAAAATTCAGATATGTATTCTTATATTAATCTATATATTTTTCAGATTCACAAAAGCAAAACAAGTGGGAGTGTTGCACTACGAAGGTGCGATGGAGTCCGAACCCCCTGGAGATCCTACTTGGGAGGAACTGCATAACGAAGGATTGGTTAGTATAATAGACTATTTTTAATTAACTAACAACTCTCATGCATCTTCCCTACATCATACTTAACAACTTTAGATCAATTCAACTTCAACTAGTCTTATCTTCCAAAACAAAAAAACAATTCATTAAAATTACACTTTAGGGCTCTATATGACAATAAAATTAGATACCTACGCAATTTCAAATGAGAAGGAACGCAAGAGCTTAGGCGTACCGAAAAGCAGACATTTGCAAAAAAAAAAAACATGAACATTTGCAACAAAAACAAAAAAAAAACAACATCCACACCATAGAGTAATATAATATAGGATCCACAAAAACTTATTTTTTGGAGATAGCAAGAAAAAACATCTACAAAATTTAAAAAATAATATCATATTGTTTATTCCAGCAACTGAACGCCCTAAACAAAGGCGAGGAAGAAGACGAGACCATCAGCGTTGCTGAGATGAGATCACTTGAGGGACCCGACGACAGTCTAAAGGAGATTGCTGATTATCAATTTTACATAGCTTATGACTTCTATGCGAAGAACAACTCGCATTTTCATAGGTCGCCTTACTATGGGTGGTACCAAGGTAAGATCCCTTTAGATTTCATTTTTTTACTTCACCAAAAATGAGTGCGTATCGTATCGTTCCGCTCGTATCAGTTAGATAATCATAATTTATTTCTGTGTCATTTCAGTGCCCGAAAAGACGAATCGTCTGTACACACCTCAGCTGAACCACATTAGTATGAAGATGCCTTCCAGCCCCCTCCTCATAGCGCGACCTTCCACCGAGGGCTTCTGCAACTCCTCCTCAATAGACGACGACTGTAAGGCGGGCTACTGCGAGTGCCCCCACGTTCTATCAGTCAAACTAAATTCCGTCGTCGAAGTCATCATAGTGGACGAAGGAGTCACATTCGATGCAAACCATCCTTTCCACCTTCACGGACATTCCTTCAGAGTAGTTGGCCTTAGAAGATTAGCCACAAATACAACCATAGAAGAAATACAAGCTTTCGACAGAGCTGGACTTTTAAAAAGAAATCTAAAGAACCCACCTATTAAAGACACGGTGACCGTACCCGATGGGGGTTACACAGTTATAAGATTCAAAGCCGATAACCCTGGTTATTGGCTATTCCATTGTCATATAGAGTTTCACGTAGAAGTAGGCATGGCTTTAATATTTAAAGTCGGGGAGCATAAAGACATGGCTCCAGTTCCGAAAGATTTTCCCACCTGTGGTAGCTATGTACCAGATAACATGCTAGAATTAGCAACTACAGAAAAACCTAAGACCGATAATTCTGTCATTTCAATTTCACATTGGTGGCCCGTTGTAGTAGTAAATAATAACACAACTTCATCTGCCAACACTTTCAGTATTTCAAAGATCGTGATCTTGTGCTGTCTTTGCATATCAAAACTAAAAGGTACATAGCTTGAAAGTGAAGTCATTGTACTATTTATATCAAATATGGTATACGTTTTGTAAATATCATCGTATTGAATACGAATTTGTACTTACACGTAGAATTTAACTGATTGTGTGTAATTTCATTGTATTTATTTGGATCTTTATTGATCTATTATGCTTGTTTTAGACTTGTTGAATTAATAGTACTTACTTTGACTGTATTTTATTACCTTTTTGTTCCTTATTTTGAGTAAATTTAACTGTTATATTTGTGTTAACATCATATTTATATCGTCAAATGTGTTAAGATTAAGTGTGACCGTATTATGTATTGAGATTGTTTATCTGTGATTCAATTTCTAATGATTCGCTAAAATATAGGTTATGAACATTTTCAAAAAATGTTGTCTTTGTTTTATTCACGATGTTTGAAATGTCGCTGGTGATATGTGATATTACTTAGTTAAGTTAATTGTAGATATTATTTAAGCTAATTTAGTATTTTACAATGCAAAAAATCAAGTACATTATTGAAGCAAACACAATGTTTTTTATTTCCGCAGCACAAATATTTTTTCTTAATTGCTAGGATACCTTGATTCGTTAGGATAGATTTCGGATAGTTTTCTTCGATTGGGAAATGAAATTAACGTCATCAATCACTTTGACGTAGTTTTTGCAAAATAATGTTTTATTTTATTCTATATCAGCCTTTTAAACATCCCACTGCTGGGATATCAGCCTACCCTAGAAAGGTGATCAGGCCATATCCACCACGCTGGCCCAGTGCGTGTTGGCGGATTCACATACGCCATTGAATTACTTCTCAGGAAATATGCAGGTTTCCTCACGATGTTTTCCTTCACCGTAAAGCCAGTGGTATATCCGTACGTAAGTTCCAAAGAACTCATTGGTACGGGCCCGCCCGGGTTCGAACCCGCTACCTCACGAATGTAAGGCGAGCGTTCTCCCATTGAGCTACCACGACTTATTACTTCATAAAAAATGATACAAAAGGCGTCTACAGCATCAGATGCACTAAACCATCTAATACAAGTAGTTCTGTGGACGGTAGACGTCGCGAGCACAAACTTTTTGCACAATCGCAATTCTACAATTTCAGTTTTTTTTTGTCGTCGGCGGTTTTTTGGTTGTTGGGTTTTTGATTATTACCTTCAAAAAGACGTTTGCTAATTTGGCGTAAACTTTCGGTACTCGGTACTACATGAATATTCGCAAGTGTACAGGACGATATAGCGAGCAGTCAGCATTAGATATAGTTGGCTAATTTTACCCTTAAAGTTAACAAATTGGTTAAGTTGCGTAGTATTTAAATCTGAGATAGTATTAACTAAGTTTTTATGGGAGATATTTATCTTTTTTTTACATCCAGAATGAATCGTATAAATTGTATGTATTACACAAATTAATGTCTGGCAAATTAAAGTCCGGAAGACGAAGCGTAGGCAGGCCTCCCACTAGATGGACCAACGACATTGTGAAAGTCGCGGGCAACCGGTGGATGCAAGTGGCACATTATCGGTCGGTGTGGCGGTCTAAGGGGGAGGCCAATGTTCAGCAGTGGACGTCTTCTGGCTGATAATGTAATGTAATGTAAATTAAAGTCACCGAAAACATAAAAGCATTGAATCTCGTTTTCATTCAATACTAATTTTAAGTATTCAACGTATAACTCATATACATCATGGGTGGTCCAAGGTGATATGTATACTACTCCTGCTCTATGGTAGTGTAAAGGGTCAGAAGTGGCCAATTGGAGTGTGTTCCTTTTAAATATGAGAATTAAGACACGCATATTGGAATAATGGTAATTTTAAGCGTCCGTAGAACTGCGATAAAAAAAGTAGAGAAGTGAATATCACCATTACTTTTATCGGTCAGTTTTCATGTGCCATAATCCCGTAAATTCGATTATTGGTTACTGTGGGATTATTGATGATCATTCGGTATTTAGAAGGCAGTGGCTAGTTCTTTATACGTGCGAATCTCCTAAATACATAAAGTAACGTAGTTTTTAGAAGATTCTTGTGGTATTATTTAAAAATTATTAATTTTGTTGATCTCGTTTGTCATCTGAAAGCGAAATTAGACGGTTCATCCGAAGTGATTCACATTTAGTGAATGATGAACACTGAATGAATTCTTCTATTTAGGTACACGTTAAATGCAAAGTGAACGTAAAGTCAAGCATTTTCCAATTTTCCATTCATTTTCTCACAATGTCGAGGAGACAAGTCGATGATGACCGATACCGATGAAAGCGTCCGGGTGGTTCGTGATTTTCATCTAAAAGGCACATCAATAGTGGCAGATGAAACGTCTTACATACTTGTAAAATATCGAATGGATGTATTAAGGCTCTAGTTGAGTTTTGGCGGGAAAACAAAGAAGTCCCGTCGCGTCTATTATTTTCAAAAACTTGAGTTATTTCAATTCTCAATGTGTAAAACGGTGGATTTTCATTCATTAGGGTGTTCGTGAACATGCACGATTGTTGGTAATTAGTGTGAAGTCGTGAAACGTAAATGGTACATAGGTACCTATATGATTCTGAAAAGAGATGTTCAAAAAATGTATGGAAGCTGGTACTAAAATAATTGAAAGTTTGCATCAAGATATTCGTTATATGTGATGAAAGGGCATATTTTTCTGATAATGACAAGGTTGCCATAATCCCCACGCTTGGCAAGTTGCCTGGAGATCACAGAATGGTAAGCGTTTACTAAAAGGACGCTGCTGCCCGTCCTGGTGGCTCTGGTCGTAATTTTAGGACATACCCGAGCTTTGAAACAGTAACCCCCGAATACTGAAACGTTTGTTAACTTTGACGACATATTAAGTCTATTTCTGCCTTTGTCATTTGCTTAGTGCCAGACAAAGGCAGTATTAGAATTCATCAGTTGTCAAAGTTAATAAACGTTTCAGTATTTGGAGGTAATCAGGTAAGTGATAATTTTATTCGTTCACAGTATTCTTTTGCACCATCATAACCAAGGACTAGACCGGGTAAAAAGTGTTCCCGGAGATCATGGTTTGCCGGACAAGCAAATCAATAAACTCAAAAAACCTTATACATATATAAACTTTTGTTTTTTTATGCCATTTGCTAAATCTATTTTTTTTTAAACTGCTATTTAGTTCATACATTTCATTCAAGTCAATAAGTCAGACACCACGCAGATGCGCGAAACGAATCACATCGCGTCTTGGGTTCACTTCACTCGTCATAAGTTTGTCAGTCCAGTCTCTTGCGTGCCTAAGTTCGACCCCTTTTTTTGAATGTATGCAAGAGTTTTGTGTATATGTGTTATTGGCACGATTTTTGTTAATATATTGACACAGATCACACTAGATACCGCATTACGAGATTCGTTGATCCTACAAAAAGGACGCCGGTCGCGGGGAGTGCGACGAAGCGTTCTCATTGGTTATCTCAAGGTAACGCCTACTCGCGCCTAACAATCAACCAATCAGAGTAATTTCTTATAAGACTTATAAGAACTTATAAGAATAAGACTGATGCGTGGTGCGCTTCGAGCGTCCCGAATGCAGAATCTAGGGTGTGATCTGTGTATATTGAGTATGCTTATATTATGCGTCTGTGACAAATTCATTATCAGCCACTTCCGCTTCTAACATCATCTCTGTCAAAATATCTCTGTCAAAATTATAAGCTCACTACCTGCGCCCCGCGGTTTCACCCGCCATTCTCCAGAAACCGAATATTTTCCGTGATAAAAGGTAGCCTATGTATTAAATCAGTGTGTAAGCTGCCTCCATACCAAGTTTCATTCAAATCCGTTCAGCTGTTACAGAGTTGAACGGGAATAAGCACACTTACATATCTACGCACAAACATACTTACACATTTACACAGAAACTTTCGCATTTATAACATTAGTGTGATATGAGTTCGACAGAATTGACATAATATAGAGTTTGCCTAATTATTTAGCTTTAAGCATAGTTTAATTTGTCAAAGTGACTTGTCTATAACATTCAACGTTATTTATGGCCCATAAATATTTCTGATTTCTGATATTTTCGTAATATACGGACAATCTATCCATATTCAGTCAGTCATCAATAAATAAAACAGATTAAATATATGTCGATTGTAGAAAAAGTTGCTCAAAAACATTATGTACAATGACACGTAGATATCACATCAAAAGTTTGGTATGGATGCAGAAGCGTAGCGTGCCTTGGCGGGGCCCCGTATAAAAATTTGTTTGGGGGCCCTTAAGAAGGGTAAAGATTTCTCACAAAAGAAAAAAAATATTTGCACAAAATTAAAAGATATATTTATTCATCGTAATTATCTATCTGTCACTTTTTCCAAAATTTTTACAAACAATTCGAATTAAATATACACTCTCCTTGCCTTTTTTTCGAAAAACTGATTTATTAAATCATTTATAGCTGATGATGACTTTAGTTTTTCTAAAGTTTCTGCCTCTATGGACAATAGTGACAGGTCTGACAGGCGTTCCTGTCCCATCGAAGTTCTTAGGTAATTTTTTATCAGTTTTAATTTTGAAAAACTTCTTTCAGCAGTTGCGGTTGTAACTAGAAGGGTCAAGAATAAAAAGCATGCTCCGGAAAACTGGATGCAAGACTATTGAATTTTATCAGCAATAATTCAATGAGTTTCTTAATGGAATGAATTTTTGAATTTCAGATTTTAAGCATGTTTTTAGAGCATTTAATTGATCATAAAGATTAACTGAGATGTCTTTACTGTATTTAGCCGACAGTTTAAAGCGTTTAATATCTGTTTACTTTTTTTTTTTCGTAGCTCCGCTGGGATAATCTTTTTTCCTTTCACTCATTGTTTTTTACAAATCGCTACTAATACTACTAAACCAGGAGAACAATTACAAATACAAATACTTTATTTGGGTACAAATGAATTTAACACAAAAAAATATTGATTGAATCCACTGGCTCCGAACTGGCTATTGTGTTTCGGGAACCAGTGGCTTCTCCCATTGGTTCATATAAGTACTATGGTTACCCTAAAACAACAAAAGAATTTTATTTAATTGAATTTATATAATTATAAACGGTGTAAATTGTTTGTATTGTATTACAATGTAATGCACAATTAAATAAAACGCGTCAATAAACACTGCTCTCCGTGGTTTATCATCGTATCGTATGTACATCGACTATTGTGGGATTCCCCTGTTGAAGTAAATGACAAACGCGGAAATCCCGCAGCCCGCAAAACCGATGTAGAGTGCTGCAAAGTTTTGAACGTACGTTTTACGCGGGAAAAAAAGAAATTGCTTTTTTTGACTTTTGTCATCACTGACAAAAAAAAAATTGGGTAGTTTTTATTCTTTTTTGCTTACGCACGTTGGGGGCCTTCGAGGCGCGGGTGCCCCGTATAATTGATACGGCAGATACGGCTGTAGCTACGCCCCTGTATGGAGATAGGTCATTCCTTGGATTAGCACATAAGCTACTTTCATTCCAAAAAAATTAACCGTTCCTGTGGAATAGCGGATGAAACTGCGGGGCGCAGCTAGTAATTCATAATAATTATAGATTACTAGCTGTTACCCGCGACTTCGCTCGCGTGGACCTACAAAAAAATAAAGGAAGTAGGCTATGTCCGTCTCCGATCCTTAAGCTATACGCAAAAATTCAATTACGTTAAGCCGCTTAGCCGCGATAACGCGACAAGCACATAGACAGAGAGACAGAGAGACAAAAACAGAGAAAGATATGCAGAGAGACAGATAGACAGAGATAATTGTTCCCTCTACGTCGCTTCCCATGATGTCGCTCTGCGCCTCTAGATCAGTCCCACTACGCCGCCGTAACTCTCCTACATGATGCTTCCCACCACGCCGCTCCCGCCTCTAAGGTAGTCCCATAACGTCACTCGTTCACTTAAAGGGCCATCCTTTCGCAGAAAACTCTGGAATCATGAATTTAGTTTTTTTATTACGTAGCCAGAAAAGAGACAGAGAAATATATAGACAAATAGTCAGAGAGACAGAAACAGAGGGACAGATATACAGAGAGACAGATAAAGAGACTGAGAGACAAATAGACAGATAGTCAGAGAAACAGAGAGACAGAAACAGAGAGACAGATATACAGAGAGACAGATAAAGAGACAGAGAGACAAATAGATAGATAGTCACAGAAACAGAGAGACAGATATACAGAGAGATAGATATAGAGACAGAGAGACAAAAAGACAGATAGTCAGAGAAACAGAGAGACAGATAAAGAGACAGAGAGACAGGGTAACTTCGGCATTTATAATATTAGTTAGTTTAAACGACTACAAAGTACTAAATCGGGTTTGTGGCGACATCGCCATGAGATAAAATGCTTACATATTTGGCGTCTAACTATATTCCCAATTTGTTCCGCGTTCTGTTTGACGTAATAGGATATTAACAGTGATAAAATATGTACCTATAAAATGCATGGGTTATAAATTAGGTCATTCCTTGTTTAGCTGACCCACTTAGTAGTACTTCTAATCTCTTAGTCTAACATTAATGTTAGTCAGCCTCTACGAATTTACTAACTTTAAGTGATTTAATTAGCTTAAGGTAAGCTCCAGGTTCCTGCAGGAATATTTTTATATTTTATTTTAAGAGCTCGATTCCCTAATTAGACTATCTTGTTCGTGCTTTTAAAACATTTTATTAATTTAATTATTGAAATTATTTATTCAGGCAAATAAAATGAGTTAAATCATGTCAAGAAGTCAATTTCGCCCAAAGGTTGAGCATTGCAATACAACGTGGTAATGGGGCCAGCATTTTGGGAACAATTCCCAGTGGTAGCGGTCTTTTAGATTAGTTGATTTTATTTAAATTATGTTTCTTTTATTTTGTGTATTATGTTATTTAATTAGTTACTTTTTATTAACAAATTCCATAAGTAAATTTTACCGTTATTTTTTATTGACTTATAAATTTAAATTTGATAAGTAACTTAAATAACATTAAATAATAAATAAATTTAAACATGCTGAAATTATGCACAACGATAGTCTAAGTACTTTTTTTCTTAATAGAAAAAGTAATTAGGAATAAGGAAAAAGGAAAAGTTATTAATATAAAAAAATAAATCACTGCGAATTTAAAAAAATAAAGTGTTATTTTTAGAACGCCTGCAAGCAATGTTTTTAACCAATTTTAATGTTTTTTTAATATTTTCTACTATGATATAGATGAAGGAAAAATTTAACATTTCGAGTTTTTTTACTTTCCTTATGGCTGTGACCGCCGGGAACGCAATTTTTAACTTCTTGATATTTTTTTTATATTCTTTCAGAATGAAGATGAATTATTTTCATCCAGCGGTATTAATTATCTTTCTTAGTAAGTATTGCTTGAGTTTTTCTCTGTTCTATAATAATAAGTTATACCAAAGATTAGTTATACCAAGGTTAAGCTATGTAATTTTTTGAACTAAAAGCGACCAAGCATTTCTGATATTTTTAACCGACTGTTTCACACTTTGCTTACATAGATTTAAAGATCGGTATGACAATATGAGCTGTAAGTCAGACAGATCAGAACCTGACGCCTTCATATTGAATAGATATGCAATATGAATAAACTGCATCCGTGATATTACAGGGATGCAGTTTAATGACTTTTTGCTATTGATAAACCTCCAGAAATCTTTAATATCCTTATCTAAAGAATCTTCAGTTAATGTAATGTAACTATTGTAACAGGTGTCAACGAGCGACTTACGTTTGGCTCTATAGTGCGAGAATTGATCATAGTCAAGAGGATTACGAAATCTTTTAAAGAGCCTATTATTCTTGTTACATTTCTGCATGTTATTTAGTGCGGGGCTAAACCAAACCGGATATTTGATATCATTCCTTTTTGACATGGAAACTTGATACTGATTGAAACTTTGATACTTATTATAATACACTTGAGAATAGTATACAATTCTTGCAAATCCACAGTCACATCAGATGACGATAGGATAGAATGCCACTCCACTTTCGATAACTCAGCACATACTTCACTGTACTTAATAACATAACATAATAATAACATAATAATAATCTTTATTCACTATAGACAACTTATGTACATAATATTAACTTCAGATGCCATGGGCTAAAATAGGCTATAAATATTGAGTGGCTGCTGCCGAGCTAGGTTTACACCTGTATTTCGGCAGGCAGCTTACTTCCCTGTGTAGATGGATAGCTGTCAGCCGTACGACAAACGAGTGTACTAATAACAAATTGTAGGTACATGAATATAGATTTCAAAATATAAAAGTATATATTTATCTTAATAAAAAGTTTGGTGTAGTGTGACCTCTCTTACACTGACAAAAGTTGTTATGGTTGTGTTTTCCTATATTTATTACTTAAATGGAATCAACTATTTTGTCGAGCGAGGTGTCGTTGGATGGTGTCGTTCAATATTCTTAAATAATATTTGTTTCTTTTAGGCATTCGTACTTCAGATGTCAATGCAGCAGAGCCATTACCTTTGGAAAGGCTCTGGTTATCTAAAAGTTCAACCATATCATATGAACTAAGTAGCTTCGAGCCTCAATTAGATGAAGAACTAGATGAGAAAGACCCTTGCTATAGAAAGTGCGATGGCATACCCATGACATGCTACTACCACTTTCACGTGGAGTGGTATCAGAGTATGAGCAAGGCGTGTTTCAACTGCCCCTTTAATATCAATGACTGCGAAAGAAAGGATTGTGTAGTAGCAAATGGGGCCAGTAGAACTATTACAGTCGTCAATAGGAAGATGCCGGGACCTTCGATTGAGGTAAGTTTTTGTTTAATCTTTCAGTACTTCTTTACAATGTTTTATTATATCAGCCCGATCTGTTCTATTGCTGGACAAAGGCCTCTCTTCCCTATTTCCATGTCCGTCTATCTTGAAACGTGACATGGCTCTGCGCCTTGGTCGGCCTGCCGGATGTTTAACATGCAGGGTAATTTTAATTATCATAAGCCTAGTTCCTTGCGTCGTACCTGACTACTTTAGTTCCATGACTTTTTTTTTTTTTTTTTCAAAACAAAAACATTTATTTAAGGGATTTAGATATAGTAAAATTACGCGGCTAGAAGCTTAGGAGCTGACATCCAGAAATACAAAGATAAAAAGGTTCCATTAAGGTTAAAAAGGTGACTGCCCCGGTGGCTCAGTTGGTAGTGAACCTACGTTCTGTGCTTGGGGGCGTGGGTTCGATTCCCATCTAGGACAAACATTTATGTGATGAATATTTGTGTTTGTTCTATGTCAGGGTGTTAATATCTATATAAGTATGTATTTAAAAAATATCTATGTACGTATATCAGTCTCTGGCAGCCATATTACAAGCTTTGCTTAGTTTGGGGTCAGATGACCGTGTGTGCAATAATGTCCCAGATATTTATTTATTTTTTATTTATTTATTCAAAAACTTTTTTGTCAAATGTATTTTTGTGAAAAGTCTTGGAAGAAATGTTGTTGTTATGTATGGTGTAGGGAAGCTGCCTGCCAGATTATTGGTAATTTAAAATAACTCCTCTATTAACTCTCTATTCATTGTCTCTTTAACAATTCAGATAGTTGAGTATGAGCATGGCTTATCTTTTAGGTATTACTTGTTGCTAATATAATTAAACTAATTTATGATGTGCCGATACAGCCTGTTTCGTTCTGTTCTATATAGTTACTAGCCAGACACTCGTTATCTTTATGAAAAACTTTTAATACGAGACTGAAAGACTAACCCACGAATATTGAAACGCTTGTTAACTTTGACAACAGATTAATTCTAATGCTGCCTTTGTCTGGCACTAAGCAAATGAGAAAGACTTAATCTGTGGTCAAAGTTAACAAACGTTTCAGTATTCGGAGGTAAAACGTTTGAATTAATAGAAGCAGAGATGGATTCAAGAATAACATTTTTTTCTAGGTGTGCCAAAACGATAAGATCATTGTGAATGTGACAAACGATCTGATGGCGTCAGGAACTACCATCCACTGGCACGGCATGCACCAGAAGGATACACCATACATGGACGGAGTTCCCTTCGTCACGCAGTGTCCTATTCAACCCGAGAGCACGTTCACGTATGGATATTTTTGTTCAGGAACAGGAACAGCTGAGGACCAGAGGCGGGCTGGGCTGAGGCGTGTTTTGTGATGAAGCACAGGATTTCTCTTTCCCCCTATTTTACTGCCAAGAACATAACTAACGACTACAACTAACATAATATACCAAGCTATCTTTTTTATGCAACTGACTGAGCTGTGACGAGACAAGCAAATCGTTCGGCTGATGGTAAGCGTCTGTCCCGCATCAGCCTTTAAACATGGCATGCCTGGAATACCCTCGATCCCCTCGAAGACCTCGAAGGGCCCTCGAAGGATGATATTGTGAGGGGGAGTTTGAGTAATAGGTGAACCTACGCCAAAAACCAGCCCCCGTGACCCTTCGGGAGCACGCTGAGCGTACCCCTATTGCAAAACTTGTTTTTCCTTATGTTTCCATGTCCATTTTTTTGTTTTGTTTTTGGCAATAAATTTATTATTATTCTTCTTAGGCCATATCCAGCACGCTGGCTCAGTGCGGGTTGGTGGAAAGCGTCTAGCTTGCCCATAGCAGTTGCCGATTGAAGCACTCAGGATTTTAAATTTCAACCGTTCAAATCTGCACTTGTCATCTTGAGATATAAGAAGTTAAATCTCTGTATGCCCATGCAGTAAATCATTACTGCATGGGCATACAGAGATTTAACTTCTAAAGTGTGTGTTCTTTTAAGTGTTTCCAGCATCAGCTGGAAACACTGTCCTTTAACAGTAATGTTTGCACAATAATGCTTGGTGGTTGAATAACTGGCAAAGGTGTAGTACTTCCAAAGACAACCATTGCAAACGAGCTCATCCACTGCATGTAAAAGATGGTATTAATTTCTCCAAAGTTCTCAAAAACTACTTACAGGTTTACAGGTGTAAACGTAGCTCGGCAGCAGCCACTCAATACTTATAGCCTATTTTAGCCCGTGGCATCTGAAGTTAATATTATGTACATAAATTGTCTATGTATGTATATATCTATAATTCACTTTCTTTGTCTTTATCTGTGTGCATAAATGTTGTATACTTCCCTGTTTTTAATGGTTATTTATTATTTATAACTAAATTTATTATATTCCCTTAATGTTTTCCCCCCTTCTATTTTGGTAGCAGTCCCGTGCGTCTCAGACGGTCAGTGCTGAAAATCAGCGCTGCGGAGAAATCCGCAGCATTATCGCTGAGCACTGACCTTTTTTGTCGCACTGGACACTACAGCGACAACTGAACATAATTATATGTATATTATTCTTTCCCATCATTATAATTTATTTATTTTGTGAAGTTGGTGTTGTAGTGTTTTTTGCGTAAAATAAATGTTTTTCTTTCTTTCTTTCTTTCTATACTGAATAAAGATTATTACTTTATCGTTCACAGATATAAGTTCAATGCAGTTCAATCTGGGACCTACTTCTGGCACTCACACATTGGCTTGCAACGTGGAGACGGTGTCTCTGGTGCCCTGATTATCAGACCACTTAGCAACGTGACGCATATAGACGCACATAGACGCCTTTATGATTTTGACAGGTATGTTTGCCTTCAATCCACCTGCAAATCTGTTACAAAAGAAAAAGGATTGAGAAAGAATGCTAAAACTCTTACCTTAGGCACTTTTTACCCAACTACCCAAGAAATAGGTAATATTTTTAGGTTATGTCCTTTTTTCTGTTTGTAAGGTAGCTCTAAAGACTTCGGGGGGTCGTACCCTTTGTGAAGTTTTAAAATATTTTGGCAACTATTACTGATCTATCTATATATATATAAATGAATTACCGTTCGTTACTCTCGCTAAAACTTAAAAACTGCTGGACCGATTTGGATAATTTTTAATTTTTACCTGACTGCCCAAGAAGAAGGGTAATGTTTTTGGAGTGTATGTAAGTATGTGGGTATGTAATTATGTAAGTAAAATAGAAAGCCTAGATCGATGTATACCCAAAAGAATAATAAAATTTGAAATAAATAAAAAATATAATGGTTTACGCTCGGTATTAGGACATCCTGTACAAATAAACGACTGCTAAAACCTATTGTGACACATTTTAAACACCCTAATCTAACAAAATATTATAAATCATACAAAAAATTACTACAGCAAACAGTTACTAAATCAAAACGAAACCAATACATACGTGAAATAAATAACTCTGAAAACAAAACTAAATGCCTGTGGAAAATAATAAAAGAGCGTACCAAAAAATTCATAAAAAAACAACAACAAGTATGAAACTTAAAATTAATAATAACGTAATCTCTGACCCCGCCAGATAGCAAATGTTTTCAAACTGCATTTCGCGACTGTAGGTCCACAAAGTGCGAGCGGTGGCGGGACCGGCGCCGGCGGCGGCACGTGCACGCCCACCTCTCAAACGCTCTGATACCACAATGTTTCTTTTCTTAGCCCGGCAGAACCGTGCGAAATATATTTAATTATTTAATTTAATTTAATTATGTAATGACTTTATACGTAATTGACCTAGATAAGAATTATATTTTTTTATGTTTTTGACTTACACTATTGAATTAGGAATTTCCTGTAATTTGCCTGAATAAATGAATAAATATTTATCTCTTTATAAAAAACCTGAAAAGCAAATATAGCTACGGTGTGGATGAACTATCACCAATATTAATAAAAAACTGCGCTAATCAACTAACCTTATCTTACTACCTACTAATTAACCAATCATTCATTGAAGGAACGTTACCTTACTTTTAATAAGACTTATATAATTAAACCAGTGCAAAAAATAAACAACTGCTAAAACCACATTTTAACACCCTAATTTAATAAAATATTATAAATCATACAAAAAATTACCACAGGAAACAGTTACTAAATCAAAACGAAACATACGTGAAATAAATAACTCGGAAAACAAAACTAAATGCACGTGGAAAATATTAAATGAGCGTATCAAAAAATTAAAAAAAAAAAACAAAAACAAGTATGAAACTTAAAATTAATAATGACGTAATCTCTGACCCCCGCCAGATAGCAAATGTTTTCAACATGCATTTCGGGTCTGTAGGTGCACAATGTGCGAGCGGAGGCGGGACCGGCGCCGGCGGCGGCACGTGCACGCCCACCTCTCAAACGCTCTGATAACACTTTGTTTCTTAGCCCGGCAGAACCGCGCGAAATAAAAAAAAACCTGAAAAGTAAATATAGCTACGGTGTGGACGAACTACCACTAATATTAACTAGTAGTTCGCCGCGAACTGAGACCTCGCGACCCCTATATCTTCACAACCCCTGGACCGATTCAGCTCATATTCAAACTTAAAAATTATATTGAAATGCCTACAAAAATTCATGAAGATCTGATCAACGGTTCGCAAGTTATCATCGGACAAATATACACACAAACATACATACAAATGCCGATTTGTGCCAGTAAACTCTGAGATCTTCGCTTCGCTCGGTCAATAAAAAACTAATTAACCAATCATTCATTGAAGGAACGTTTCCTGACTTTTTAAAGACCTCTATAATCAAAACAGTGCATAAAATTTGCGTTTGTATTTCCGAGTAACTACAACATGGAGTTCTTCAGAAGGGCTGTTAATAGAGTCTTAAAAGGTCGGCAGCGTATCTGTGATGCCCATAGACGACGACAGGTATCCATAGACGACGGTGATCGCTTACCATCAGGCGGCCCATCATGTAATTGTAGTTGTTAAAAAGATCAGTTTCCTCACATGATGGGGTACAGCGAATTATTTTTTTACTCCCTCTTTACATGTATATGTACCTTTATTTTACAAAAAAATTAAAGGTCTATACTTAGACTATCGTCGTGCAAAATTTTATGCTAGTAAGTTTAAAACTTTGTAAGTTATGAGGCTGTGAAGGATTCAGACAGACAGACGGACATGACGAACTTATAAGGGTCCCTTTTAGTACTACGGAACCCTAAAAAGACCCGACTGCATGATAACTATACACTAAAAATATGTAAACAAGGCGTATTTAAAATGAAATTATGAAATTTACTCTCAAATCCATGAGAGAAAATGTACCAAAGGACACTTAAAATTACATGTTATAAGATCAAAACATGCAGTCGGAAACTACAAATATTTCACGACTAGCTTATGTCCGCGACTTCGCCCGCGTTGTTCTAGTAAAATTAAAGTTAAAATTCCCGGCCCAGCAGATTTTCGGGGGATGAATTTAAATTTCTGGATGTTAGTTGTCCTGACACACAGATGAACTATTCAACTGTATCCTGACACAAGGAAGCTTAGGAGAATGTCCAGAGTTGTTTTCCCGTTTAGCTGCTCTATGAAGTACCTAAGTTTTCATTAAAATAAATGCAATCTGCATCAGCCTTTTAACATCCCACTGCTGGGATATAGCAAAGCCATGGAGGGTGTTTGGGCCATATCCACCACCCTGGCCCAGTGCGGGGTTGCGGATTCATATACGTCTTCGAATTGTTACGGGATAGATGTTTTGTATGTGTGTATGTATTTTTTATGCGTTTCCATATTGCCTGCTGTAGCCTAAATGGTTTGACAGATTTTGTCAAGTGAGTCTCAATTAGCTACATTTCGTGGTCGGGTTTCTTTTGACCGAGCGAAGTCTCAGAGTTTACTGGGACAAATCGGCATTTGTATGTCTGTTTGTATGTTTGTGATTATATTTGACCGATGATAACTTGCGAACCGTTGATTCGATCTTCATGAAATTTTGTAGGCAAGTAGTTGATTTCAGTAGAATTTTTAAGTTCGAATATGAGCTGAATCGGTCCAGGGGTTGTGAAGATATAGGGGTCGCGTGGTCTCAGTTCGGTGCTAACTACTAGTTTATAATACTTGTTATAGATCAGAGCACGTTATTCAAGTAACTGACTGGAGCAAGCAGATGTCTTTGAATATGTTTACGGATCACTACCATTCTACGGGTGACATGTCCCCTTCAGCTCTGTTGATCAACGGACGCGGAAGATTTCAAATAAAAAACGAAACTACGACGACCACGACGAACGCGCCGAGATTCAGAGTGATGCAGGTAAGAATCACACTAATATTATAATAGCGAAAGTTTGTGCGTATGTGTTTAAGTATGTGAGTTGGTACGTAAGTATGTACATGTCAGGTCACAGATCACAGGTCTCTGGTCTCTGGTCTCTGGTCTCCGGTCTCTGGCCTCTGGCCACGGTTTCTCGTCTCTGGTCTCAAGTCTCTAGTCTCAAGTCTCAATTCTGAAGTCTCAAGTCTAAAGTCTCAAATATCAAATCTAAAATCCCTAATCGCTAATCTGATATTTCAAATTGAAATATCAATTTTATTTATTTTTATCTATGCTTATTAGAAGCGGGAGGCATCCATAATTACATGGGAGGTATTCATATGTGTACGTTCGTATACAGACGTACGCTTACTTTAAGTACTTAGGTGGTGCTACCATGCGTAATGATATTGCAAGGATCTGTATGATGCTTCGTCTAAGTGATATTGCTACGAATAACCAAATACGAACATTAAAAAAAAAAGATAAATGGCAATAATTAAATTCAGTCTGTACTTTTTTTTTTCTCTTAAATTTTGGCTTCACACGTTGTGTATATAGCTCAAGTTTTGTAATATTTGAAGTGAAGTAAAGTATTTTACAATTAAAACAAGTCTCAGCCATAGTGTAAGTCAAGTAAAGTAAGCTTCGGTCAAGTCCAAGTCACACCCCAGTAAAGTAGTGGACACTTTACTAAAGGTTTCTATGGAGTTTTGGAAACAACACGAAAAGTCACGTTTCACGACATTATACTATTCACCAACACTCATGCACAGTTACGAACACTAAATAAATAAAAATCCACAATTTTTACACATTAACACTCGAAATAACACAAGTTTTGGAAAATAATACAATGACGCGACATGACTTCTTCACGGTCCCGCCAAAACCAGTCTGTACTATATTGTAGTAAATGGTACAATATTATTGTCCGGATCAAAAACAGCGCGTACATGACTTACTAGACGAGGTTTGCATGATACATAATTGGCCCTTTTCGAGCAGGTGGTGTATAAAGATTTATTGTTGTATTTTTTTTCATATTATTATTCAATTACAGGGTTATAACTATCGGTTTCGACTGATAAATGCACAGTTTTACTTTTGTCCCGTGGAGTTGACGGTGGATGGACATGACATGACAGTGATTGCTTCAGATGGGAACGACTTGGAACCTATTACCGGTAATAATATAATGCAAAAAAAAAGTAATTGGCTTTATATTTGCGTTGTTTAAAAAAGTTTCATAGTCAAAATAATATTTTTTTCTAGTTGTTACTTCGTTCGCATGGACATAAAAAATATCATATATCCGTATCATATGTACATCGGCTATCTCGCGTTGTACTTCAATAAAAATATCGTTACAGTTTTAATTTTACATTTATTACATATAGTATAATTTTTTTTTTCAGTAAGGTCTTTGGTGTCGTACGCTGGAGAGCGTTTCGACTTCATCATTAAAGCTGACAAAAAAGTTGATAACTACTGGATCAGAATCCGTGGTCTCATGAACTGCGCCAAGTGAGTAGCAATTTTTTTCGTTTGGTTTTATGTTAGTTGCAGTTTGCCGCAATATTATTTACTTCAAAAATGATTCTTGTTATTTTTTTTGTTATGGAATAGTTAATCAGTGGGTACGCCAAACATTCTGATCTGTTATTTTATAAAGTTATTATATATATTTATTTCTTACTTCGCTTATTTCTGTGCAGTTCAAGCGAAGTAAGACAAGTCGCGGTATTACACTACTGTGGCGCTAAGCACGCCGAGCCTGATGGAGAACTCAAATGGGAGCCACGTGTACATCACGAATTGGTATGTGCAAGCTTATAATAATTTTCACCAGTTTCAAATATTTAAAGACGTTTTGAACACGCTATTGATTCTCAATATGGGAAGAACAACCATTCTTGTAGTGCAACTGGTTGTGTATTTTATCATTCGAAATTAAGTATCGTCCTAATCGTAATCGTAACCTCGTTACTAATGTTAGAATTCAGAGGAATATCGCCGCAGTCATATCAGGACCAAGAAATCTTCGAAGTATAAAAATGAATACGTTCGTCTCAAGGAAAAAACTTTGCCTGCGCGATTTAGAACTACGCCCTACATTACAACTGTCAGTCCGTACAAAATGCACAAAAAAGGATCAACGCCATCTAGCGAACTATAGGAAGTAACTTAGTCTTTCTTTCTGGGTGAATGTCGCGTTTATTAATGATAATCACCAATAAGCCAAAGACTCAAAAAAGGACCAAAGAAAACAACCTTTTTAACTTACATAAGAACGATAACTTGGCGGATTACCCGCGTTTTATTTTTGTTGATTACCACAGTTTTTATTATAGGCGGTTGATATTATCAATACATTAGTGAGGAATTATATAGCTTCAGTGAATTATAGAGAAATTACAAACTCACCAAAAAGTCAAAACTATAAATTTTTATTTTTTTTCTTCTAGGAATTAAACACCGAGAATCAGGGCGAGGAGCAGAGTGTCACGCAGACTATTTCAAAACTCCGGTCTAATTACCGCTCAGTTCCCGACGATGACACCCTCAAACAAATTCCCGACCAAAAGTTCTACGTAGCCTACGACTTGCATATTAAGAACAACACTTCTTTCAATAAAGCTCCCTTCTACGATCATAATCGAGGTTAGTTTTGGTATTTACCCATAAATTTGGCTTTCATCGTCATCATCATCAACAGCCTGAAGACATCCACTGCTGGACAAAGGCCTCCCTCTTAGACCGCCACAGTGAACGAAAATTTGCAACTTGCATCCGCCTGTTACCCGCGACCTTCAATATGTCGTCAGTCTACCTAGTGGGAGGCATACCCTATGTTGCGTCTTCCAGCTCGTGGTTGCCACTCAAGAATCTTTCTAACCTACCGGTTATCGGTTCTTCGAGCGATGTGACGTGCCTATTGTCACTTCAGCTTGCATGCCCTGAGAGCTATGTCGGTGACTTTGGTTCTTCGGCGAATATCCTCGTTCCGGATCTTATTGCGCAAAGGAACTCCGAGCATTTGGCGTGCATCATTTAATTTAATACTTTCTTTTGTTTTCAGTAACGAAAGTAAACAAATTATTTTCGGTACCCACACCTCAGCTCAACCACATCAGTATGAAACTGCCCAGTAGTCCACTCCTCGTCACCAGGCCCTCATCTGATTCCTTCTGCAATCATTCTACGGTCTCTACCAAGTCGTGTGAGAAAGGATTCTGCCAATGTCCTCACGTCCTCTCCATCGCGCTAAACTCCATTGTTGAAGTCATCATCATCGACGAAGGCACAATTATTGATGCAAATCACCCCTTCCACCTTCACGGTCACAGCTTCAGAGTTATTGGACAAAGGCGGCTGGGTAGAAAAACTACAGTGAAAGAAGTCCAAGCTTTCGAAAGAGCTGGAAAAATGAGCAGAAACTTCAAGAATCCTCCCTTAAAAGATACAGTGACAGTTCCTGATGGTGGATATACAATTATCAGGTTCAAAGCTAACAATCCTGGTTATTGGCTGTTCCATTGTCATATCGAGTTTCACGCGGAAGTAGGCATGGCTCTGGTCTTCAAGGTTGGGGAGCATGAGGATATGAAATCAGTACCTCAGGGCTTCCCTATGTGTGGCGATTTTAATAATTAAGGCAGAAGCAAAATGAATCGAAGAAGTATGAAGCGTTGGGGAAAATAGAGATTGCTTATATTGCTTATATTTGAGGACATAGAATTTTTAGAAAATAATTAGTGTATGTAGCTAATTAAATTTATTGTTTTGGATATGATATTGTATACTTAGTCGATCTAGGTTAATGTTTTGTGTACGTGTATTTGAGGATGGGTTAGTAAATAAAATTATTATTTAAAGTTCATTTATTTGCTTTGCTTTTATTTTATTTGTTCATTTAGTTGTTAGCTGTAATTATGCATATAAATAAACGAAAAAATAATAATTACGATAACTTTGGTATTGAAAAATTTGTCTTTTTGGGAAATTATGATGTTTTATACAAATATTATAGATAGGGAAGCAGTTCATGGAAATACAATTAAAATATATTATCGGGACTTGGCCAGGCGATTAGTGGTGCGTCGGGTGTCCAGAATGCTGGCTTTTATATCGCACAGAAATTGAGCATTGCCATTCAACGTGGCAATGCCTCCAGCATTCCGGGAACCTTTCCCTCCACTAATGGTCTTTTAGTTTAGTTTAATTTAGTTTAGTTTAGTTAGTATATTTGTTTTCTTTAAATGTCTGTTTTTTAAGTTGTATATAAGGAAACAAATATTTCTTAAATATATTATGAGTAAAAAATAATTATTATTTGAACTTTATAACCCAAACCCAGTCGATTTGTAAGAAAATGTGATCAAAGAGACAAAAGTGCAATCAGGCAAGATATTTTTTTTAAAATAACTGTCGACTTGAGAATTCCCTTTTTTTTGGAAGCTTGATTTGAATGATCCAAAAGATAATTACAAAAACAGCCAGAAAGTTTATATATTTAATTAATTTTGTTAATGTGTTTTCGTTTGGTAACTAAGCGTATAAAAAAGGAACCCGATTTATTATCCACGTTTCTCCTTTCAAAATTAAGTCTAATGATATCGTGTTCATATTATGAATTCTACATTATATTTCTTACATTTTATTGGTGTGTTGTTTGAACTTGTTTTGGAAAAAAACTTCTCTGCATAACATGGCGTTCACTTCTCTTTTGCACTCCTTTCGTTGCAATACGATTTTGTCGGTCGGTATGTAGCACTATAATTCATTCGCACTATGTTAATCGCATACATTGTTTCGCATAGTAATTCTTCGAAGCATCGATACAACGAACTAGTCTTTATCGAACGTTAGTAGTTCGAACTTAAGTTTCGGACTCGATGGTGTCTGCCAAACAACACAATAAAGCCTCTATCACGCATTTCGCCCTATCTCGCTCACATAATCAACAATTATAATTATATCAAATTATTGAGTTTAATATTTAAAGATCTTTTTGCCATATATATTATTATTATGTTTCAGCTTTATCCAGTTTGAACCAAACTACCTTCTGTCTTACACGTAGTAAAATATTTCCTACTAGCTGCGCCCCGCGGTTTCACTCGCTATTCTAAAGAAATCGAATATTTTTCCGGGTAGCCTATGTGGTAATCCAAGGTGTAAGCTACCTCCATAACAAATTTCATTCAAATCCGCTCAGACGTTACAAAGACGAACGGGAACAAACACACTTACATACTGACACACTTACAAACAAACTTTCGCATTTATAATATTCTTGTTATTAGTGTAATATGAACACACTATCATTGTATTCCAAAACTATATTGAGGATAAGTATATGTATTGACTTTATTAGAATTTAATTAAGTTATTGTGGGTTGCGTTTGTTACACCTGTAGCGAGTAGTATTTCATAAATAAACGGCTGATTCAATTATTTGACCTGGATAATTCAATAGTGTCAGAGGTATGACATAATTTGAAAAGATTTATTATTTAAAGAGCGGACTAACGATAGTTGAATTATTTGAGGTTCATTACTGCCACTTTATGTCCATAATTGTTTTAATAATTTTAATATTAAGCCGTTGAAATTAGTGACTCAGTTATTTCAATCAACTATAAAACTTTGCATATTTATGTGTATCTAGAATGAAGTCTTATTATTTTTGGCCAGCTCTGATATTCAACGTTCTATGTGAGTATTCATGAATTATAAACTTTTATTCAGTTTAACTCATTTCTATAACTAGAAGCTGCTATAAAAAAGCGTGGTAGTTCTCTTAGAGTAGTTATTTTATTTATTTATTTATTAACAAAACGGCATAATACGCCAATTACATTAGTCAACCATACACACAAATCATAATTGACCGAGCGAAGCGAAGGTCTCCGAGTTTACTGGGACAAATCGGCATTTGTATGTATGTTTGTATGTTTGTGTGTATATTTGTCCGATGATAACTTGCGAACTGTTGATTCGATCTTCATGAAATTTTGTAGGCTAGTAGTTAATTTCAATAAAAAAAATTAAGTTTAAATATGAGCTGAGCGGTCCAGGGGTTATGAAGATATAGGGGTCGCGAGGTCTCAGTTCGCCGCGAACTACTAGTAATAATATAATACAATGTCGTACAAAATTACTGTAAATTATTACAGTTAGTGAATGTATATGTCAATATGTTATGCTGCCAGCATTATGTGCATCTTTGGTAACTAACGTTAGTTAACGTTACCGTTACGTACCTAACGTTCTAAGTTGTGTATAACAATTTTAAAAATGCGAATTTTATAAATAAAAAAGTAACACGTTTCACACTTAAAGATTTTTTTGTTCCCCACAAAAACCCCACAAGGTTTTTCTGTGTCGGGGATGTAAATGAAACCCAGACAAAGATACAAGCTACTAAGTACTAGCACCAATAATCGGAGTATATATTTAAATTCATCTTTCAAATATCTGCCCGACCGGTAAACAATTCCGGGACCACTTACTTATAATGCAGACGTGCTACCAACTAAGACAGGACGGTCTTCAAACCTCAGCAGAGCGATATACTAAGAACCTTTTTTTTCTTCAGGTCTTCAAGCATCCGGTGTAGATGCGGAATCTCCACTGTCAAGAAAAGATTACCTATTGAGGGATTCTCCCGTATCATACGTACCAGGTGCTGTGGAGACTGAATCAAGTAAAGAACTAGACGAGGAGAAGCACCCTTGCAATAGAAAATGCGGCGGAATGCCCATGAAATGCTACTACCACTTTCACGTGGAGTGGTATCAGAGCATGAGCAAGGCGTGTTTCGACTGTCCTTTCAATATCGATGACTGTCAAAGGAAGGATTGCGTGGTAGCTAATGGATTAAGTAGGGAGATAACGGTCATTAATAGAAAGATGCCAGGACCTTCTATACAAGTGAGTTCCAAATTGAATTGAATTTGAATTTATAATACATAAAAGCACGGATGTCTTTTCCTTTGTTTACTGATAGTATTTTTCAAAAAAAATTTTTTTTTTTTTTAGGTGTGTCATAACGACAAAATCATAGTGAACGTGACGAACGACCTCATGGCGGCAGGCACCAGCATCCACTGGCACGGCATGCACCAGAAGGATACTCCATACATGGACGGAGTTCCCTTCGTCACGCAGTGTCCTATTCAACCCGAGAGCACATTCACGTAATAAAAATAATTCTAAACATTTAACGTGCGGACCATATTTGAACTTTTCGCGAAAAAAAATGTTTGTTTTGGGGACAGCTTTGAAACTAAATTATGAATGGGCGTTTTCAGACTTTTTTATTTGAGTAGACGTGGTACACGATTTATATAAACTTCAAATTCGTAACCGTTACTTTAAATTATTTTTTGAGATAGACTGTAAGAAAAATGGTCCCTAAATGATAAATTTGACGACACATTCTTTGGTTTTGAACATAAAAATATAATGTTAATATAAAAGCTTTTTTCATGCTACGTCAATTAAACTCCGTTGGTATAAACATCCTAACTAATTTTATAAATTAGAATGCAACTCTGTCTCTCTGTCTGGGTGTTTCTCGCGTTATCACGGCTAAACAGCTGAACGGATCGAGCTGAATTTTGCATAAATATAGCTTAAGGGTCAGAGATGGACATAGGCTACTTTATTTTTGTAAATTCACGCGAACAAAGTCGCAGGTAACATCTAGTAAACAATAAAGGAAGGCATGTCTCAGGATTAAGTGAAAATCAACGCCTGAAGAGGTGAAATGGAGTTTTGAAATTACTATCGCATAGCCTATGTGAGCAAAGCCATGCGGGCAAGCTACTTTGTTATAACTGCGATAGCTTACATTGTACTTCAAGCTACTCTTGACCAAGTTTACCGCTTTTAGCTACTCTAAGCTACCCAATTCACAGATACGAGTTCACTGCAGCTCAAGCTGGGACCCATTTTTACCACTCGCACATTGGCTTGCAACGCGGTGACGGCATCTCTGGTGCCTTGATCGTCAGACAACCAAAATCAAGAGACGTTCATGGACGTCTCTATAATTTCGACAAGTAAGTTAACTCAATTTAAAGCATTTGTATAGAGTGCAATCAAAAAAGATAAAAAGAAAATTCTTTCTTTTGAAGGCCGGAACACGTTATCCAAGTCCAAGATTGGATAACACGGACGTCTCAGAGTGTATACACAGAACATTATCACTCCGCGGGTAGCATGTTTCCTTCATCTCTGCTGATCAATGGACGCGGCAGATTTGAGGTGAAGAATGAGCACAACACTACAATAACGAAGGCACCAAGATTCGAAGTGTCAAAGGTAAAATTAATATTCTCAAGTTATTGTTAGTCCGCTGTAGTTAGTTAAGTAACCTGCCTTACTTTAACTTAACTAACTACAGTACGGGTTAGAGTATTTTTATTTTTTTATTTTTTTGGGTATTTTTCTTCTTATTTTCTTTTAACTGTTCGTTGATAAGATTTTTTCAAATTCTATCAAATAATGTATTTATCAAAACATCCAACTAACGACATCGAAATAAGATGTTCTTATTGCCAAAGTCAAAGTCAAAGTTATTTATTGGTAAATATTCATCTACAAGTCAAAGTCAGTTGCTTGTTGCATTATACGATATTATATCAATTATATTTCAGTTTTTCAAATATCGTTTTCGTTTTATAAATGCGGAGTTTTACTATTGTCCCGTGGAGTTATCAGTGGATGGACATAACATCACAGTCATTGCCTCAGATGGGTACAACTTGGAACCTGTTACAGGTAAGCAAATCTCAGTACACCACACTAATATAAAGGATTTTGTAGTTTCCTTTGTTTATCGGGAGTGAGATAGTTTTAGATCTACTAGTATGATTTTATAATTCTTACACTAATAGAAAGATGTTTATTACATTTGAATTATTAGTACCTACTCACGGGATACTTAGCACGATTTTTATTATCGTTGGTTTTGTTTTGGTTTTTAGCCCTAACCACTGGATAGATTTTCAAAACCCGCAAAACCTATCTACTGAGCGCCATTATATACCCAGGATGGTGAAGGGAGCGATTGAAATCTCGAAATACCGAAATTTCAATCGATGTGATGGTTTTGTTGCCAGTGCGTGTAATCCAGTATTAGGATGCTTGATAAGTAAAAGTACGCGTCCAAAATATGACTAAAATACTAAGCGTAGTGATACTATGTGTAATGTCGGGTGTACTGTGAGTGTATATATTAAAATCGAGTTCTAGTTCCTGTGGTAGCCGAAGCAGAGGCTGAGAATGGGGTTGGATTGGTATGTCTTCTCCTATGTTTCGAAGTTTTTTATCATCCGCATCTTCAATCTACCCGTGAATATGGTGCATGCAAATGTAACTTTTAAACTTTCGCTATTTGAACACATAATAAATGTATCAGGACTTAACCACGCTAAAACTACATTCTTCAGTCAGGTCATGACCATGGCCATTGAAACTTGGCAGAAACGTCGAGGTATATAAATAAACTAGTTTTAGCGTGGTTAAGTCCTGATACATTAAATTATGGTGCATGCAACTGGCCGAAATATAGGGAAATCGACAATAATGAAAATCGT
Organism: Apocheima hispidaria; assembly: GCA_947579745.1. NCBI lineage: Eukaryota > Metazoa > Arthropoda > Insecta > Lepidoptera > Geometridae > Apocheima > Apocheima hispidaria. Next base: position 3,637,320 of record OX388169.1, read on the forward strand.
GGTAAATATTTCGTGAGTACCTACTAATTTAAATGTAGTTAACAACCGCAAAAGTCTAAAACTGTGAAAAATTGTATGTTTGTTTTGTTCAGAGCGTGGTTAAAACCGCGGGAAAAAGCTAGTAATTTAATACAGTATAGACAACACATTAGACATTGTATAGACATTAGATATTTAACATCTTGATTCCAATCAGTCACTGTGGGTCATAAAGAAGAGCGTTTCTCATGCATTATGAGAAAAATGGTACAGTTACACTGATTCTGATAACAAAATTAAATATTGCAGCGAGATCATTTGTGTCGTACGCTGGAGAGCGCTTTGACTTCGTCATACATGCCAACCAGATCGTTGACAACTACTGGATCAGAATCCGTGGCATCATGAACTGCGTCAAGTACGTCATATTATTTTTCTCTGATAAAATAATAATAAATCAGTGGGCTTATCCCGTAACTCTGAAAACGATAGCGAGAGTTGCGCGAGGACTGCGCATAGTGCGAATAAGTTGGTACGAGCGAGATGGCATGCTCTCGCAATCAGAATCACGAACGTTTCAAAGTTAGAGGATAAGCCCGCAGGATCATCTATCAATTTGCACCGACATAAAATGAGTTTTAATGCATTTTCAGTGAGCTGCCGGTATAGAAAAAGTATGAATGGAAGGGTCCAATTTAAAAAATCTTTACACGGTAGCGGACTAACTGCACTTTTGCACTCAAATTTCTAATGATAAACATAATCATTCCGAGCTTGTGAGGTGAAAAATTAACTAAATTCAGTTTTGTAATTGTTTTGACTCGGTAATTAATAAAGCTTAAGAAATTTAGCGATAACCTATGGGTAAAAAAGGTTCTCGAGTGATAACCGCGAGCTTGAAGACGCAGCGTAGGTAGGCCTTCCACTAGATGAACTGACGTCATTTCGAAAACCGGTTGCAATTTGCAACTTGCATCTAATTGCAAATTGTCGTTCAGTGTGACAGTGGCGGTCTAAAGGGGAGGCTTCTGTTCAGCAGTGGACGATGATGATGATGATGAAAAATATTTAATTCTATACAGTTCAACCGAAGTGCGACAACTCGCAGTCTTACATTATCTTGGTGCTGATGATGCTGAGCCCGCTGGAGCCGTGGACTGGGAACCGCGTATTCGTGATAAAATGGTACGTATAGAAGTTTGGTCTTGGATGATCTTGCAGATAATTTGTATGAAAATAATGATAACAACAATAAATTGCTTAAAAATTATGTTAACTTAATTTTTGTTCTAGCAAATAAACCATGAGAACGAGGGTGAGGAGCAGAATGTCACTACGACTATATCAAAGCTCAAGGCATTCAATTCCCGTCTTTTCGATGAAACACTCAAACGTGTGCCAGACTACAAGTTCTACGTAGCGTACGATTTGTACATTAAAGATAACAATCGTTTCAATAAGGCATCTTTATATGGTCACAATCAAGGTTAGTTTTTATATATTTTATTTTCGTAATTATAGGATCCAATAGTTTACAATCTTTGTTTTGATTATCGCAGAGCTGAGATTATTATCATCAAAATTTATTTGTTTATTTTGTTTTAGTAACCAAAGTAAAAGATGGATATTCGGTGCGGTGCCCACGCCTCAGCTCAACCACATCAGTATGATGCTGCCGACCAGTCCACTGCTCGTCTCCAGACCGCCATCAGACTCCTTCTGCAACGAATCGTCCATCCCAAAGACGTGCAAAGAAACTTTCTGCCAATGTCCTCACGTACTCTCCGTAAAGCTGAACTCCGTGGTTGAAGTCATCATCATCGATGAAGGCACGTATCTCGACGCAAATCATCCTTTCCACCTTCACGGACACAGTTTTAGGGTTATAGGACAGAGACGGCTAGGTTCCAGAACTAGTGTCGAAGAAGTCATAGCTCTCGATAGAGCTGGAAAGATGACCAGGAATTTGGGAAGTAAGCCTCCCCTAAAAGATACAGTGACAGTTCCTGATGGCGGTTATACGATTATAAGATTTAAAGCGAACAATCCTGGTTATTGGCTGTTCCATTGCCATATCGAGTTTCACGCTGAAGTAGGTATGGCTTTGGTTTTCAAGGTTGGGGAGCATGAGGATATGACACCAGTGCCTCTAAATTTTCCTAATTGTGGCGATTATGGAAACAATGGAGGAGTCGATCCTGGAAGCAATGTCGGAAGCGTTTCTGGAAATAATGGCGGTAGTGGTTCTGAAAACAATGGCGGAAGTGGTTCTGGAAACACTGGAGGAATCAATTTTGGTAACATTCTCGGAAATAATAATAACCTCAAGGGTGTACGAAACCAACTAAGTTCGAGTAATATGTTTGCAAATATTGCAAAACAGTATAACGCATACCATTCAGTAGTAAACATGCCAATGGGTGGTGAAATGGATATTGTCTATAAACCTGCTCAGACGGGTATTTAGATTTTCAATTTAAATGTTTGTATTTTAAAGTAGGAATTTAGATAATTATTATAATAATGTTGAGAGTTTAATAAGAATTCTGTGGTTGTGACATAAATGTAAATGTATAATCGTTTTTAATAAATAATTTGAATTTCAATTTAGTGACAATTATTGTTATATAAGTTTTGGGTTTTAATTAAGTTAAGTGGTACTTACGGGATACGCAACATGATATTCATTATTTTTGAGTTGCCTACATTGAGCAACTCGATACCGGCCCGAGCAGCTGAAAACATGCAACTTCAAGTTTAGTGTCCTTTGGTGAATTTTCTCTCATCTTAGAAACGCCTTGTTTACATCTTTTAAGTGTGTATTATCATACTGTTGAGTTTTTTGTAAATAATTGGGTCGGCCGGAGGCCTGTGTTACTCTGAGTTTCCCGATATTGTTATTTTGTTTCTGGTCTCAGTGAATAACGTAAAAAAACTTAATATTCCATGTTATATGCTGGTTAATTGAACTTAAGGTGCATCGTTTCGCTCAGCGCGCGAAATTCAAATTTTGTTACGTTTTTTTGTCAATTACAGCTTAATTACTCATCGTAGGTCCATGAAAACTAATTTTGCGATAATAAATAGATTGTTTCAAGATATTACACCTACCAAAAATTCAATTTGAAAGCTAGTGTAGGTACATTTGTTATCTAGATGATCATTTTACCCGTAATTTATTAGAACAACTTATTTATTGGCGCAAAATTGGTTTCAATAAATCCACGATGAGTAAGATTAAGCTTAAGATTAAGCTGTAATTGACAAAAAACGCAATAAAATTTGAATTTCGCGCGATGAGTGAAACGTTGCACCTTAATAAGTATAGGCTATGACTTGTAGATATCGTGGGCTAATTGTTGAACTGGGCCGATCTAGATCTGTCTGGGCATCACGGTACGCTTGCATTTCTTGATTTGGTCGATTATTTCATGATGTGCCCAGTATTCAGTTCGGCAGATCGATGAGAGGAACCTATTTGTCGATTTGCCCTTCTAGTCACTTGGCCACATCGAGATATGGCTGGGCGCATGATAATGTAGTTCCGATTCACGATGCTTGTGTCTGTTTGCGCTCTGTCAGCTGTGTGATTACGTGCTAGTAGGATGGCGGCGTCACAACAAATCGTAACCCTACATATTATAATATCCGAGTATGTCTGGGTAAATCTTTATTATCTAAACTACATTTTGTAGTCGTTTGTAGTGGTAGGGCTCTCTTGCAGAGTCTGCCTGGGGGAGTACCACATACCTTTGCCAGTTATTCAACCGCCAAGCAGTAGTGTGCTAGCATTACTGTGTTCCGGATTGTTTCCAGCGTAATTACTGGGCATACAGAGATTTAACATCTAACATCTCAGGGTGACGAGCGCAGTGCATTGCCGCGCATAGTTTTGAACTGTTGAAGTTCAAAATTCTGGGTGGCACTGAACTATTATGGGCAAGAGTGACGCTTAACATCAGTTGAGCGACTTGCTCGTCTCGTCACCGTGTAAAATAAAAAAATTAAAAAATTGCTTCTACTTTTGTTCACCTTTTACCGTGTACTTTGTACTACAAAATACATGCGCGCAGGGACCCTATTCCTGTGCGCTCGAGATTATCTCGGTCACTGTCTCTCTAATTTAGAATTTAATGGGAGTGAGAGTGACCGAGATAAAAATGTCATTTCTCCGAATAGGGGCCCAGGGACCCTATTCCTGTGCGCTCGGGATTATCTCGGTCACTCTCACTCCCATTAAATTTTAAATTAGAGAGACAGTAACCGACATAATCTCGAGCGCACAGGAATAGGGTCCCTGCTCACGAGCCGCAAACATGACATTCGCGCAGCGGCGCACATCTGACACTCCCGGCTCTGATCGGATCTGGCGGCAGATCTGGACACACCCTTACATATACTAATGTAATGTTTTATTTATTGACTGTTCTCTAGGTGAGTTACAATAAAGTTTGCAATAATACTAGAGTTATTTTAGTTTATTTTATTTCCTTATTTAATAATCAAACAAATGTAACACTAAAATTAAATTCACAACTTAATGATAAATTATTCTAAGCAATAAATACAGAGGTATTTTTGAACAAAACCGTAATGTATATGTCTACAAAACTTCGGTTTTAATGCTAAACAGGTTAGGAATTTGACCAGGTTTGACACGACCACGTTGTTTCGGGGTGGTCGAAGATGTTATCCTTCACCGGCAACTCAAGCCCATTGTTGGTATTTGAACCCACGCCCTGCGGCGTTCGACCTGAACGCGTGAACTACTGAGCTATCATAGCTACAAGATAGCGCTTGTACTTAGGATTAGACTATCCAGGAACTTGACGTGACGGATAGTCTAGACCAAAAGGTAAACTGGACCTAGCGGCCCAAACGCATCGAGTACAATTAACTAGCACGTCACAGTGTAGTAAAATATGTACTAATGGTATCATATCATTATTACTTAATGAAAAAAAAATAGAAAATATTGAATTTAAATTCCGTATTACTTTTTCCAAAATAGATGTGACTTAAACTATACTCCATTCCAATTAGCATGGTGCGGATGACACATGTGTTTTCACCGAGTTGCGGCCATCCCTCAGCATAATGAAGTGAGCAAATATTTTTTGCTTATATGAATTTATTTACATAGGTACAAAATATTCGCCCGCTTCATTGCGCTGTGGGGTCGTCGCAATTCTATAAGCCCATGTGCCAGCCGCACCATGCTATGTGGAATGGAATACTTCATACCACACTGGGCCAGGTTGGTGGATATGTCCGATCACCGTTCGAGGAATGACCGATATTACAGCATTGGGATATTTAAAGGCTTATGCTGAATAAGTTTGTGCTCGGGAGGTCTACTGATCGCAGTACTACTAATAATCTGTGCAGAAAGAGAAGCGTCGTGGAAATGAGCCAGCACGATACATGTTCGATACTTGATAGGTACCTACTCAGTTCTCATTAGTACTCTGGTGCTACAGGGTAGATAGGTCATATAAAATATCATATAAAATATCATATCAATCATATAAAAATGTTAATTCACTGTTATGCGATGGCGCTTCTCTTTTTGCACTGACTCTATTAACATTATATTGCGCGTTGTTCCAAATTTCAGGGTACAGGGTTGATTAAAACTTTTAATACAATGAACTATTTCTGAGGCGGCTTATAGATAATCTCCATTTGACCACCCATCGGCATTTCCACAACTGAATGGAAAGCCTGAAATTGCCGTGCAACCTTTGCAAACGTGTTTGGCAAACTCACACCCGGTTGCTTTTCTAAGCCTCTTTCGTTGTTTCTATAATCACCACAACTAGGAAAATTTCTAGGAATTTGTGTCATATCCTCATGTTCCCCAACCTTGAAGACGAGAGCCATGCCTACTTCCGCGTGAAACTCGATATGACAACGGAACAACCAATAACCAGGATTGTCAGCTGTGAATCTGATAATCGTATATCCACCGTCAGGAACTGTCACCGTATCTTTAATGGGGGGTCTATCTCTCAAATTTCTGGTCATTTTTCCTGCTCTGTCGAGAGCTATCACTTCTTCAGCACTAGTTCTGGAACCTAGCCGTCTCTGTCCTACAACTCTGAAACGGTGTCCGTGAAGGTGGAAAGGATGATTTGCGTCAATATATGTGCCTTCGTCGATGATGACGACTTCAACCACGGAGTTCAGCTTGACGGAGAGTACGTGAGGACATTGGCAGAAAGATTCCTTGCATGTCTTTGGGATGGATGATTCGTTGCAGAATGAATCAGACGATGGTCTGGAGACAAGGAGAGGGCTGGTCGGCAGCTTCATGCTGATGTGGTTGAGTTGAGGCGTGGGCACCGAATATGATTTATTTACTTTTATTACTGAAAATCAAAGAAACAAATCAATTAATGATAATAATTAGCACAAAGGTAACTGAAGTAATTAAATTATCTTTAGAGCTTCAATGACCTCTGGGCAATAGAACTGTTTGTATTATAAACTTGGATAAGCAGTTTAAGTAGTTTTTTTTCGCAGTTAGAGTAGTTAAAAATACATTGGCCTTAAGAATCTAAATTAAATGATTTTAAACTATTGAATCAGATAGTCAAAATCTTAGAACAACGCGAGTACCGACCCGAGAGGCTTCTGGCTGTTGGACGACGCGCTGATTATTGCGCGTTTCTAATGTGCGTCTCAGCGATAGCATTTGCATGTGATATAATAGTTTAGATTCGAGAATTAAATCAGTAAGTAAGAAGAACCGAGCATTACAGCTTGCAGCAGGTAATGATACAGTTTATAACATTACACCATTGAGTGAGGAGAACCGAGCATTACAGTGCGCAAGCTGTTATGATACGATTGGTAATATTAAAGTAGTGAGTGGCAGCACCGGTTAAATCATTTGTAAGATCAAAGTAAAAACAAGTGATTCGGTTACAGGCAAATGCTTAGAATCGAATCTCGATTGTTACATTACATGCGAATGCTCGTCAGTCAGAGGCAGTACTGTAACGTAAGGGCCAAAATCGAATCTTAGATTATAAAATTACAGGAGAATGCTATCGCTGAGGGAAAATTGCTGCGGTGTCCTTGGCAGGCGCATATAACATATACATTGACATGCGCGCATATATAGCGCGTGCTTGTTTTTATATTGTTTCGAGGCCTGAAAGCCCATCCGAGACGTGAGACGCGCGGCCCGTTTTCTCGAGGCGGAAAAGCGCCCGCAGCGCAACGGCTTAGTACCGTACCGTATAATTCGTTGTATATAAATTCTTACAAAGTTTTTGAAGAGCCTGAGGCACGCGCTCATTGCTCTATGTTATCATGAAGAATTAGGCTCCACACTTGAAAATATAATGATGATCTCGGTAATATTTCGGGATTACAAATGTAGATCTTCATCGAAACATGTTCTGTTTTTTTCTAGTGGGATATTTTGGTAGTTTAAAACCACTGACCGACTGAGGATTGGCTCAAATTTGACCAACGAGTTGGTCTGTAGGTCTGGAATGGTCAAAAACTGAGACTGAGAATTTATTATTACCCAACATGACACGAGATCAATACATTCCCTAAATATCAAAACTAACCTTGATTGTGACCGTAATAAGGCGCTTTATTAAAATGGTCGTTATCTTTAATGTACAAGTCGTACGCTACGTAGAACTTGTAGTCTGGCTCTGGTTTGAGGGCGTGATCAAAAAAGATCTTCATTCCATACTTGAGCTTCGAAATGGTTGTTGTTATATTCTGCTCTTCGCCTTGGTTTTCGGGATTTATTTGCTAGAACAATACGATACAATTAGATACCACAATAAAAAACTGTTAGATGAATACATTATAGATACTCCAAAAACATTACTCTCCATCATGGGCAGACGGGTAAAAAGCAAAAATGATAAGGTAACAAAAATAAATAACAAGAAAGTAAGTCTGGCACATTTTCAAGACAATTAGGTAGCATTTTGTATAGTAAGAGCTGCCAGTTTTTTGTTTAATATAACAAAGCAAAGCTGCCAGCTGCAAGGAGGGTATGTTACTGGGGTGTATGTAAGTATGTTTGGACGTCTTGTAGGCTAAACGGCTTCACCGATTTTGACAAGCGATGTGTCGTTAGATTTCTTTTTACGTCCGGTATGTCATAGACTAAATTTTGCAGTCAACTATTATTATTATTTTTAACTTGTTATAAAACATCTGTACATACCGTTTCATCATTTATACGTGGTTTCCAGTCCAAAGCTCCAGCGGGTTCGTCATCATCAGCTCCATGATAATGTAAGACCGCAACTTGTCGCATTTCGGTCGAACTGCGCAGATAACATTTAACTGTTATAATTTTTTGGAGTCATATATGACCCACCTACTCTGTTCGGCGGAAGATATTGGTCCGCCATCTCACATGTTTTCCTAGTTTGGGTACCAATGAACTCCTAGTACCTACACCAAGACTGTCTAAGCAAATATAATTTCTGTACAATATTTATTACGACGTTTGTTGATGTAAATTTCATTTCATTTCGTTTCGCTTTGTTTCGTTTCGATTCTTTTCCTTTCATTTCATTAAAGCTGTATCATGAAAAAAAAGAAGTTTACTATCTTGCGCGGTATGTGTATTTTTTCAAAATACACACACAGCACCGCGTACGAAGTCGTGGACATTAGCAATACCGTAAAATAATTCTTACTTGACGCAGTTCATGAGGCCACGAATCCTGATCCAGTAGTTGCCAAGTTTTTGATCCGCGTCGATGATGAAGTCAAAACGCTCCCCAGCGTACGATACAAGTGATTTTGCTGGAAGATAAAATATTATGTTTGTGTCAGCGTCCAAACCAAAATGTGCAGTATCTTTTGTGTGCCCGAACAAACTTGGATCCAACGACTGTTAGGAGACAGTACAAAACCGAGACACGTATACTGGCTTTCAGCAAACTCGTATCCGACGACTGTTTTTCGACCGGGAAGAGAAGAGCTTGGGAAGGTTTACTAAAAAAAAACGTACCCTTTTGGTCCACACGGCGAACGAGACCAATATTACGTTTTGACGTGAATCTAGGAACGCGTCTAATCTGTCTGGCATGGGGTCTCATGGTCAGAAATAAAATATAGACAAAATTAATGTACCTTGTAAAAAAATATAGCACGGAGGTTGTGTGAGTTGCGGAAATAGTGCTTATATTGACGTGTCGGCCAACTCGGTGCCAGCGTAAATATGATCGATGACCATGACAAATGGTGGGATGGCGGCGAGGCGGGAGGGGGAAGGGGCGCAGTACTGATATTCTCAGTCCGAGATTAATGTTTGAGTTTCTTTTCGTCATAGAATTCACGTCAAAAACTAGCGGTAGAAGCCCGACTTCTACGCTTCACTTTTTTTTTGTTGTGCCTTCGCTGCTGTTGTCTACAATGAAATAATGGAACGGTTGCTGGAGATGCGACCGATGATACGACCGCCATCAGACTGAAATCTGTTACCGGGCGAGTTTACGAGTTGTTTAAAAAAAGCCCTGAAACTTCTGCTATCCGACTCGACAGTAACCGACAAGGCTACAAGAAAAAAAAACCTTATCCTTCCGTTATGTGAGACGATTGTAATATACCAGTAGTTTCTTGGTTGTCATAAAATAAAATAATATTTTAAGTTACAGTTATCGTCGCGGGAATTACTTTTTAGCGTTTCGCCCACCCACCTCCGGCACCATTCCAGTTGTCGGCTCCGGCTGCGGAGGCACTTCCTTACTTATAATATTCCCTCGGAAATTGGCGATTGTACGAGTATGTTTTTTTATTTAAGCCATATTTTCACTAGGAATTCTGCATCTGTATCAGCCTTAAAACATCCCAATGCTGTGATATAGGCCTACCCTCGAAGGGTGACTGGGGCATATTCGCCACGCTGGCCCAGTGCGGGTTGGCGGGTTCACATACGCCATCAAATTTCGTCTTCGGAAATACGCAGGTTTCTCCGAGGTTTTCACCGAAAAACCAGTAGTATATCCGTATGTAAGTTCCAAAGAACTCATTGGTACGGGACCGCCCGGCTTGAGCGAATGTGAGGCGAGCGGCTGCCATTGAGCTGCGACTTACACTGCCACTAGTGCAACTAGGAATTATTTATAGATAAATTCAATTTACCTTTAACTGGTTCCAAGTAGAACCCATCTGAAGCAATGACTTGGATGTCATGTCCGTCTACTGACAAC